>JARHVA010000061.1:7650000-8292500 GCA_037957365.1 Torreya grandis
ACTCCAAATTTTAAATATGTGTATAATAATATTTAAGGAGGTATGTGTGGTATATTTCCCCCTAATAAAAAGTCAATATATGTCCCATGTAAACAAAGTGTCATAAAAAATGTTATGAGGCCAAGCTGTAATAAATAGACAAATGTTGATCAAAAGGCATGTGATAGAAAATGTACTCATCCATGTGACTCTAATATGTAATAATTTCATGTATATATTCATGTACACAATTAATATATTTATACTTCATGTACACAAAAATACAAGATATATAATCCAAGTAAAGTGGCTCTATATAGAAAATGAAAAAAAAAACTACAAAGATATTACTATGAAATAGTCTCGTGTATATAAATCCCCCCTAGGTGAGGCACGAATGAGTACATAAACATATAACCTATATATAATGGATCTCACCTACTCAAAATATATCATGACAATCATATGTTTCAAACACAAATGTGTGAAAAACCTCTAGTATAAGTAAAATATGCATGATATGTATTATATGACTAAGATAAAGGCAAAGTGTTTTTTATTTTTTGTCTTTTATGAATATTTTTGTGATTTTATTTTTTGTTATTTTTTAATATTTATTTTGAATGCATACATGATGTTATTTATAATTAACATCCATCATAATGATGTGTTAATTAAGCAGTAGATGTATGGATGACTAGGTTATATGTGTCACTCAAGGTGTAATTTCTATTCATGGACATATAGATGAGATAAACTAAGTGTTCAATGTGGCATGAAATCAGTGAATAAACCATATATAACTAATTAAATAATCACAATAATTTATGAGGCTTAAATATGATGTGTTACTTCAAATAAGTGTCATAGTACACATATGTCATATATAGTGGAACTCTTAATATGTAATAACAATCTCAGTAGATGACTATTGTATTGAAACCATATTTCATTGGTTGGTATATCAAATGATTCATACAATACTTGAATCATTAAAAACTTCATATTTTACTCGGTGAAGAGAGGGAAGATGTTCAAATGTAATCTTTGGTCCCTTATTGTGAATGTAATGTGCTAAAAAAAAATCTTTCAACCCAAGATATGTATACAAATATCCATAGGAATATAATGAAACCAATGTAAATTTTGACATATTAGGATTTTAGGGAATGTTTTAATAAAGATCCAATTATTGATATTCTATTTCCCAATAGAATCCATAAAGTACTTGAGGTTAAAATAAGGATCACCACTCCCATTAAATAGTGAAAATGTAGGCATCATGAAATCATGAGGTAGTGATAAGTTAATGATACGATGTGATAAGAGTGATATGTAATAATTTATAATGATTGATCATTCACTTTCCATTATAATTCACCTACTCCATTCATTATGAGTAAGACATCTTGGGAAAGACATTAGGTTTTCAAAGGGCTCATTTAATGTTTGAATCTTACCATTGATGGTTGTCATTTATACACTATTCTTCACGGGTTAAGAATATATCATCCCATTATCAAAAATCCTAAATGGATATACACTTGAATTATTTATATTTTTAATCATATGCATAATTTCATTATTGTGACTAGGATTTTCAATAAATATGATTTTAGAGATTGAATAATACATTGATTAATCTTTTCATCATTTTCAACATTCACATTTTTTATTTTAGCATCCAACAAAGATAAAGTGTTCACATCTATTTAATTAATTTGAAACATCATTGTAATCAAGCCAAGCACATTCAATGAAAATGAAACTGTGTATTTAGTTAAGGAGGGAGTAAACCCTAATGTGAGAAGTAAATCTAAAAATTCAGATTTTGAGTGGGTTAAACCTTAAGGGTAAGATAGTTCAAGCCTAGGTTGAATGTAATTAAATTTTGGGGTTCACCATTTATATTTACCCCAAAGCATATTTCAATGGTCCTAATTAGAATAAATAATTTTAATGAATAGATCTAACAATACAACTATGAAAGTACATAATTTAGATCCATATAATTGACTATCAATTGTAATAAGATAAAAGTAATAAATGAAATAGGACATGAAAAAGTTATTAAATTATATGGATATGGTCCAAAATCATGTTAGTCACCATAAGACATATACTTACACTACATGCAATAATATAGATCAATGAAAGTTTTAAATAAAAACAATACACAAATTTACCACAAGTAGCATGACTACCTCTTTATAATAAAAGGCCCTAGCCTAAATTGCTAGAATAAAAATAACTCTCTTCCATAGTTAATTTCCTCAATAACTATCTCTTTATGCTCTTATGTAGGTAATAAAGAGTCTAGGGATAGGTTTTAGAGAGTAGTTAACTTGTCAAACAATTATTCTTAAGATAATACTTTACTATCAATATCAGAAGTCAATCAAGTCAATAAATTTATTGATACTCTTATATAATAATATTTTATAGATAATTATGCACCAATTATTTATTATCTATGAATTATATTATAAATGCCTCTTAAAACCATATGACAATGTAGGAGTAATTAAACACACTAACAAAATTAAGAATAAATCAAAAGAAACAATCACCTTGTTGTTATTCTAATTTTTTTAATTCTAGAATGTGATTGTTCAAGCCTAGCAGAGACTTTATAAAATGGGGATCCTCTTTACACATGTTTGACTTGGGTAAACTTGGGATCTATGCATGTTTGAACTAGGCAAACTCACCTAATGTGAACTTGCATTGGGTGGATTTACATTGTGAATTATAAGTATCTTTTTCCAAGTCCAACCTTTGTAGGGTTACATAGTATAATTTTTATGTGATTCGTTTGTTTCCTTATTTTTGATCTTCTAATATGCTCACTTCATGGCTATTCTTGGCAGAATATGTTAAATTTTTTATTCCTCCTCTTTTACCTAGCTTGGCACTCAAAACAATCAAAAGGTTATAATGTCAAGTAAAACTAAAGCGGTGTTTCAAACTACATATCCCACACACTAAAATTACACCACACATAGTTCTAAGTGAGTGTAAATAGAGTAGCTTAAGCAAGGATTTTGAACCTCCTCTTCCTTAAAAATGATGATGCAAATACATACTAGTTAAAAACTTCATTTGGTAAAAGAGGATAATGAGATATCAAGGTAAATAACTCCATCACAAGTGTGTAAAATATGACTCAATGAGGCTCAACTCAAAGTAGGAGTAATGATGAAGCTTGGTTTTTGGCTCTACTCTAGGTCTTGATCATTAATAATCTTATTTTATCTTATTTTATTTCTTTTGAAATGGCTTTGGATGAATTATATATAGGGTGTTCTACAATAATTTATGTGTGTAGGCAAACTTTAGAAATGATAATGAGTGTAATTATAAGTGCATGATCAATGACAATGGGAAAAATGACCCACAAAGGAAAACTAGGTAAACTTGTGCAAGGCACATGTCTACCTAGGCAAAAATCTTCATTGAAATAAATATAGGCTTAGATATTGATGAGGAGCTCGATAAAAAATGAAATTTAGTTCAAAGGTGATAATAGATACATTATGATAAGTGTTAAATGTGTTTTTAAAGTTCAAGGGATAAATGGAGACCAATGTGAGGCTAGAGAAGTCTTAGAAACATGCAAATATACACAAGTAGGCCAAATATGATAAATTGGGGATAAGACACTATGAAAAATGATATTGTACCAAATTTAGGTTTCTACAAGTGTTACATGAGAGATTTACTCCATGATTTACTCGTGAACTATGTTTTCCTCATTTTCAAGGAAGGATTCAAACCTGACACCTCAAGTCCCATTCTCATAGAAGTCTTTATGGCCTTCCCATACTTGAGTTTCATGGTTAGTTTGAAAATAAAACTAGGGCTAGATTATTAGGGCATCATTAGTTCAATTATTTTGGGGTACCATATATAAACACTAATACCTATGAAACATAAGAGAATCCTTCACAATAATATGCCACTTTTGCCTTCCATGTTTTTATTCTCCTTCATGCTCCTCTTCCATTATCACCCTGAACAAATGTATATGTATATCTATATGCATATGCATATTCATATACATATGTATATGTATGCATATGTATATATGTATGTATACATAATCCATATAATATTTAAATAAGGTTGGTAAAGGAAGTTTTGTCACAAATTGAGTCTAATTATCTTAGAGTCATTAAATTATAACTTATCAATGACTATTAATCTTTTATTTTGTCATCTTTTTAAATGAGGATATTGTAATTTTGTTTTTTATACATTTCAAGATGATTTGTGACACAAATTTTATGTTATTTGGTTTGAATTTGAATCAAATTTTAAGTAGATTTGGGTCTAGTTTGGGTTCAATTTTTAAAACTACATGAAAAAATAGAAAAAATCTTGAAGACATAATCCTGAACCAAAATGTGACACCAATTATACCAAATGTATTACTGTTTAGTTAAACAATTTGGTACCTCCCTTGGTATCTTTTTATTCATTCTCTTTTGGATAATTGATATCCCTTCTAATTGCAATCAATCAATCATCATGCCCAAATTTTGAACATAGTAGAAGTAATTACTTTCATTTGATATATTTAAGGTCTACTAGGGAACACATTACATGCTCTATTATCGGGTGCCATATGGAACAAGTTTTGAATTATCTTCAAACTCACTCGAATAGGAAAAATATTATAACCAAGAGGCTCTATACCTATACCATCATATCCTAGTACAACTTTTAGATTTTATGCTAAATTTCTTTCATTGATTCCAAGGTTATAAATAAATTCATTGGTGCATATATTGAGACTTGAACCATTATTATCCATTACTCCATCCTTTTCATACCCATTGATGAAGGATCTTATAAATAAAGGTTGATTTTATGAACTATAATAGAGTATATCATTCTCATCTAGGATAATCTGAATGGAATATTTTATCCTCTTAATTGAGTACACAACACCAATAAAACCATCAAGTGAGTCTTATAATACAATGGGATAATATTATAAGTTTCCTTGTCTACAATGTGGACCATTTTTTTATCACTTGATTGATTATTGTGATTTAGAATAGGGCTTGTGTAAATATTCAAGTGTTGGTTCAAAGGTGCCATAAAATCAATAAAATTATTGTTGGTTCTGTACACACCTAAAAGTGGTCACCAATGACCTTTAACTAGGGTTTTCACCAATTTCTATCAAAATGCACAATTTGGCCTAAAAACACTTAAACATGCTAAATGATGTGAATTTGTCATAAAAAAGTGATGATTTTGACTAGAGTATCACTAAATGGAGCAATGCAATTTATAAGACAACTAACTTTGATCAAATCATTTCGAGTCAAAATGATATTTTCACACCTAAGTGTTCTGGATTGCTCTTTTCTACCAAATGTTTAGCATGAGACATGTGCCTTTATTGTTTTTTGTTATAAACATCCTAAATGGGATAACGGTTCCAAATCATCTAACACTGCATCTTAATTCCAATATAGTTAAATTTCAATCCAATAATATGACATTTTGACCAACTTGATTAATTTGTACACCAATTGCTAAGATTTGCACCAAAATTGATAAATCATGTTTAAGGCTAATTAATTTGGATCAAGATCTTAAGTTACTTTTCCATGGAAATTATTGAATATTTATTTTTGGAAATTGATATTGAATAAATGCCTCATCAAGTGACAGAATTTCTTGAGAAGGCATCCCTAGGCCATAAATGCATAAAATATCTCATTAAGCCCTCCCATGCCTCATTAAGACCTGTCCATGCCTCTTTAATTCCTCTCTATCCCAAATATTTATAAGATAATTTATTGATTTTTACCTAAAAAATTAAATGGATTCTTAGCCACGCATCTTCATTTTGAGATGGATAGTTTAGGTTCATTATGATCATTTTGCAAAATCTATAAATAGGAGGCCTTGCCTATTGATTTTTAAGCTTGGATAGTATAAAGTTATCATGTACAAATCATTTCAAAAACTCATGAAATTAGTGTTATTATGCCCAAATATTGAGCCAAATTCATCACAAGCCAAGCAAATGGTACCAAGAGGAGATGAAGGTAGCCACACCCCATTGATGAAGACATCTTAGGCACAATCTAAGAAAGCCAATTGAAAAAGACTCATGGATATTTAAGGAAGGTAAGAAAGGTAAGTTTCTTGCATTTTTTTATGCTTTGTTCATTTGTATTCTTCACCATACTATCCCTTGAGATAGCCTTAGGTGTTAGCATTAAAGTGTTTTGTTTAGATTTGATTTCATTCAGTAAAATTATATTAATCTCCCCTTATTGTAATCATATGTTCACAAATGGCATGCCTGGTGGGACCTAACATCATAAATATGGTCAAATAGCACCTAAAAGAAAACTACTAACCATTATCATGCATGATCTTGGAGTGTGGAAGCAAGGAAGGTAAAATTTGAGCAAAAACTCCATTTTTTTGGAAGTCATGGTTTTATCCCTATGGATCCCACCACTGAGAAAGTCTTAGGTTTACCATTTCAAGTTGTGGTATTGTGTTTAAACTAATGTTTTTGGACTAACATGTCTATCTACAGATCTCTTATCCCTTTTATAACCCCACTACTAGCTAGTCATGATATTGTAATAGCATGACTCAATAGTAATAAGATTACCTATTTGAGTCATGGGATTGCCTAACTGAATCATAGTATTGTTGATAAATTGTTAGTGGTTAAGAGATAGTACCGTAATGCTCATAGTAATAGGATTGTTAACCTAACGCATGGGATTGTTAACCTGACTCATGGATTGTGACCCAAAATAATGGGATTGTTAACTCGAATAGTAGGATTATTGACCTAAATAAAAAGATTGTTATCCCAAGTAGTGGGATTGTTATTTCTGTTAAACTAACCCAAGCAGCCATATTACCTATCTGAATCATGGTTTTGCAGAGTAGTTGCACTATGGAGTAGTGGGATTGTATTATATGAAACCTGAGAGATCATTTTGCAAATTTATTTATCTCATGTGGAAAATTTCTTCAAGGATAAATAAAAATATAACTTTTTATTGTAGGGCTAACTTGAAAAAGGATCTAAACAAGCTTAATCTAGTCTTTTTAAACTCTTTTTAAGTGCTTAAAATGGATTAAGAACATTTATTTTGGGTTCTTAAATAAACACTTAGATGTTTGATTGAATTTTTTATAGTTTTTCTTTACATGTTTTTACATCTTAAATCCAAGGGGATAAAGAACATCACTGCACATTTCATTTAGTGCATTAAAATTGAACACACTTCAAGTTTTTGCAAAGTTGTTATCATTATTTTTTTAGATTAGATTTATTTGAGCAAATAGGGAGTTGTGCATGTATGCTCTCCCCCCATCCCATATAGGTAAATTGTGAGATCAAAAGCATCAAATTCATTACAAAGTGACTTATTCTAAAGGCATAAAAGATAAGTTGTGAAGGCTCTCCCCAAGACCCACATGGCTTGGGTGACCTAGAAACAACCTTTAAAGCTCTTTTACTTGGGTTTTTACTTTTATTGCATCTTGGCTTATGAGGGGAACTTCATTACCTTCCATAAGTTATTTAGGGAAGCGTTGACCTAGAGTTTCATCTCCTGGCATCATTTTTAACCCCTCTCCATAGAGTGGGTATATAAATTGGGATCACCCCACTGGGATGACGGTTTGAGAAGTTAAACCATCTCTTATCATTGGGGATAAGCCTAGGATGTTTGAGCATAATGGACATCAGACTACATTGAGTAAGTGATAGATGTAGTGGTTGTAAAAATGGCAAGAACTTTTTACAACAAGCTAAGTGTTGTGGACCTAATTGACATGTTGCTTCTCTTGCATGTTGATGTGAAAGTCTTATATATGGGATCCATCTAGAAACATTCAAAAACTTTTTAGTTTAGTTAACCCCACTTTGCCATACCTTGTTAGTTTAGGGTTTAAGATGATTAGTTAGTTAATTTGTCTCTTCTTAGATTACTTGGTCTTGTTTGGAGTCAAAACTTGGTGTTAACAAAAATGACATGACCAAACAAATTGACCCCAAACTTCTTTGAACAAGGAGGCATTATGCTGCCCAAGTGAAAAACTTATTTTTCCTTGTTCAAAAAAGTTATCATACACTTTGTGTCATATCTTCCAATTTGGTGTAATTATGCTACCCATTTGAATCTAGACCATTTACCACATTTTGTTTAAGTCCCTCATTGGTAGTTTAAATTTAAAATTGGACTCTTTCAAGTTTTAAAGGTTGATGTGTTAAATTGGGTTTTCCACATTTTACTTGACTTGTATTAACTTGATTTTAATTCCCAATTTGAATTAGTGGCCATTTTTAGACTCAACATCATTATCATCATTTGGTCGGACTCAAGTCATATTGTGTATCACTCATGCTTTGAGTCTTAGGAAAAAAAATTTACTACCTGTCGTATTTCACCTTTTGTCTTAAGTCCATATGATAACACACTTTTTCCTTAGAAATTTTGACATGACTTTATGTGTGGTTATCATTTGAGTTAAGGAGAGTAGTGTTACACTGATAAAATCATGTTAGACCATTTTTCCTTAGAGTCTTAAAACAAGCATTTATCACACCTTTTGATCTTTTTAGTGTTGTTACACTACTAAAATTATTTTGAGACTTGTTTCATATACTTCTTCACATAGAGTCAAAATATTTCCAACTTTCCAACCATTTTGAGTTTCTTTGAGAACCTTTGTCTAGCACAGTTATTCCATTCACCTTTCTCTAGCTCATCGGTAATAAGAGTCTAGTTTGTGCCATTATTTGGGAGAAAATAAACTATCTCCAAATACCTTTTTATTTCATACCTCGTACTTATTGATCAAGTTTATGTCCAAGAGTCAAATGCCTAGTTTTTGTTAGAAGTGTTTCAAATCTGTTAGATTAAATATCTCATATTTTAAATTCTATCTTTTGACATCGTTTGGCCAAAAGTCCTAGCACATGTTTTTTTTGATCCTAGATTTCAATATCACATTTGGCCAAAATAACTTGAAAACTTTGTTTGTACTAGATTAGACTCAATGGAAACACTTGCATCTAGAATTTGGCATTTTGATTTAAAATCCTTTTACTTGACCTTTTTGTGTGAGACGTGTAATGTTAGATACTTGATGTTAGCTTGTTTTATCATAATTAATTGCATTAATATTTTTAGTAATGTTAGATACTTACCCCATGAGAATTTATCAAGTCTAGTAAGAATGCCTCACAACATACCTTATAGTCCACATCATTTTTTTAGTAATCCTTTAGCTCTAGTCCAAACTATGTATCAGGACCCTAGTATGCTTGTCAAAGGAAAGGACCCCATGGAGGATCATTTTATATAGATGTATATAGCATACCAAACTTACTTAAACCTATCATGCAATTTTAATCAAATAACTATGTCTAATAGGCCTCTCATAGACTTAGTTCCTTCAATAGGAATGTTAATAGAATTGACTAGTCAAGGAAATTAGGGAGTAGACTCTTTCACACAAAATACTTTTGTTGATAACTTGTTTTATATGCCATTCATCAAAGAAGTGTCTTTTTCTTTTACATAGAATATCAATCAAAACATAGTGGATAATGCATAGGCAATATCCAATCCAAACCAATGTGGTGTAAGTACATAAACAACTAGTCCATAAACAAGTGTACCTTTAGTTAAAACCATGATTAGTTCTCCAAATTAGGGATTAGGATTTTTTACATCCCAACCTTAGATAACTACCAACACTAATCCTCAAGCACTTGCTTCTTCAAGTACTCAACCAAGAGGTTTAGGTAATCAACTAGTGACCAATGTCATGACTTAACAACAAAATGTGACAAATCTTACTCAACAAGCAATGATTAATATTACACAATAGTAGGCATAATCCATCATACTGATGTAGTAGAGGTATAACATATTTCCACCTTAATAGGGGCAACCAATGTTCCACCTCATCAAGCAGTAGCAAACATACCTATTTCCTCATAGACCAATTCAAATCCAAATGATCTCTAATAAATAGTGTATAACTATTGGTCAATGACAAATGTTGAATCTCCAACATGCATCCACTTCCCAACAAGGATTCATGCAAGCTATAAGTTCTAATGTTCCTCAAGTATTTATTAGGTAACCTTTGCCTTTTATGAAGAATGTGCCACTAGTTCAATGATAAGGTCTTGGTTCATAAGTACCCCCTCAACAACAAGGTTTGATTAGTTAGTAATAGGTCCCTATTTAACCCTAGTAGTCATAGTATATCTATATCCCTCCATCCCAACCTCAAAATCCCCAAACTTAGACCTACTTACCTTACCCAAACTAGAATATCACATCATATTACATGCAATTCCAACAATCAAACCCTAATCTCTACATGAATATTCTTAATTTATTCCCTAATCAAACCAATATACCCCAAAAATACCTTCATCATACCCTAGTCAAAATGATCCACTTGTGACTGCTCAACTATCTACCCAAGCTAATATTCCACCTCAAACTAATATTCCCTCTAATTTCCTAGCCCAAGAATTGCAATAGATGAAGGATGTGATTGTTACCATCCAAGCTAGGAAACAAACCAAAATGTTTAAGCTAGATTAAGTGTGTTCTTATCCATTTAACATAGATTACTTGTAGATACCATTTCCTCTAGGATATGAACCACCAAAATTTGACAAATACAAGGGGAAAGGTGACCCCAAGGCTCATTTGACCAAGTTATTTGTTGCATGCCAAATAGTGGCATATAGTGACATATACCTTTTTTGTTTGTTCCCAAGGAGTCTATTAGGATAACCCTTGGAGTGGTTTATTATGTTTCCCAAGAATTTAGTATTTGATTTAGATGATCTTTCAGACAATTTTGTGTAGCACTTTTCATACAATCTCAAACATGAGATTTATTTATTTGCTTTATGAAATCCAAGATGATGAGAGTTTGTCAAGTTATCTACATTGATAGAGATCCCTTGAAAACTTATTCACCCATAGTTTACCAGATACATAATTAGTTTTTATTTTTACCAAAAAAATCATAGTGAGATATCCTATCATCAAGAACTATAGTGTGTGCATAACTTCAAGGAGAGCATTGACAAAGGTTTGTTGATTGAGTGATACCTTATTAACAAATATATCACAAATCTTACCTCATCCAATAAAAATTAGGGTACCAATCAAGTAAATTGCCAGAACCAACATCAAGTCCAAGAGCAAGCATCCCAACCAACACAAGCCTATAATAATGATAGACCAAGGTAATTCAATCACAACAAAAATGTTGTTGGAAATAGAGTGATATATTTAAGACATGTTTATATGGTACAAACACAATCTTCTCAACCCATGTAACATTTATAAGTTACTCCTAACCCATAACATTTTTAGTAAGCACAACAAGCGCAATAGCCCAGGCCTGTGTCACAAATGCAACAACCTTTACCATTACAATCTCTTCCTCTAAAGAGAACAATGCCTACTCATCATGTTTTCAGTGACCTTGAAGAGCCTATTGAGTTTGTGTTTTAAAATCTCTCCATCACTCATCTGATTAGTTGGCCTATACTAAAACATTATCCTTAGGGCATTCCTTATCCTGATTGGTACCACCAAAATGAATTCTATGAATATCATCAGGTTAATGGACATAATTTGCACTACTATGTGAAAATTAAACATTTAATTAAAAATATGTTGGAAAAAGGGGAGATAACATTGGATGGTGATTTTTCCACTTCTAATCAGACCCTTAGAATCTATCAAAATCCCTTTCCCCAACATAAAACCAGCCAAAATAGTAACAATAGCAACATGACCATAATAAAACTGACAACAATAGTTTAAAAAATCAAGGCCAAACCAACAAAACCAATATAATCACCAACATAACCAACAACATTTAAACAATGGATAGAACCAAGGACAAAATGGAAATAACCAACAAACCTACCATGCAATCGCACATGACTATGATAGGGTTATAGGTCATATTGCAGGTGGTCATGTTAACACCATATCTATCTATCCAAGACCAAATGCAAATAAATAATGACCTTTTTTAAATAATTCCATTCCACCAACTCACATTGATAATCCTTCCTTAGCTTGAAACCACATATAGGCATACCAACAAGTAGGGATTACTAATTTTGGACCCTATATCAATAACTCATCATTACCTCATGACCACACATAAGTGCACTAGTATCTAAGACTTATCCTATATGATCCCCCACCATCACCATCATTTTTTAGTAATCATGGTCCTATGTTTAATCCTAATTGTAAAATCACAACTTAGAGGTCAAAGATTACCATCCTAGGCCCATATCCATTTGCCACTTCTCCCATCACCCAACTAGTCATTCAACCTCAGGATAATTCATTTAACACTGACTAAGAGAAGAAATTTGACATTTTGGAATAATTGTAAAAGATGTTTGAAAAATCTCCTTTTTAGATTTTTTGTGTACATCAATAATATATAAAAAAAATTGAATGACTTCCTGATCCAATCCACTATTTCAAGTGACATATCCCCTAACAAATTTCAACCTTTGGTTGAACACCTAGCTCCAGCCTAACAAGTCACTTTCAACCAAAGTGATATGTCATCCCTTGGCCCACTGCATAATAACCACTTGTACATTTAAGTTTGCATAAAGTATCACAAAGTGAAATGTGTCCTTATAGACAATGGATCAGGGCTAAACATAGTTTCTCTAAAGCTCATCAATATTCTTGGGTACATAACAACATATCTTTAAGAAGAGAGAATAACTATCAAAGCCTATGACAATGAGGAATGAGAATCATAAGGCACCATCTATTTACTAGTTATCTTTAGGCACTTAACCCATGATACACTTTGCCATGTGATATATCTCAATTTTTCATACAATATGCTTTTAAGAAGACCTTAGTTACATGAAATTTGTGCAATCCCATCAATGTTTCACCAATGTATCAAGTTCTCTCATTCAGGGATGGAAGTTTGTATACCAGAAGATTTGAATCTATACAAGCATTGCAAACACCTAGAGGCCATGTTCAAGATCTATAACTATCATTTTGGCATGAATCTAGTGGCCAAGTAGGATGAGGGAAAAGTGATACTCCTTTATCTACCAAAGGATAACTACATTGATCATAATACCCTTGATTCCCTTTCTCACATACTACCTCTTGAGATATTTAATCATTATACTATATCATCCAATAACCCAAGAGAGTATTTAACTCATGATAACTTTCATATCACCAACCTTCCACAAAACCCAAAATCCTTTGTAAGACCTAAAGCCAAGCCACTTCATCCAGAATGGCAATAAAAAGGCAAAGGTATAGGACCCATCATGTTTGTACCAACATTTGACCTAGAATAGGACCCTCTTAATGGAGATAAATCATTATTGTATAGTGACAAACAAGCCAATTATTATGAGAATGACAAGTATCTTATTCCCAATAGGATCATGAAGAATCAAGACAGTGAAAGAGGAGGCCTCAGACCAAATTAACAAGGAACACTTGGGCTGATTTCCATGACCAAATATAAAGGGCCCTATAGACTTGGATTTAAATCACTTGGGGGTGACCCCATGTACCTTAATCATGTTTCATCACCATCTACTAGTGATGATGATGTCAATAGTGAAGTGGAGTTTGATCATAGCCTTTTTATGACCAAGTCGAGACCAATCTATTTGACACTCATTCCATTTTTACCCTTAGACTAATCATTCATCACAACCCACTACCATTATATATTCCCCAACTAATATATTAGGACAAAAAAGATTCCAATGTGCTGATTGATGAGTTTCAAAATGATGAGGCTTTTTATGATTTTCCTAGACTTAGAGATAATGTTCTATTTGGGAACCATAAATTAGGGTTCTCAATCAAGTTAGATCTTGAATTCTATTTTGGAGAGTGAGTGAACACCCTTAGCCAAAAGTAAATAATTAAAACATTAAGCTCCCAAATTGAAAACCTCTTTGAATCACTTTCTAACTAGGGAAAAATTAAATAAAAAGTCTAGTCTTATGGTGAAAACCTGTCTTAGACACCATTAGAAGGGGGTGTTTAACCTTCTTCAAAAATAGCTCAGGAGAACACCAATAATGAACTAGTTTGTGAGTCAAATTTTAGTTTTAAAGAATAATAATCCTTTGATGAAATCATTCAAGAGTTTCCAATAATTTTTTCTACATGGCCACATCTCCCTTTAGGGGACTCTGATTCATAATGCCTAGGAAAACTTGAATTTCTAGTCCTAACAGAGAACTCTAATATTTATAATCAATTCAAATCTTTACCCAATATCCTTGAAGATGTTTGACCCTTCTAGTGGAAGAAATAACATAGGTTAACATCAGGTCCCCAAACAACCCAAAGTGGATCAAGCTAGGTGAATCCCTTACTGAGAAGGAGTGTGAAGTCTTTATAGCCCTTTTGAGGGAATATATTGATATATTTGCATGGGAATATTATGACATGTCAGGTTTAGACCCTACCTTAGTTTTGTACCACCTTTTAGTTCCTAATGTCAAACCAATAAAAAAAATTGTGTAAGATGCATCCTCGCATTGTTGTATTAGTAAAGAAATAGGTAGAAAAACTCTTGGAAGTAGGATGTATTTGATCGATTAACTATTCAGAGTGGATCTCCAATATTGTGCTAGTTAGAAAAAAGCTATAAGGGATCAAAATTTGTATTAATTTCCATGATATAAATAAATCTTATCCTAAGGATGACTTTTCACATTGACATGATCGTCGACTTTATAATAGGTTATGAAATTATTTCATTAATGGATGGCTTTTCAAGGTACAACCAGATCAAGGTAGCACCATAAGACCAACACAAAACAACATTCACCACTTTATGGTGAACATTTTATTATCAGGTTATGCCATTTAATCTTAAAAATGTAGGGGCCACCTACCAAAGAGCCATGACCATTATATTTCATGATATGATACATGGTATTATTGAAGACTATGTTGATGACATTCTAGTCAAATCAAAGACTAGGGCTGATCATCTAGCAGTGATATGCATAATATTTAAAAGACTATGTAAGTACAAAGTTAGACTAAATCCTAATAAGTGTGTCTTTGAATTCACTTCAAGAAAATTTCTTGGCTTTATTATGTCTCATCAAGGCATTAAATTTGATCCAACCAAAGTCCAAGACATACTAGAGATGAAACCACTAATTAATTTGAAGTAGCTTCATAGTTTACAAGGTAAGATAAATTATATTTGATGCTTCATATCATAATTAGCTAACAAATGCCATCCTTCTATGCATCTTTTGAATAAGGGAGTCACATTTCACTGGGATGATCACTACCAAATAACTATTTAGCAACTAAAAGACTATCTAGTGAATCCACCTATTTTATTGTCTCTTATGTTGGGAAAGCCATTCTTGTTTTACCTATTAGCTACTGATAATGCCCTAGGGGAACTTTTGGCTCAACATGATGATAATGTAAAATATCATGCCATGAACTATTGAAGCCCTGCACTGGTAGCATATGAACATAATTATATGCCCATAGAAACATATTGTTTAGCCATGGTATTCACAGCTAAAAAATTACACCATTACATGTTAAACAATAAGACCATGGTTATTTTAAAAGTAGATCCCCTCAGGTATCTACTATCTAAAATAGCTTTACAAGGCCACATGGATTAATGGATCATGCTTCTAAGTGAGTTTGACATTGAATACACAACCAAAAAGCCATTAAAGTGAAATTTCTTATAGATCAACTTATTGAAGCACCCCTTGATAATACATAACCATTAAAATTCCAATTTCTTAATGAATCCATAATGACCATCATTGACACACCTCTCGAGGAGAAACCCTAGAAAATGTATTTTGATGGATCATTCATAGCACATGCATCAAGGGATGGCCTTTTATTTATTACACCATAGGGGGATCTAATCCATAAATCATTTTGGATTAGCTTTTCTTGTACCAATAACATGGATGAATATGAAGCACTTGTTTCAGGACTTCACCAAGTGGTATAATGAAACATATCTCATCTCATATTTTATGGTGATTCTCAGTTAATCATCAATCAGGTTATAGACCACTTTTAGACTAAAGATGACAAGTTGGTGCCATACAAGGCCATGGTTGACACACTAAAGCAATAAATTATTGACATTCAATTTGAGCATATACCAAGGGCAAGTAATAGAACTATGGATGCTATGGCCACTATTGGATCCTTGATTCGACACATAGACACAACTAAAGAGTATTAGTTCCTTGTTAAGATTTTTTTATCACCAGCTCATGAACCTTCAACCATCATGATAATTTTTGATATTGTTAGTCCTAGATCCATTTGGTACTTAGACCTTTACAACTACCTCCATGACTAAATTATGCCACATAACCTATCCTGAAAACAATCCAAGGCCTTCATCCACCAAACCACTCATTATACCTTACTTGGATCAACCCTTTGTCAATGTAGTTTTGATGGAACTTTACTTCATTGTTTAACTTCAATAGAATCTACATTAGCATTATGGGAAGTTCACTAAGGATTATGTGGAGCCCATGCTAACAGGGAAATCCTATCCAAAAAGCTCTTGTGTATTAGTTATTATTGGCCCACAATGGATGCAGATGCAACTACATATGTAAATAAGTTTGAAAAGTGTCAAAGGCATGCCAATTTGATTCACACCTTAGCCAAGACTCTGAAACCAATGTTTCCACCATAGCCATTTACTACATGAGTCCTTGACCTCATTTGGAAGATCAATTCCACCTCATCTGATGGCCATAAACATATCCTTAATGCCACTAAATATTTCACTAAGTGGGTTAAAGTTATGCCCCTCACTTACGTGACTAGAAAGCAAATTTTCAAGTTCATTTTCAACCATCTTATTTGCCACTATGGTATCCCCTTTGAAATTATATCTAATAATGAAGGATAATTTAATAAAAAGGATGTCGAGAAGCTATGTAGTTAATATAACATCACGTAACATTTCTCCATGACATATTACCCTCAAGGTAATGGTTAGGCTGAAGCATCAAATAAAACCATTGTTAACATTATCAAAAAGATTTTCAATGATGCTAGTCATGATTAACACCTTTAGATATTATGTTCCCTTTGTTAATACCATACTAATCATCATACACCCACAAGAGCCACTTCATATTCACTTATTTATGGTAATAAGTCCATTCTTCCCATTAAGGTTGAGTTACCTTCTCTATGCATCTCTTTTAAGCATGTCGTAGATGATAATGACTATTGAGTAGCTCACTTGGAAGAACTAGAGATACTTGATGATAAATACAAGGATTTGGTGACTAATCTCTAAGCCTATCAAAATTGAATTTGAATCCACTACAATCAGTGCATGAAGCATAGAGAATTTAAACTTGGTGATCTTGTCCCTAAAGAGAACCAAAAGAATACCATGGCCGAAAAGAAGCATAAAGGCAAGTTCAAACCCAATAGGGTTGATCCTTTCATCATTATACCAATCTATGGAATAGGAGCATATAGGCTCACCACACTAGATAGACATGAACTTGATGAGTCGATGAACATTATCCACCTCAAGCATTACTATGCTTGAGTAACTTTCTGTATTATCTATAAGGACCTTTCAAGTTGTATCATTTTATAAATATTCTTCTTTGTACTATATCATAATCTCATCCTTCTTTACCATCCTATCATCTTACCAACCTATCATTTTTTTATATCACCTATCCATTATACCATACCTTTCTCATCAAAAGATTTATTTCCCTACTCAACCCTATGACCTTGGTTCCTTTTCATTTGGTTTCATTCACATTTTTCAGAAAAAAGGATTCAATTTTAGTTTAATGGTTCTTTCTAGCATTCCAAATAGAGTTAGTATTTTAGATTAGTAAGACAATAGTTCGATAGTTGTATCCTTCATTTCTTGTTTCATTCTCTCTCATTGTCTTGATACTAATTATAAGTGCCTATGGGCAAATTAATCTCATTGACCTATGTCATTGTATCCTACTTATAACTACCTATGGAAAAACAAGGGGCAACACTTGTTTATTATGCCTTGACCATACCAACTACCCATTCTTATGTTATACTATGCCTTTATACCAACTGTGCCTATTTTGTTTGAATTGGATACTACACTAGTCAGATTCCTCTACTATAAGGCAAAACTACAGTGACTTGAGGTTTCACTCAAAGATTATATAGGTAGTACTCGATGCTTATTAAATTTAGCTCAGTCACCTTTTGCCCACACTCTTTCCATTTTATGAGTGACCTAAGCTACACTCTCACCATTTTGTGAGCAACCTAAGCTATGCTCTCATTATTTTGTGAGCAACCTAAGCCACACTCTCACCATTTTATGAGAAACCTATGTCATGCTCTCACCATTTTGTGAGCAACCTAAATCCATGTTCTCACAATTTTTTGAGCAACCTAAGTCAATGCTCTCACCATTTTGTGTGCTTGGACCATTTAGTATCTCGTCATTCTCCATCGAGTTGAGATACCTAGAAAATTCTAAAAACATTTGTAAAATCATTAGAAAAATGAGAAACATTGACCATTTCTTTGCCTTAAGGATTATGGGAAACCTTACTAAGTCATAAGTAAATCACTTATTCCTTAGTTTCCCCATCATTTTTGGTCTTTTATCCCACACTCTCACCATTTTACGAGTCCATTTCTATTCTTCTATCTCATCCATCATGTTTATTTTCATCAGTTATCATTTTCTTCATATTTTATGGGAGAACTACATTTGGCTTGAAGTTTTTGTTGGATATTACATTCATATAATTATGTAGGCAACATCTACTTACCTAGTGCATATGAAGACATCTTGGCCACACCTTTTTCCCTTTATTCTATTCCCCTAGTCATGTTTATTTGTTAAGTTGGCACCTATTTTCTAGGGGTAATGTTTATTGCATATGTTTAAGTCATGTATTTTATACTAATATTAAGACTAACTATTATTTATTTCTTTGATTGTTTCTTTTATTTTTTGTTTATTTGTTGTTTGTGTGCTTGTTTGTTTGTTTTCAGCACTATTGCCTTGATTCAATCTATGTGCATTCATTAGGTGATTCCTTGTGCATTTATATTTGAATCCATCAACATTCATATGTTTACATTATTATCATGGTTTTTATCATTGGTGTATTATTTTCCATTAAATGTTGGATTTTGAGAGTCACTCCTTATGCATCTTTCAAATTAGTCCTCATGGTGTTTTATCATGATGCTTACTATTAAGTGTTATAATAAAAATTAGATTCAAGAAGTCTACCCAGGAATGGAGGCATCAACATCTCCTCAGCACTAACATCCCAATACAATCCTAATCATATCTCAAATATAGTAATTAATAAATAAAAGAATTTTAACCTTTGTTAGTTTGGATGAGCATCTCCCTACTAGTAAGTTTTCCCAATTAATCTTTATCCTCTATATCAAGTTACCCACATCATAGTTTCCATCATCATCTCCATCTTCTCAATGATTATAACCACCTTTAGGAAAATCATTGCATTAATCAGTCATGTTTTCCATAACTGGGATCCAATGATTATAACTACCTATGGGTAAATCATTTTACACCATCCCACTTGCATTTCTCAATTATCATAACCACTTTTGGGAAAATCATTATGTTCTCACTATATTTACCTTCTTTTTTTCCACATGGGGGCATGTTATCTTTTTTGTTTTTCCTAACTACGGTAGCTCCATCTTCTCAATGATTATAACCACCTTTAGGCAAATCATTGTGTTATCATACCATGTTGCCACTATCGGGGTACCATGATTATAACTGCCTTTGGAAAAAAAATTATACACAATCCCACTTGAATTTTTAGTGATTTTGACTAATTTTAAAATTCATTGTGTTCTCACCCCATCATCTTCATACATGCAGTCCCCTCATTTTTCTTCTTTCTTTTAAGGGACCATTTGTCAACCTACTTATGTCAACCGTCCCCTCGAGGGGGCATCATATAGTTCATCCATTGCCATTAAATTTGTAGGTAGGTAGGACCTTTTCATTCTTTGAGAAGACATTATTGTGTATATAGATTGCAATGCCTTCCTAAATAAGGACAAACTGTAAACACCTAAAAGTGTCCATCAATGACCACCAACCAAGCTTTTGACCAATTTCTATCAAAATGCACAATTTAGGCTAAAAACATTAAAACACACTAAATGATGTGAATTTATCATACACAAGTGATGATTTTGGCCAGAGTATCACTAAATGGGGTAATAAAATTTATAATATAACTAACTTTGATCAGATCATTTTGAGTCAAAATGACATTTTCACAACTTGGTACTCTGGATTGCTCTTTTCTACCAAATTTCTTGCATGAGACATGTGCCTTTGTTATTTTTATTGGCAAAATCCTAATTGGGATAATGGTTCCAATGCATCTAACATCGCATCTTAATTTCAATCTAGTCAAATTTTGAGCCAATTATATGATATTTTGACCAATTTGATTAATTTATGCACCAATTACCAAGATTTGCACCAAAATTGATAAATCATGTTTAACGCTAATTAATTTAGATCAAAATCTTAAGTTAATTTTCCATATAACTTGTTGAATATTTATTTTTGAAAATTAATATTGAATAACTACATCATCAAGTGGCATCATTTCTTGGGAAGGCATCCCTAGGCCATAAATGCATAAAATATCTCATTAACCCCTCCCATACCTCATTAAGACCTTCCATGCCTCTTTAATGCCTCTCTTTCCCAAATATTTATGAGGGCATTTATTGATTTTTGCTTCAAAAATTAAATATATTCTTAACCACACATCTTCATCTTGAGATGGAGAGTTCAATTCATTATGATCATTTTGTAAAATCCATAAATAGGAGGCCTTGTCTATTGATTTTTAAGCTTTGATAGTGTAAAGTTATCATGCACAAATCATTCCAAAACCTCATGCAATTGGTTTTATTATGCCCAAATATTGAGCCAAATCCATCACAAGCCAATCAAATGGTGCCAAGAGTAGATCAAGGTAGCCACACTCCATTAATGAAGACCTCTTAGGCAGAATCTGAGCAAGCCAATCAAACAAGACTGTTGGAACATCAAGGAGGGTAAGAAAGGTAAGTTTATTGAATTTTTTTTGTGTTTTTTTCATTTTTTCTCTTCATAATGCTTCCCCTTGAGATAAGCTTAAGGTGTTAGCATTAGTGTGTTTTATTTGAATTTGATTTTATTCACTAACACCATACTAATCTCCTCTTATTGAAATCCTATGTTCATAGGTTTCACATATTTGGATTTGGTTGTTATCAATAATGAACTAGGATTATATGATAATCACAAAATGAATTTGCATCATATAAACTAGATAATGGCCTTTAATGATCAAAATCAAACCTTATTAGAGGCAAATTCATCTTGTTACTCTCAACAAATATCTTCAAGACTTGTTCTAGATTGTTACTAACCCTATGGAATTTCCTACTGTCCTTTTGTTAAGGTAAAATTAGATTTTTATAAGGTTTTTCAATGGCATTGACCACTCTTGGCATCATTCTTAGGTTAAAATCCATTATCATTACTTCTAGCCTTAAATAATGACTTTTCTAAAAAAATTGAAGCAGTAGTAGTAGTAGTAGTAGTAGTAGTAGTAGTAGTAGTAGTAGTAGTAGTAGTAGTAGTAGTAGTAGCAGCATTTACTTCATATTTAATTAGGTTTATATTTAATGATAAGTTTTGAAGATGAATTTGTCTTTAATGAGTGGAAGCAAGATATCAACAAATATATTGTAAAGTTCATTGTTAAATGGTTGATATGTTACTTTGGTAACTGTTGACCAAATTTGGTCTACATGCCAAAAATGTAACTAGTCCAAGAGTCTAGTGGAAGGAGTAGAATCATGATTGAAGAGTGACCAAATGTCACAATGAGCATACATACCTCAAGTGGAGATCATATAGCTTTTTCAAATCTTTTGAAACAATTAATCAAGCTCAAAGTATTATCTGATTGATCTTCAAGGGATAGGTCTACAATTAAAAGATGGAAGGGTCCAAGCAAGTTTCATGGTATCTAAGGAATTCAGGAGTGTGAACCAAGTTGCACAAGCTTTAGGTATTAATTTTTATTTCATGCCTTCAAGGATCAAGTAGAATTTCAAGCTTGAGTTCAAAAGAACATACAGGCCTTAGAAAAGCTAAGTATAAAACCTTTATTTTAGCTAAAGTTCTCACTTGGCAGATTTCTTTCAGGATTTTATTTTGATAAGTTTAAATCCTTTAAGACCCTTTTTTGGATCAGTGTTGAAGATATTTTTAGAAAAATTGTTTGAGACAAAGTTTTTGAAGGCATGAATTCTCTCAAACATTTTATCTGAAGCAAAAGATGAAGACAAAGTTTTTAAAGACCTAATTATTTCAAAGAAATTGTCCACATCAAAAAAGTATAAGTATATATTCTCTTGGACATTTTCTCTAAAATAATAGTCTTGAAAAATTTAATTCTCTCAGACATTTTATCTGATACAAAAATGCCAAAGGGTGTTTTTTCAAGCAAAGTGTCTGAAACAGTTTTTCTGAAGGGTATTTCTTTGAGAAAGTGGTCTAGTACAAAAGTTCTGAAGCATACTTTTTCAAGAAAAGTGTCCTATACATTATCCTAAAAGGTCATTTATATATTAAAGTATTTCAAACCATTTTTGTGAAGGGTATTTCGTCACAAAAAATTCCAAATCAAAAGTTCTGAAGGGTAATTTTTCAAGCAAGATGTCATAAACATTTTTTGAATGGCATTTATTTGCCAAAAGGTCCAAAGAATTTTTATGAAGGATCATTTTTCAGTAAAGTTTCCTAAGGCAAAACCCAAAGGGTCATTTCTTCAATGAAAATCCCAAAGACAATAATTTGAAGGAAATGGCCTAGGGAATTTTTGTTTCAACAAAGTAATGGAAGTTGTGTAAACATCAATTTTAGGCCATGAAAAATAGTCATTTGTATTCAAATGGGTCAAAGATTAATGGTGTACATTCAATCTAAGAAAAGATATAATGGCAAGAGTAAGGTTAAGAAGTTAATGAGACATTTTTGCAAGTGTCAAGTTTTAAGCACAAAAGATATCCGTTGAAGGTCAGATATCCTAGTGATAGGCACGTAAACATCAAATACATTCATGCCAATGTCAAATACATGCATGTAACCATAAAAATGAGGCATCATAAAGTATTCATTTGATTTTGAATAGTTAAATCAATTATCTACATTTGATTATACATAAAATCTAATGATAAGAAACAACTGACAGGTTAATGGACCCAAGCAGATCAACAACATGCATTTAATTATGATAAAGATCTAACAAAAAGCTTGAATCCAATAAGTTAGAAAATCTAAGGGGAAAAGGCATGTATGATAAGTGTCATAAGTGAATTTAATTGGTAGAAGATCGATGATCAAAAGTCATCGAGATAAGTAGGATCTAAAAAAGTGAGATGGTTTAATATGTTAATGATCCAGGTCAATTTTTTATAGCCAATAAACAAGGAGCAAGCCCATGACATTTTTGATAGAAATCGATGAGCCAATTTTCACTCAAGATAAGTAAATACAAAAGAGTTGAGTTTGAAGGCAGCCCAGGATTGAAATAGAACATATATTTTAGGATCAAAGGGGGATATTGAAGCATAGTAACAGTAAAATAGGTCTTCGTAAGACCTAAAAAAAACTAAGGGTTGGTGACTTTTGTCAAAGTAAGATTGAACAGCTAGAAAACTTCATCTCATTTACATGATAAGTATAGGAAAACCAATAAATATGATTGGTTTTTAATATATAATGAAATTTGTGCTCAAATATTTCTTTAGGGCATATATGTAATTAATGGGAAGCTTCTTGTCTTTTGAAATGGTCATTTCCTAGACAAGCAGATATTTACATATGCCTAAACTAGAATAGCATGGCTCTATTAGTTCCAAGGTATAAATATTTAGAATTAAAGAGCATGATATAGAGTCTTGAGATGGACACTTGATTGATGGATAAAGATCAATGGAGCATTCAATTATTTTATAGGACTTTCTTTCCTGATAAGACCATGACTTAGCATCCTCAAGATTGTTAAGCCATCTAAAGTGGTTGGCCTTTTATTTTCAATGCACAACTCTTTCTCTTTCTATTTTATATAAATACATACTCCAAAGCCTATAAATGTATCCATCTTTTTAGGTATAACTAGACTCTACTAAAATTTTATACTGTAACACCTTTTGATGCAATAAAGACTAAATTCTACCGTTTCCAAGCTAGATTGAAGTGTCTTATGAATTTATGTACTGTGTTTAAGTGAATGTATTTTCCTTGTCTATGTCTAATTTTTCTCACCTTCATGAAGTGCTTCGTATATCTCATAGGTCATTATAAGAGTAATTTATAGTTTGTTGTCTAGCTTGAAAGTGGATATCTACCCTCTCATGCAAGTTTGATATCTGATTCATGCCTTATTATGAAATATTTATGTGGGACTAATTTGATTTGGTCTTGAATACATCTTATAGTGTGTCTTGTGAAAGTTTGAGTGATCAAATCATTAGTGCATCACCTCTTTTTACATACTTTCATAAGTTATTATTAAAATCTTTCTCTCTTTTCCAAGCAAGTGTTAGTTGAGGTTTAGTATAGGTGTTTCACTAAATTTTGTCTATTTTAAATTTAAAGGAAAATAGAGAGAAGGATGGAGATAAGTGATTAGAATGAACTCAAATTTGGTTTGTGAATTATATCTAGATGTTGTGAGCACTCCTCTTTGGCTAGGGAGGACTAGATGTACATAAGCAAACACTACCACAAGATGTTTGTTAGCAAATAAATGAGGTGGCTACCAAGCTATGTGCTTGTTCTAGGAAGTGTGAACTTCCTAGAGATGATAGTCCACTTTTGAGAGGTAAAAGAATAATAAATAACTAAAAGAGAGGTAAATAGAGAGTAAAAGAGAGATAAAATTACCATTTTTAACAACTTGTATGTAGCAGAGAGTGATAAGGTGTAGGTTAGGTGCTTTTTTGGTGTTTTAGAAGTTGTTTGGGTAGGTTTTAAAGAGGCTAAGGAATTGACAATCACTGATGTTGGTAGGTGTGTGACTGATTCAGTTAGGTTGCCAAGGTTGGTAGTGAGGTGATCGATGTCAGTTAGTATACTGAGGTTGGTAGTGAGGTTACTGATGTTGCTTAGGCTACTGAGGTTAGTAGGGGAAATAATTATCTAAGAGGTTGAAAAAGGCTTTTTTGGGTGTAGAAAATGGTTTAGATCAGGTCAGAGAGGTTGACAGATTTAGGAGAGGTAGTTTATGGTTTGGTTAAGTTTGGTCAAAGGTTTGATATGCATGTAAGGTAAACAAGCAAGGAAGCTTTGTAACTCCCTCATGGGAGTATGGTCATAAGTGCATAAAGTAGTGTAATATAGATATAAATAAATGGAAGAATAAATACTTAAATGACCTATAATATTAGTAATATACTTAGCTTTGGTGGTTTTTAAATGATAAGTGTCAGGGTGATGGTTTATTTTTGAGAGTTTAAACATGAATGCCTGAATAGAGAGAATAAGTGGATAATGTTGGTCCTCAAGAGCTCAATTGCTGATGGTGATTAACTTATGTAGAGTGATTGTAAGCCTGGATGTCAAAAAATAGAATGTTGAGAGCCTAAATGAGAGTAAGAATTGATTTTCTCAAATTTTGTTAACCTGAACCATAGGTTGGAGTTTTGATTATATTGTTGACATCGATGATCTCATTAATGTTGACAGGTATCCTATCGATATCGATCATGGGTTGACTAACATCAGTGGCCCTAGAATAGGTAAACCTTTCTATTCTTGGCCTATTTTTTATTATTGTGCATGCCAAGTGTGACACCCATTATAAAATGGTAAAAATAAGAATCCAAGACTTATTCCCACTCCCAAACTAAATTCCTAAACAACTACTTCCTGACTAACATCAGTGGCCCTAGAATAGGTAAACCTTTCTATTCTTGGCCTATTTTTTATTATTGTGCATGCCAAGTGTGACACCCATTATAAAATGGTAAAAATAAGAGGTTAGGAAGGAAGTAGTTGTTTAGGAATTTAGTTTGGGAGTGGGAATAAGTCTTGGGTAGTTAGGATAAGGGGATCAGGTCTTGAGGTGACTCATCAAGGGAGAATTAGTCATAGGGCGAGGTGGCCAGGTAATGTGGCAATAGAGTTTTTAATTAACTTAATTAAGTATTTTAAATTAATTAAATGTGTGAGGGGTAAAAGTATGGGTTAGAGAGATTAATTGTTATTATTAAAATGGGCTTAAGGGGGTTTTGACATAAGGACTTATGCACGTGTGTGTGATGTATTTTTGGTGTCTACATTTTCCCCTTTTTGTCTTGTAATTTGTAGTGACATGTTTTAAGACAAAAAAATAGGATTTATATGATCTAAGTATTGGATGAGGTATTCCCCCTCAAAATGGGAATTGATGAAGGAGAAACTAGAATCGGGTACTAGTTTCATAGAAAGGTAATTGGGTGACTGGTGGAGAATTGATAATTAATTCATACAATGAGCTATAGTTGACAATGTTAAGAATAGGCAAGGTTCAGGAGGACTCAAATAGAAGTAACCAAAGCATAGCTTGTAAGTGATAGTTGACAAGTTAAATCAATCAAAGTTATAGCTCCAATGGTCAATGTGTCCCAGATATCTGAGGTAGGAAGTGCCCTTAATAAACACAAAAGGGGTGAAGGTGACAAGATAGGCTTGGTTTCCATCCAAAACACCTAAAATACATACGTGTGCATAATAGCTAGCTATAGCAAAATAACCTAAGAAATTAGGACAAGTAATGCACAATTGGTGTAAAAGGGTCAATGAGTGAGGAAATATTCATGATCTCCAAGTACAATCTTTGAGGTTAAAGATTTGAGTGATGTTTAATGTAATTTTTTCATGGTTTAGGGATATATATGATCTCTAGTTGCCCAAATGTATGGGTAAGGTTGTGCAAATTTAGGTGTTTTTGTGTTGGAAAATAGTATTAAAAAGCTACCAACATTAGTTATATGTGCCAATATCAATAATATAAAGTGCTAACATCATCATAACTAGGGAAACATTATTGATGTCAGTAAGCATAAGCACCGACATCGGTAGGTTAGGTCAAGATTGCTGATGTTGAGGTTTGACCAAAATTGACAAAAGGGGGTTTGGAAACCAACCAAATTCATTTCAAAATTTGTGATTAGAGAGAAGAAATATGGCTTTGAGAGAGATTTGAGATGGCAGTGTAAGGAAGGCACCTAATAGGAGGTGCATGACCACAAGAGCTAGCAGTACCAGCTAGGAGGAGATGGCAAGATGAGATAAGAGCCCCAACTACTTTGATTTTGTATTTGCAAGTTTTAAGTTAAATGAGAGGTGGATGTGTAGAAAATAGGATTGGGGGAAATAAAATAGGTTAGGGTAGGTGTAAGAGAAGTTAGGGGGATTTGAGGGTGGTTTTATAGGGGGAATGGGTAGGTTGTGTTTCAGTTGTTCAGCCCTGGGGCCAAACCAATTGATGACATTGGTGAGATCAACTGATGTCAATCGATGGTTGAAAAATGTTAGCTAAAACAACACTAAGGTCGATAGTGTGCTACCGACATTGGTCATTATGTAGGTTGATAAAGCACTAACATTGGCATGATGTTTGTGATGGTGTATACATAAAATAAATAGGTTGATTAGGTTAATGTTGATATGACATTATTTATGCATCTCAAATAGATATATCGACATGTAATGTGGATGGAAAAAATAAAAAGGTAGAATGCTCGTGTATTGGAAAAGATCATAATTGAGAACATAAATAGGCTCAAGAAAATAAGCCTATTTCATGCCTTATATCTTTGAACCATTGTGTTTGTTAGAGAAGCATCATGTTTACCTTATGCTAAGTGAGCTTCATAGTCCCTTGAAAGAGTATGAGGGGAAAATGGGTAGAATGATGGAAAATATTTAGATAGCATTACCTACCAAGTAGGAATGATATGTCCCTTTTTTGGGTGACTTAAGAGCTAGTTTAGGCAAGTCCATAACTTAAATTTTTTTGTTTTTTGTATGTAATTTGATCAATGCGGGAAGCCTACAATAGGAGTTTTTATAGGTTAAGGTTATGCAAAGAGGTGAGGAGCCCTTTACATTTTTTTTCTCTTTGAGAACAAATCTTGGCTTAGCCATTCTTCAAGGGAGTGGTCTAAGTTCTTGTTTTAATTTTAAATAGTTGTCCTTCAAGAGAGCAGTCTAATGATAATAGCAGCGGGAAGTTATGTAGTTATCTTTCAAGGGAGTAGTCTATGTTGAAAAACATGACCTGAGATTTTAGAACTTTTTCAAATATCCCATTTTTTTTTAATTTTAGTCATGGATAAGACTATAGAGGCTTAGGAGTTTTCCACTGTGAGGATAAAACCATACCATTGTGCAAGTTATCTAGGTGTATAGGAGTAAGGGTGAAGAGGAAGGGAAATGAATGTAATAGGGATACTCAAGGGATGAGCTCAAGTTAAACATAAATTAAAGTAACAGTGGTTTAACAAAAGAATGGTCATAGGTGTAAGGCATTTAAAGGCTTAGGTTCTGGCCTTCCTTCAAGAGAAGACAAATGATAAGTTCCCAAACCATACTTGTGAGTTATGATATAAGGTCTAAGCCAATTAGGAGTAAATTTACCCTATTTGCTTTTCTCGATGTTCATCACATGTTGATTCTCTTTTAAGACAAGATCTCCCATATTGAAATCTTGCTCTTTGAGTTTTTTGTTATAAGCATGTTTGATACGCTCTTAATAGATTTGGAGGTGGTTGAGGGCTATGAGATGATGCTCATCAATCAATTAAAGTTGGGCTAAACATTCTTCATGAAATTCATATTTATTAAGTATGTCATGTAGAGAAATGTGAAGAGAATGAATCTGGATCTCAAGAGGCAAAATAGCCTCCATCCCATATACCAATGAAAAAGGTGTAGTACCTATTAGGGTTTGAATGCTAGTAAGATAAGCCCATAAAGAAAAATGAATGTGTGTGTGTTAATCCTTGCATGTATCATTGACTACCTTCATGAGAATTTTGGTCAAAGTTTTGTTAGAATATTCTACCTATCCATTAGCTTGGGGATAGTATGGTGATGAGAAGCTTAATTTGATTCCAAATGCATCACAAAGACCTTAAATAGTCTTGTTTTTAAAAGACTTGCCATTATCGATTATAATCTTGTGAGGTATACCAAAATGATAGATGATGTGGTGGTTAATGAAGTCAACAATTTTTTCAACTTTAATGGAGATGAGAGGGATGGCCTCGACGCACTTGGTGAAGTATTCAGTGGAAGTAATGATAGAGTGATGACAAAGTGATGAATGAGGGTTAATCTCTCCAATTAGATCTAAGACCAATTGGGAGAAGGGCCAAAATTCTTTATAAAATTGTAATGCATGACTGGGAATGTGAATAAGGTTGGTGTGTTATTGACACTTTATGCAATGTTAAACATAGTCAACATAGTCTTGATGAAGTGTGGGCCAATAATAGCCAAATCAGAGAATATGTTTAGCAACTATATGACCATTGAAATGCCCACCACAAATTCCATCATGGACTTCCTTACTAGCAAAGGGAGTCTTATTACTAATTAGTCATCTAAGGAGAAGACCATCAAAACTTTGCTTGTAGAGAAGTCCCCCTAGGATAGTGTAATGAGTGGCATGTTTTATGAAGGCCCATTTCCAATTATTAGAAAGATCAGGTGAGATAATAGAGAAACAAAGATAATCTATGAGTTGTTTGTACCATAAGTCTTATGGGTTGGTTGTTACATTTCATACAAAGAGGATGTTAATTGAGACATAGAAGGGTAATTTTAAGTGATGCATAGTGACATAGATTCTTGAGGAGGAGGATGAAGAGGGTATGTGTGAAGCAAGTGAAGCCATCATGTCAATAAAATTGTTTGTAGATTGAGGAATAGTTTTTAAGAGATAAGAGTCAAATGATCCCAAGAGTATATCTACAATATGTTTATACCACTACAAAATTTTGTTTTTGCATAGGTAGGAAACATTAACTTGGTTAACCACTAGCTGAGAATCATCAAAAATGGTTATGGATTTGATACCCAAGAAGAGAGATGTTTGAAGTCTGAGAATCAAAGCCTCATATTCGACTATATAGTTAGTGCATTCAAAATCTAGTTTAAATGACAAAGGCATAGGCTCACCATCTAGAGGAATAAGTATGACCCCAAACCCCCACCATGTTGGCATTTATATCTATCAAAGAACATCGTCATTTGATAGGATATGTCATCGGTGGAGAGTGTTGCAATAGATTCATCAAGGAATTCAACGTTTGAAGGTTGGTTGTTAGGTAAAGGGGAAGCAACTAATTGATCCATGATTATTTACCTTTTGATTTTAACTCTAAATCAAATTTAGCAAGAAGCATGAGCCACCAAGCTACACATTGGTTGTGATACAGTTTGGAATGCATATATTTGAGAGGATCAGTATGGATGACCAAATAGATTTTATGATTTAGGAAATAATGGTGAAGCTTAGAGGTAGAAAAGACTAATGCAAGGAAAAAAAATATAGTGTGGATATATTGAGTCTCATAATCAATAAGTGTGTGGCTTATGTAATAAACCACTTGCTCTCGATGTTGGTCATCTCAATGTGCAATCATAACACCTAAAGAATGGTCGATTGTAGAGATGTATAGGTAGAAAGGTTGATTTTCCTTAGGTAGAATAAGAATCAATGGGGAAAGGAGGTATTGTTTAAGTGCATCAAAATCTTCATGGAAATATGTATTCCATTGGAAGGAGACATATTTTTTGAGGAGATGGTGAAAGGGTTGGTAGCAATCTGACAATTAGGAAATGAAGCATTTAATTGATTGAAGTTTGTCTTTTAGGTTGTAAAGTTGTTTGATATTAGTAGGTAGAGGCATCTCTAGGATTAATCTAACCTTAGTAGGATCGACCTCGATACCATAGAGAAAAATGGTAAAACCTAAGAGTTTACTAAAAATAACACCAAAGACACATTTCTTTGGGTTTAGTCAAATGTTATATTGGAGAAGATGAGTGAATATGGTTTTGAGAATTGTCAAGTGTTCTTGACAAATTTTAGACGTGTCGAGTAAGTCATCCATGTAATCTTCCATAATTTTATGTAGGAGATCATGGAAAATGTAGGTCATGGTGCGTTGGTAAGTTGCACTAGCATTTTTTTAGGCCAAAAGGCATGACCTGATAACAAAAAGTCCCCTATGGGGTAATAAAGGTGGTCTTGTGTTGATCCTAAAGAGCAACCAGGATTTTATTATATCTAGAGAATCCATCCATAAGTGATAGCATCTCATGGCCGGTCATTAGATCAACAAGTTGGTCGATACTAGGCAATGGGAAATCATCTTTTAGAAAAGAGAGGTATCAATCATGATAGTCAATGCAAATACAAATTCCCCTAGTTGATTTTGTGATAGGAACAATATTGGAAATTCATTGTAGGTAGTTGATGGGTTGGATAAATTTAATATAAATGAGGTGTTAGAGATCTTCTTTGATAAGGAGAGTGATATGAGGATGCATTTTATGAAGGTTCTACTTAACAGGTTTAGCATCTTGATTGGTGACAATATTATGGGTGATGATAGAGGGGTCAATACTAGGCATGTCATTATAATACCAAGTGAAGGCTTTGTTATGGTTATTAAGAAATGTGGCATAATCAGCTTGCTCAAAGAAATCTAAATATTGGCCAATCTTGAGGTTACAAGGGTTATCATGGGAGGGTAGGTTGATGTCAATGGTTGATTCATTTGACATAGCTTGGGTTTTAGATGGGAATGATCATTGGATATAATAATCATTCACACCTATCTAGGTGAGAATTGCATCATCATCCTGACATTGGATAATGTTAATAGTGGGAAAATCTTCATCAATTATTTCAAGATAAATGAGAGGAAGGGACCTTATTTTCATACCCTGATGATAGGTGAGGGGCCCCAAATGTATGGCATTTATTGAAAAAAAATTAGGAGGTATAGATACATTTGATTCTATAGGTGATGGTGGAGAAGAAGGTGGAGAAGGAGAGATTGGTTCTTCAAAAACTAGTTCATGGGAGGTTTTAGTGAGTTTATTTAATTTGTTGTATCCCACCCCATGCCTCTTTTTGGCATTTTCAATTATGTTGCTAGTAAGATAATCAATAGGCATGTTGACACCTTGTTCGTATCAACCCAAACCAAATCCTTTCTAGGGACACATATATAGATAGGTGTGAGTGAATCTAGGGTTACTCAGGAAAGAGAAGTCATAGGTAAATGGTTGTGGTGAAGAAGATGTATTTTTGATAGTGGGAGCTTGATTAATTCCACCATATGTGAAATTGGTTCAAAGGTTAGGGGGCCCATAAGGGATGACCAACCCAATATGGGGATCATAATTTAGGTGCATGTGAATCCTTCCATATTCTTGTGGAGTATAGAACATGTTGAGTGTCAACAAATGATATTCACCAAGTGACAAACATTGAAAGTTCTCCTCCATGGCATCTTTATCAGGAATTTGTGTTGTTGGTATCTGTGTAACCACATGAGTGGAGCTTGTGGAAGTTTCAGAAACATCATGTGAGGAGGATGATATTTTCAATGGGATGAGAACATCATTGGTACTATAGGTAATATTGCATGTTTTGAATAGAGGTGGGTTAGCAGGTATAACATGTACTTGTCCATCATGCTCAAACTTGACATAGCGATGTAAAGTAAATGGTCTACATGCCATAGCACGTATCCAAGGTTGTCCAAGAAGTATGTTATATTATAAATCTCCTTCCACAACATATAAGAGCTTGAGAATTATGTGGGGACCTACATAAATATGTAAGATAATAGTGCCCACTGTAGTATATATAGTATCATTAAAGGAATGGAGTACCATATCAGTTTGAGACATGAAATTGTCAAGAAGAGCTAGTTGTTTATAGGCATGGGTAGAATTAATATTAATACTTGCTCCCCTATCAATCATAACTCTCTTGATATGAGTTTGATCAATATGTGTGGTAATAAAAAGGGAGGAATCTTGATCTTCAAGGTGTTGAAGTGGAATTTTTGAATTACTAAAATAAATCAAGGAGATAGAATTAAGGGAGCTGACCAAAGCTACAAGAGGTTGGGGTTCATCTAATTGTACATCAATCACTTCCAAAGCACTAATCAAAGCTTGATGGTGTTAGGATGAGTTTTGTATTAACTCATACAAAGACATTTTCATAGGAGTTTGGTGAAGTTACTTCACCACTGAGCTTTGAATAACGTCTAAAGATGTTATTTTAGGAACACCCAAGATGGAAATCTTAGGGTTAGTAGGGGGAGTGTCTTTGGTGAAGGGATGGGTCCAAGGTGTAGTGACCTTTTATTTATCTTTATTTTTTTGGTTTTGTGACCATGTGGCCACATTAACTATGTTGATTTTAAAATTTGGTGAAGGTGGTAGTAAAGGGGTTATGATGACTTCTTTGGGTTTTAATTTTGTTGGAATAGTAGGAAGCACAGTAGATGTCAAAGGTGGATTAATAGGAAGGTTAACAGTAGTGTCATCTAAAAGAGTGTCAACATCGAAGTGTTGCTAAATAACCATTTTGAGGGATTTACAATTCTCAGTATCATGTCTAGGTGAATGATGATATAAACACACTTGTGTATCATCAAACCAAGATGGTTTCATTCCAAGAGGACATAAGGCTTAATGGGAGGAAGGGTTATCACTAATAATTTCAATAACTAATGTAATAAAAAGATTTGGGAGCCTGCAAGTGGGTTCATGCGTGTTGTACTAATAGGAGTTGACACCTTTTATTTCCGTGTTAGTAAGGTAATTTCACATGGTGTCTTATTTAGAGATGGTGGAGTTACGTGTTTTGTTCTCACTTTATTGGTGTTAGATGTGAGAGGTCTACCAAATGGAAAAGGCAAGAGTGGAGGTAGCTTAACATTTTATTTGGCTTGGTTAGATGATATTCCAACTAAATTAGAAAGATGCAACCTCAAAATAGATGGTAAAGTTGAGGGTTGAAGAAGGGATTGGTGAGGTTTAGAAGGCTTATCATTTTTTATTTTTTTAGTGTGAGAAACTCCAAATTGTAGTTGAGGAGTAAAATGTAATTTTACCTATGGATGAATTAAATTAAAAATGAGGCATACACCTAGGGGCCTGATCTACTTTAATGTAATAGATTCTTGTGAGGATGAGGGTTATGACATAGATGGTTGAACTTCTTATGCTTTTGGTGAAGAATCTATAGATTTTTTAAAGACCTTAGGGTAAATGGTATTAAGGGGATTGGTGGTAAAGGTCAACATTCATTTTTTTGGATATAGAGTTTTAAGCCATTCCTAAAATGTTGCATGGTCAAGCTTTGTGGGTCAAGAAATTCTAGACTTTTCACCAAATGTGAGAAGGGTTTTGAAAAAGTTGACATAGGCTTTATGGTTGAATTATTATAAATCTACAGTGTTTGGGAAAGAGGGAAATCATTGGTTTCTTCTACTTTGGGCCAAAGATGAGAAAGAACTGAAACAAGGTCTTCTTCAATAGAGATGGAAGAAGAGACTTGATTTGTCATGGGTGGAGGGAAGGTAGGAGAAGTAGGTTCCTCAAGAGGGTAAAGCATATTCATTATGGCTCCCTCAACATGTGGGCAAGGCATGGGTAAAGTATGATCCTCCATAGGTAAAATAAGGGGTAAGTGTGGTGCAATTAGAGTAGGCACAATAGGTCTCTCATCTATTATGGAAATAGATGATATGGACTCTTCTAGGTGCAAAGGTGAAATGGGTGGGGTACCACTCTATATAGGTGGAGAAGTAGGAGAATAAGGTTCCTCAAGATGGTATAATGTAGGAATGATGTTCCCTTCAACATGTGGTTGAGGAACTGGTAGAGTGTGGTCCTCAAGTAGTAAGAGGATAGGTAATATTGGTGAAAATAAAATTGGGATTATAAGCTCCTCAAGTGGAAAAAGGAGTGGCAAAGGAGGCTTGTCCTCTCAAGGGAGCATAATGGGTGAAATAAGCTCTTCTACTTGAGGAGGAAGAATGGGCAAAATAGATGATAATCCATGTGGGGTAGGAGTCGATGAAATAGGTGTCTCTTGTTGAGGGGCAGGTTGAACTGAAGATAAAGGAAAGACCATATTAACCATATAGATATTATAATCACCTATGTTATTTGTGAACTAAACAATATTTTGGTTTGGTGAATGGTTAGGAAATGGATGTTTGAACACATCCATACTTTGATTGGGAAGTGTGTTAGGATTATCCAAGATAAGCTCACCTCTATCAAGCATATCTTGAACAATGTTCTTGAACATCTTGATATTATTAGAGTTATGACCTTTAACTTGATGATAACCACAAAACTCATCTTCCTTGTACCAATTTGGGATAGGATGGGAAGGGTTGAACTGTATAGGAGGTTTAATTTGAGGATGGGTTATGACACCTTGTTGTAATAGTTTCTCCAAAATGGATGTATATGATTCCTGAATGGGAGTGTATTGTCTTTATTCATATCACTATTGGAATTACTTGGTCAGATTTTGAGAAGTCAAAGTATTTGATTGGTTTTTGGTTGTGGAATAGGTTGACTTAATGACCACCACGTTAGTGGATCCTTTAGCCTTTTGGTTAGAGGGAGAGGTTTTAGAGGAGGAGTCATTTGTCTTATTATTGGTATTCTTACTACATAACTTGACTTTGTCTTCATCAATAGCATGAACCTCTAGTTTCTATGCCATTGTAAAAGCTTCATCAAATGTGCAGAAAGTTTGTACCTGAAGTGTGGATGAGATGTGCTTATCACATGCCCTAGAGAAAATCTCAAAAAGTGTTGGTTGGGGTAAGGAGAAGGAGAGATGATTGATCAAGCTTCTCCAACAAGTGATAAAATCATAAATAGACTCGTCATCAAATTGTCTGATAGAATATAAGTCCATAATAGAAACCTTCTTAGAAATGTTAATATAGAAATGGTATAGGAATATTTGTGCAAGTTGGGTAACAAGAAAATAGAGTGTTGAGGTATAGAGTTATACCAATCCAAGGTATCACCTAAATGAGACATAGGGAAAGTGTAAAGTAGTAAGGCATCATCATGTCCTATAAAATAAAAAGCATGTCTAAATGCTTACAAGTGCTATTGTGGATCCTCTTTACTCTAAAAATGAGTAAATTTAGGGAGTTCCCATTGGCTTGGATAAGGGCAAATAGGCACAGAAGGGTAGATTGGTTCATTTCATATTTGATCATGAGATAGTACATTCTTTGAACTAGAAATGGATGTCTCTAAGTTAGACATCTTGTCCATTATCATCTTAATGAGCTTTACAGGGGGATTAGTTTGGGGGATTCCTCCTAAGTTAGAGGGAAGCTGATAAGAAGTAGAGGGAGTGTATGACATAACTTGTTGAGGTTGTATTGGGTAAATATAAGGATAATGAGTCATAGGCTAAGGTGCAAAAAGAAAAGGGACTTGTCCCATTGGGATGGAGACTATGCTTTGGTTGGTTATTGTTATTATAGGTTGAATTATTAGCATTGTTAGACTGGATGAAGGGTGAATTGTAACTTAGGTAATTATAGGTGTGAGGGTAGATGGAATAGGTACCACTAAATCTTAGAATGGGGTGTGACTTAGCTGAACCGGTTGTGGTAATGAAATTAGGGAATTTACACTAGTGTTTAGGTGGGATTGGGTGGTTAGAGATGCCAAATTTTGGACATTATTTATAGTTGGGTTACTTGTCCAAGAGGTGGTTTGGGTAACCATGGAAAAAATAGTGGATGCAACTAAAACTAAGGTTGTCTCCATCAAAGAGGTTGGCATACCATAGATTGGATCACCCATATAATTATAGGTTTGGCTCATAGAAAGGTAAAGTTGAAGGGATGCCACATTACGATTAAGAAATTTAGCGAAATCTTGATCTCCCTCAAGCACAATGGGAATTAGGTTAGGGTTGGGATTATGCTCTGTATTTGAAATATGCTCCATGATAGAATCAAAAGTAAGAGGGGAAGGTGGAAGTGGTTTCTAGATTGTGTAATTGGCAAGAATTTTGGCTTGAGCTCATTTTCAATACCATGCAAGAGGTGGTTTAAATAGTCTTACTTCTCTATATTTGAAATAGAATAAAGAAAAACTAGGTTTGAGTGCAATAAAATGGGTTATTTTATCTTTTTTTGAGAAAATGAAACTACACAGTCACCAACATCAGTAGATATGACTGATGTTGATAGGAACAGTTCGTTGATGTCAGTGGAATAACCGATGTTGATAGGTAAAGTCTGTCGATACCGGTAATGTTAACCGATGTTAGTCACTGTAAAATCTTAAGAAATGGAAGATCTGATGTTTTAAGAAATCAAAAGATAAAAATAGGTAAAATAATGGATGTAAAAGGTCTATGCAAGAAAGAATAACACTCAAAAAACCTAAGATAATAGGTTATACAAAATAAGCTTTAGAAAGAGTATTTATTTTGTGAATCAATAGAAAAATGTCCTTACCAACTCAAAAATATAGAAGGCAATTGAAAAGGAGAAAATGAATATGCAACCAATAATTATTAAGTGCTAAAGATTAATTTTAGTCTCGTGTTGGCTTATGCCTTAATCAAATAGTGAGAAGAGAATTTGGTTATCGAAGGTACTAGAAAGCAATCTAGAGTTAGTTTCAAGTTTGTTTTGGTGCTCAAGAGGGAATATATGTTAGACCAAGTATGTGGTTTGTTATAGGAGCTTGCTCTCTACACTTCATGAACCTAGAGCTAAGCCAGGTTGCTTAGCCAAAATATACCTTATGTCTAGAGATTATACTCCACCAGAAAATAGAGTGGGTTCTCCCCTTGGTGGTGAAATCCAAGTAGAATAGTTGGGTAAGGTAAAGTGATCCACTAGGTGATGAAATCCTAATGGGCCTTTTCTTAGGTGAGTCATGATGCTTGTTTATGTGAATGTGATTTTGTTGTGTAACATAGGTGTACTATGATTTATTCAAAATACTTGTAATTAACTAGGTGAGTTAATATGCAACAAACAAACTATGAAATGCAGTAAGTTTTAAACCCGAATATGAAATGTTGAGATTCAAATGAAAACAAAGAGAAAATAGGAATAGAATATGAATTTCACTATCCTAATGTGCATGCAAGAGGAAGAAAAGAAGGTATTTTCTTTTTTTTGTAAAATAAAATGACAAATTGTTTTTAGAGGCAAGGAGAAAAGAAATAAGATTTTAGTTTTAATGCATTTTAAACAAAGAAATAAGATATTGAATTTTTCATTTAAAAAATAAATAAAAAGAAAGAAGAATTGCAAGAAATTAAATTTCACTATAATGCACCTATATAAATGTTTAAAACAAGAAATGAACCAAGGAAAACTCCAAGGTCCCACTGGGCATGCTAGAAATATTTCACTAAATTTTGTCTATTTTAAATTTAAAGGAAAACAAAGAGAAGGATGGGGATAAGTGATTAGAATGAACTTGGATTTGGTTTGCACACCATATCTAGACATTGTGAGAACTCATATTTGACTGAGGAGGGCTACTTGTAGATAAGAAAATACTAGCACAAGATGTTTGTTAGCAAGTAAATGAGTGGACTGCCAAGTGAGGCACTTGTTTTAGGAAGTGTGAAACTTCCCTAGAGATGATAGTCCACTTTTAAAAGGCAAAAGAATAATAAATAGCTGAAAGAGAGGTAAATAGAGAGTAAAAGAGAGATAAAATTACCATTTTTAATAACATGTACGTAGAAGAGAGTGGCAGGGTACAGGTTAGGTGCTTTGTTGGTGTTTTAGAAGTTATCTAGGTAGGTTTTTAAGAGGCTAAGGAATTGATAGTCACCGACATCAATAGGTGTGTGATTGATGTTAGTTAGGCTATTGAGGTTAGTAGTGAGGTGACTAATGTCGATTAGGTTGTCAATGTTGGTAGTGAGGTGACTGATGTCAATTAGGCTACTGAGGTTGGTAGGGGCAATAATTATCTGGGAGGTTACAGAAGGATTTTTTGGGTCTAAGAAATGGTTTAGATCAGGTCATAGAGGTTGAGAGATTTAGGAGAGGGATTTTATGGCTTGGTTAAGTCTAGTCAAAGGTTTGATATGCAAGTAAGGGAAAATAAGCAAAGAAGCTTTATAACTCCCTCATGGGAGTATGGTCATAAGTGCATAAAGTAGTGTAGGGTAGATATAAAGAAATGGAAGAATAAATATTTAAATGACCTACAGTATCAGTAATATACTTAGTTATGGTGGTTACTGAATGATAAGTGCCAGATTGATGGCTTCTATTTGAGAGTTTGAACCTAAATGCATGAATAGAGGAATAATCAAATGTTATTGGTCCTCAATAGCTTAGTTGTTGATGGTGATTGACTTACGTAAAGTGATTGTAAGCCTGGATGTTAAAAAATAGAATGTTGAGAGCCTGAATGAGAGTAAGAATTGATTTTATTAATTTCTACTAACCTGATCCATAGGTTGGAGTTTGGCTTATATTATTAACATCAGTGATCTCACTGATGTTGACATGTATCCCAATGATGCCAACCATGGGTTGATCAACCTTGGTGGCCCTAGATAGGTAAACCTTTCTATTTTTGACCTATTTTCTATTTTTATGTGTGCCAAGTGACACCCATTATAAAATGGTAAAAATAAGAGGTTAGGAAGGAAGTAGTTGTTTAGTAATTTAGTTTGGGAGTGGGAATAAGTCTTGGGTAGTTAGGATAAGGGGACCAGGTCTTAAGATGATTCATCAGGGGAGAATTAGTCATAGGGTGAGGTGGCCAAGTAAGGTGGAAATAGGGTTTTTTAATTAACTTAATTAAGTATTTTAAATTAATTAAATGTGTGAGGGGTAAAATTATGGGTTATGGAGATTAATTATTATTATTAAAATGGGATTAGGGGGTTTCAACACAGGGAGTTACATACTTGTGTGTGACATATTTTTGGTTTCTAAAATAGGTGATAGATCCAAAAGGAAGTTTCACTTATCTGAAGGTCTAATCCATTATTAGGATACCAAAAACCTAGGATCAGTCCCATGTTAGCCTAGATTTGAATAAAAGGACCTGAACAATCCCCTTCTCAGCTATGGTGTAAATCTAGAACCCCAACAGTTTTGGCATGCCTAGTGGAACCAAGTTTATTTGGTATAATTGAAGTTTGAAGATTGAAAATATAAAATTGAAAAAGGAAGAAACATCTGCCATCATCAAAATTTTAAAATCCTTCAAGTTGTAAGGTTAATAACATCCTTTAGACAATGCTTTCATGTCAAAGGTTACAACAAGATCATCAAGTAAAGGTACTCTTTTTTAACACATTGAATTAATTTCTACTTCTTATAAAATATAAAGATTCAGTAAGACAACCCCTTATCCTCAAAATAAATAGTTATCTTCTGGTTATCCTATTGTTTTAGTCTAATTTATTATCCTCATAATCCAAATCCCTTTTCCCAAATGGTTATCAAGAATCAAGTGTTTGTTTTATTTAATAGGGGTAGTCCCCTGAATTTGGCCCAATATGATGACATTCATGTGTCTTCCCTAAAAAATATCCCTTTCTTCTCAAGATAATGGGATAAAACTACTTCTATTGAGCATATCTAAGATTTTGCCAATCTATGTTATGTTCATAATGTTACTCAATATAATGTGGCTATCAGACTGCTTGTTTCCTCCTTCAAAAAAAAAATATTCCTTTGACATCCATTGTTACTTGGGATGAGTTAGGTGCAACCGTAGTTAATAAATTTGAAGACAAGTCTGATCACCTATCATTAGTTGAATAGCTGACTATGTCTAATTTTTACCTCAGATTCCAAAATCTATGGACTAGGATCCTTGCATTGGCTAGACCATATCTATAATATGCATGTTTTTATTATCTTAAGGCTCTCAATTCTAATATTAGTGTCATGATATAGTCCATGGGTGGTAATAATTATCCAAATGCCTTTTAACTTGTAATAAGAGTAGAGAATAACTTGATACAAGCTGGTAAGCTTACTCTAAGGCCTCTAATGCCTATATTCCAAGAATTACAAGTTTCCCCCCCCTCCAAGTTCCCCAAATACCATAAATATCTCCTATTACATCTCAAAAATTTCAAGTTATAGCCCCTTCTAATCAAATTAATGACATTAGTGATTTTAAAATCACGTTACAAGATTTTTGAAATGAGATTGTTTAACTCAAGAGAAAAAAATACCAAGGTAGACCTTACCAGTAGTAAAACCAATATACTTATCAGTCTTTTAATAGCAAACGACCCCCTTATCAAGGTTTTAAGGACAATAGGAAACCGTATCAAAATCAAGGAGCCATAACCCAAACTAATCCATATGTATCCCTTGATCCTAAAGTACCTTCCAGTTCAAAATCTATTATTCCTTAAAAAAACTTGATGTAAGATTGAGGTTGGGAACCATTCAATCCAAATGATACTCAAAATTAAGCCCTGATATCACAAGATATTACTATGCCACAAATGACACAAGAAGAATTGTCTCTTCAACGTGGTCAGTATAAATAAATGAATATGGAATCCCAAGGAGAAGCTCAACAAGTTATAGGGCAGCCTAATGCCATTAATTTGAATTGGAAATTGGATGATCATATTGTATTCAATCAAGTTGGTAAAACTAGCAATGCAAATGGTCAAGTTGCAACTCTGAATAGAGTTAAAAGAAGGGAAATTGAGGAATATCAAGATGTGAGCAATACTTCTAGTGTTCCTAACATTTTATCTAAGAGTGTCAAATATCAACCTATTATTCTTATAGCATAGAATATTTAGAATGTAGAGGTGGGAAAAGCTCTCCAAATGTCTCTAATTAAATAACAACCATTGGTTCAATAGTTACAACCAAAGGTTAGTGGAGCCTCATTCAACATAATAGATAAAATGAAGAAATCAAATGTTAGAATTAGCATGTGGGATTCCCTTGATATTCTAGGGAAAAACATGATAATTCAAGATCTTTCATCTCTTAAGGTGTCTAAAGAACTAGTTGAGAAATAAGGAGCTGGCTTCGCCAATTTAGATTAACCTACCAAACAACCTGATCAACAGGTAAATAACATGAAAAATGTGGAAAAAACTAATGTTAAATCAAACAAAATCCCTTTTTTATCTCTCTTTGATATTAGGTGACTGCTTAGTCCATAACTATATGGTAGATAGTGGAGCTAGTAGTACTGTCATGCCCAAGAAAATTGTAGACAAGTTGGGACTTATCTATGAGTTGAATGCCAAGGGAGTATTGTAATTATATGGGTCACCAATAAATATAGTATGCATAATCAAATATCTAAAACTAACATTGCATGTTTCCCCTAATGTTACCATTCATCAAGATGTACTTGTAGTGGACATGCTTCCCTATTTTACCATGTGTCTGTCAAGAGCCTTTACTTCAAAGATTGGAGATATTTGTTAGCTAATTAGACATATTTAATGATCAAAACTAGGTATGGTAATAAGGTAATAATACATTCTAAACCTATTGAAATATTTCATTTAGAGTGGTATATGCCAAGTATGATGAATACTAATTTTGTTATCTCAGATAAGGTATTAAAAAATAGTTAGGTAGAAACTGAGTCATCTCTAAATGGAGTCTCAGATCTTTTCCTTGATGAGTGTGAATCTGATTTACATGGACATGATCCCTACAAGTTAATTTAAGAATAATTACTTGGTGTCTATTGTCTTCATGAAAATGATGCACTAATTCCAACATTGATGAAAGATGATCAACCTAGTGATGGACTATGGAAACTATATTTTGATGGATCTAGGAACAAACGTGGCACTAGGTCTAGAATGATGTTAATTTTTCCAACCAATCAAAGGTATTTTTATTCTCTAAAGTTTCATTTTGGTTTTTCCAATAATTTTGTTGAATATGAAGCACTATTGCATGGCTTGCAATGGGCAAGAAAAATGAAAGTAACTTACATGTTTTTGGTGATAGTGAACTAGTAGTTCACCTAGTGAGAGGACTTAACATATGTAAGAATACACTACTTAGATCTTATAAGCATAGATTATGGGACTTACTCAAAAAATTTAAATATTTTAAAATTTGTGCCATATCAAGAAATAAGAACAAATATGCAGATAGGTTGGCTTCCATTAGGTCACAATTTAGTATCCCAGATGACATAAAGAATGAAAAGGTCCAGTCACACATCAAGGTAATTATAAGTCCTTTTGTCCAAGACAAAAATGACAATTGGAAAGTATTTGAACATGATAGTCAGATTGTTAGGTTCTTACAAGAGGAAGTTGAATTCTCCTTAAAGAACCAAGACAAGCACTTGTAGTAGTATGGTGATCAGATTGTGCAATTGAAGATAAATAAGTTTCCTAAAGGGTTAGTCACCCTTCAAAACATATTTAGTAGAGATGATGAATTAAGAAAATAAAAATTTTCTTTGTCAACCAAATAAGAACACTATACAAATGTGGAGATTGCAACTAGTAAGAGCTTAAAGTTGGTCAAAGTTTTCACATCTTCAGAGAAGGAAACTTTTGTTAAGTTATGTTCAATTTTTATAGATGTGTATGCATGGTAGTACAATGACCTTAAAGGATATGATCCAATTCTTGTTGGGGATCAGCCAACAATATGATTACACTTATGAAAGCAATAAACATGGAATTAAATCAGATAGATAAGAAACTAGAATCAGAATTAACTAGAAACAAGAGATATAAGAAACCACCCTGAAAACTTGTATTCAACTCTTTACAGAAGGAATTACAATTGAAGAAACTTATTTTCTTCTACACCTATCTCAGATGTATAGATCACTTTCTAGATCTCTCTTTCCCTTCAAGAGTCCTCTCTCTCAATTACAATCACAACTCAATCCTTGAATTTTCTATCTTATAGTAACTTGTACTGTTCTTCCTCTACTAAGCTATGAAGATCTATCTCTATTATATAACTTTAGAGACTCATGAGTATGCAGTTACAACCAATAGATGCACCTCCAAAACAAGGGCTCTAATTATAGTTCTACTCAAATTAGAAATGCAGACTTACAACCAACACTTAATCTTAGCACGCAAACAATCTGTTCTATCCATGAAAATAGCTTTCTAAATGCACACAGGTAACCGACATCAGTTCTTGCCTGCTTGCACCTGCTGACATTGGTTGATCCTGGTCTCCTCCTAATCGATGTCAGTCACCTTTGGTCTATTACTGACCATCATCAGTGACTGTTGAATGCCAGCAATTTGTCACTTTGCTCATGGGTGAAGCTTTTAGCTCCATACCCTAACAATCTCCCACTTAGAGATAAACAGCTGCACCAGTACCTGTACAACAACATCTTCTAGCTCCTCCATCTTCAACTCAATAATGAAGACCAATGAAAGTTGAATGAAGATTCAACTTATCCTTTGTAACTGGCTTGGTTAACATATCCGTAGGATTCTTATCTGTATGAATTTTCTCCAGCTTCAACTCACCATCCTCCAATACCTATCATATGAAGTGGTACCTAAGCTGTATATGCTTTGTTCTTGAATGAAAGGCTGAATTCTTATCCAAATGAATTACACTCTGACTATCACTGTATAGTCTACAACTCTCTCACTCCTTTCCAAGCTCTTCCATGAACCGTGTCATCCATATCATCTCTTTGCTAGCCTCTATGACTGCAATATATTCTGCTTCTATAGTTGACAAGGCAACAACCTTCTGCAACTTTGATATCCATCTAACCGCCATTCCACCTATAGTGAAAACATATCCTGTAGTGCTTCTTCTACCATCCAAGTCACCTGCCATATCTGAATCTACATAACCATGTAGAGAAGTATTTGAACCACCATAGCACAAGTGCCTACTACTAGTTCCTTTCAAATATCTAAGGATCCACTGAACTGCTTTCCAGTGTTCCTTTCCTGGATTGGCCATATACTTACAACTCCCACTGCTTGGGCAATATCAGGCCTAGTACAAACCATTGCATACATTAAACTTCCTACTATGGAAGCATATGGAACTTTCCTCATGTACTCTACCTCATCCTGTGAATTAGGACACTGTTCTTTACTTAACTTAAAATGTCCAGCCATAGGTGTGCTTACCAATTTTGCGTCCTGCATATTGAACCGTTTCAACACCTTGTTCACATAATCCTCTTGAGACAAAATCAACCTATGATTTTTCCTGTCTCTCTTTATTCTCATGCCAAGGATTTTCTTTGCTGCTCCCAAATCCTTCATGGAAAATGTGTGAGGTAATTTCACCTTTAGCTCAGAGATATCCTGCATGTGTGATCCTACAACCAGCATATCATCTACATAAAATAATAGAATAATATATCTATCATTATCCAATCTCTTAAAATATACACAATGGTCAGATTGACATCTACTATAGCCATGCTCAATCATAAATCTGTCAAACCTTAAGTACCATTGCCTTGGAGCTTGCTTAAGGCCATACAAGCTTTTCTTCAATCTGCATACTAACTTCTCCTTACCTTTGACCTCATATCCTTCCGGCTGATCCATATATATTTATTCATCCAAATATCCATGAAGAAACACTGTCTTAACATCAAGTTGCTCGAGATGCAAATCCTCTATAGCAACTAAAGACAATACAGTCCGTATAGAAGTCATTTTAACAATAGGAGAAAAAATCTCACCAAAGTCAATACCTGGTTTATGTGCAAATCCTTTCACCACTAATTTGGCCTTATATCTCATCTATCCATTCTCACCTTCTTTCAACCTATAGATCCATCTATTCTTCAGTGTCTTCTTTCTTGTTGGCAACTCAACCAAATCCCATGTTTGGTTCTCTCTCAATGAGTCAATTTCCTCATTCATGCCTAGCTCCCACTGAACCTTGGAATCCACCTGTATTACTTCATCAAAAATCTCTGGTTCTCCACCATCAGTTAGCAATAAATATAATAATGAAGGGGAATATCAAATTGGAGGTTTACTTACCCTTTCTGACCTCTTGATGGGTGACTGAGACTCATCCACAACACGCTGTCCACCCAAATTCTCTGACAGTGACCGACCTCAGTCACTTCTAGGCCTATAACTGATTGTCATCAGTTCTACCTGACCGACGTCAGTCTCTACTTGGCTGACGTCGGTTCCTATACGGCTGACATCGGTCCCTGTACGGCCGATGTTGGTTCCTACTTGACTGATGTCGGTCTCTGTGTTTTCCTTTTTGTGACTTTTCTTTCCCGCGAGCTTATTTTGGACCTTCACATCGCCTAATTTTGCATTGCTCTCCTCAGGATGATTCAGCTTCCTCAACTGATCACTATACATCACGGCTCCTAATTATCTTGTTAGTTCCTAGATTACATAACCTGAATCCGAACTCATCAGAGCCATAGCCAATAAATGTGCACCTCATAGACTTAGCATCCAACTTCTTTCTATTTTCCTTATCAATATGCACAAAGGCTTCACAACCAAAAACTTTGAGAAATGATAAATCTACATTTTTTACTGTCCATGCCTCTTCTAGAATTCCACCATCTAGAGCTATAGAGGGTCCTTTGTTAATCAGGTATACTGCGGTGTCCACGGCTTCTACCCAAAACTCTAAGGGCAAACCAGCATGCAATCTCATACACCTTGCACACTCCATGATTGTTCTGTTCATCCTTTCAGTAACTCCATTTTGCTGAGGTGTCCTTGGAACCATCCTTTGCCTATGTATTCCACGCTTCAAACAATACCATTTGAACTTGAGGCTACAGAACTCACCACCATTGTCAGATCTTAGGCACTTCAATCTCCTACCTGTTTCATTCTCAACCGTAGCTTTCCAAATCTTAAACGTGTCAAAAACATCAGATTTGTTCTTAATACAATAGACCCATACCTTTCTTGTAGCATCATCTATGAAAGACACATAATACCTTGATCCACCAATAGAGACAACTTGAGCTGGTCCCCACACGTCTGTGTGAACAAACTGTAACTTATGCTTCTTCTTTGTTGACCCAGTCTTGAGAAAACTCACTTTCCTCTGCTTTCCAAAAATACAGTGCTCACAAAATTCTAGATCTATGTTTTTCAAATCTAGAAACATACCTTTTGACTTAAGAATTGTCATACCCTTCTCACTCATGTGGCCGAGCCTATGGTGCCACAATTTAGCATCTACATCTAAAGTAGATAATACAGAAGGAGAATTTTTAGTAACACAATTACACAAATAGAGATTACCTACTCTCTTACCTCTGGCCATTACAAGTGCACCCTTGGTAACCTTCCAAGATTCAGCTGTGAGAGTTACTGTACAACCCTCATCCCCTAACTTTCCTACAAAAATCAAATTCCTCTTCAGGATGGGAACATGCATCACTTCTTTCAACACCCATGTGTTGCCATTCTACATCTTTAGCTGCACTTTACCTTTGCCAACTATTTTTCAAGGCTCATCATCCCCTAGATAGACTATTCCAAAATCTCCATGGACATAGTCACTGAAATATTCTCTATTAGGGGTTGCATGGAAAGATGCACCAGAATCTAAAACCCAAGATTCTATATTAGTATGCAAAGAGAATATAAGAGCATCTTGTGTAACAATACCTGCCACCTTTGCTTCTTCTTTATCTTCATGTTGTATGTCCTCTTTAGGCTTTGACCAGTAATCTTTGCTTATGTGCCCAATCTTTCCACAATTCCAGCATTATGGCTTCCTACCATTTCTGGATTTAGATCTACCTCTCACCTTAGATTTAGATCTTGATCTCCATTTCTTGCTCTTCTCTTTCTATCTTCCCCTACTCTCAAAACTCAAAGCGTTCCCTGATGTCTCTTCTGTGCTTTTCCTATGAATTTCTTTATTTAAGATTACACTAACCACATCATCTACTTTTAAAATATTTGAAGCAGAAGAAGTATTACTAACTTCCATTACTAAGTTGTGCCAGCTTTTTGGTAAAGAAAATAAGATTAATAGAGGTTTAATTTCATCATCAAATACTATTTTGACTGAATTTAATTGATTCACAATTCCATGGAAATCATTCAAATGATTAGATATAGAACTACCTTCCTGCATCTGCAAATTAAATAACTGCTTCATAAGATATACCTTATTAGAAGCTGAGGGTTTTTCATACATATTTGCTAAAGTAGTCATTAACTCTACCGTAGACTTTGCCTATGATAAATTAGATATCACAGTGGATGCTAGACTCAATCTTATAGATCTAAGAGCCTTTCTATCCAAAACTTCCCATTCTTCATCATCCATGCCTTTGGGCTACTTTGCAGTCCCTCCTAACGGTAAGTATAAATCTTTTTGATACAGATAATATTCTATCTGCATTCTCTATAATTGATAGTTCTTGCCATTGAACTTCTCCATTCTTAGCTTACTTTCTTCTGCCATTGCTTTCTCCCAGTCAAATAGAAATCCCTGTGAGTAACCTGTAATCAATACACACTAACTAGATCTGAAACACCTATTAGTCAGCCTGGCTCTCATACCACTTGTTGGGGATCAGCCAACAATATGATTACACTTATGAAAGCAATAAACACATAATTAAATCAGATAGATAATAAACTAGAATCAGAATTAACTAGAAACAAGAGATACAAGAAACCACCCTGAAAACTTGTATTCAACTCTTTACAGAAGGAATTACAATTGAAGAAACTTCTTTTCTTCTACACCTATCTCAGATGTATAGATCACTTTCTAGATCTCTCTTTCCCTTCAAGAGTCCTCTCTCTCAATTACAATCACAACTCAATCCTTGAATTGTCTATCTTACAGTAACTTGTATTGTTCTTCCTCTACTAAGCTATGAAGATCTATCTCTATTATATAACTATAGAGACTCATGAGCATGCAGTTACAACCAATAGATGCACCTCCAAAACAAGGGCTCTAATTACAGTTTTACTCAAATTAGAAATGTGGACTTACAACCAACACTTAATCATAGCATGCAAACAATTTGTTCTATCCACGGAAATAGCTTTCCAGATGCACACAAGTAACCGACGTCGGTTCCTGCCTACTTGCACCTACCGACGTCGGCTGATCCTGGTCTCCTCCTGACCAACATCGGTCACCTTTGGTCTATTACTGACCATTGTCGGTGATTGTTGAATGCCAACAATTTATCACTTCACTCATGGGTGAAGCTTTTAGCTCCATACCCTAACAATTCTAGCTCAACATATCATTGAGTTAGAAGATGAAACTAGGCCAGTTAGATAAATACAAAGGCATATTAACCCAAAACTTAAACCTTTGATGAAAGCTAAGCTTCATAAACTCATTGAGTTGGCTATCATATTTCCAATTGAGCACTCAACTTGGGTGGTAAAACTTGTTCCAATATGGAAAAAGAATGGTGAATTCAAATTGTGTGTTAGTTTTTGTTACGTAAACAAGGCCTTTCTTAAAGATAACCATTCATTTCCATCTATGGAACAAATTCTATAGTTGGCTACAGGTTCATAAAAGTTTTCCTTATTGAATGGCTATAGAGGTTACAATCAGATTTTGGTCAAAGAAGAAGACCAGTTCAAAATAACCTTCACCACAAAGTGGGGGACATTTGCATACAAAAATATGATATTTGGTTTATCTAATGATGGATCCACTTTTTATAAATACATGGATATGGAGTTCCAAGGTCTCCTTAACAATTTTATACTTGTTTATTTGGATGACATAATAGTATTCTTTGATAGTGCAATTAAGCACATGATTCACCTCAAGCAAGTATTTGAAAAATTTAGACAGTTTGGGATATCTCTAAATCCCAAAAAGGGTGTCTTTTCAGTTCATGAAGGTAATCTTATTGGACATGTGATTTCAAATCATGGTACTAGCATAGATCCTTATAGGATAGACTTAATCCTTGTACTTTCATTAACTAAACACAAGAAAGCCTTGCAAAGATTTTTAAGCAAGATCAATTCCATAATAAGATACATTTCAAAGTTTACTACTTTAGCTAATCCACTTACAACTATGTTAAATAAAGGTTAGAGTTTTATTTGGTCTCAAAAAGGAGTAATAATCGTTGAAGAGATCAAGAAATCTATAACCAGTGCTCCTACACTCCTCAACCCTGATTTCACCAAGGATTTCTTTTTGTATACTTATGTCAATGTTGACACAATTTCAGGTATTCTCATGTAGTAAAATAAAAATACTTTAGATAATCCAATAGACTTCTTTAGTCAAGGCTTAAAAGAGTATGAAACAAGGTATTATTTTGTTGGGAAGCATGTACTTTTAGTTATAAGGTCTCTTAAAAAGTTTAGGTACTTTCTGTCCAATAATAAGATACATTTGATGGTTGCACATCCAAGTGTCAAATATTTCCTCTTGAATAAGGATATAAATGATAAAAGAGCTAGTTGGATAACCAAGGTCATGGAATATGATGTTGAGATCAAGGTCACAAAGCTAGTAAGAGGCAAAGGACTTTGTGAACATCTAGCCCAATATTTATAAAAGGTTAACAAGCTGGCTCTGGTGTCAAATGATGAAGAAGTCACAAATCATCACACCTCATCTTTCAGCTAGTTCTAAGATATAGTAATATACTTACAAGATAGTTTTTATCCTTCTCATCTCACCCCTTTAAAGAGAAGATATTTTATATTATATTCAATTCCTTTTCTTCTTGTTGATAATGTGTTGTTCAAAAAGGATATCAATGGCATGTTTCTAAGGTGCATAGAACTAGGTCAAACATAGAGACTGCTTGATCAATTCCATGAGGGAAATGGTGGATGTCATTATTTAGTAAGAATCATAGCCCACAAGATCATGAGAGGTGGGTATTACTAGCCAAGTATATTTTGTGATTGTCATGCATGGACTAGGAAATGTAGATAATGTGCTATGTTTGTTGGAAAAGTTAAGCTTGCAGCCTTACCTCTCCAACCAGTTTTATTGAATCAACCTTTCATCCAATGGGGATTGGAATTTATTGGTCTAATTAACCCTCTTTCAATATAAATACATGAATGGATCCTAACTGACATATATTATTTTACTAAATGGACAGAGGTAGTAGCATTAAAAGAAGCCAATGAAACCATTATTTTAGACTTCCATGAAGGTCTGCTTACAAGATTTTGGATCCCTTCAACCATAATTTATGATAATTCTATGGATTTTTTAGGATCTAAGATCAGCCAATGATAAATTCAACATAGTGTTTTCCTCAGTACCTCATTGAACTATTATCCCCAAGGAAATGGCCTTGCCAAGTCCATTAACAATAATTTGTTAAAGATCATTAGGAGGACTATTGAAGATAATCAGAGATCATGACATCTCAAATTTAAGTCAGCTCTATGGGCTGACAAGATCACCTATAAGAGGTCAATTTCCAATTATCCATACAAGTTAGTATATGGTAAAGAAGCAAGAATGCCTATTTCTCTTGAATTCCCTACTTTGGAACTAATGCATCAACTTGAGATTTTGGAGAATAAGCTAACGAAAATAAGATATGCTAAGCTCATGGAGCTAGAAGATACAAGACATCAATCCATGTTAACCATGGAATCCCATCAAGTAATGGTGAATAAATATTTTGATAAAGGAGCTTCTTCAAGAAGTTTTAAAGAGGGAGATTTGGTTCTCAAGTGGGATGAGGATAGAGATAAGCCATGAAGACACATTAAATTTTACTCTCTCTAGAGTGGTCCATATATAATATCCAACTATAAATATCATAATTCCTTCCATCTTCCAAAGATGGATGGTGAAGAGCTTCCTATCCTAGTCAATGGGATACATCTAAAGCTCCGCTATTGAGGAAGCTAAGTCCCCTGTACATAGTTGTTTTTATTTTTTTCTAAGTGTTATTCTAACAGTTTTAGTTTGTTTTTGTTCTATGACAAATAATTTATTTGTTTGCATATATTTTTGGTAGGTTAGTTGCCTTTACTTTATTAGGTTAGTTTCCCTTTCAGTTTGTTTCTTTCTCCATTTATTGGAATTCTTTGTTTTGCAAGTCAAAAGGATGTCTTGCAGTCATGTAAATGGTCCATGTATCATATAAATGATCCAAGAGTCATAGAGATGGTCCAAGTTCTTAATATAGCAGGCATGCTACCTAGCTAAGTCATCAAAGATGTTGACCAAATTTGATCTACATGCCAAAAATGTACCTAGTCCAAGAGTCCAGTGGAAGGAGCAAGATCTTGATTGAATAGTGACCCAATGTCACAATGAGCATATAGACCTCAAGTAGAGATCATATATATTTTGCAAATATTTTGAAACACTTTAAGCAAGCTCAAAGTGTGATTTGATTAATCTTCAAGTCACAGGTCTACAATTATTAGTATATTACATCAATTTGCTTTTAGATGTACTTTTGTTAGCTTATAGTTGTACATAAGTTTATTTATTGGCATGCTACACTAAAATTAAGCCTAGTTAGGTTTAACACAGGTGATGTTAAGTGGGAGTTAATGATTTGTCACACTACACTAACACTAACATCTTTTGGCTATATGTACACTCCTCTTTTCCATTCAATTTAATGGTGAACAATCTTCTTTGATGATGTTTGTTTTTAACCTAGAGATTATGGTATATTTTTACATGGTATCAAAGCATATATGGGCTAACCAAAAGTTTGGTATTTGGTGGAGAAAATAAGAAAACCCAGTGGAAAAAAACTCCCATCCAAAAAGAGATAAAATACTAGAAGAGAAGGTAGGACTAGAAATCCCCACTAGAACACCCCCCCTTAGGCATAGCTTAGGTGGACTATAAAATTGGGTCCCGACAATAATACCTGATCAGACTTTGATACATTTTAGCATTAGTAGAGAGACATTTTAGCATTTTCTAGAGATCTATATCATGTTTCCTATCTACATTCCACTTGAGTGGGAGTTCAGCAGTTTGATAGCTCATGGTTTTTTCCTTCCAAAAGGAAGAGAACATTTGTTGTGGAGGGACCTACTACAACATTTTCCATACAACATTATGCACATAGATTCTCTCTTCTTTATGGAGGCACACATCCTTCATATTTTGTAGGATATTGAGATCATCACTATGTACTTGAGTACCTCATTAGGCATCATTGATGGGACCTAATTTTACATCCCACCTAATCTATGCTTAAGGGGGGTGTTCGAGTGGGGATTTCTAGTCATAACTTCTCTTTTAGTCTTTTATCTCTTTTTGGAGGAGAGTTTTTTCCCAGTGGGTTTTCTTCATTTCTCCACTTTTTGAGAGATTATTTTGTATTTGGGTACCTAATCAGGCTTAGTTGTTGGGACCCAATTTTTTTATCCACCTAAGTTATGCTTAAGGGGGGGGTGTTAGTGTATTACATCAGTTTGCTTTTAGATGTACTTCTATTAGCTTCCAGTTGTATATGCAACTATAATTATTAGCATGATACACTAAAATTAAGCTTATTTAGGTGTAGCATAGGTGATATTAAGTGGGAGTTAATACATTTGTCAAACTCCACTAACACTAAAATCTTTTGGCTATATGTACACTCTTCTTTTCCATCCAATTTAATGGTGAACAATCTTCTTTACTAATGCTTATTTTTAACCCAGAGATTCTGGTATGTTTCTACAAAAATTATAAAATGGAAGGGTCCAAATAGGTTTCATGATATCTGAGGCATCCAAGAGCGTGAACCAAGTTGCACAAGCTTTAGGTCTTCATAGTTCTTTCAGGTGTTCAAGGATCAAGAAACATTTCAAGCATGAGTTCAGAAGAACATATAAGCCTTGGAAAATCTAAGTACAAAACCTTTATTTTAACTAAGGTCCTTACTTGGAAAAATTATTTTGGTCTTTTATTTTACTAAGTTCAAATCTTTTGGGACCCTTTTTTAGCAAAGTGTTGAATATTCTTTCAGACAAATTATCCGAGACAAAGTTTCTAAAGCCATGAATTATCTTGGACATTTTTGTAGACCTAATTATTTCAAGGAAATTATCTGCATCAAAAAAGGCCAAGTATAAATTCTCTTGGACATTTTTTCCAAAACAAAAGTCCCAAATGCTTGAAGTCTCTTAGACATTTTATTCGATATAAAAAAATTGAATGCTATTTTTTCAAGCAAAGTGTCTAAAACACTTTTTCCAAAGGGTATTTATTTGAGAAAGTGGTCTAGTACAAAAGTTCTAAAGGATACTTTTTCAAGCAACGTGTCGTATACATTATCCTGAATGGTCATTTCTATAGTAAAGTATCACAAACCATTTTTCTGAAGGGTATTTCTTTACCAAAATGTCCAAAGCAAAAGTTTTGAAGGGTACTTTTTCAAGCTAGATGTCCTAAAACATTTTTTGAAGGGTATTTATTCGCCAAAAGGTCCAAAGCATTTTTTCAAAGGATCATTTTTTAGAAAATTATCCTAAGACAAAACCTGAAGGGTCATTTATTCAATGAAAAGCTCATAGACAAGAGTCTGAAGGAAATGGCCCAGGGAATTTCTATTCCAACAGAGTAATGATAGTTACACAAACATCAATTTTAGGCCATAGAAAATAGCCATTAGTATTCAAATGGGTCCAATATCAATGGTTTGTGTTCAATTTGAGCAAATATCTAATGTAAAGCTTAAGGTAAAAAGGTCAATGAGATATTTGTGCAAGTGTCAAATTTTAAGAACAAAAGATAGTCATTGAATTTTAGATATCCTAGTGACAGGCATACAGATATCAAATACGTTCATAATGACACTAAATATAGGCATGTATATGTCAAAGTGAGGCCTCATGAAGTATCCATTTGATTTCAAATATTTAGATCAACAATCTATATTTGATTATATAGAAGATCTAATGATGAGTGGTGATTTAAAATTTAATGGGCCTAGGTAGATCAATAGCACACTTTAAATCATGAGAAAGATATAATGGTGAGTGTGAGTCAAAGAAGTAAATAAATCCAAGGATTAAATGTGTGCATTACAAGTGGCATAAGTGCATTCAATTAGCAGAAGATCAATGATCAACGATCATCCAAACAAGCAGGATCTAATAGAGCGAGATGGATCAATATGTTACAGAGGATGATAGTTACACAAACATCAATTTTAGGCCATGGAAAATAGCCATTTGTATTCAAATGGGTCTAAGATCATTGATATGTGTTCAATTTGAGCAAAGATTTAATGGCAAGCTTAAGGTAAAAAAGTTAATGAGATATTTGTGCAAGTGTCAAATTTTAAGAATAAAAGATAGTCATTGAATTTTAGATATCCTATTGATAGGCATATGGATATAAAATGCATTCATAATGACAATAAATATAGGCATGTATATGTCAAAGTGAGGCCTCATGAAGTAGCCATTTGATTTCAAATATTCAGATCAACAATCTGTATTCGATCATATAAAAGATCTAATGACGAGTGGTGATTGAAAATTTAATGGGCCTAGGTAGATCAATAGCACACTTTCAATCATGAGAAAGATCTAATGGTGAGCATGAGTCAAAGAAGTAAACAAATCCAAGGATTAAATTCATGAATTATAAGTGGCATAAGTTCATTCAATTATAGAATATCAATGATCAACGGTCATCCAAACAAGCAGGATCTAACAAAGTGAGATGGATCAATATGTTGATGATCCAGGTTAATTTTTGACAACCAATAAATAAGGGGAAATCCCAAGACATTTTTGATGGAAATTGATGAGCTAATATTCAACCAAGACAATTAAATAAAAAGAAGTTGAGTTCAAAGACAACCTAGGATTAAACCATAATGTATATTTTAAGATCGAAAGGGGCCATTGAAGCTTAGTAGTGGCAAAATAGGTCTTCATAAGACCTAAAGTAGACTAAGGGTTGGTGAATTTTGTCAAAGTAAGATTGAAAAGAAAGTAAACTCCATCTCATCAATATGATAACTATAGGAAAACCAATAAATAGGATTGGTTTTCAATTTATAATGAAACTTGTGCTCAGATATTTCTTTAGGGTAGATATGTAATTAATGGGAAGCTTCTTGTCCTTCATCATGGTCATTTCTTAGACAAGCACATATTTACAACCACCTAAAGAAGAGTAACATGCTATGTCATTTCCAAGGGATAAATATTTAGTCCTCAAGAGCATGATGTAGATTCCTAAAATGGACACCTGATGGATGGATAAAGATCAATAGAGCATTCAATTCTTTTACAGGGCTTTCTTTCCTGATAAGACCATGACTCAGCATCCTCGAGATTGTTAATCCATCGAAAGTGGTTGGCCTTTTTTTTGAATGCATAGCTCTCTCTCTCTTTCTCTTTTCTATAAATACAGGCTTTAAAGCCTTGAAATATATCCCTCTTTTTTGGTATGACTAGACTCTACCAAAATTTTGTATTATAACACCTTTTGATGCAATAAAGATTGAGTTCCATCATTTTACAAGCTAGATTGAAGTGTATCTTATGAATTCATATACTATGGTTAGGTGAATGTATGTTATTTATCTATGTCTGAGTTTTCTCACCTTGATGCAGTGCTTAGTATCTCTCACATGTCATTATAAGTGTAATTTACAATTTGTTGTCTAGCTTGAAAGTGGGTATCTTCCCTCTCATGCTAGTTTGATAATTGATTCATTAGTGGAATATATATGTAATACTAATTTTATTTGGACTTGAATACATCATATAGTGTCTTTTATAAGTTTGAGTGCTTGAATCATTAGTGCATCACCTCTTTTTAAATGATTTCATATGTTATTATTAAAATATCTCTCCCTATTCAAGACAAGTGCTAGTTTAGGTTTATTATAGGTGATAGATCCAAAAGGAATCCAGCCTTCTCTAGAGGTATGATCCATTATTAGGATACCCACAGCCTAGGATCAATCCCATGTTGGACTAGATTCGAGTAAGAGGACCTAAATAATCCCCTTCTCAACTAGGGTGTAATTCTAAAACCCCAACAATAACCTTGGTCTTAATAACCACATAGTCACCAATGGTTTCATTTGATCCTTATTTAATTTGAGTTAATTTTTCATAATTAACTTTCACACTATATACACTTTATTTTCGCTTACCAACACTTTTTTTAATAGGTATTATTGAAGAATTAATGTTATTTAATGTATGTTTGTGAATACATAAGGTGGGTCAAATTATGGTACTTAATGAGAGATTTTTCGTTCACTATCATTCCTTCATATAAAATCCATACCTTTATTATTTATTCCTAAACCTTTTAAAACATAAAACCCTAAAATCCTAAAATATGGCTAATTTTGCAGTGTGAAGGGATTCTCCAAAAACTAGAATCTTTTATAAATCCTAGAGGTTTGAAACCACTCTCAAACATCTTGAAATTATATTTATAAAATAAACTCTATAATTTTCAAGATATAAATGTAAACTTATACCTAAATATTCAATTTATACATATACTTTGAGTGAAAGGTCTGTCAAGATGACTATGTCTATGTTCCATACCTCTATTTAAAGGATGAATCCTATGCATTTATAAACTAATAAACAAAATTAAATATGATTTACTCATTATTATGAATCCACCCTTAGAATAATATGATGAATTATGGTTCAAATGATCTTCCACCATGGAAGGAAAGTTAGCATAAACTCTTTGAAGATCAATAAATGGAGTTGTACCATTGAGCTCCACCATATCCTTTGGATTCCCAAATTGTGGTTCACTTAGGTATTCTCCCATATGGTTTGACTTTACCTAAAATAATGTATCATAAAATGATACAATCCATATGGGATATTGATGCATCGATAAGTCAATCCAAGATAAGTATCGCTAACCTTATACACTTTATTTTGTATTTTGGTTGGTTATCATATGTTTGTTAGTTTATCATTATCTTTTGCATTCTTGTTATTCATAGTTGTTGCTTATTGGCTAGTGGCATTTTTACTTTATTTTACAACCCTTATATTAGATAGCTCATGCATACCACCTAATGGTTTTTAGTTACTTATAACTCAAGTGTTTACCTTCTAATGATACGTAAGGTCTAGTAAGTTCTTTCACCTTATATATCGTTAGAGATTATGTATGTAGATTCTCATTTTAGATCACTTAAAAATTCCTTCACACATGACCCTTATCTATATCTTCAAATAGCATTTAAAATTGATATATTATGTATATGTTGGATCTAAAAATAATATTATATATTTTCCCATTTTAGAGGATCCTTATGTTAGATATTTATTTTAGACTTACATACACATGAAAATGTTGATTTGAAAGTGAGACAATAAATAATCAACTAATTTCATAAATGTATGCATGAATCACCTTGGAAAGACATGATCCAATCAAGGTCATAGTCCTTTAAGATCCATGAAAATAACTTAGTCAATAGTTTGTCATTATGAAATGAAAATAGAAATAAGAAGCACAAATGGCTCTAATGTGATGTGAAGGATCTCCTTTTCCATTAAACATTTCAAATTTTGGAGCTACAATTTACTTGTTAGAAAAGTATATACAAGAACTTCATATGCCAAATGGTTTAAGAGTGACCCTATTATTAGACCTATGAGACCCTTAGGTAAGGCTTTGAATTTGATTTTACATGTCACACAAATTATACATCATAATAGTCATTTCAGGTGTTGTAAAATAATTAGGTGGATAAGTAGCATACGTTGGAATATAATAATTTTAAAAAGATGAAGGATTAACAACATCTTGAGAATAAAAATGAATATTTTAAACATGAGGTTGTTGAAAAAGAGAAGGGATATTAGAAGAAATAGAAGTAAATAGAGTTTAGAAGTAATAGAATCATGGAGGTGTCTTGGATCTCTACAAGTGGAAGATGAATAGTCTTCCTCCATTGATGAGCTTCAAGCCCTCATTCTTGATAATTATAGCCTTGGCCACCTTTGCTACCTTGGTCTTTCGAATGTCCTTTACTTTTAATCTTGTTGGGTAGCCTTGTTCTTGTGACTTATATTTGGTGGGTTTAATTTTATTTATTACTTATTTTGACCATTGGTCTACCTTTCCTCAATCCGTGTGTCATTGTCCTTAGTTAAAATTGCATCTCATGTATTCATTATAATTGTGTATGGAGGTGATCTAGAGAAACAGTGTTATGCATGTTAATTTTTTTTTTTGAAGTATGGAAACATTAATTACCCCTTAGGTGCCCAGGCAAACAATAAATATTGCCCTTTAGATAACCTTGTAGATTATTTGGGTCAAAAAAATGAGGATAAACTAGATTTGGGAAATAAATTATTTAGTGAAATCTATATAACAAGAGGAAGCATCAAAACATTCTAATGGAGCCACTTTATCCTCTACAGTGGAGAACCAACAAGTTTTGGCCTCGGTGCCCAACACTTGGTAGAAATTGGTAAGATTCCTTGCTTGGGAAAGACCCTCTCTTTATTCCCTAATGATTTTATGGATCTAGATTTGTAATCAAAAGAAACCCGACTCAATAATGTTGGGATTTTATTTATGTGCCTAAACAAGCATTGGTTACCTTTGAGAATTTTTTTTGACAATTGGATTAATTCTTTGTGGGGTAAAAGTGAATATTTATGTTACTTTTTATATAATGTTTAAGCAAGGGTTTTTTATGGTTCTTTTTAAAAATTCAAACATGCAAAGAAGAATCATCAGTAAACCCCTTTGGAATGTTGGCCAAATGATGTTTAAATCCATCATGTGGAACCCCTTCATTGATTGTGATGATTTAACCTTTAAAATGGCTCTATGGTGGGTTGATATTGAAAATGTTCCTATCCATCTTTGGATATTTTTACCTCAAGCCCTCAATCCCCTAGGATAGGTCTTAAGAATGGAGGACACTAGGATATCACTAGTACATATGAATGCTCAGGTCTTAATCTCTCTAAAACCTATGGATGTTTTCCTAAATATCTAGTATTTTATCTTGAAGGATCTTCTTTCTCATGCTCTATTAAGGGAATGGGTGGCCTTAATTCTTTTTTTTTAAATATGGTCATCTCAAGAAAAATTGTCCATTTCTAAATAAGGATGTGAAGGTGAATAAAAATAATGTACAGCTAGACCCTATTCTCCCTAAAGTAAATTCTCCCAAAAATTGTTCTCATGACTCTTTAGAGAATGTTGTTATGAGGAATAATATATTTTTTAACCTCAACCCTAACAAAGGAACTGTATCCCCTTCAGGCTTAGGTTGTACAAGTTTAGAGGAGTTTTATGGGGAGGCCATCTCTAATGATCCCCTAAAGAAATTATCTTTAGTGGAGCATCAATCTATAGATACTCCTCCCTCCTTTGCCTCTGATTTTCCATCTAGTGATAATTTGTTTATGGTGGACCCCCCTTCCTATTGATCTTTTGGCCTATAACTACCTAGTTCAAAGTGATGGCAGTGTTTTCAAAAAGAAGTTCTCCCTTTTATAAAAGTAGGTTAGAAGAATATATTATCATTAGATCCAAAAACCCTAAAATTGTTTCCTATACCCATAACATCTTCATGATCTCTATTTTGCAAGAGTGCCTTGATGTAGCTTCCCTCATGATAGTTTACCTTGAGCTATTTTATGAGAATATGGTCCTTAGAAATCAAAAGGACCTTGCCCCTTAGTCAATATTGATGCGAGCATCATTCCTCCAGGGAATAATAAAGGAGGTTCTAAAAGACTTAAAAATGGCCCAAACACTGGTCACTTCCCTACCCCAGTGGTTAGGGATGCAAATATCAATCCTAAAACTAGTCTCCTTGGTTTTGAAGATGATTTGAAGCATAAGACTAAGGAGAATAAAGTCCATTCATGTTCAGCAAGGCTTTATTAGAATAAGGGAGGGGATATGCCCTTACTTTTATATAAGTATCCCCCCACCTCTTTTGTTTTTTTATCAATGGTATCAGTTGGAATGTGAGGGGTCTTGAGTCCATTGATCGAAATCCCATTGTCAAAAAGTTTAGATAGTCGAGAGGGGATCTTGATTTTATTTTCCTCTAAGATTAAAGTTATAGAGTTTAAGCTTGAATCTTTACTTAATTTCATTTGGCCAAGGGCCCCCATTTTTCCACTAATCATCCTAAAGGGAGAGGGGGTGCTTCCATCCTTATGTTTCTGAAAAGGGATGAATTTGTGTTGGATCATGGTTCATCTCCATTTCAAAGAGTTGTTCAGATTATCATAGAAAAAGATGGTTAATATTTTGGACTATGTAATATTTATGCCTCAAATTACTATAGAGATAGATCAAATCTTTGGAATTTGTTGGCCTCAAACTTAAAAGTTATCCCTTGGATTTTTGGGGGAGATTTTAACATCGTTGAAGAAAAAAAGGACAAGCATGGTGGTGATTCATTTCTTTGGAAGGGAAATGAGCTTTTTTCTGGTCTAAACTTAAAAGGATGCATATTTTTTTGATCCCTTACAAAAGTATAAAATGCAAAGTAAATTTACTTGGTTGACCTGGTGTAATAACCAATACAATAATAGGAGGGTAACTATAGACTAATAGATTTTACTTAAAGATAGTTTTTTTTAGTATAGTAAGAGGCCAACTCTAACCCCTTCAAGGTTCTCCTTTTTATCATTTCTAACCATCATCTAATTGATATTGAGGTTTCTGTGTATAATGTTGGGATTGATAAGGCCTTGGACTGGAAGGGGTTGTATATATTCAATGTTTTTAATCTAAATGATGTTGATTTTAGAGATAAATTTTATGCTTCCTAAAATATTGGTAAAGCAAATTCAAATTCCTCATCATTTATTGATGGGTGGAACTCTTGCATGGACCTTTCCAATAAGTTGGTAGAAGTTTTGGTTAGTTTAAAGCCAAGAAGAGGAGAAAATGGCTTTTGATGCCAAAGAAGAATTGATTATTGCAGAGCTTGCTATTAAAAATGTCATTTGTAATGATAATCTTATGGATTATCTTTCATTTCTTAAACCTTAGCTTAGGCAGCATCAAGCATTTATCTCTAGGGGAACCCAAATTCATTCTAATTGGTTTAAACTTGGTGATAAAGGATAAAAGTTTTAATTTAAGTTCCTTGAGACCAATAACTCCAAGAAAAAGATTCCAATGGTTAACTGTGGTGGTTTCCTATCTAGTGACCCCAAGGAGATGAATTTTTTTTCCCTTCTACTCCAATCTTTTCCTCTCTAGTGTTGTGGACCCTGATGTTATTAAAAGCAGAGATCTATGTGCCAAGTGTATCCCTAGAAAATTATCTCAAGAGCTTGCTACTTTTTTTGATAGTGAAATCTCCTTGGATGAGGTTAAGTCTACTATTAATTCTCTTAAGGATGATAAGGCACCTTGGATTGATGGGTTTCTTATTGAATTTTACAAGGAAAATAAAGAGTGAATTGCCTAAGATTGTCTCTTTGTGTATAATGAATCCCTTAAGTTAGGCTCTTTAGGGATTGATATTAACAGAGGGGTTATTAAGCTCATCCTTAAGGATGGAGATCACACCCAAGTCAAAAACTAGAGGCCCATCACCATCCTTAATGTCTCATATAATATTTTTTCTAAAATTTTAGCTAAGAGGTTCTCTTCTTTTCTTCCCTCTATTGTTTTTGAGAATAAAATAGGGTTTGTTGAAGGTAAATATATTATAGATAATCTTATCTCAAGTTGGGAAGGTACGTAGTGGGATCTTGATTCTATTCATAATGTGGGAATGATCTTGCTTGACTTCAAAAAAGCATATGATAGGATTGAATGACCTTTTATTGAGTTGATGTTGAAATCTTTTGGGTTTTAGGATAGATGTTATATAATGGTCAATGTTCTTTTTATAGATGCTTCATTTGTTATTGAAGTGAATGGTGAACTTACCTAGTCTTTTGAGCTTCAAAGATCTATTAGAAAAGGGTGTCCTTTGGCACCTTATTTGTTTGACATTATTGTTGAGGCCTTACACTATCTTCTAAGAATTTTTATGGTTTTCCCCTAGTCAAAGGCTTCTCCTTGACAGATAAATCTGAACTTATTGATGTATTATTTGATGATGACATTACCTTGTTTGTTTTTCTTAATAAGGATAATTTGAAACAAGTTCAGTCCAAGCTTGATTTTTATTGCTTTGCCTCTAGTTTTAAAGTTTTTCTTCTTAAGTATTTTATGATTGGTTGGAATGAAAATCCTCTGAAATGGTTGGATGGTTTTGGTTGGGTGTGTAAATGCCCTAAACACTTGATTAGATATCTAAATATCCCCTTTAATCGTGTTCCCTCCTTTAAGTAAATGTGGGATTGGCTATATGAAAATATCAATAAGAATATTGATAAATGGCATGGACATCTCTTGTATCTACCTAGGAATATCCAAGTGTGCCAGAAAGTTATTTCTTATTACAATATTTACTATGCCTCTTGTTGGATGTTTAGTAAATCTCATATTGGCATGCTTCATAACATTGTAGGATATTTTATGTGGTAGGGGTAAAAGAAAAAGACATGCATTGGCCTGAGAGTTTTGTTGTGTCCCTCATAAATTTGGTGGTTTTGGGTTAAAATATCTCTATCTTCAAGGTGTTTCTTTGGTTGTTAAATGGATTGTTAGAGATTCGAGTGGAGATGATATATGGAAAGTGTTGATCAAAAATAACATTTCCATGGGTTTCCCTAAAGGTAAATCAAATTGTAAACGGTTTCACATGTTTGATTTGTTGGTTGGTTCTTTTTTTTGTGAAGGTGGTTGGCTCTCCTATTTTTCCTTCTATATGAAAAGCCTGAGAATTGATTAAGCACCTTGTGGTGGTGACTTATATATTTAGTGGCTTGGGTACATAGTGTCAAGGGCATAAATAAATTTGATGGAATCTTGCCATCAAAAAGCAACATCTGGATTTGATTAGGGGATGTTTTACCTTTGTTAGTTACTAAAAGGGCCCTAGGAATTTCAGGGATCTTTTCTTTCATGATGGTTAGGCATCTTGGACTAACATGTCCAAAAAGTACCTCATGCCTTCTTCTCAGAAAAGGACCTTCAACTTTATTTTTAAGGATCTTCAGTCTACTCACGTTGTTTCTATTTTTTTTTAGGAGAATGAGTTTTGGGATAATATTCAATGGTTAAATGGCCTGCCTCTACAGGATTTTTCCACTAAGATGTTGTATGAGAAGCTTGCTTTTGCCAAATGTCCTTTCCTCACCCTTAACCATTCTTGGCATGTTTGTGACCCCTTGTATAGTTGGATGTTCAGATTTAATGTTATTTGAGCTTCTTGTCTTGAACCTAAAAAATCTTGTTTTAGATGGTTGTTTAATAAGTAATTTGTTGGGTTTGTTATCTCAAAATCTAGAATTTGATAGCCTTATTGTTTGTTTTGTGGGGAGTTGGAAACTATTGATCATGTGTTTTAATATTATACTTATTCTACCAATAATTAAAAGTACTATCTTAAAATTTGGTCATGTTTATCTGGCTGTGAGATCTCTTGGTACAATATTGCTTTTGGTTATGTGTGTTCTCCTAGGAAGCTTCTTTTTTTATTCTATAAATTTTGGTTAGTTTTCTCTACTGAAGTATTTTGGTTTATTTGGAAATAAAGAAACATGGATGTTTTTCAATTTGAGGGAAGGTTTCTTACTAATTTCAACATTGAAGTTATCTCTAGAATGTTTTCCTTGCTATAACTCAAGATTCCTCAAGATCAATTGGATTTTGTTTTTAAACTGGAATGTTAAAGATATCTTCTAGCTTCTTATTAGACACTAGTGGCTTTTCTAAATGGTCCAAGCCACCAAATTAGAGAGTTATTCAAAACTCTACCATTGAGATTCTGTATCTAAGCATGAATGGGAGTTGATGAAGGATGCTTTTTTTGAACAAACAGATGAATATTTTATTTGATTAGTCTGGATCTCCTACTTTTGATAAGATTAATCCTAATAATTGGCTATCAGATCATAAGGAGATGATGGATGCTTTGAGGCGTGGTGGTCATATCTCCCCTTAGGATAGCTCTAGATAGGTGGTTCCTTTGTTTTCTACCCCTGCTTTTGTTAATACTACTATAATATTTGATGATGTGCAAGGTAATAGTGATCAAATGATGGTTGATGAATATGGTAAATGGCTGGATGATTGTATTAAATGTATCTTAGATCATCTTTAAAAGGTTATTGATTCTATAATGTGACCAATGTTGAGGAATTGGTGAATTATGTCAAGAATTATAACATTCGTATGTTGCTTGATAAGGCTGAAAGTTTCTTGTTGTGTGTATGTGATCCTTAGTAGGGACCTAAGTTATAGAAGGGACATATGGAGCAGAAGGATTTTTTAAATGATGAGGTGTCTCCTGGCAGAATATTAATGGACACTAGTTCTTCTGAGTAGGCTATGTGGCCTTTTTTTCCTATTATTTTGTCTCTTTTTTTGCGACCACAACTATGTGGATTTTTTATATTATAATATCGTACTTGTTCTTGGACCTTGGTTCTCTTGGGTATTGGCTATTGTAACCTAGTTTTTTTATGTTTTCATCTTTGAATGCATATACTTTTATAAACTATCTTATAATATAAACAAAATTAATATAATCATGTTGAGCCATAGGAGGAACATTAAAATCAATAGAAGTATATCGAGAAGGAACTAAAACATTTTGAGTAATAGGATGAAGTTTTGAAGCAATTAAATCAACATTAGAGATAGGAGGTTGAGCATCTATAAAAAGAGATGCAACTTGGAAAAATTACTACAGTAGGAGGTTCACTTTGACATGCAAATTCTTTCATAACATCAATGAATCTAGAGATTTCATCAGATTTTGATGATGATGATGATATATATATATATATATATATATATATATATATATATATATATTCTTGAAAGTTTTCTATATCTCGATTTCTATCAATAGTTTCTTGATCAAAAGCTTATATGAGTATCATGTGATTTGTTACCAAATTTATCACATTTTAATTGTTGATATTTGAAGAAAATACATTAGAAAAAGGCATATCATTCACGTCTTTTACTTAAGTAACCTTAATTTTTCCACCATTAGACACATTTCCAAATTCCATTTTCATTTCCAAGATCATCCTAGTATTAAAAAAATGAATTTAATCAAGATATATGGGTTCGTGATTAAAAAACTAGCATTTTTTCTAGTTGGAATTGCATATATAATACATTTAGGTGGCATAAGATGAAATAAAACATGAAAATAAACATCATACAAGGACATTGGGTTTGAATAATATTTTATAAATTAACATAAGGCTAGGATCAAGAAAATCAAGCAAAATATAGGTAAGGGCTTTTACATCCAACACAATAAACCTAAGAAAAAACACAAAATTTTAGATCTAGCACAACATGGACATGATTTAACTTGAGTAAGTATAAGGAACATGAAAGATAATGCAAGTTCACTAGAATATGAAATCTTAAAAGGGTGTACGCTAGTTTGAGTTCACCAAAATGTAGTATGGATAAATGAAATGAATTTAAATGTAACACAATTAAATTGATTACTTTCAATTAAGCATAGCACACATATACAAAATAGTAATAATTCATAATATGTTTTTTCAAATATAGTAGTGGGGTATATGCATAGGGTTTTTTTATTTAGCTTTTAATAACATGGGGTCTGGTGACATTCATATGAACCTAAACTTGGAAATGTGCACCCATAAATTTTGAGAACCACTGAAAAAATGCAAAACTAATTGGAGTATTTTTTCCATAAATGTTAGGACATTTGTGGCAGATGTCAAAACTATACAAAAGCTTGTGGAAGATGACAGACTGCTCCCAAAATGAACTGACAGCCATGTTATCTTGGCCCAATTCTTTTGTTTCCTCAAATATTAACACATTGTGACACGCTTAATCTATAAAACAAAATTTGTTCTTTCCTTAGGGAAACTCAAACATGTTTACAATATTTTAGGGCTTAAATAAAACACCATAAGATTTATGGGCATATGTTGATAGTTAGTTGGGTTTGTAAGCACCATATAATTATCATGACCTAAATTATGTAAACCACTCAATAAAAATATGTCCAAAAGAAGTGAAATTATATAAATTAAAATACTTCAAATATAGATAAAAATCTAGGTCATGTGCCAAATGTGTTCTATGGGAAATACTAGATTTAAACAATAATAAATGCTCTAATGATTACTTGATATCTCTAGAATGCTTGAAAGTGATCCTATATCATCTCTATATGATTTCATGTGTCAAATGAACTAAAATTCTTGTGTATTTATAGACAAGTGAGTTCAAATTTGAAACCTATTAACACATAAGTTGCCATCAAATGGTTAAAAAGTGAAAAACATGAGACAAAGGAGATAGGTGCACCCTAACCATGTGAAGAACAAAAAATGGGACCAAAAATGTTTTTATATTTCTAATATGTGTTAGAAATGTTGGGATGTTTCTAAGACAGACCCTGAAACATGAGTTAGAGAGACAAAGAATTGAAGGGGGAGACAAAGATCAAAGGTCATTGAAAACAAATAAATGCACCAATAAATTTTAATTTGAACCAATACTTGATGAATAGACAAGTATTTTAAAATCATGTTAATTAACAATTAATAAATTTGTTGAGACCATTTTTAGGTGTCTAAACATACCACTTTGAACATCATATTTCTATTATACCATTATTATATAATTTTTAATCAACATCATTATATATTGAAATATTATTACAATTTAATATACTTAGAATATAAAATATACTTAACCAATTAACCTAAAAAAAATTGTTAAAACCATTTTATGTATCTAAATATATCCCTTTGAACATCATGTTTCAAAAATAACATTATGATAAAAAGTTGTGTCAACATCACTATATATTAAAATATTTAATGTGCTTAAGATATATATATATATATATATATATATATATATATATATATATAAGATTACATGCTATTTTTCAGAATCCTGAAGGTGACCCATGAAGAGAAACTCTCAAACCCAGAGCAGTTGGGTGGCAGGCCCCCGACCTGTGGCCTAATATATCATATGTATATACACTATATAATATGTTTAGAACTAATTGGTCAATGATGGCAAATGGAAGCCAGTTGAAAGAATGTTTGCTTAACAAGGAGAAGGGTGATCACAGGGTGACCAGGAAAGGAAAGGACCTGGATCATCAGGGAGAAACAGAAGGTGGCGGCCTTGAGAAGGGTTTGATTCTGAACAAGACCTAGTCTAAGGTCACAAGAGAGGCATTTTCTGATCCAAGGGTTTCCAAGGCTCCTTCTTTAGACCCGGTCTTTGTTTTTACAGAGTGCTACAATAATAATAATCCCTTTCACAATTGTAATGATTACTATTGGGGAAAGATGATTCAAAATTTCCATCTCTTCTTCACATTTGATTCCTTTATCCTTTTCATGGTTAGTTGTACAACTGTGTCACCTTTAAAATAAGGTACTACAAAATATTTGTGTTGTCTACCTCTATTGACTGTAGAGCTAGGGCTCAATTAGATCCCTTGGATTCACGCCTTATGTTGGGGATGTACCAATCCCCTTTGTTAATTCATCCCCTGAGTTGGAGCTAGAGGAGGACTGCATCATTGCCATGGAGAAAGCCCTAGTTTTGAATTATTTAATTTTCAAATGTTTGGGGAAACATCCTTTACTCAAGGAGTTCTGCATTTGGGTGAAAGACCCCTACTCAAATTGTGACCCTCCCTCCATCTCTCTACTAGAAAAATATTTGTTTATTCAGTTTTCTTCAGTTAAAGACTACTTTTGTGTTCGATCATGGACTTTGGTTTGTCAAGAATACAGGGTTATTTTAATGTCCCTTGATTCTTTTCTTTGATGCTTCCACTCTTTAGATTTCTTTGGTGTCAATTTGATTTATGTTGTACAATATTCCTTTGGTCAGGTGGAGTCATGTTATGTTAAAAGTGCTTGTTAGGGCTACAGGGGGTGTAGACACCAAAATAGTGTCAACCCCCCCTTGGTCCCTTTCTAAACATGCCTAACCCACACTTAATTAATTTAAAATAAATTACTTATTTTAAATTAATCATCCCCTTTAAACACCCCACCTTGGATACCTCACCTTGGATACTTTGCATCACCCTATGACTAATCATAATTACCTAAGAACTATTTCAACTCCTCCACTAATCCTTACACCTATTAAACCCACCTTTGGACCGTTTAACAATGACAACTGAGCTTGGTAGATGGAAGAATGGGAAAAAGGCTTAAAATAGCCTTTTTACCCATTCTCTAGCTGCCGACATCGGTTGACAGTCGACTGATGCCAGCGGTATAGCCGATGTCAGTTGCTTAAAACCAAATTCTAACCTCAGCTCTTCCCCCTAAATGCAAATTCTCTTACTCCCAAGATCCAAATTCTCTTGCTCCTTGACTCTTTGTAGGCATTAGCATACTATCATCACTCTCCAGGCTAAGAAACTCTGCATCAGTCACTCCACACCTGATTGAAACATTGCATGAGGTCTTCGACATCAGCCATAATGGAAACAAGTCATCTACACTTCTGGTTCTCCACCAAGAGATAAGTATTCTTTTGGTTTATATTTCAGTATTCTTAGAGTGCATTGGTAATTAGTCCATTAGCTATTTCTGAGTACTATTGAGATCCAATCCGACTTTCTTCCTGGAGAGGCTAAAAAGCCTTCCCTTCATCCTGACCCACTTTGACAACTTGTCCCCTACCTTTTGTCCTTCCTAAGACTCTGTCCACTGTCCTACATACTAACACAACCCTTTTGAATCTCCTAGACCATTTTTTTGACCGCAGACATTACCTGAAACCTATCCAAAAGCCCATTGCCCCTACTGACGTCGACAACATAACTGACGTCAACAACTTTACCAACTGACGCTGGTAGAACTACCAATGTCAGTGACTGAGGAAGACTGACAACAGAATATAGGTACGCATTATCTCTATTTCTTTTGCTTAGTCTTTCATTATTTCTCTTTATCCGACATTCTTTTTATCAACTAGTGGACTATCATCCCTCAAGGAAGTCTTTGCACTTCTGGGACCAAGCTTTGCTTGGCAGTCCACCATATATCTATCTAACATTTTATTTGTTTAAGTCTTTCTTATCTACAGGTGTCATCCTCCATAGCCAAAGAGGAGCTCCTACAATGTCTGGATATGGTGCGCAACTTCATTCGGGTATCATCTAACCCCTGACCATTAAAATTAGTTTCTTTCTTCCTTCTGAATGTAAACAAAGCGAAAGTGAGTACAAACATTATGGCATGCCCGATGGGACCCTTGGAGTTTTCCTTGGGTTCATCCTTTTTCTTCTAAAGGAAAACATTCATATAGGTGCATTAGATCTCTTCTGGCATCATTTTCTTATATCTCTTTATTTTGAAATGAAACCATAAGCACAAGTTAAAAAGAACATATTTCTTTTTCTTCTTACCCCTTTCCTTCTTGCATCTTAGAGTAGTGAAATTCATACTCTTAACCTTTTCCTCACTTGTTTGCATCCAAACAAAACATTTCCATTTGGGTTTAAAAATATATTGCATCTCATTCTTGCTTGCATGCATTTTTAGCTCATCTATTAATTAAAAGCACATTATGAATAAATCGTAGTGCACATATGTTACACTACCAGACCACAAGCACATCAAACTAAACACCTAAACATACCTGAGATAAGGCCTGACTAGGATTTCATCACCTAGAGGATACCTTAACCTTTTTGGTAATCCTACTTGGACTTCACTACCAAGGGGAGAACCCACTCTATTCTCTGGTAGACTATAAACTCTAGGAGAAGTATATATTGGCTAAGAGACCCAACTTAGCTCTGGGCTCGTGAAGTGAGGGGAGCAAGCTCCTAGCACCAGGCCACGTACAGAACCTAATACAGATTTTGAGCACTAAAACTTAACCTGAAACCAACCTTAGACTGCTTCTTCTAGTACATGTTCTAAAAGCCCAATTCCCAAACATTTTCTTCTAAGGCATAAGCCAACACGACTCTAAAATTTATTCTTAGGAATTTAACGTTTAGAGACTACTTGCCTTCATCTACTTTTCTATTTTTATCTAGTTTTTTGAGCTAGTAAGGACGCATTATTCTGAGCTCCAAAACAACTTAGAACTTTCTTCTTTCTTCCAAAAACTTTTAGTTTTCTAAGTTTCTAGAAACACACAGTAAACCTGACCTTTTTGCTATTAAAAAAAAACTCTAGTTTTCTAAGGCTGAAACATACAGTTTTTAGAACCTAAATCTATTTTGCCTTGGAGGGTTTTGACACGTAGTCAAACCAAAACTCTTGTTGACCACGTAAGGAAACAACCACTCCCACCTTCACCTTCTGTATCAAGTCCCCAAATGGAGCATAATTCATAAACTAAACATACTCCTATCTAACCAACCCCAACTCAACTCCTTATTGTTCTCGAAGGGGACCAAGACTTTGAGAGGTTCCTTGACCTTAACGTCAAGGCTCTTCAACACTATCTCACAAGAAGTCAAATGTGAGACTCTTCAGGTAACCCAGTTTATGGGATGCCAACTTCCCTAGTTGAAACATCAATCATATCAACGGCCTCTGTAATTCAACCCATAGACACCCAGGCCATTGCCTCAATTAACAACCTGACCATGACCAATCTTAAAAGTGTGACCTCTCCTTCTATTTCTGGACCTACCTCCATTGGGGTTTCTGTACCCCCTCAACCACAAACCATTCAACAAAGTTCTACACCATTCCAAAACTTAATTATCTCCATCCCACCTACTCTTGCACCCATAAATACAAGAGTGGCTACTTATCCTTTAGCTAGTTTTGCCACCATCCAACCACCTTTGGGGACATCAAGCCAAGTTCTGCCTTCTAGCTTTATGACACAACCACCCTTGACTTCAACATCAGTCCCTATGACTAGTTACCAATATGTTACACCTATACAAGCGCAACCAACTATGTCATACACCCCTCCAAACACCTTCCAAATTCCTTACAACCTAGGGGGTGCCCCACCTACAAATCCATCAACCGATCTAATCAAAATGTTGATAGACAAGATGTCTAATCTTGAGACATCCATTTTAGGTTCAAGAAATGTTCTCTCATATGAACAAATCTATAATGAACCTATTCATCCTTCAGTGCCAATCTGACCATATCCTAGTCAGTGGAAACTTCCCAAGTTTACTCGCTTTCAAAGTAAAGAGGACCCACAGCAACATCTATGAGCATTTAGACACGCTTGTTACCTTATAACACATGATGATGCATTATTACTACGCACATTTCCCATGTCACTTTTTGGTGTTACTCTCGATTGGTATAGTTTTATTACCAGTCACTCTCTTTTCACATTCACTCAGCTAGCTCAAATTTTCCTTGACCACTTTTCAATCAACATCTCTAAAAAGGTCTCTATCACAAACCTATACTCTATCAGATAATTCAATGATGAATCAATAGCTAATTTCGTTGCTCGATGGAGAAGTTTAATCAACCAACTCTCATTTTCTTTACCTCAACCTAAGCTCATTGAGCTCTTTTCACAAGCATGTGCCAAACACATCTCATCTACTTTGCAAGTCCAAACATTCTGCACCTTTGACGAAGCTTTCACCATGGCTAGGAAGCTTGAACTCTGTGCTGTCGAAGAAAATAAAGTCAAACTGCGTAGTAAAAACCCCAATGCAAAATCAAATGACTCTTCCTCCAAATCTTCTTCCTCCAATCCCAAATCCAAGGGATTGGAAAATGCTGTGGTACTTAGATCATCATCATCAACCACAACTAACCAATCCGAACCTTCCACATCTCAAAGCATTACATGACAATTCCAACAACGATACGTACAGCGTCAATATACTCCAATAGGAGAATCATACGCTTCTATGTTGGATAAAGTAGTTAAGCAGGGAGTCTTTAACCTCCCCTAAATTTGATCACCACCTCAATTTGATCCCTCATGTGCCATCCCTGCATGGTATAGGGAGAATGACTTTTATAATTATCACCGTGTCAAAGGCCATGACACAGACAATTGTAAAACCCTTAAGAACATCATTCAAGACATGTTAGATAAAGGTGATCTTGTCTTGGATAACCCAAATGTGCCACCTAACCAAAGCATAGACATCTTTGGAAAACCATTTCCTAACTATCCTCCTAGCCAAAAACAACATATAGACCATGGTCGATGACTCCCAAGAGCGTAATATACGCATGGTCAACATGGTCTCTCCTCTTATGCCTAACTAACCTCTCCCATAGTCTGAAGAGGTTAGTCAACCTATTTTTCCATCACAGGTAGAAGAGCCTTCTTCTCCTATTTTTCCACCATAGGTAGAAGAGCCTTCTTCTCCTATTTCTCCTCCACAGGTGGAAGAACCTTCTTATACTATTAGTTCTCCATCAACTTCTCTTATATTGGAGGATGTTTTGACCATACCAATGCCACTAGCCCCACCTTCATCCTTCCTACTACCAATGGAGGACCATACCTTTCCTGCTCTTTAACCACAAGTAGAAGGTACAATCATCCTTGCCCTCTATCCTCTTGAGGAGTCACATTCTCCAATTCCTTCTCCACCAAGAGAAGAACCTATCTCTTCACCTACTTCAATCGAAGATGATCCAGTAATGGCTCTCTCACACCTTTGGCCTGAGATCACTGCATCTAACACATTATCGGTCTCAAAACCACCCACATCTTCTAGAAAACCAAAGTCTCATCTAACATCTTCAAAACCATTCTCTCGATTGGCTGAGAACTTAAAATTTCTCCATTTGAGGAACTTAGAACATGAGGCATTGTGGGAGTGACTCAAAGCTCCTTATCTTACACATCCCATTTCATCTCATACTAATGACCCTCCTTTGACAAAATCTCTCAAAGCCTCTAATGAGGACCAGGCTTCTACTTCGAAATCTTCAGAAGCTCAACCATCCACATTTGAACCTAAACCCTCACAAACATCCACCATACCAAAACTGGCTAAATCTGTCAATGTTCACCCCATATCTAACCTCACTCACCCACAAGTGAAGGTAGATTTGAATCTTGCCCCCCATAATAGTAGTCCTCACACTGTATTAAAGAAGGCTACTAAACCACATCAGAAAACTCCTCCTCCACCATCACCATTGCCCTCTATTTTGGGCCCACATCCTTCTACCTTAATAGGAGTGCTCCCTACTCCAACACCTAACAAAAACAATTTTCCTCCATTACTCCCTTTACCCACCAAAAACATACCTCCTTTGAAAAATTCGGCACCCCTCACAAAGAAAGTGTCATCTACACAAGTGGCCACACCACCAACCCAAAAGGTGGTACAGAAATCTCCCTCAACAACTCCAAAACAAAAGTCATCAACACCTAGTGCATCAACAAGCACAGACCCATTAGTGGGTTCATATGCTTTGATACTATGCTAACTTTTGCAAAATTCTAACATCACTCTTCCACCTATTAAACCATTTCAACCTCTCGGATCAAAACCATTATGGTTCGATGACACCCAAATCTACCTATATCATCGCACACCTAGACATGACACTAAAAATTGTTGTGCCCTCAAGGTTGTCATTCACCAATACATGGAAAAAGACACCCCTCTTATTGAAGATACTATCAACAAACCTTTGACACCTTCCCATACCTCTCAAACCTCCTCACCTTCATCAGAATCCCATCATCAGACTATGGTCCCTTTACCTCCTTCGCCCCCTTTATTCAAGATTAACACCATTCATGTGGCCACTAGGTCACAAACTTTAAAGGATAAAGCAAAATAGAAATTTGTTATTCCTTGGACCTACCCATTTTTCAAACCTACTCAACCACCAAAACCCAAGATTTCTATTTTGGGTACATCCCAACCCACTTCTTCGGAGGCAATCCATGATTCTATTGTGAAACAGCTTCACTAAACTCCCATGAAGATGACTTTATATGACCTCATTCAAAGCTCTCCACAACATCATCAAGATTTAATCAAAGCTTTACAGGCAGTGGAGGTCCAACCTGAGGACCCCCAACCACTAGCTGCCTTAGTCCAATCATTACCCACCATCGCCTTTATTACCTTTAGTGATTCTAAAATTCCTACCTCCAACTTGGAAGATCAAGATGCTACTCTTTTCATCACAGCCTACATTGATCGAACTCGCATTAAGCAAGTTATGATTGATGGGGGCACTAGCATCAATATCATTTCCACCCATGCCTATGACCAATTAGCCCTCCCAAAGAATTGTGTGTCAAAGACTGATGTAATTTTTCTATCTTTTAATGACTCCACCACCACTAGCATTGGCACCATCATCTTACATATTCGTGTTGGTCCACAAATAATCCCAGAGCTCTTCTACATCATCGAGGGAGAGTTCCAATACAACATGTTATTAGGACGACCTTGGATTTATGCCATGGCCTGTGTCCCTTCTACATTACACCATTGTGTCAAATTTGAACACGACGATCAAGTCCATGTCATTTCAATAGACCCCTCCCCTTTCAAGACATGCAACATAACTTATCAACCCAACGATGTTCTCATTCCTTTCAAAACATCGACCCAAACACCACCTCCACCTGCAAAAGCTTCAACAAGTACGCAAATGGTGGTTACACTTACACCACCTCCTCAAGTGACAACAAAAGACCCTATGGAAGATACCTTCGAATGTCTTTCACTTGGGGAGTATCATTTACTCACCTTGGACATGTTCTAGACTCCTCAAGAGTATGGACAACTTCATCACAATCCTAGCTATAACCATCATATCGAAATGGTCATCCCTTATGGTCCTCCCAATCTTCAAACAAATCTCATCTATGGAGGGCTAGTTCGAGCTCCCACTGATGGGAATCCTCTTTCATCACCCCAACTATTTACGTTTGACTTCACTTTTTTGGGCAACCCAAAGTTTGCTCATACCTATCTTTATAGGTGTGCATGGAAGGGCTTTGGCTTTGGGCGCTACGAACAAGGCTCCCACCAGCCCATCGAACCACCAAATGATGAGGCCATCAAGAATGCCAAGAAGTGACATGGCCTAGGTTTTGAAGAACCTACTAAAACTTCTAAAAACCCTCGCCCCAAACCTATCATAGAACAATCACCTCCAAACTCTCCTATTCCCCCATCTTCACTTATGGAGTTGATGGTTTCCATCCCTCCTAGTTTTTTTTTTTATAAATGTCATTCGCTTGAAACCCCTAACCTATCAACTAGGTGGGGTATCTATATCTCTCCCTCTCATTTATCCAAACATGATAGACAATGAATCTATTACCATCAACATTGTCCAATGCATAGATGATGACACCATTCTCACCTACATGGGTGTAGATGACTCTTTCATTCAACGATCACTTCCTTTAAAAACATAGGTTATGTTAAATGAATCGACCATTGAAATTAACTTGCCATCTTTCAATGTTCCTCACATTTTAAATATTGGTCAATCTTTGGATGCCTAGGAACAAATTGACTATACCAAATTCCTTTCAGATCATAGCAAAGCCTTTTCTTGGATCTATAGTGATATGCCCAGCATCGACCCTAACATTGTCATTCATAACATTGTCACAAACCCAGAGGTTAAGCCTATCAAGCAAAAGTTTCACAAGATTCATCCTCGAGTTGCACTCCTTGTCAAAGAGGAGCTTCAGCATCTTCTCTCCATTTCCTTTATCCAACCCATTGATTATCTGCAATGGGTGTCAAATATCGTCCCTATCACCAAAGCAACTAGGGGGATCTAAATCTACACTGACTATCGTGACCTTAACCTGGCTTGCCTAAAGGATGATTTTCCTCTACCCAACATCGACCAACTTGTTGATCTTACAGCCAGTCATGAGATGTTATCAATCATGGACGGGTTTTTAGGATACAACCAAATCTTGATTGCACCAAAAGATCAACACAAAACTACCTTCATCACCCCATGGGGGAATTTTTGCTATAGGGTCATGCCTTTTGGCCTAAAGAATGCAGGCACCACATATCAACACACCATGACTTACATCTTTCATGATCTCCTCCACAAAATCATGGAGGACTATGTGGATGACCTACTAGGCAAATCTAAACTTCATCGTGACCATTTAACCATCCTTAAAATAATCTTCACTCACCTTCTACAATACAATGTTCACCTTAACCCCAAGAAATGCATCTTTGGGGTTCTCTTAGGGAAGCTCTTGGGTTTCATCATTTCTTTCCGTGGCATTAAGATTGATCCCACTAATATTCAAGCTATAATCGAGATGCTGCCACCTACCAATCTAAAGCAACTTCACAGCCTGCAAGAGAAGCTTTAATCTATTCATCACTTCATCTCATAGCTTTCCAACTGATGTCAACCCTTTCATCACCTCCTCAAGAAGGATGTCTCCTTTAATTGGGATAAGGACTGCCAAGAGGCTTTTGAAGCCCTTAAACACTATCTTGTCTCTCCACCAGTCCTTATTCCACCAAAAGATGACCAACCTTTCTATCTTTACATCTCAGCAACAAATCATTCTTTAGGTGCCATGATCATGCATCGAGATGAACAACATTGTGATCAAGTGGTTTATTATATAAGCCAAATGCTCATTGACTATGAAACTCGGTATACTCAGACCGAAAAACTCTATTTGGAATTAGTCTTTGCCACTACCAAACTCTGTCATTATCTTCTCAATCACAAACTTACGTCATCACTCATACTGACCCCCTCAAATACATGCATTCCAAGCCATACCAAAACCAACGTATGACTCGTTGGTTCATGCTTCTTGCTGAGTTCAACTTGGACTTCATCCAACAAAAATCTATAAAGGGGCAAACAATCGCTGACCAACTAGCGGATGCCCCTCTACCTAACAACCAACCTTCTCACTATGAATTCCCTGATGAATCCATTACCACACTTTCCACTGATGACATATTCTATCAAATGACAATGTTCTTTGATGGGTCTAAATGTCAAAACGATGGGTGTGCGGGCATCATTCTCATTCCGCATGAGGGTGAACCCATGCCCCTATCTTTCAAACTTGAATTTGAATGTACCAATAATATGGATGAATATGAAGCCTTAATTTTGGGACTTCAAACTACCATTTCCTTAGGCATCAAGACAATCAACATCTTTAGTGACTCACAGCTAGTCATTAACCAGATTAACGATTTGTACCTTTGCAAAAATGAAGTTTTGCAATGGTATAAACACTGTGTTGACACATTTCTAGAATCTTTCGACCATTACCTCTTGAAAACTGTTCCTTGATCTACGAATAAGTTTGCCAACACCATGGCCTCTCTTGCCTCACGTATCCCATCCTCATCATATTCATCAAAAATCTATGTCACAGTATACCGTTTGGCATTGCCCTCATATATCTCCACTAACATCAACCTCATCAGCACCATTGACTCTAGTCCACAGGATGTTTGGTATAAACAACTTGTTGACTACTTAACTTGTTCTATCATTCCTCCTAATCTCTCTAATAATGTGCGGTGGGATTTTATCAAGAGTACTACTTGATATACCATGCTAGGGGGTCTTCTCTACAAAAGAGGTTTCGATGGCCTCCTTTTTTGATGTCTAACTTCCACTGAAACATCTCATGCCATCAAACAAATCCACGATGAGATTTGTGGCAGACACTTCAGTGGTAACTCAGTTGCCAAGCGCATCTTTCACCTGGGCTATTATTGGCCCACTCTTCACCAAGACTGCAGCGACTATGTTTGGCATTATATCAAATGCTAGCAACACGCTAACTTACTTCACATCCCTAGCCATGCTTTATAAGTTGCTAAGGATTTTTGGCCCTTTTCACAATGGGGCTTAGATTTAATCAGGGAGATTAACCCTCATTCATCTCTCTGACATTAGTCCATTATCACCGCAACCAAATATTTCACTAAATAGGTGGAAGCTATTCCTCTCGTCTCCACTAAAGCTGACAAAATCATCAACTTCATCAACCACCACATCATCTATCATTTCGATGTACCTCACAAAATCATCACCGATAATGGCAAATCTTTCAAAAACAAAACTATCCAAAAACTTTGTGACTCTTTTGGCATCAAACTCAGCTTCTCCTCACCTTATTACCCATAAGCCAATGGACAGGTAGAGGCTTCTAACAAAATCTTAACCGAAATCCTAATGAAGGTGGTTAGCGACACTGGAAGGGATTGACACATTCACATTCCCTTCACTTTATGGGCCTACTGCACTAGCATTCGAACCCCTACGGGTGCTACACCTTTCTCTTTAGTGTATGGAACTGAGGCTGTCTTGCCTCTTGAAATATAAATATCTTCTCTACGCATCTCTTTGCATGACATACTTTTTAACGATGACTTGTGTCAAAATCGATTAGCTCAACTCGAGTTACTTGACAAACGTCATCTTGCCACTCTTAATCATCTTTATATCTACCAAAATCGCATCAAACGTGCCTATAACAAACATCTGAGAGAATGAGATTTCAAAATCAGAGACCTCATCCTCAAATAAAACCAACATGTGACCAATATGGAAAGAAGTAAATGAGGCAAATTTTCTCTTAATTGGCTCAGACCTTATATCATAATGCACAAGTATGGATCAGGAACTTATCGTCTTCTTCTCTTGAAGGCCGACCAGAACCTGAGCCCCTTAATGCCTTGCATCTGTGACCATTCTACTGTTAATCAAGTACTCATTCACTTGATATTTAATTGGAGCTCATCCCTTGAGCAATCCCCATCATCATCATTCCTATTCCTCTCAACCCTTAACCCTACAAACATTAGTCAACCCTTTTGTCAAGCATGAATGCTTTGTCCTAATAAAAAGGAAACCCTTAAACCTCTATAGTCAAGTCCATGACCAAAGTCCAGTCCAAAAAAAAAACATATAAAATTGGGATACTTATTCAAAGGTCATAAAACTATAAATGTAGACTGCTCCCTCAAAAGATAGCTGCATAATTGCTATAATTGATAGACTGCTCCCTTGAAGGACAGCTATTCAAAGACATTCAACTATTCAAAGCAAAATATAGACCAATCCCTCGAAGGATGGATATGCCCAAATCTTGATACAAATAGCACTTGCTTAGAAGCTTCCTGCATCGATCAGCTTTACATATGACCACAAAACAAAACAACATCCCCACATAGACTTCCCGCATTGCCTATAGTCGTTCTCAGGGTCACCTATAAAAGGGGCAAAGTTATCCTTGCTAAAAAGGGTTACACTATCCTCCCATCTCACATAATAAAACCTATTACCCCAACATACCCAAGGGATTTTGAGCTCACTTAACATCAAGTGATTTGAATACCTCTCTAACACAAACAATGGTCAATGACGTACTGCATGAACGGGGTTTTTGTTTGCAAAAACCCTATCTATGCTAATCATTATGGTCCTTGTCAATGAAAGGGCAAAACACCTTTCACTTCTTTTGTCACACACAACCAAATCATTTTCTAACCAAACCAAACCAACCAAACTTTTTTCAGACCACTAACATTATCATATTCACACTAATTTCTATGGAAACCAATACACATGGAAACTATTGACCACACAATTTATGTCAAGCATAAACCATTACTTGCTGAAGCATAAATTTACTCATTTCATTTTTTTCATACATCCATCACCAATATGGAAAATTGCTAGGGATGAAAAACCACACAACCAATGTTACAGACTACACCATCACATAATATGGAAAAGGTTGTAACATCATCATACCCTTCATCATTTCAAGCATGTACCATCATACATATGGGAAGTGCTAAACCATTAACATGACCAAACCAACCTATCAACCTCTTTGCCTCTATCTTCCCTTTTGGGGAGAACTACATTGGCTTGAGGCCCTTAAAATAGGGGATATGTAGGCAGCACTCAGTTGACATGGGGTCTTCTGAAGTTAGCTTGGCCATCCATTAGCCCATTCATCTCCCTAATGATGTCGGCCATCCATTCACCCATTCGTCTCCCTAATGACATCGGCCATCCATTCGATCATTCATCTACCTGATGGACCAACCATATAACCTTTAACCATGACTTAACCTAGTCAAGACTCAATCCATAACCTACCATCTTCTTCCCTTTTGGGGAGAACTACATTAGCCTGAGGCCCTTTAGACAAGGGCTATGTAGGAAGCACTCAGTTGACATGGGGTCTTTTAAGGTTAGCTCGGCCATTCCTTCATCCGTCCATCTAATGGACCAACTATCTATACCAACCCAAAATCATAACCAAACAACCAACTCTGACGTTGAATGAGTTACCTAGACTTCTCATGGGGCACATTAGAGATCGTATACATCTCCCCATCCACAACACACACCACTTGAGATCACTTATATCTCAACCCAACTCGACCAACAACCTTGGAGATCGTGACTATCTCCTCAAACCATGACCATTTTTGAGACAACTTTACCTTAGTTGTTTTGATTGCATATATGCTACCTCATGAATAGTTAGAAAAATTGTACACAACCCATATTACAACCCTCACAAGTATCAGATCACACTCCAGTTGATCCCCACTACTTGTGACATTTTCATGTTTTTCAAGATCACTTCTTGAGCCTGAGATACTTGGAACACGAAAACCATTGGAGCTATAGCTTTGATCGCTTAACCTAATCAGCTACGACTAAATGCTGGGGACCAGTTATTTCAATTCTAGCACTCGACCTTGACTTGTGACAATTTGACCTGACCACCATGTGAAGTGGTATATGCACAATCTCAACTATTGCAACGTTCACACTCCAACTTCACCATCTCCATCCACTATCTATCAAATTGCCACCCGATATTAGGATACCTTCCCTCGACTCTTACTTTGAGGGAGAATACCTCATCCCTTACCTGGAGCAACCTACACCTTATCCCATACCTGGGACAACTTACTCCTATTTTTGTCCTGTAGTTCGTCAGAACAACCAACAAGACAAAAAGGGGCAAATGTAGACACCAAAATAGTGTCAACCCCCCCTTGGTCCCTTTCTAAACATGCCTAACCCACACTTAATTAATTTAAAATAAATTACTTATTTTAAATTAATCATCCCCTTTAAACACCCCACCTTGGATACCTCACCTTGGATACCTCGCATCACCCTATGACTAATCATAATTACCTAAGACCTATTTCAACTCCTCCACTAATCCTCATGCCTATTAAACCTACCTTTAGACCGTTTAATAATGACAACTGAGCTTGGCAAATGGAAGAACAAGAAAAAGGCTAAAAATAGCCTTTTTACCCATTCTCTAGCTACCAACGTCGGTCGACAGTCGATCGATGTCAACGGTATCGCCGACGTCAGTTGCTTAAAACCAAATTCTAACCTCAACTCTTCCCCTCGAATGCAAATTCTCTTGCTCCCAGGATCTGAATTCTCTTTCTCCTCGACTCTTTGCAGGCATTAGCATACTATCATCACTCTCCAAGCTAAGAAACTCTGCATCAGTCACTCCACACCTTATTGAAACGTTGCATGAGGTCTTTGGCATCAGCCGTAACAGAAATAAGTCTTCTACACTTTTGGTTCTCCACCAAGAGCTAAGTATTTTTCTGGTTTATATTTTAGTATTCTTAGAGTGCATTGGTAATTAGTCTATTAGTTGTTTCTGAGTATTATTGAGATCCAATCCGGCTTTCTTCTTAGAGAGGCTAAAAATCCTTCCCTTCATCCTGACCCACTTTGACAACTTGTCCCCTACCTTTTGTCCTTCTTAAGACTCTATCCATTGTCTTACATCCTTGCACAACCCTTTTGAATCTCCCAGACCATTTTGTTGACCACAGACATTACCTAAAACCCATCCAAAAGCTCATTACCCCTACTGACGTCGGTAGCATAACTGACATCGGCAACTTTACCAACCAATGCCGGTAGAACTATTGATGTTGGTGACTATGGAAATTGATAACAGAATATAGGTACACATTATCTTTATTTCTTTTACTTAGTCTTTCATTGTTTCTCTTTATCCGACATTCTTTTTATCAACTAGTGGACTGTCATCCCTCAAGGAAGTCTTTGCACTTCTGGGATCGAGCTTTGCTTGGCAGTCCACCATATATATATCTAACATTTTCTTTGTTTAAGTCTTTCTTATCTACAGGTGTCATCCTCCACAGCCAAAGAGGAGCTCCTACAATGTCTGGATACGGTGCGCAACTTCATCCAGGTATCATCTAACCCCTAACCATTAAAATTAGTTTCTTTCTTCCTTATGAATGTAAACAAAGTGAAAGTGAGTAGAAATAGGGGGACTCTATCAAAGTGGATGAATCCTCCTTTGGAATTTAGAAGAAGTTCATAAGGTTTGCACTTTAATTGATATGTCCAAAAAATTTATTCACAAAATCAAAATTATTTTTTAAGAGAGGGTTTGGACTCAATTTTTGAATTTCAAAGGTTTGTTTTTTTATTGTTTTTGATGTAATTGGTTGGGGCATAAGATTTCATAATACCATTTTGATCATGAATCAACATTGCATTTTTTTTAACATCAATATTTCTTATTCCCAAAATCAATGATGCTCATTTTGTGGACAACCCCTACAAAACTTGTGTATTTCATAATCTATACTCTAAGTTCATCATTCGAGACAAGTTTCCCTTGATCTCAAGTGAAGTTAACTGACATCTTGGAAAATTTTACAACACTCTCTCATCATGGTTTTTCAAAAATTGTGAAATTTGTTGTAGTCTTGATCTAATCAAAATGTCAATTTTGACCATTTTTAAGGTGTTAGCCTAATTTCATTCTTTCCATGCAAAAGTGGAAAAAGTCATTGATCTTGCATGTTTTCATTATATCCATGCAAAAGTGGCAAAAAAAATTTCTCTTGCATTTTTCATTCTTTCCATGCAAAAGCAACAAAAATCACCGTTATTGCATGTTTTCATTTTTCCATGCACTAGTGGCAATTTTTGCCACTTTTACAATTTTTTTCATTTTTTGCTTCTTTATGCATGGGTGGCAATTTTTTCCTCCAATGCATGACTTTCCCTATCCAATGCGAGGGTGGCAATTTTTTCCGTCCAAGTAAAGATTTTGGAAAAATATCAAAAATCATGTGACATTTATGGCTACACGCACCGAGTTGGTAAAACTCATTTTGGGGCATTTAAATTGCCTTTTGATTGTCATTTTGATCATTTCAAGTTTCTTGAGACTCCTTTATATAATCATTCAAATGTGCAAGTGAGTAAGATTACAGATTCTCCGACTGCCAAGCTTAAGACTTCGAGATTGCCAGGTTTTTGGTTTTTAATTTTACTTCTAGGTTTTTGTTTTTAAAGTTTTCTTTTCCTTTAGGTTGGTCTTTTATTTTTATTTAGTTTTTGTTTTCAATTTCCTCCCTTGTTTTATAGCTTTACCCTAGTGAGCCTAGCTAGCGGCTAAGTCTACCAACCCCCCATATGCAAGGGTGGCAATTTTTGCTGCCCATGCAAAATGAAGTTTCTCCTCCCTACAGCATCATAATTTTTTGCCACTTCCACATACAGATGACATGCTTAGGTGGTAAAATTGGCTGCTTTTGCATAAATACAATGTTCTCCTCCTATAAGGGCAGTAATTTTTGCCGCCAAAGAAAAAGGCAAATACCCCCCATATGCAAGGGTGGCGATTTTTGCCACCAATGCAAACATCCTCTCAATTTTCATAACTCTAGGATATTTTAAATTTTGCCCTTCTAAGCCTACTTTCCTCTAATTTTTTGGCCTGCCCACACTTTAGCCCTTTCAGACGCATCCTCATGGTCATGATCATCAACATGCAGTTTTCTCAGATTACCAGTATTTCCCTTAATTGCATGATCATGACTTTTATTATAGTTTATTCTATGGATCCTTCTTCATCGACATCTTTTTTATTGAAGTCTTTTTAGATGACTTAGTTTTCTTCAAATAAGTTGAAGGCAATGAAGTATAAATATCAAGGTGTTTTTCTAATCACCTCAGTTGCTTCTAATGTTGATGACATTAAAGATATAGAGATCAGTCATCTAGACATGGCTGAGTTCATGGAAAGAACTAAGTCAAGCAATCTCAGTCACAAAATGAAGAAGATAATTGATAACAATATTCATTTGGTATCTTCTTTCTTTGTAATAGCTCACCACACAGAGTCTATTCTCTAATGTGCTTAGTTTTATAATAAAGATACCAGGGCTGTGTTAGACGCTAGTGGTAATGTGATAATTAGACTGAATCCTGAGTTCATGGATAAAGTGTTCATGTGTCCTCTTACTACAGAAGTGATAAAGCTTGATTTTTTTGAAACACAAAGAGAATATAACAAAGATCATAAAAAAGTGAAGAAAGTAATTAAAAATAAATGGCTAAAGAGTCCAAGGAAAAATTTGTCAAGATGGCCATGGAGTTTTCCAAGAAGTGACTTTATCGAAGAAGTTGGTAATCTGATAACTCTTCTCAGCAGGATAAGAGGTTTACCCTCTTCCTCATAATTTCATGAATGGATGTATCCCTTCATCAAGATAATTTTCTAAGGCAAACAAGTCATCTTCTAGGGAGAACAAGTTAGCAACGCTTTGCATGAGCAATTAATGAAGGTATCTGCTACCTTTAAATTCAACATGACCTCTTACCTAGTCTATATTTTAGTGTCAATGAGAGTCTTTCCAGGTTTAACATCAAAAGGAGATAGGAGAGTAACCCCAATGTATCAATACTACCCTCAGTTAACATTGAAATATTTTATTCATCATTTCAGGAGAGTAAATGATGCTTTTTGTACATTATTTTTGTGTCTTTTTTATCCTCAATTAGAACAAAGAAGAGTGTCAAATGAGACCTAGACAATTGTGAATGATTTTGGATGTATGTTCTTACAATTTCCTTCTTTCTTGTACCTAAGGGTTGGATTTTTCCAAGATCATCCTTATATGCTTCTGAGATTCTTCTTAGATAAATTGGTCTTAATGGAACTATGAAGATAAATAATCATCGTGCATAACAAATAGATGGAACTCAAGAAGCTCGATTTCAGGTTTTTAATTGAAATTGGCAGGTTTTCAGTGTTAATCGTTAGAAAGGCTAGAGCCATGAAAACTGAAATGCAACTCATGACCTTGAAGTAATTCAAAAGAAGAGAAGACCAAATTTTGATTACAAGGGCATAAAGGATGTAATCAGGAGGAAAACCCAATTTCATGAACCTATGATTGAAGATGTTTGGGTAGATTTGAGAATAGTGGAAGATGTCAAGAAAATGGACTATAGTAGGTTATCTCTTGAGTAGATTGAATAACTAGGACTTAATGATATCCTTGAAAATTTGGTGGATGATGAATATTTGATTAATGATATATATAATACTAAACATATTGCCAATGCCCCTCTTCCTCCAATCTAGTGGTTGTAAAAAGTGCTAACTTTTTTGAGGAAAATATTTGAACCTATATTGGCAAACACCAATAATTGGTTAGCAAATAAAAGAATTACTTTGAAAGAATTCATCATAGGTTCAGAATTTGAATTTCAAGAGGAAACAAGAAGAAAATTAGAAAATAGGATGAAGAACAAAAGTGATGTCCCTTCTTCTTCTAAGCCACATAAGCCTAAGATCATATTTGTGATGAAGTCAAAAATTATGAAAAAGAGTCAGAAATAGAAGATATGGGAGTTGAGAAATAAGGCATTGAAGACTCAACAATGGAATAGATGGATACTAATGATAGGCCTACAAGTCAGCCAGAGAAGGAAACTTTGTCTCTGTAAGGGAATGTGCAATAAAAAACAAGAATTTCTTCTTCCCCACTGACACACTATTACAACACCTTCACCTATTTCTTTGATTAGTATTCCCTTTTTTGGATCACCCTCTCCTTTCAAAATAATTTTTGACAACCATCAAAGCACTTTTGAAGATATTCTTCATTCCTCAAGGTCAATTCCTAGTTTATCATCCCCATCTTTTGATATTGAAGATAGTTCTACTTTTGATCACTCAGAAAAAGGTGTAGTTTTTACTGATACTCCACCTATTGTTTCTACTACCTATGCGAGTGCAACTCTGGTAATGCCAATAATAGAGATAGATCATAATGTAAGTACCTCTATGCTCCCACCATGGTTATCAGCTTATACACCCAAAAGGAAGAAGCAAGCCATCTTTCTAAATGACTTTGATATCAATAAAATGGTGTCGGTAAAAGCCAAAGCCCTAAAGAAGCTAAGGATTCTTTCAAAAATGATTGGGGATAAGGGACACAAATTTTTGAAAATTGCAAGACCTCCACAAGATGTAACCATTGAAAATTTTGATATAATTGATTACTCTATCTCTAAAGTTGAATTAGGTAAGATAACTTATGAGAGTGTCAAGAGTGATATACAGTTAGCCATGGACATCCTAATTCAAAAATTTGATATTGAGAAAGAAATGAAGGATCACTATAAAGCAATGGTGAAAAAATTAACTACAGTGGTAAGGAGAATTACTTTCACTCTAGAAACAGTAACTCTTTAGGCCATTTTCATAGAAGACTCTGTTATTCATAAAGCAGAAATGACCTTTCTCAAAGGAAAAGTGCTTGAAGAGTACTTAGACAATATGCATGCACAAGGAGTTTTCTTACTCATAGAGTTATCTGAGAAGACAGATAAAATGAGAAAAAAAAGAGCAAAACTTGATGATCTCATTAATGTTATTTCTCAAGATATTGAAAGCATAGAAAAGTATCTTGACAAATAGATGGATATGAAGAAACTAAAAATAAGAACTCTAATATCAATCAATGTCATTACTGATAGAGACTCTTATACTATAAATAAAAAGGCATTGACATATAGGATTTAGGTTCTTAAGGAGTTGATCAGTGACCTTGAATCTTTAAAGAAACCAAGTGAACAAAATGATGTCTGTCTTTTGCATAAATTGGAGGAGCTACCTTACAAACTTACATCACAAAATAACTAATTTCTTTCAGTAGAATAAATGATTTGGGAATTTGAAGGTATGTTCTAGAAAGAATTTGAAGATAAGACATTTTCAATAGCCTCTATAGACAATATTTTGGATAATCAGTTAACTCTAGATAATCTGAAAACCAAGTTAACTAGTCATGCAAAATTAGTCATAGCAATAAGAGATGCCATAATTAGAGCTAAGATGATTTTCAAGAACACTGTTAGTCCAAAAAGTATCAGGATGTAAGCAACTATCACTATGTACAATGCTCAAATGAAGAAAGATGAGAATACAAATTGAAACTATTTTTCCTTAGTTTAATTTCCACTTTTCAGATATACTTTTGTAACCACTTTGGACATTTTTACATGTACTTTTTTTATATGTAATTACACATTAAAATATAGGAAGTCCTAAGTCAAAAAAGACTCTTATCTTTGACTCAGTCAAAGTAATTAGGTCTTTTCTAAAATCTTCAAGGCCTCTCCCTATAAATAAAGAGGGCCTCTAATGTAAATATATCTTTGAGTTATTGGAAGCAAAACTCTGTCAAAATTGAAATGCTTTTTGAGACTTTGAGCTTAGATTGTAAATTATATTTTATCAAGTGAATGAGAAAGCAAGTGAATTTTCAAACTTTGTATTGGAATAACTTGTGTTGTGTAGGAAATTATTCTTATGTCCTTTTCCTAATATAATCTTAGCTATTTGATTAAATAAGTAGAGTGAGTGAAAATAATATAAAAGATGTTCTGAAGTTGATTATGGAGACTTTGTTCTACTATAATTGTCTTCAGTTTATATTTTATTATTTTAGAACAAAAGATATTGGAAATATTTTGAACTAATTGTATCTTTTGTGATTATACACTTTATTATAGTTTTCGATGAAGAATTTAGGTTGCACCCCATTCTACTGTGATATAAGTTATAAATCAGCAAGAGGAACAATGATAAGCTTTGTACTCTCATGGGTTTCTTGTGAATTTGATTAATATCAAGGAATTTTTTTCTTTACTTTGTAAATATTATTTCTAAGAAAAGAGAAATGGATCATATGATCTCACTCCTAAATTAATATTTAGTTTAGATTAAGTTTGTGATAGTTTATAGGGAACCTCCTCTTACTGAGAGGAGATATTTATCTCATTACATTGTGGCTGATATAACTATTTTGTCCTCAATTAGTTGATGACAAAATATTCATCCAAAAAAAATTTGGTGACTCCATTAGGGATCAAACATGTAATTTGAAGCCTCATGCTTTGAGTTGAAGTATTTCTAGTTCTTTTTCATTCTACATTTTAGTAGATTCATGGTATACGTGAAGCCAGAGAGCTTGAGGTATTATTGATCCTATATTTGAATTGATACAATAAAATAATTTTGATCTCTTGTCTCTATGATCTCACCTTCAATGAACTACGAGTTTTCCTCTTACCAATGCCAGATCTCCAATACTAGGTGAGGCTTCTATTCCTAGTGTTAACAGAGTTTTGTCTATTCATACTCCACAAAGGTTTGTTATCCATCCTTTTAATCATTATCCCTCCTTTTAATTGAGATATACCAAGGAGTACATTTCTCAACAATTCATATCAAGGCAATGCTGCCAAAAATCAAGGGCAACCTAATTATCTTTCTCCCACACAGGGGAAGCTTGTTATTGAAGTAGCACTGGTCAACTCAACAGTTAGTTATTATGAAGTTGAACATGATCATTATTTTCAACCTAAGTTGGACCAAAAAAATGATGCTAATATCTTCATAAAAGTAGAAGAAGAATTAGCTGGTGACTCCATTATAAGTTTTCTAAATTTCCAAGACGAAACTAAAAAAAGAGAGGTGTATGATGGAGCATATGTTATTTTTATTAGGTCCCAAAATCAGTCAACTCAACAATTTGATAAGGGAAAAGTAAGAGAAGAACCTCAACCAGTGATCTCAATTTCTAAATGAGGAACTTCACCGCCTTGCCAATTAAAGGACCCAGTAGCCAATAAGCAAGTACCTCAAATAATCATGTACCTTCTACTTCTATTCCTCAGACCAGTACCACATCAAATAAAAATCAAAATGATGGACTTCTTTCCTCCATTTCTAGTTTATTCTAGTTATTCAATATAATTGATCATGCTAGGAAGACCAAGGTCCAAATGTCTGAAGTTGAGTACTTATAAATTAATTCTGAATAGTTTGATAGGTTGGTTGAATACATCAAAAACAAAACCATCTCTACAGGACAAGATTTTCTAAAAGTGACTCATGATCTCTCAAAGAAAAAATTCACCCAAAATAATTTTGTCGCTACATCTCTTGCTACCTCTAGAAAAATATAACTTTTCTATGTTTCTCTATTAATAAATGGTCATAAGTTGAGCAATTTTATAATAGACTCTAGAGCCTCTGATAATGTTATACTGGTCAAGGTAGTAGATTCTCTCAGTCTTACCTTAACTAAGACTTTTGGGAGATGCTTTCTATGGAAAATAAGCAAGTACCACTTTTAGGTCAAATCAAAGATGCCCAATTTGCATTTGTGACTTTTTCAGATAAGAGAATTAAGATGATAGTCTTAGTGGCTGATGTTCTAGCTTCTTATGGCATTCTACTCTAACGTAATTTTTTCAAAGATGTAGGTGGAGAGTTGAACATGGATCTATCTGAAGCAAAGATACCTTTTAATGGTGTCATGTAAAAGTTACTTCTTGAGAAAGAGTCAAAATATATTGTTACCCAAACATCAAACTCTGAAGCTCAAATTTTGTTTGAATCATCGGGAATGGATAATTATTTTCTGTCTACTAAAGGTGTTTTTAATTCATCAAATGAATGTTCATTAGGTGATGATTCAGATAAAAAATTAGAACTTTTAGAGAAAAGTTTAAGAAAAAAATAATCTTCCCCCATTAATGAAGAAGAATATTTAAGAAGATCAAATTCTAATGAGGTTGGATTTTAGAATTTGATGGCACCTGCTCCTCTACTTGTTTTGAATCTGTAATTATTTTGATATCTCCACAAAGAGATATTGTTATTTGCTCATATAAGTTTCAATTCAATAATACTAACAACACCACTGAATATGAATCATTATTGCTTGGATTGAAATCTACTCATGCTAGAGGTGTTAATATTTTTTATGCTCAAGGAGATGCTAAATTAGTGGTTTGTCAAGTAAAAAATTTGTATCAAACCAAAAATGAAAGATTACAACATTATCACAATCATGTATGAGATTGCATTGAAAGTTTTGATGCTTTCAATCTTTCTACAGTGCTAAGAGAGTTTAATGATCATGCAGATTCATTGACTATCTCTGCAACCCTCATGGTTCCTCATAAATATTTTAAAAGGAACAAGTACACTATTGAGCTGGTCTTTCAACCAAGTGTAACTAATAATGCTGATTATTGATAGGTGTTTAATGTTGATAATCAAATTATTGCTTTTCTCAAAAAGATAAATAGCTTTTAGGAGCTCTACTCTGAAGGTAGTGAATCTCTACCATGAGAATCAGTTCTCAAAAAAGATTCATAAACTGGTGAAGAGTTATTTAACTAAAAGGGAATAAAATTTCAAAAGGTTTAGTTTCTCTTGAAAAGTTGTTTGATAGGTATGACAGATATATTAAGTAGTAGCAATAAATGGATTCAAGTTTCACTATGGAGTTTGATAGTGAATTTGAGTTCTAAAGAAGATCCCAAAATGGTCAACATTGGCAAATGTTGCACTACTCATGAAAATTTTAAATTCATTACTCTTCTTTGTCATTACATTGATATTTTGGCATATTCTTATGTTGATTTGAAATCTTTCAGGTCTAAATAAATTTAGCATGAAATTTCTCTTAAATTTGCATTACCTCATAAGTAGAAACAAAGGCAATACAATCCCAAATATATCGAGTACTATCCTTTCTGAGATCTAGAAGATGTTGAATGCAAGAATAATTTTTCTAATTCATCATTCCACTTGGATTGTGAACATAGTTTTGGTAATAAAAAAGAATAGAAAAATTCATATTTGTGTTGATTTCAAGAATCTCAATCAATCTTATCTAAAGGATAACTACCCCCTACCCATCATGGATAAAGTATTGCAAACAATAACTAGCTCAAAAATATTATCAATGTTAGATAGTTTTTTTGAGTATAATCAAGTGGAAGTTAATGAAACAGATAAATATAAAACTATTTTCACTACACCTTGAAGCACATTTGCATATTACATGATGCCTTTTGGTCTAATCAATGTTGATGCCACCTTCCAAAGAGCAATGGACCTTGCCTTCAGAGATGAAATAGATAATTTTATCATGGTATATCTTGATGACTTGACTATTTTTTTCAAACATCATCCTGATCATGTGCATCATTTACGACAAGTGCTGAAATATTGTCAACAAAATGGTACTTCTCTCAATATTAAGAAGTCAATTTTTGGGGTTACAGAAGGTAAACTTATCATTCACATTGTATCCTAAGAAGGCACAAAAATTGACTCAAAAAGAGTCAAATATATTCAAAATCTTACTCTACCTTCTTGTAAGACTGCAATTCATTCCTTCTTTGAAAAAGTGAACTTTCTATGAAGATTTATTCTTAAATTTATAGAGAAAACTCGCCACATTGTTGACATGATGAAGGGTAAGGCTACTTTCCATTAGACTGCATAAATTAAAGAGGCATTTGAAAATATTAAAAAGGCTATTGCTCATACTCCAATCTTGGTTTGTCTGGATTATACCAAATATTTTATAGTATACAAATATACTTCTAAACATACACTTTCAACTATTTTGGTTCAGTAAAATGAAGAAGGTGTGGAATCTCTCATATCTTTATGAGTTATCCTCTCAAAGCTCATGAATTGAAATATTTAAACTTAGAGAAGCATGCTTATGCTATGGTTAAGGTGGTAAAATATTTTTGATTCTATATCTTGAATTCACATACTATTGTTCTAGTGTCTGATACAATAGTAAAGTCTATTTTAACTCAATAGGAGTTTGGTACTAAAAAGGGTAATTGGATTACTAAAATTTAAGAGTTTTATCTTGATATCAAACCTACTAAGTTTGTATGTGGAAGAGGTCTCTGTCAATTGATCGTTGATAACGTACCAAAAGAAATAGAATATGAAGAAGCAAAAGTTAAGGACATACCAATAGTTTTTTATCACTACTAATGATGAGTGGTATTCCAATATCACTCATTTTCTTTCCTAAGGTGAGTTTCCTACCCATATAAATTATAATAAAAAAGAAATGTTAAGTTGAAAGCTGCTAACTACGTCTTATGGGACAATAGTTTGTACAAAAGAAGCCTTGAGAGAGTATTTTTTCGTTGCATGGATAAAGTGCAACAAAGTAAACTTTTGGAGTCTTTCTACAATATAGCTTTTGGAGGACATTTTTTTATGCTTGTGATGGCTCTCAAGATTCTATGAGCTAGATAATATTAGCCTACACTATTCTAAGATGCGTATAATTGGATACGTAGGTGTGAGTTATGTCAACAGTTTGTTGAAAAACCCAAGTTGGCCGCATTACTTCTCAAGCTGATGGTGATTGAAGAACCTTTTCATAAATGGAGTATTGATTTCATTCACACCATGAACCCATCCTCAAGTTTCAGACATGACTATGTTCTCACCACAACAGACTATTTTACCAAGTGGGTGGTAGCTATTCTAGTTAAGCATGCTACTTCAAAAGTATGTAATTTCCTTAAGGAAAATATTATTTCCAAATTTGGAGTCCCAAATAAGATTATAGCAGATAATTCCACTTGTTTCTCTTCTCATGAGATCACTAAATTTTGCTACAATTATGGAATTATTCTTTCCCACTCCTCAAACTATTATTCGTAAGAAAATGGTCAGGCAGAATCAAGTAACAAGAATCTGGTTACTATTATCAAGAAACTAGTAGATGACAATCAAAGAACTTGGCATAAAATATTGTTTGATGCTTTATGGGAAAACATGATTATGACTAAGAGGGAAATAGGTATGTCACCATTTCAACTTCTATATGGTCTAAATGTGAAGATACCAATTACCTTGGAACTACTAGTACTAAAGTTGGCAAAAGCAGTGGAAGACCAAACTTTTGAAAATTCTATTGATAAGAGGATCATGTACCTAACTGAACTAGAAGAGCAATGAACTATGGCAGTGGATCTTATTGTTGAACATCAAAATTAGGTAAAGAAACTCTTCAATAATAAAGCAAGAATTTGTGAGTTTCATATTAGAGATCAAGTCTTATTGTGGGACAAGAGGAGAAAACCAAAAGGAATGCATAGAAAATTTGATTCTTTATGGAGAGGTCCATTCACCATTCAATAATTCTATGGTAAAAATAGTTTATTATTGGAATATCAAGATGAAACACCATTCTCACTACCTCACAATGGGAAACATATGAAACACTTCAATCTTTGAAGTATCGGATAAGTTTATTTATACATTTGTATAGTTTTTTATTTTTATTTGTATTTTTATTTAGTTATTTGTGTCTTTTTATTTTTTGTAACTTGACCCCATGGCTCAATGGTATAGATGAAGACACTTAGAGACTGGATTCTACTCCCTTCGATCATTTCAAAGATCAATCAATTGAAGTTCCCCAGCTAGAGCCAGCTGTTGTTCCTAAAATCAACTATGTTCATTTTGTGAATAACCCTTACGAAACTTGTCTGTTTCGTAATATATACTCTAAGTTCATCATTTGAGATAAGTGTTCCTTGATCTCAAGTGAAGTTAATTGACATCTTTAGAAATTTTACAACACTCCATCATCACGGTTTATCAAAAATTGTGAAACTTGTTGTAGTTTTGATCTGATCAAAATGTCAATTTTGATCATTTTTAAGGTGTTAGGTTAATTTCATTCTTTCCATGCAAAATCAAAAAAAATCACCACTCTTGCATGTTTTCATTCTTTCCATGCAAAAGTGGCAAAAATCGCTGCTCTTGCATGTTTTCATTCTTTCCATGTAAAAGTGACAAAAATCACTGCTCTTGCAAGTTTTCATTTTTCCATGCACTAGCGACGATTTTTACTACTTTTGCAAAAAAAAATTATTTTTTGCTAGTTTATGCATGGGTAGAAATTTTTTCCACCAATGCATGACTTTCCTTATCCAATGCAAGGGCAACAATTTTTGCCACTCAAGCAGAGATTTTGGAAAAATCTCAAAAATTGTGCAGCATTTATGGGTGCATTCACCGAGTTGGTAAAACTCATTTTGGGGCATTTAAAATTTTCTTTTGATTGTCATTTTGATCATTTCAAGTTTTTTGAGACTCTTCCCTGCAATCACTCAATCGTGCAAGTGAGTAAGATTATGAATTTTCCGACTACCAAGCTTAGGACTTCGAAATTGCCAGGTAAGTTTTAATTTTTAGTTTTAATCTAGGTTTTTTATTTTTTGAGTTTTATTTTCCTTTAATTTGGTCTTTTCTTTTCATTTGGTTTTTATTTTCAATTTCCTCCATTGTTTTATAGTTTTACCCTAGTGATCCTAGGTAGTGGTTAAGTCTGCCAACCCCTCATATGTAAGGGTGGAAATTTTTACCGCCCATGCAAACTGAAGTTTCTATCACCTAAAGTGTCGGCATTTTTTACCACTTTCACATGTAGATGACATGCTTCAGCGGTAAAATTGGTCACTTCTACATAAATGCAATTTTCTCCTCCTACAAGGGTGGCAATTTTTGTCATTGAATCAAAAGGAAAATACCACGTATATGCAAGGGCAACAATTTTTGCCGCCCATGAAAACATCTTCTCAAATTTCATAACTCTAGGATATTTTCAAATTTTCTCTTATAAGCCAACTTTCCTCTAGTTTTTTGGCCTACTCGCACTTTATCCCTTTCAAACACATCCCCATAGTTGTGATCATTGACATGTAGTTTTCCCAGATTGCCAATATTTCTCCTAATTGCGTGATCATGACTCTTGTTATAGTTTCTTCTATGGATCCTTCTTCATCGACATTCTTTTGATTAAAGTCCTTTCAGATGACTAATTTTTCTTCAAAGAAGTCAAAAGCAATGAAGTATAAATATCAAAGTGTTTTTTTAATCACCTCGGTTACTTCTAATGTTGATGACATTAAAGATACAGAGATTGATCATGTGGACATGGTTGAGCTCATGAAAAGAACTAAATCAAGAAATCCCAGCCATGAAATGAAGAAGATAATTGACAGTAATATTCATTTAGTATCTTCTTTCCCTGTAGCAGCTCACCACATAAAATTTGTTCTCTAATGTGTTCAGTTCTATAATAAGGATATCAGGGCTATGTTAGATGCTAGTAGTAATGTGATAATTAGACTGAATCCTGAGTTCATTGATAAAGTGTTCATGTGCCATCCTGCTATAGAAGTGATAAATCTTGATTTTATTGAATCACAAAGAGAATATGATAAAGTTCTTAAAAAAGTGAAGAAGGTAATTAATAATAAATGGCTAAAGACTCCAAGGTCAAATTTGTTAAGGTGGCCACAGAGTTTTTCAAGAAGTGACTTTACCAAAAAAAATTGGTGATCTGATAACTCTTCTCAGTAGAATAAGAGGTTTACCCTCTTCCTCACAATTTCATGAATGGATGTATCCCTTCATCAAGATAATTTTTCAAGGAAAACAAGTTATCTTCTGGGGAGAATAAGTCAACATTGAAAAAAGTATCCACTACTTTCAAATTCTACATGACCTCTTACCTGGGCTATATTGCAACTTCAATGAGAGTCTTTCTAGGTTTAACATCAGAAGGAGATAGGAGAGTAACCCCAGTGTATCAATACTACCCTCAATTAATACATTTTAGGAAAATAAATGATGCTTTCTTTGTAGTATTTTTGTATCTTTTTTATCCTCAATTAGAATAAAGAAGAGTGTCAGATGAGGCCTAGACAGTTGTGAATGATTTTGGATGTATGTTCTTATAATTTATTTCTTTATCATATCTAAGGGTTGGCATTTTCCAAGGTCATCCTTATATACTTATGAGATTCCCTTTAGATCAATTAGTCTTAATAGAACTATGTAGACAAATGATCATCATGCATAACAAATAGATGGAACTCAAAAATCTCAGTTTCAGGTTCCCAGTTGAAATTGGTAGGTTTCAGTGTTAACTGCTAGAAAGGATAGAGCCATGAAAATTGAAATGCAACTTGTGACCTTTAAGCAATTCAAAATAAGACCAAATTTTCATTACAATGGCATGAAGGATGTAATCAGGAGGAAAACTCAATTTCATGAACCTATGATTGAGGATGTTTGGATAGATTTGAGAACAACAGAAGATGTCAGGAAAATGGACTACAATAGGTTATCTCTTGAGCAGATTGAATATCTGAGACTTGTTGATATCCCTGAGAATTTGGTGGATGATATAGATTTGATAATGATAGATATAATATTGAATAGATTGCCAATTCCCCTCTTCCTTCAATTCAGTGGTCACAAAAAGAGCTAACTTCCTTGAGGAAAAAATTTGAACCTATATTGGCAAACACCAATAATTGGTTAACAAATAAAAGAATTACTTTGAAAGAATTCATCGCAGGTTCAGAAGCTGAATTTCAAGAAAAAATAAGAAGAAAAGTAGAAAATATGATGAATAACAAAAGTGATGTCCCTTCTTCTTCCAAGCCACATAATCCTAAGATCATATTTGTGATGAAGAAGTCAAAAGTTATGGAAAAAGAGTCATAAATAGAAGATATGGGAGTTGAGAAACAAGGCACTAAAGATCTAGCAATGGAAAATATGGATACTAATGATAGGCCTACAAATCAACCAAATAAAGAAACTTTGTCTCCATAAGAGAATGTGCAACAAGAAATAGGAATCTCTTCCTCCCCGCTTGACACAAATGTTGCAACTCCTTCACCTATTTCTCTGATTAGTGTTCCCTCTTCTAGATCACCCTCTCATTCCAAAATAATTTTTGACAACCCTCAAAGCACTTTTGAAGATATTCCTCATTCCTCAGGGTCAATTCCTAATTTTTCATCCCCATCTTTTTATATTGAAGATAGTTCTACTTTTGATCACTCAGTAAAAGGTGCAATTTTTACTAATACTTCACCTATTATTTCCACTACCTATGTGAGTGCAACTTCGATAATGCCAATAATGGAGATAGATCCTAATGTAATTACTCATGTGCTCCTACCATGGTTATCAGCTTATACACCCAAAAATAATAAGCAAGCCATCTCTCTAGATGACTTTGATTTCAATAAAATGGTGCTAGTAAAATCCAAGGCCCCAAAGAAGGCAATGATTCTTTCAAAAATTATTAGGGATAAGGGACAATTTTTTGAAAATCACAAGACCTCCATAGGATGCAACCATTGAAAATTTTGATGTAAGTGATTACTCTATCTCTAGAGTTGAATTAGGTAAGATAACTCATGAGAGTGTCAAGAGTGATATGCAGTCAGCCATGGACATCCTGATTCAGAAATTTGACAGAGAGAAAGAAATGAAGGATCACTACAAAGCAATGGTGGAACAATTAACTAAAATGGTAAAGAGAATTACTTTCACTCTAAAAATAATAACTTCTGAGGCCATTTCTATAGAATACCCTGTTATTCAAAAAGCAAAAAATACTTATCTCAAAGGAAAAGTGTTTGAAGAGTACTTGGACAAGATGCATGCATAAGGAGTTTCTTTACTCACACAGTTATCTGAGAAGACAAATAAAATGAGAAAAATAAGAGTAAAACTTGATCATCTCATTAATGTTATTTCTCAATATATTGAAATCATAGAAAAGTATCTTGACAAATGGATGGATATGAAGAAACTAAAAATAAGCACTCTAATATCAATCAGTGTCATTACTGATAGAGACTCTTACACTAAAACTAAAGAGGCATTGACATATAAGAGTCAGGTGCTTAAGGAGTTACTTAGTGACCTTGAATCTTCAAGGAAACTCAATGAAAAAAATAATATCAGTCTTTTGCATAAATTAGAGGAGCTACCTTGAAAACTTGCATCACAAGATAACTAATTCCTTTCAGCAGAAGAAATGATTTGGGAATTTGAAAGTATGTTCCAAAAAGAATTTGAAGATAAAGAATTTTCAATATCCTCTGTGGAAAATATTATGGATAATCAATTAACTCTAGATAATCTAAAAACTAAGTTAACTAGTCATGCAAAATCAGTCACAACAGTAAGAGATGCCATAGTCAGAGCTAAGATTATTTTTAAGAACACTATTAGTCCAGACAGTATCAAGATGTAAGCAGCTATCACTATGTATGATTCTCAAATGAAGAAAGATGGAGATACAAATTGAAACTATTTTTTCTTAGTTTAATTTCCACTTTTCAGATGTACTTTTGTAACTACTTTGAACATTTTTACATGTACTTTTTTCATATGTAATTACATGTAAAAATATAGGAAGTCCTAAGTCAAAAAGGACTCTTATCTTTGACTCAGTCAAAGTAATTAGGTCTTTTCTAAAATCCTCAAAGCCTCTTCCTATAAATAAAAAGGGCCTCTATTGTAAATATATCTTTGAGTTATTGGAAGCAAAACTCTACCAAAATTGAAATGCCTTTTGAGACTTTGAGCTTAGATTGTAAATCATATTTTATCAAGTGAATGAGAAAGCAAGTGACTTTTCAAACTTTGTATTGGAATAACTTGTGTTGTGTAGGAAATTGTTCTTATGTCCTTTTCCTAATACAATCTTATCTATTTGATTAAATAAGTAGAGTGAGTAAAAATAATCTAGAAGATGTTTTGAAGTTGATTATGGAAACTTTGTGCTACTATAATTGTCTTCAGTTTGTGTTTTATTATTTTAGAATGAAAGATATTGGAAAGAATTTGAACTAATTATATCTTTTGTGATTATACACTTTGTTGTAGTTTTTGGTGAAGACTTTAGGCTGCACCACATTCTACTATGATATAAGTTATAAATTAGCAAGAGGAGCAATGATAGGCTTTGTACTCTTGTGGGTTTCTTTTGAATTCGATTAATATCAAGGAAGTTTTTTTATTTACTTTGTAAACATCATTTCTAAAAAAAGAGAAATGGATGATATGATCTCACTCTTGAATTAATATTTAGTTTAGATTAAGTTTTTGATAGTTTATAGGGAACCTCCCCTTACTAAGAGGAGAGATTTATCTCATTACATTGTGGCTGATATAACCATTTTGTCCTCAGTAAGTTGATGACAAAAAATTCACCCAACAATATTGTTTTTAGAAATCCAACATTTCACATCATGAATACCACATACCCCTTGGTTCTTTGCATCATTCCAAGATTATGGTGAAAGTGAGTAGCACTGAAAGCACTGAAACAACAACTTCTCCACTATCAAAATTGGGAGTTGGGTCTCCTACACCTATGGAGAATCTTGTTATTTCTCCTAGTCTAGAGAATTAGCATGTTGAAGGTTTTTAGAAGGTGTGTCTAATTTTGAGTTTAATAATACCAGTGTGATTGATGGTCATTGAAAGTTGTGTTTTGAAAATCAGGTAGAGACTCAATGAAATATGGAAAATAGGGTTCAATTAAAGTTGGTTCCAAGTGAATCAGTAGGGGCTAAGAGTGTGGAGCAAAAAAATCTAGACCTTGCTCATCACTTACCCCACCTTCCTCCCCCCTTTCTGCCCTCACCCATCTTGAGCTAGATATGGATAAACCTTCTTATTCCTAGGACAGTGAAGCATATTTTGGATCTATGTAGATCCTCACCATTTCTCAAAAAAGTTTCATTATTGATTATACCAAATTTTGGAAAGAAAAGTCAAAGAGGAAGAAAAATAGAAGCATAAAGACTTTAGCTAGATGCTTTGAATTCTATTGGTGAGGGCATGCAATGGACAATGAAGGATATTCTTTCACGTAATGTCATAAAATCACTTTCCACTTTTGAGTGACGCTCCTTTCAATGACGGAGGTTGTGTTCCTTGGTTTATTCGATGGTGTTACTTCTAGGATTTTGGGTTCATTGATATATTTAGGTCCATGGTTTTTTATCAGCGTGATGGATGCAGAGTAAACCAATAATGAAGGAAGTTCTATGGCAACAAGAAATTGGTAGCAATCATAAAGATAAGTGGCAACACAAAAGACATAATAAATAAGAAATCTAATTAGAACAATAAAATCAAACTACTGAATTGCAACACATGGGGAGAAGTTTCTACACCGGATGTGGTCACATCTCTTTGCCAGGTTGTTTAAATGCTATTAACCCATTTCACTTTTGATGTGAATTTTTTTTTTGAATTTAAAACCTTTTTTGTTCAAATATTATCCCACAACATGTTAATAGATGCCTTATTTTGAATGATGGCTATTCTACATGCCTATATGTTAATTTTGGGGGTAAGGAAAACTCAATGTCCCCTATTGGGACTCCTAATTGGGAGATTGGAGGTTCATTGCATCAAAAGGAGGGAAAATAGACAGTAATTTAAATCACAAGGTGTGGCTGATTTCTCTACCTAATTTTAGGGCTATTAGAATCCCAGACACCGTAGTCTTATGGGATATTTCTATTCATTTGGTGAAAGTGGCAGTGGAATTATGTTTTTTATAAGATGAGGAGAATTTACTCACATAAGGGATGAGGAGCGGATCTTTGGTTGGGAAATTTGCATCCAAGATATCTTCTTAAATAAAGATTCACCGATGGATGGACATTGGGTGGAAAGAGATGTCGTGCCCTACTATGACCATGCTTTCATAGGGTTTTTTTCTCATCAACTTTCACTCAATAGATGAGTGTAATTTTGTGTGGAAAACTATCATTGGTTCCTTGGTAGGGTGTGGTTTTTAATGTCCATGGGAATTCTTTTTCAACCCAATGGTGGAAGTTATTGATAAAATCCCTATCTGGGTCCCTCTATACTATATTCTATTGGGATTTAAAAATTTAGATATGATCTTGAGTTACTAGTAGAGAAGGTTGGGGAGTTTGTGAAGATTTGATCCTAAATAAAATGAATGCCATTCTTCTTTTTGGGGGGTTTGCATCTATGTGGATGTCTCTAACCCAGTTGTCCATTCTATTCAAATCTCTTTTGAGCATGGTCTTATGGTTGTAGCATGTGGATTTCAAGGGACAACGTTTCAAATGCTTCCAATGCAATAAAATTGGGCATAAATTTATTATTTTCCCCTCTCATAAGAAGACCCAAAAATGGATTTCAAAAGAAAAATATCTTGGTTTGATCACTCCACCTCAAATCCCAAGCCAACCCCATTAATCTCTAGGAAACTAGTGCAAAGCTTTGAGAAAACATAGATGGAGCCAAATATAGTATGTTCTATCTATAAATAACTCCATCTCTTTGATGGAAAATTAATGTAATTAATTCAATAAATTATATTTGGGTCTCATATATGCATGACATACTCTTGAGAAAGATGTGTGGTTGTCCACCAATTATGTTTATGCTAACTTAAAAATACCTCTTGAGTAATTTGCCATTATTTATTTAAACTTTACGCATGTGCTCTTTAAAGAGACAAAAAGAAGCTCCAAGGCACTTTTCCCCTTTTAAATTCATTATTATTTAATATAAAATATTGACTAAACAATGTACAACTTAGTAGAATCCACCCGTAGACGTAGAATATTAACTCAGGAATTTCACATGAGATGGATTGAAGTCTCAAATGAGATTTTTGTTTCAAAGGTGGAAGTCTTGAATGATATTTTTTTATGAAATATATGTAACGTAGGTGAATTTAAGGGTGAGATTAATTAACTTTATGTACGTTTTATGAAATAAAAATAAAAATGGCAAACATATTATAAATTTATTAATTGATAAATTTAAAAATTATAAAATTTGTAATAAATTAGTTAGAGGGCAAGTGTAATTAACTTTATATATGTTTTATAATAAAAATAGGTGGACATGCTATTATAAATTTATTAATTGGTAAATTTTAAAATTATAAAATTTGTATAAATTAGTTAATTAGTGAAAAATATTTTTTTTTAAACAATTTAGATTGGATATATTTGTATGGATATGAAGCAATGTTAATTACTTATATTTGTATGTCTTTTTATTCGAATAAAAGATCTTTTTTAGATATTAGGTTTATTATTTTTTTGGTTTTATTATTGAACTTGTGAAAAGGTGATAATCGTTGATTTCTACAAGATTTGATCAGGGGCCATTGGTTATTAAAATGATACTTTTTCCTGTCGGTATGAGGTTTCCCAATTTAAATACTAGTTCTAGGAAAACTCATATGGATATGGGGTTCCATGAATATATGTGTGTTAGCACGACTTATCGTGGGGTGTCACAACAAAGCATGGGGAACAATGATTATCTAAAGATATTTCAGGGTTGATTGTGACATTTTCTCTATCAGTCACAAGGATATTAGGCCAACCTTCAAAGTGCATCCATGTTTTAGTTATATAACAAATAATACACGTACCTATTAGATAATACCCAAAGATACCTAGAACTATCTACAACTACATAAATCTACATAGATATACCTATAATTTACCCCTATTTGTGTTTTAGAGATACTTGGCAATACATGTAGGTGTAATGAGTTACATGGAGCAACCTGGGCATATCTGCATATACATGGAACAATGTCAAATGGTTACAATGGTGTGTCCATTATTCAAACAAAAGATGATCTTCATTTCTTGATCATTTTGTGGTCCCCATTATTGAACCTGAGAAGAGGCAATAACCATTCATTTTTAGACATATGTAATGAAATGTTACATCAAACGCTTGAATGTTAGTGACTCTGCCCACCAGGGTTTTAACACCCCACCACACTTCTGATAATCCCATCCTCAGGATAGGTGTGTACCTCCACACACATGTAGAAGCCCTAGATGAACAATACCATACCGACATTACCACTTGAGACCCGAGACACAAACATAGGTGGGCACTTTGATACCACATGTAATGAACCATTACACCAAAAGCTCAGACTATTAGTGAATCTACCCATCAAGATCTTCACAACATACTTGATTATGAACCATTGATTATTTATAAAGATGTCTAACCCTAAATTGAGAATTTGTAAAGGGTTAAAAGTGTAGAATAGCCTATACACAAATATGAATGAAACTATTCTAAAGCAGGTCAATTAATTGAAAACTTAGATAAATGAATATTTTGAATTGAAATGCTAAGTTGTGTTAAATGTATAAAGTACATTCAAAACAATAATTTGATTGCATAAACATGAAGAAGATATAATATTTATCTCAATTGTAGCACAAGTGGATTTGAGATATGCAGAGGTGGAAATAGGTATGATCAAGATTAGGATCCAGTTGTCACATTCTAGAAATATTAAATCTGAAAACCTAGACACTTGTGTCAGCTTTGAGATATTTATGTCATTGAAAGTGTCCTAATACAAACATAATTATCAAGTATGGAATATTCATTATATTATGAAGTGACCACCAAGATCCTTCTGATTTTTATGTCACCTTTATGTTTATGTGTTTTCTTTGTGCACATAGGGTGTAGATGACTGTTAATGGAGAAAAACAACATCTCTTCACCTTAGGTCTTTGTACCTTGCCAAAAATGGGTTAGTGGGTTCATGAATTCAAGCTGACCTCAAGGACACCTATGTCAATGAGCATTTCAGACATAGCCATTATTCCAAAGAGGGCCTCAAAAATATATAATTCTCCCCTAAGTGTTGGCTTGTGTATGCACAAGGGTGCAATATGCTATATACAAGGGCATGTAATGATCTAACTTGTAACTTGAAAAATATTAATCATGGGTTACTCTTTGAATGCTTCAAGCCTGTAATATGACTAATCTTATGACTGATATAGAAATAAAAGAGAATAGGGTGGTTTTAATTACTTGAAAGTTGATTTTATATATGTGTGCTTGGTAAGCTTTTTTAATATGACATGATGATATTGAATGGTATTTGTTTTTTATTTATGCCGCATTCTTTGAGGATATCTCATGATAGGGTTCAATAAGATAAATAGATCGACCCATATGTTTCAAAACATTTGCAGTTTGGATGACTTTTGAGAACTGGACATATGATAAGAATTTGTACACTCGTGTTGATGTAAGTGTCCCTGTATGGGATACAAGTGTCCAATAGGCTAAGAAGATATCAAGGATTTAAAATTGATAGTGAAAGATATAAACCAATTTTTAGGCTTGTTGTATAGTGTAAGAGATCTGAGTCATTAAAAATGATAGGGTTGGACCAAAAGATAAGCAATTTGACATAGATATATGGGGAATGCAAGCCTTTCAGCAATAGGGAGGTCTAAAACTAAAGAGTAGAGACCTAAAAGGTATTTTTAAAGTATACAAGATTGAAATGTTATATAAATCAAATTTTATTATATATATTTTCTTCCCTTTAATCTATCAATGCATGTAATGATTAAATCACTAGTTTAAAAGAAATAAATGCATACCTAAGTTTATACAACACACTTGCCCTTTTTTTAGCCCACTTGGAGTGCTTTGTTGGGGTATGACCTATAACCAAGAGCATGTTACAGTATGAATAAGTGTATATAATCTAAAATTTGAAATAATTGAAATTCTTGAAAAGAAAGAGAGCAAGGAAGGAGTACACCTGTGTGTCGATCCAACCATGTTACCCCTTGGTACTTTGACTTGATAATTATGATTCCGTATGAATCATTGGATATGAGAGAGTTTCAAAATTAAACCTTAGAAATTTGAAGAGGGAGATTGGAAGGTAATCATGCCCTTAATCTAGTGTGGATGCATAAAGTTAGGGGACAAAAAAATGACATAATGAAAAATACAAAACATTTTCTGTAAAGGACATACACACTTTTTGTATAAAAAAACTAATGGGTATGTGCACAGAGTTGGGGGAAAATCATGTGGACATAACCCATAACATGTATGTGTTATTGTTATAACATGTATGCATTATGGATTTTAATTTACAAGCCATAATGTGTACATGTTATAACAATAATGCATATTCATTATTAGAACTTATAGAAACATGTACACGTTATAAGAATGTGTATGAATTTTTATAAGCTTCAATAAAGCATACGTATTATTGAAACTACAAAACAAAAAAATACCCTCATCCTCCTCATTCTTCTCATTCATGTTTTGTTTATTCACATTTGCATTTTGCCCTCAAGCTCACATTTTTGCCTGCAAGATTCATGTTTTAACCTTCATTCACTAGATCGATGATGTCATCATGAAAAAGAGGTATGTTTTTTGTATCTTAAATAATTTTTTTAATTTTTTGTGAATATGAATTGCATCTATTTTATTTTTTATTTTTTCTCCAAAAAGGTTGGCATGCTCTACCTAACCCTCCACTAATCCTCTACCTAACCTTCCACCCAACCCTCTTAACCCTCCTAACCCTCCACCCAATCCTCTACCTAACCCTCATGTAGTTCCCCTAGATCCCCCAAAAAGATAGGAGTATATAGTTGCTCGCATATTATAAAACATAATTGAAATTGAACAAATAATTAGGAGAATGAGGGAGCCCACTTCCTCAAACACCCACTGCACCTATTTGGCCAATAACCTAGAATTAGTATTAGATCAAGTTGACTCGATAATGAGTCAAATTAATAGATGGAGGTCATATAAAGATAGCTGTAGGGATTACTATGCTAAAAATTTGTTAACATTTAAGGTGAAAACCAAAAACATAACAAAGATCAAATTTATGCCTTATTTATCGACCTGACCACCAATACCCCATTTCCCATAATGACCAAACATTTCCCAATCCATCGATGCCAACACAATTTAATTAAAGATAATTTTTGGGAGAGATTGTGGATGGTGTTGGATACCCCCTTGTAATAACCATGAGGTCCCTTTGTACTTTTGAGGAAACTCTATTGTGAGTTTGTCCTCAATCAAATTCTAAACTACTTTAACTATGGTGAGTTTCAAGGTCGAGAGAAAGGCTCCACACAAGATTGACTAGGTACACATCATGCACCTAATTGACCTACAAGGATCCCTACCCAAAAGCCACTTCATCTAGAGATTCCATCAGTGGTGATAGAGGTTTTGAAGATAGACACTTTACATGCACTTACTGACACACTCGTTCATGATACGAGTAGATTTTTAGAGATAGATGCTCATGATACTCCAGCTAGTGGCTGTACCCAACCCCACCTATGAAGATGTTATGGTTTTATATCCACTAGACCTTTAGATGATGATGGTGGTGCTTTAGGGGTATTGGAGGATATGGTCTTGATTGATGATTTTTTGGCACACACATTTGGTTTGGATATGTTGGGAGTCTCTACAAAAATGCAGATACCTTTTATATAAATTTAATGTTAAATTTTTAAGTTAGATTTGCATTTAAGTAAAAAGGTAAAAATTAATTTACATGTTTGAATTGAATAATATATATGTATTTTTTTGTGTTCCAGGAGGAGATGTTGCTTTCCACATCACAACTAGGTAGTGGGCCAACATAGGCTAATACATCTATGCATGTGAATCTTATATACTCTATATGTACATTCATACACCTTATTTGCATCTTTGGTAGATTTTGTGTAATAAAATATAAAATACCTAATTTATAATTTTGTTGGGATTTTTAATGTTTGATGTATTAACATAGATTGGCGTAACTTGTTAGAAAATCATCCTCCATCTCAACTATGTTTTCAATAACCAAAATAGTGGGTTGAACATTTGCTTGATATCCCATTATATTTAGTTTCCATAGTGGGTCAATCCCAATCAGTAGGATTGGATGTACACACACACACACACACACACACACACATATAATTCATTTGATAAAATTTATTTGGTAGAATATATTTCTATCAATTTCCCAATCGAGCATATCATGTCTTCATCAATATGCACAACACTCCTTTATTTTAAATACTAGCCTCATAGCCAAGCACTTGATTCCTTATTATCCTAATCACATATAGTGGTTTAATTTCTATGATCGATATCCAAAATGGTCATAGCTAGCAATTCAATTCCTATCTTGATTCCATCCAAGCATAATAATTTCATCTCTATCTATGGATTTATGAATTTAGATGGCATAACCTCTTGATCCCATTATACCTAGTCAATTCCATTATTTTTTTGGTAGAGTGTCCATTAGATCCCATTGGTTTATTGGGAGAACATCTACTATAAACTTTAGCCTATATGTATATAGCATAGGCCTTACGACCATATACAAATAGGGGATCTCAACCCCATATAGATAGATGAGGTTGAGTAGTTTGTTACCCCCACCTACTTAGGGGGCCCAAAGACCTACTATATCTAGTTGGGGGAGAGGTCCTATCTATATCCATTGATGTAGAGATATATCAACTTCTATACCAAAATCTACCTATATCCCTTCCTTTGAAGGTTTTCCTTCATCCATTCATAACTCATTCCCTTAGTCCTTTGTTCAATCAAATAACAATGATAACATTAGTCAAATCAATCCTTTTATCTTCTTATCACACTCTCTTTACATCCTTGATCATGTCACTAACTTAAAATCTATGTCTACTTACCTCTCACATACACCTTTCTAGCTTTACCTTCTACTATCCCTATTTTTGGGTAAAACTCCTTATCTAGGCCTTAACCCTTTTCCCTTAAACCTTCTCCCTTAACCCTTCTCTAGGCCTAACACTAGATCACAACCTCATTTACGTACTTTTCCATAAGTGACAAGTCTAAAACCACCTCCATTAGTGAGAAGACATAAATAATGTAAGATTCCAAGTTTTTTTTAATTTTTCAACAGTCAAATCTCATTTTATACACTAAACCCTAGAATCAGGGTTTATAGGCCATTACCAAGGCCGAGAGAACACTAAAGGGGATAACTTTTGTTTTAGTGGGTTTCAAAACCACAAACCTTTTTTATTGGGTCTATATTGACCCTATACAACTTTATCATTCAGACTACAAGTTTTGAAAGCCCATAATTAATTGCAAACTCAAAACTTTCAATTTATAACCTTGCCTATGCACATAAAAATATAGGGTACAAGGTTAATTTGCCTTTCCTTAAACTTCTAATTTCTTCAAAATATAATATGGGATTATATACACTTCTATTGACCATCTTATACCCCTTACAATCTTAATGGAATCCCAAACTAGTTTCAACATAATAAAACTCAGTCCTTTGACTGTATGCTACCCTTTAGCAAATAGGGTACTCAGGGATTGTTTCATCTTTCAATGTCAAAGCACTATAAACCTATATCAAGATGATATCCCTCTTTCTATGATCATTCAACATCCTTATTTAAACTCTTTATAATCCAACATTTGAGTTATCAATTACACACCAACTAGACTAACTTAGTCCAAGGGAAAACCTATTTAAACTCAAATTCAAATTTAAACATTTTTAAGACACATTTTAGACCTTTTATTAGCTAAATATGCCCTTGTATTTAATGACTCAATTTCACAAAATCCACTAAAAAATCCCCCCTCATTGTCTTGTCATTCTCCCTCATGAAACTGACATTTCTTGCCTTCAATCCGATGTTACAAGTCACATGTTGCACATATCCACTTGTCACATTCATGCTTCTTGTGACCTCATTAGATTTTTTTTGTATCTTATGCAAGACTAAGTTTTTTATCAACTTGTTTAATCAATGAATTTCCCAATTTATTAATTATTAGGTTGTTTGTTCATCTAATGACTATGGTGGACACTCCTCCATCATTGTGAGTCAAGACAGACTCAGGCATTATGGCTGCAATGTCATCTACATAGGTACTCATCGAGGTATGTATATTAACTTGTAGTTTTGAATTATAATTTAGTAATTCTATTTTAATAATTTTACTATATACTTTGGAAAATATAAATTGTATGCATGAATGTATTATGTATGTAGGGCTGTCATATGACATTTGATAGTCCAATTCAGATGACTACTACAATAGCTCCTCATGAGAATAAATAGTACGTAAAGATTAATCTTCTACTTGGATATACTAGATCAGATATATGGTCAAATTCATGTGAGGATGTCATGTTAGTAAGTTAAAATGTTTTTAGAACCTAATATGTGTTGATTAGAATTAGAGGTTTGGAACTCCAGTCATCCACCCATTCTTGTTACTCACACTCATTCCAAATAAATTCCATGCATGAAAAACAAAATCATGCCAAGTGTCATGTATGAATAGTCCAGGAACCTGCATTTGATCTATGAAATGAGTGTATCTCACTTGAACCTATTAGAGTCATATAATCCTCATAGTTTGTCAAGTATTTTTCCTCCATCAACCAAAAATGTCTATGAATAGTAAAATTTACTTGACCAACATGACATATGTTCTCATTACACTAGTCAACCACAATTTTTGAATCAATAAAATGAGCAACATTTTCATATTTTTAATCCTCCCTTGAAATGGATCTCTTTATACATACTCCAGTACCATCATGCTCCCCTTTTCCATGGCTAATCTCAATGAAACTCCAAATATGTTCTACACAAGTGGTAACATGAATCATACTCAACCAATAAAACATATGTGCATTATTGAATTGTGATGTGAAATTGTCTAACCAAATGTAATGTCATTTGAAATTAATGTTCCTTTAAGTCAGCTATCCATAGAACTTATCAAAACAACCTTGCACGTACTCTGTACAATGTGATCAGTCATCACTAATATAGAAATGGTATTCCCTTAATATTGTTTTATCTTCCTCTATACTATCAAGTGCATGCATGAATTCTATATGCATGAATATGGCAATTTGTGTTGAGTTGTAATACTATGATTAAACTTCCATTTATGGTTTAAATGTGTAATTTTCTACAAATTTGACTACTAAAATAATAGAATCAAGTGGGAATTTGTCCTTTCTTATCTTGAAATGTTCATCCAATGATTTAGCCCTATGTGTGTGCCTTGCTTATTCATAAACAATTTTCTCCATGAATTCAACCATAAATTCTGAAACAGGTATCTCTTTCGTAACAAACTCACACCTTTTAGATTATTTTCCATATTTTACTAGATAAGTCATATATTTGTATTTGATCAAACCAACTAATTCCTGTCTAATTTAACTTGTACACTCCTCATGGATACATTTTTTTAATTTTGGTAATCCACCACAAATGTTGTAATTTCCATCTAAACATGCTTTCTTATAAAAGAACTATCCATCTGGTCTTTTACAAAAAAATATTTGAAATAAATTCCATGACTGATTTTGGGATAACTTCTATGACACACTCCTACAAAATGTTAGTAGTATGTTATGTAAAGTACAATGAATATGGCAAAAAACACCATTGCATTGAAAATTTAACATGTTGCCTACAACAACAAGTGGTGCATGTGTGATTTATTTTTACATAAAATGGTTTGGCCATCTCAAAAATTCTTTGAATAATAATAATTTGTGGATGTTTTTCCAAAAACTTAGAGTACAATTGTGTTTGAGTCATATCCAAGAAATGTTTCAGATGTGGTTCACGATTATGAGAAGCAACTCTTCTTTTCACTACATCTCTTGCATTGGGCAAAACTCTTGTATTATCTTTCCAAAATTATGCAAATAAGTCTTTCAAATCATCGACTATAGCCTTCTCTTTTCATGGAAGTCAACCAGAGAATGCCATAGCTATTTTTTATTGGGTTCATTAAGTATTTCACATCATGTAATTTCTTTTATTAATATTTTTCTATTTATATCAAGTTTTTGACTTGTTTTTGAAATCAATCATTTCCCCTATTTTAGCACTAACTGCACAAGCTATCATAACTATGTCAAACAGCACTATAATATTTGTTACATGATTTTGGGCCTAAAAAATGATATGCATCATGTATATTTTCAATAATTTCATCATTTTCATTATCCAAGTTATATGTTCTTAGTCCTAATGTGTACATTATAGGTCTCATCTTAAGCAATTTCATCAATGAAACAAATAATTGACATCTTTGACTATCATATTCCAAATTATGAAACTACCACAAATTTCTTGAGTCAATCTTCTTGAATGGTGGTCAGACATTTTATTATGCATTGGTTTCAAAATATTTTCATCGATTTCAATTTAGTACTTATCTTTTCTATACACAATTCTCAGAGGTGTTGTTATCGATGGAATCTATTCAAAGGGTGTTTCAAAATAATTGTATGTTTCCATGAAATTTTCTTCATTATTAATTTCATCATTATTCGAGTCTATTAAATTTTATTTATTATTTGTGGGTAAAGTATCATGCATAGGCTCTTCATCAACATAATAAAAAACTTTAAACTTTGAATGTGAATTTTCAACATTATTTAATTTTTTATTGTCAATTTCATCATAATTTAATTCATTATTATGAATTTTATCATAATTCAATTCATTATTATAAATTTCATAATTATTCAATTGATTATTATCAATTGCCTCAGTATCTAAGGAATTTGGATCATTAGGGTTAGTGTTTGTACCTTATATGGAACAAATTGCTTGCATTTGTACCTTGTTTTTTTCTCTCAACTCTTCTAATTGCTTTGATGTTTTGTTATTCAACTTCTTACTCATCCTTGAATGTGAACCAGAGCCCATTTTGACAAAATCAACCAAGAAATTACTTCAAATATGGGGTCTAAAAAAAATTGAAACAAAGAAAGTACATAGAGTACGTAGTGAATGTCTATGGGGACAACAATCTCAATTAGGGATAAAAATAGACATTGAAAAGTGAGTTTTTGTTTGTACTCTAAGGAACATGTATGTGCTATATGAAACTATCCCAAATTTCTTGAGTCAATATTCTTGAATGGTGGTCAGACATATTATTATGCATTGGTTTCAAAATATTTTCATCGACTTCACTTTAGTACTTATCTTTTCTATACACAATTCTCAGAGGTGTTATTATCGGTGGAATCTGTTCAAAGGGTGTTTAAAAATAATTATATGTTTCCATGAAATTTTATTCATTTTTAATTTAATCATTATTCAAGTCCATTAAATTTTATTTATTATTTGTGGCTAAATTATCATGCATAGGATATTCATCAACATAATAAAAAACTTTAAACTTTGAATGTGAATGTGAATTTTCAACATTATTTAATTTTTTATTGTCAATTTCATCATAATTTAATTCATTATTATGAATTTTATCATAATTAAACTCATTATTATAAATTTAATCATTATTCAATTGCTTATTATCAATTTCCTCATTATCTAAGGCATTTGGATCATTAGGGTTAGTGTTTGTACCTTATATGGAATGAATTGCTTGCATTTGTACCTTATTTTTTTCTCTCAACTCTTCTAATTTCTCTAATTTTTTGTTATTCAACTTCTTCCTTCTCCTTGAATGTGAACCAGAGCCAATTTTGATAAAATCAACCAAGAAAGTACTTCAAGTGTGGGGTCTAAAAAAAATTGCAACAAAGAAAGTACATACAATATGCAGTGAATGTCTATGGGGACAACAATCTCAATTAGGGATAAAAATAGACATTGAAAAGTGAGTTTTTGTTTGTACTCTAAGCAAAACGTACATGTTAAATGAATGTGTACACATTAATATAATGTGTATGCATTCCTTGAAGTATAGCCATATGATATACTAAAAAGCAAAAAGGCTCATATTCAAACATTTTTTCCATTATAATACTATAATATGATGAAATAACACTCAATAAGAGTATAATATGATGCATAAATCCATAATATGATGTAATAAGACTATCAAATATTGAAATAACACTATCATATCATGCAATAAGGCTCAATATCATGTAATAAGACTATCATATGATGCAATAAGATTATCATGTGATGCAATAAGACTATCATGCGATGTAATAAAACTATCATATGATGCACTAAATCTCCAATATGATGTAATTAGGATATCATATGATGCAATAAGGCTCAATATGATGCATAAATATCTAATACATGATAAAATAATACTCTTGATAAGACTATGAAGGAAAAAGACTAATAAATGATGAAATAAGGCTTAATATGTAAGATAAAATGAACTAAGTTTTCCCAAAATCCCATCATAGGTCATTACAAAACTAAGGGAATAACAGGTTCACAAATTAGTATTAATCACATTCATTAATTTATGCATTTGTGATGAAATCAAGGAACTTAGGGGTTGTGTTTGTTATAAAATTATGATTTAGGGTTAGGGGTTTAGTGTAATGGGTTTGTACATGTGTACATGTCATGAAATTAGGGTTTAGGGGAACTGTACATGTTTAAATGATAAAATTAGGGTTTACAATCAAAATTTCATGAAATGTGACCTAATTTCGCCTTTTCAATCACATCATAGACTCCAATTTAGGTTCAATGGGTTAAAATTGGCCATAGTTGCATTCATATTTTCATTTTTGATTAAATTAGGGTCAATTAAGTCATACATGTTGCATCTAGATCAATTAGGACATAAATTTGGTTTAGGGGCTCAACTTTTCCCAAATCATGTCCCTAATTAAACAAATTGACTAATTAGTTTAATCTATGATAGATAAAACTGTACTTAATTTTTTCCCAAATTATGTATTTATCATGATATCATAGTTATGTCAATAAGGGGTTCAAATTGGCCTCCCATGCCTTCTTGATTGAATTACCCTTATAATTGAACCTTATTGTGCCATGTGTGTACATCATACACCTAAAAGTGTTAAATGTATCAGAGATGCATCACATCCTAGAAGTTTTAGAGTTGAAATGCCCTGGAAGGCCAAATCTAATTATATATCACCATGTGTACCTCGTACGTGCTTGAAAGTGTCAACACTGTTAAAGGTGTCAAGTCCTAAAAGCTTTAAAAAAATCTATTAGATCCCTGTAAGGCTCGATCTAATTAGATATACACATGCACATGTGTATCTTATATACACATTCACATATGTATCTTGTATACACATATATTTGTGTTAGAGATCTAACTGTCACTTATCCTAGGAGCATCAGATTTATTAGAGCCTCAAAATGCCCAATACAATAAAATATTCCCATGTTTGTAGGTCTAGTAGACCTAAATAAGTGTTAGATTTATCAGATATGCACATCTTTGATACTTAGACATGTTCCATCACCAAGCCAACCAATCCAACTAAGGCCTATTCACAAATTTATCATACATACATACATAGAAGCCAATAATGTTTAAAGATCAACATCGATCCAATCAACTCATGTTTAGTAAATAATTCACATGGTGTGAGCCTCTAAATTATCATTACTATACAATAATTATCATGTAGAGCCATTTAAGGTCCCATCTAAATTGAGCAAGCATCGAACGTTATCAATTTTCTACATGGATGTATTCAAATTATTTATATCCCTTTGCCTTGAATTACCTAGATAGATATCCCAAAACATACATTCATATTAAGTCATACACATAGGAGAGAACATAATTCAACAACATGGATGAGTCTCAACCTCAAATCCTAAGTTGGAGAAAGAATTCTGAGACACATGTACTACTTTCTTGTAATCCACATCATAAGGTTTAAGCTCATTACAATGAAATATGAACAAGATGATTGAAGATATATATAAAAAATATATTTAATCTTGAAACCTTCAGCAAGGGGGTATACAATGGCATTCAATTATGATCAACTATCTATATGAGGTGAGTAGTTCATCATCCACATGAATAATTATTGGGTCTCTCTGCTCAACATCATCCTTGAGGGGAAGCAGGTCTCAAATTTAAGGGATATTGTCATAGGTTTAATGTATATCTTGAGTAATTTTAATAGAGTTTGAATTGAGGTAACTTATACATATGTTTTACTTAGTCAATGTCAGGTCTACACCATCCCTTAATAGTTTATAATAAATTCCCTAGTGCATTTAGATATTTTCTAAGCTATATATTCATCACTACAGGGATGACATCTTAAAACCACATCATCACTAATGGATACATGTGACCATTTCAAGTTTATTGAGCTCAAAACCACATCTTATAAAAAATTAAATGCATACCCAACTTGACCAAAATATTTAAGAATTTAACATGTACATACATTGTAGCTCCATCTTCCTACTTTTGTATCTTACCATCCCAATTACATATTAAGGTATAAAACTCTATATAGTATTGATAAACATCAAGTGTTGTCTAGCTTGTTTTTGAGATTGTAATTGTTGCATCCATGGTGTGGCTAGGACTAGTCCCATGTCAAAGACACACTCTTTAGATGACGTGGGAATAGATGGAGTGGTTGATGGTTGTTCCATGTGTGATGGAGGAGTAGATGAAGTAGGTGCATGGAATGTAGGATTAACCATATTTTCACAAGAGATCTTAATTCTAAGCAAAATTTTAATAATGTATTTGAATATATTAGGGGAATCAAACTTTAATAATTGTAACAATAGAAGAATCTTGTTAGAGTTTCAATTGGGACCTCAAAATGCATCCATTGAATTAGATGCACTAAGTGACCTTGGAGGAAACTTAAGTGATTTTATTCAAAACATTTTAGGAATGTTTTTGGGATAATCCAAGGCATGATTGATAGGTATTGGGCTCCATTGGATAGCATTATTGAAATAGATATCAAAGAGATGCACTATTACACTAAGGGCTCAATTCTTATTTCTACTTACACAAGATTATCTATACTACATAGTCCAATTCAACGGGTTTTATAAATAAAGGGGTCTGGTCAAAGATATCAAAGAAATGAAAAAAGGGTAAGATAATATTTGAGGCATGTAGGATAATATCAATAAGAAGTACAAAATTTAAGGGCAAGTAAGCTTTTAAGAAAGTAAGGTGGTAAGGTATATCCTTACCTTACTAGGGGAAATATCCCAATAGCTGTGTATGTTTCAATTATCAAACAAGGCTTTTGTTAACATGTGCTATATTAATGAAACATATTGGTGTATATAAATATTAAAGTGCACCAGAAGCTAAACATCAAATATCTAATATTGTTCAACATTTATTATATAAAATTAAAAGTAACCAATCACATCTTGGCATGTAAGAGTCAAGTATTGATACTCTAATGCACAATGATTGGTACAATAAAGGTTAAGTTTTGATCATAGGTTTAAAAAATGCATTTTATGACCTCTCGTGATAAAATCAGTTATATTGTCAAATGTATAATGTGTTAGACCTTGAAACCTTAGTTATAAGTAGTTAAGATGACATATTGAAATGGGTAAAAAAATTGATGTCTAATGTGATGTTAATTCACTATCTAAAGCTAATGGGACCTTTCCCTTATAAAAAACATTAAATTTGACGTTTCCCCTATAAGGATGCATGGATAATGGGACATTTTCCCCATAACAAGCATGAATTTTATTTATTTGGTTTTATGTCAAAGAAATGCATACACATTATATAACATGTACACATTCTTTGTTGCATCACGTGTTATTTCATTTTGAATTTAAAACCAAGCCTTTAGGCTTGAGAATGGCTTGGATATTTGAGCCAAAGGCTTGGGACTGTGCATCTAAAGCCGAGATCGAGAGTTTTAGGAAAAACTAATAAATTTCAAATTCAATCACCAAATACGCTATTGATTTCAACATCAAAATTCAAAAAAATTATTACCGTTATGACGAGCACATTGTCCTCTTTCTAAATGTATGTTTTTATAATTTTTAGGCTATATTTATTTCTAAAAGCACATTACTGTTATTATATTTATTTATAAAAAAACATTTTTTAGTCCACTACATGCCTCACTCATACATGCCTACTCATGTTTATCTAATTTTTTATAGTTATTGATCCAAATGCAAAAAAAATTATATGGTAACAAACTAGGCCTAATTCTACACACATTAAAAAAAATCAAATTTCATTTCTTTGAGGTAGTTAGAGTGGGTCATACGGATGGATATCCATTTTTTGTCATTTTTTAAGACATACTTAATTTCAAAATTAATAAAAAAATATAAAAAAAGTTCGTAACACACTAGAAGATATAATCTAAATATTCACCAAAGGGTTTCTAACAATATCAAATGATTCTCAAAAAATGGTGGGTCGCACGGAATGGTAAAATTCAAATTTTCTTAAAAAGGTAGGAGGTCCTATTCAAATTCTAGATGTTTGACCTATTTATACTTAACCATTTTTCAAAAAAAAATAGTTTTTTTGGAAACTGGACTTAGAATTCTAAAAATCATATGTTTATACCATTTTCAAATTTTGAGTGTAGCTATCTCTAATTATCTATAGAAATTCACATTCTAAAATTTTAGAAAAATCATGTCCATAGGTAGGACCTTTTTTTTCCCCCAAGTTGGTGCACTTACCCCAAAGCAAATCTTGAAAGTGTCGGTCCTAACCCTAAAGGGCGTACACCCTTTATAAAGGACATACACCCTTTTACAAAGGCCCTTTTCAATCCAAAGGGTCTACACCCTTTGATCTATTTTTTTTGTATTTTTTTATTTGACTTATTTGTTTTTTTTGCAAGGATATATTTCATAAAATAAATATAATAACTATAAGTTTATATTTAATTTTATATTCCTATACTTTAAATTTATTTTACTAAATATAAAAAATTAGGGCCACTCTACATATTTTGAAATTGATTATAGAGTTGTAGGAGTTACCATTTAAAAGTTAGTTTTTCAAATTCCATTCTAGTCAATACTTAGTTTTCAAAATTTTAGGATCACAAGATAGAATGAGAAAAAAGGTTTCAAATCATGTTATGCATGTAATATATCTATACCATTGAAGATTTCATGCCTACTTTACCTAATTAAGTATTTCCTACCTACTTTATCTAATTGAGTATGCCCTACCTGATTAAATAATTGACCCATATCTTGATCTCAAGGAGTAAAACCTACCTAAATACACAAGCTATATTTTGATATTTACTATTCCCTACTGGTGTCAAAATAAGTTCTCCACTTACTCAACCTGGTCTACTTTAATATCCTCTATAAACTTGCTTGTAATTAGGTCTCTTCCTAACCATAAATTATCTCTTGGTCTAGATCACAAAATGTCTTCTAAATATTGGTATTGAAAGACTAATGACCTTAATCTTTAGTATTATCTCTTGAATTCTTAGCCTTTATATTCAAATCAAAAGAAACTTTCGATTTCTTAAAATAGGGTACTCAATCCCAAGTCAATAGTCTACCTTTAAGAAAAACCCTTCTTTGACTCCTAAAGCACTCAATTGTACATCCTCACTTATTTGAACAATATTATGAGGGTTTAACCAATTATTTGACTCAAGCTACTTATTTCATGAATAAATTCATCTCAAAACTCAGATGACAGTAGCTCTACCCTTTATAGGCCTATTAGGCCAAATTATACCTCTTAAGGACTTGATACAAAGAAGTCTAGAACTACTTTGTTTTTTGGACTCATTCACTTCAAAAACTCAATGAAAATATCAATACAATGATACAAGACTCATAGGTGTGTTTACACAAGCACAAAATACCAATTAGATCACCAAAGAGCCCAAAAAGTTGACTAACTCCTAAGCACTATTATAGTATTATGTATAGGTGTGGTTGGTCTTAAAAATGTATTTCTAATCTAATATCATCAAAGGATTATTATAAATATTTATTAATATGTTTGGAGACTATTTTTGAGGATGAGAACCCAATTTCTTTTATTGCTTTCTTAAGAATTGGAATTCAATGGAAACTTTGATCTTTAGGTCTGGATGGCCTAATCTACTTACTTAGAAGGATATTGACTTGGATTAGTTTCTAAATTCTTTAATAAATTTAAATAATTATTATATAGTGTTTAAACAATAACATTGAACCTTCTTAATAGGTTTATACTCAATCAACAAAGTAAAACACTTGAAGTTTCTCTTGATTGAGTTTCTTATGACTATCTATGGGTAGATCAGAAGACAGTCCTCTGTATTTGTAAGAACAAGGTGAGTTTTAGCATGATACATATTATAATAACTTATAAACCTTCTCAAAAAACTTTCATATGATTTTTAGGAGATTCCACTAGTTTAGATGGAAGTTGTGGTTCTTTTTGTATTAAAACCCCTATTTTAAGGTTTGACTCTGCATATAAATCCTGATAGCTTCAAATTGATTATTCATATAATTTAAAGACTATTTTAAATAACTAACACTTGGAACATAGTCTTGAATACCTATCTGAACTCCTCCAATCTTCTAAATAAACTCATGCAACTTTTTTCTATGTGATATAATAGAATTCAAGTGATTATAGATACATAGAAAATAGGCTTTAGAAGGTTTTAATGACACAAACCTTGGATCAAGTATAAATTATCTTCAAATGAAGTTATATTTATTTCACACATTAAATAAATTTGTAAATAAGAAAAATTAAGTAACAACACACCTTTTATTCACAATAAAATGATTATTTTGACTATATAGACCCTTGTTCTATCTTGGCAAACTATCAAATGTACTTGCAATCATGAAGTTCTTCACTTTTTAAGCTTGTTCTCACCTTTAATTCCTTATTTTTTATAGTTTTGAAGTTTATAAAAAATTTATAGATGTAATATACTTGGAGTTTTCTATCTTTTCCTTGGAATGTTTTTAACAACCTTGTTCTCAACTTAGAAAATGAACTTTAATTAATGGGTCTATCAATATGCATAAATGAATATCCTGTAGCATGCAACCTATAGCTTGGAATGATAGGGGTTATTTTCACCTATATAGATAAAAGAGTGCCTAGGGAAATTCATGTAAAAGACTTGAAGGTGGATTCAAGATGAATTCTTAAATAATTTGTGGGTTTTTTAATCAATGGGTCTATCAATATTATTACATCCTATTTTCCTCTACCAGGTTTTAGTCTGATGAATTGTTGTCCCTTTGGCATATGTGTCATTGCGACACATCGGATATGGTACATGTTCTTACATTTGTGTGAATATTTAGTCTTGATATGCAAATCAAGAAACTAGATAGTTTATTTTATGAATAAATTAATAAAAATATCTTTATAAACATCTTTGAACATTTAGCCAATTCATTATTGATATCAAAGATATCAATATAGTATGACATATGTCAATATAAACTTTATGTACATATACAATAGTTTTCAAAGGAATGATTATCTTTTAATTATTGGCTTATGAATGTATATCTATTAAATAACTAGATAAGGTTGCTTTAATAATTTTCATGCAAAGTAAAAAACTGAATATGTTTATTATATTGATTAACTAGACTTATTGTTTATTAAAGTGGTGTATCACTCAGTACTAAGAAAATTATATGTTTTTATATAAATTAAGGAATTATTCAGTGAGAAAAACTATGGCTTTGAATAATAAGTTAAAATAGAAAATAGAGATATAATTAATCATTAAGGGAACTTAAGACAAGATTGAGAATTAGAAAATGATGAATAGGACTTATAACAAAAAGTTTACAAGAAGAAAGTGAAGTTTAAAGAAGAGTTAGAAACCATGCAAGGATAAAAATACCATGAAAATAAATTAGGTACATGATATCAAAGGAAAGAAGATAAGGCATATGGGGCAATGAAAACTAAGAGCGCCAGGTTTTTTTAGATGAGACAAAAATAAACCCTGTAACTTATATGATATATGGGGGCCATTGATCTTGCTTTCTAAATGGCCTTCATGTAACCCTTGTTATCACCATATCTAAGGTTTGAACCTCTGGGAGTAGCCTTTTCATCCAACATTATTAATGTTTCTGCCATTCTAAGTTTTGCTTTATTCTTGTCTTTAACTCAGCCGAAAAACAACATTGACACCATTCTTTTTATCTCAATTGATTCAACTCAAACACATTCCATTCCAATAAAGGATTGCAATGGACCTTAAAATCCCTTCTTTACTATCAATAGACTACCATATATGCTTATTTCCATGCCTAGGCATGACATACATATAATATATATCTGTTGTGGTTAAGCCTTCTATGGGGAGTGCAAGTTGTTTCAAGTTTGTTTCCTGCATTTAACAATTATAAGTGAGGGGAATAATGTTGGAGGGTTTCATGGTCACCAAAGGAGTGGAGGAGAGAGAAAGGTGATGACTGGTGTACAACCAACAATAAGAGAACATAAGGTATGGAAGGAGAAGAGAAGATGTTGGATAAAGAAATATTAAAGAAAAGAGGTTGGTGTTCGAGGTGAGAAGAAAGAGAAACCAAATAGGAACATATATTGACCGAAATCCATTTAATTTGGAAAAGCGTATATTATATGAGTAAATATTTTTACTTTAAATTATTTAAATTCTTCCTTTTATTTTTTAGTTATGCATTTTGTGGTATGTTTTAAGTTCTTGGATATATACAATAAAACTCTTGTTTTCAATAAAGATGCCTTTATATAATAGACTGAATACCTTATCATTAAATGTATCTTGAATATTTCCATATAAGCATCAATTTGATCTTTGCAAGCAAAATTTATTTTGGTGTCTCAATTAACCTAGGTCCTTAATATACGTCGCCTATTTCTGGTCATCTTATATAAAAAGATATATAAACAAAACCTTGTGTAATGATAATTAGATCTTAAATTTTGATCTTTTATCCTTGTCTTTCTACTTGGCGTCTAATTGATCTACTCTTGGATTGAGTGTTTAGCTAGTTTATATGTATAGTGTAATTATATATGCATGGATTTGGGATGCATGAGATGGTTACACTATAGTTTATATATCTACCAAGTTGCTAAACGATCTATGACAACCACACTACATATGATGGCGTATGACTTGTGTGAGTATATATAACATGTCTATATTATTAATATGGAAATTGACAATATTTTTTGAATTATCATAAATGTATCATTATTAAGTTCTAATATTGTCTAAATCGAATGTAGTGAATGAAAAATATTATCACGTAGATATGATAAATGGAAAGATATTATAAGGCCTATAAATAAATCAACATAATATGTTTTAAAATGATTGAATTGCGGTAATATATAGTTTGTGTTATTTTAAAATTACAAAGAATGGGTAATTAATTTTTTTTCTTAAATGTAGTTATCTTGTACAAATAATTGAATTATGCTTAAAATTATCTATTATAATTAAGTTAATATAGACTTTTATTGTCATGTTTGGTTTGCATGGTTTTGTCAATGTATGCTTAATTATATTAGATATTGCATGTATGTGATCATGATCCTTAGATTAGTTTACCCAGATGGTGAGCTTATGCTTTGGATTATTTATCTTATATTTATATTATGGGGCATGCATTGATGATACTACCCAAGAAGTGAGATGGTTTCTCGAGCCTAGTTAGCATCGCCAATGATGGGTATGAATACCCTGATCAAGTGATGTGTTACGAATTTGACTGATCTGGATAATCATATGTTATTAAAAACTTTGGTCAAAGTAATGTTAGATTAACATTTTTAATTCATATGTACAATTTTCATGTTGTGTGATATCATAATAGAAACATATTTTTATTTGTGATACACATCATGTAGTAGAATATTACATCACATAGGGGGTTATGAAGGGGATTGTTGGTTCATGTTTGGAGTGGTAAAGAGTTTGAATGATATTCTCCCTCCCCCACTGTAGTACATTCTTGGAGACAACACTTGAGGTTATCATAGATATGTGAGTTGCTGCAATGTGAGCTCTAGAGAGTTAGCTATTTTTAATATAAGTCTAAATGCCTATAGACTTTGTAAATGTAATATTATTTTACATAAACAGTTTACCATACATATCTGTTATGTCTCATGCATGCATAGAATAAGGGATAGATGTAGTTCTCTCCTAACTATTACATGTATATGTGATTATTGAAAAATTACATACATAAGTAAGGATAACGATGTTCCTTAACTATAGTGAGAAGACTCAATAGGCCTCCACATTAAATAATTTGCCTCAAAACTCACATAAGCTAAGATGTCAAAGATGTACATTATCACATAATATATACACATATGGATAGTTATCCTTATTCTATGCATGCATGAGACATAACAGATATGTATGGTAGCTTAGGTAGTGAGCACAAGCATAGGAAACTAACCTTGATAGGTATTCCTTAGTATGACATCTGCTATAAATGCTAGTGAAAGCAAATAACCTTTTTGTAGCACAATATTATTATGCAAACTTGTCGGTAGGATCAAATTTGTAATATCTTGTAAGGATGAACACTGTATGTAGTATATTTCATGATAAATTTAACTATGTAATTGACTATACATTTCTATAATAGCATAGTGCATCGTGAGGTGTACCTAGAGATTATGCTCTCTTTAGATGGTTATTAAAGGTATACTCAGATAGTATAGTCTTGACTTGCTTTATTATTATGGTTGGGTGTAAGATTGTTGTTGGTGTTGAGTTGGATATCAAACACAAAGACCTATGACTGTATGGGATGTCATAGAGTTTTACAGTATGAAAACTAATTAGATGGTACATATTGTATTCATTATATCTTGACCCATACCTAGATAAATATATAAGTTATGGCTATTAAATGCTTGGATAGAGTAATCATGAACTATGATAGTATGGGATATCATAGGATACTTCAGCTTAGATGTATATACTCGAGTAGTAGATAATGTAGTTTTGTGTTTGAACTCTCACCTAAATTGATTGCTCTAATGATTTCGTTGGTTATTACTTGAGCAATATATTCATAACAGTTAGCAAGACAACATGTATGCATGCATACAATCTTGAGAGTATTAAAAAATGATAGGTTCATATGTTATGTATGGCATGCCTTACTTTATTTTATATACTTAGCTTACTTCTATGCCTATCATGTGATTATCTATTGAACTAGGAATGCAGATTCCTTCATCATTGCTATAATCTAGGTTTTATGTGAGAGAGCCTGATAAGCACACAACCCTGGATATTAAGGTGTTATATTTGAGTGTGTCACTTAGCCACATGATTATAGACCAGAGCTTTAAAATCTCATATGTGTCATGATTATATTGTTCCTTATTTAGATTAGAGTGCCAACCCCTTTGGTGGTGATGTCCCATGGAGGAGACCATCACATTTGAAAAGATAACCTCATTGGACCCTGATTCTGAGGAGCGGATATGTAGTCTACCCAGGATTGTGGTAGGATAATGGGTCTAGATCCTTAGGCTAGGTTAGGGTAGACTTGGTTGCATAGTAATCCAAGTGATTAGTTGAATTAGTATCAATACTTAGTATGAGAATTTGGATTATGCTAATGTTCCTTGAGAGATAGTAAAATTTTTGTATCTTACATTTTATTCTATTATTTACAGTATTGGAATGTTGAACTATTATTACATAAAGTTACTAATTATGACTGACTAAAGTATTCTAATAACTATGGTTAAATGAATGTTTAATAGTTAGTTTTTTTTTTTTAAATTACTGCATTTTCTAAGTACAACTAGGAGGGTTGTTACATGTGGTATCGGATCTTAGGCTCAAATTCTAGGACCTAATGAGTCCATTAACATTTTCATATCTTTTGTTTGTCAGAAATGAGAATCTATAAAAATATGTGGTACATTGAGTGGGTACCCTAAGAGCATTATAACCCCTTAGAGTTATTAAAGTGTGGGTTTATTGAGTGTCTCGTTGGTGATGGTTTTATAAGGTGTATGCATAGGAGAGTACATATCTTAGTTCTTGAGTTATGAAGAAGAGTTTCCTACCATATTTTTGATCTTTTGATTGAACACCTTGAGTATGACTACATCTTTCTTGGTAATCAAATCACCTTCACCATTTACATTTTTTTTGACATGCATGGAGTGATTCTCATTTAAATATATATATGCTTGCATTTTGTGTCTTTTTTACATAAAAATGAGGAATGGGAATTTTCTTAGTTGATTGTAGATGACTTGATTATAAATTACTTTGTGTTAGGAGTTTATAGATTAGCATCCTTATTTTGTTTTATATACTTTAGAAGAAGTATCATCTCTATACATTAGCTTAGAGGTGATTTGTTATGCTCATTCTACTTGTACATCATTTTAAGCTATGACAAAGGTTCATATGTTCAGAATGTTGATTTAGTGTTTTCTTAAGTGGAAACCTATTTTTAAAATATTGTTTGATCTCATTTCTCTTAAGTTCATGGGATAGTGTTTCCTACTTATTGAGAAAAGTTTTAGGATTGGATGGATTGGTGCATCCGTGTGGTTAATATTTTATTTCCAGTTAAGGAAGTAGATTATGATTCTACTATTTCAATTTGTTAAGTAACATGGATTGCGGTGTTATTTTTTACCATATGAGGATATGTAGGAAGTATTGTTTTGAGACATTATCTCTCTACTTTTTACTTGTAACTTTATAGAGTTACTATTTTATCTAAAATATAAACTTGACCATGAGGAGTGGATATCAATGGATTTATATTAATTATATTTGATTATAATTAGTATGTTATTATCTACCTTTGTTAGACTAATATTATTCTTGCTTTTTTAAAACATGTTGTTTTGAAGAGTAGTATGTGTACCTTTTTGCCACGAGTAAGTAATGTATTAGATGTATAGAACATTTTGGTAAGGGTAGAGATAAAATTTGAAATGTGTTGTGTGTTAGACATGCAAGCAAGAGACATAGTCTCACTTATAAGGTTGAAGTGCAGTATAATCCTTCACCTAAGCATGTTATGTTAATTGTGAGACTATTTATATAATATGTTAAGTTGCAAAATTATGATACTAGTTAGGCTAGTAGCAACTTAATACAATATCAAAATGATTGTGTGATTTTCTTATATGTATATTAGTACATATGGAAATCTTATAACTTATAATATTGTTTTTTATGATCTATTACTATAGATTTGTGTTTCTTTGAGCCTTGTCCACATTTTTTTGATATCAAGTCATGGAGACCCAAGGGAAGAATGGTGAATTGGGAATTTGAGTTCTAGGTGATAGGATGGTATCCTACTTAGCCTCACATTGGCTTAGATTGTTGATACTGAGTTAGATCTGATAGATAGACTTATCGAATTTGAGATTTGATAGGCAAAACTTGTCAAATTTAGTCATATGGCCATATGCATGTATACTGGATGGGTTTTCCATGTGGATTATTATTCCATGATTGTATACATTATTACTAGTTCCTATTTATCATCATATATGTCCATTGCCCCGATTGAGTTAGGACAATATTGACATGTTATACTTATCCAAGGCTACACAAAGTAGCGAGAGTATTAACATATACACATTATTCTTGCCAAGTGTACTAAAATCTTTTCTCTAATTTGAGAAAAATAGTCTCTAGGTTGGAGAGATGTGCAAAGGGACTGGAAGGTTTTATGGAGCTCTTCTTGGTTATTTGTTTTGATTTATGTGATGAGTTTAGCTCTTCTTGGTTATTTGTTTTGATATAAGGTTTTGATATATTTCTTTTGATATATCATCGAGTAGGGTCTTGTGGGACCGATACTCTATGAATAATATTAAATGAGTGCACTAGTATGATTTTTTTTAGGTAAAATTTGTAGTTATTTACATACTATGATATTAGATACTATCTTTATATGGTGATAAACTCTAATGTCATTTGGAACTTTTGTGTCATCGAGGTGATGACCAATTTTAAGGGGGGAGGATGTTACATCCTATTTTCCTCTACCAAGTTTTAGTCCAATGAACTTTTTTCCCTTTGGCATATGTGCCATTATGACATGTTGGCTATGGTACACGTGCTTACATTTTTGTGAATATTTAGTCTTGATATGAAAATCAAGAAACTAGATATTTTATTTTATGAATAAATTAATAAAAATATATTTATAAATGTCTTTGAACGTTTAGCCAATTCATTATTGATATTTAAGATATCAATATAGTACAACATATGTCAATAGAACCTATATGTATAAATACCCTAATTTTCAAATATATAATTATCTTTTAATTATGGGATTATGCATGTATATTTATTAAATAATTAGTTAAGGTTGTTTTAATAATTTTCATGCAAAGCAAAATAAATGAATATCTTTATTAAATTACTTAACTAGAATTATTGTTTAGTAAAGTGGTGTATCACTCAGTACTAAGCAAATTATATGTTTTTATCTAAATTGATGAATTATTTGGTGAGATAAACTATGTTAAAAATAGAAAATAGAGATATAATTAATTATTGAGGGAACTTAAGACAAGATTGAGAATTAGAAAATGATGACTAGGACTTTTAATTAAAAGTTTACAAGAATAAAGTGAAGTTGAAAGAAGAGTTAGAAACCATGCTGGGATAAAAATACCATGCAAAGAAATTAGGCACATGATATCGAAGGAAAGAAGATAAGGCATATGGGGCAATGATCATTAAGAGTGCCAAGTTTTTTTTAAAGGAGATTCCAAAAAATCCTATACCTTAAACGTTATATATGGGTCATTGATCTTGCCTTCTGAATGGCCTTCATGCAATCCTTATTATCACCACATCTAGGGTTTGAACCTCCAGGAGTAGCTGTTTCATCCAACATTATTAACATTGTTTCCATTCCAAGTTTTGTTCTTTTTTTATCTTTAACTCAGCCCAAAAATAATGCTACCACCATTTTTTTTATCTCAATTGATTTAACTCAAATGCACTCCATTCCAATCAAGGATTGAAATGGACCTTGCAATCCCCTTTATGCTGTCAAAAAACTACCATATGCACTTATCTCCATGCCTAGGCATGACATATATATAATATATATGTGTTGTTGTCATGCCTTCTACAAGGAGTGTGAGCCATTTCAAATCTTTTTCCTATGTTTAACAATTATAAGGGGGAGACTGTTGAAGGGTTGTATGGTCACTAGAGGAGTGGAGGAGAGAGAAAGGTGACGACTAGTGTACAAGCATCAAGAACATAAAAGGTATGAAAGGAGAAGAGAAGATGATGGATGAAGAAATAATAAAGAAGAAAGGTTGGAGTAGGAGGTGAGAAGAAAGAAAGACCAAACAGGAGCATATATCGACCCAACTCTATTCAATTTGGCAAAATGTATACTACATGAGTAAATATTTATACTTTAAATTATTTGAATTCTTCCTTTTATTTTATAATTGTGCTTTTTGTCGTATGTTTTAAGTTGTTGGATATATATGGTAAAACTTTTGTTTTCAATAAAGATGCCTTTATATAATAGACTGAATACCTTACCATTAAATGTATCTTGAAGATTCCCATATAAATGTTGATTTGATCTTTGAAAGCAAAATTTATTTTGGTGTTTCAATTAACCTGGGTCCTTAATATAGATGTCACCTATTTCTAGTCATCTTATATATATATATATATATATATATATATATATATATATATATATATATATATATATATATATATATATATATATATATATATATATATATATATATATATATATATATATATATATATATATATATAAACCCTCTATAATGATAATCAGTTCTTAAATTATGATCATTTATCCTTATGTCTTTCTACTTAGCTTCCAATTGATCTACTCTTGGATTGAGTGCTTAGGTAGTTTTTATGTATAACGTAACTATATATGCATGTATTCAGGATGCATGAGATGGTTTCACTATAGTTTATATATCTATCGAGTTGCTAAATTATCTATGATAACCAGACTACATATGATGGTGTATGACTTATGTGAGTATATATAGTGTGTCTATATTATTAATATGGAAATTAACAATATTTTGTGAATTATCATAAATGTATCATTGTTAAGTTCTAATATTGTTAAAATAGAATGTAGTGAATGAACAAGATTATCATGCAGATATGATAAATGGAAAGATATTATAAGGCTTATGAGGAAATCAACAAAATATGTTTCAAAAATGATTGAATTGTAGTAATACATATTTTGTGTTATTTTAAAATTATAGAAAATGGGTAATTAGAAATTTTTCTTAAATGTAATTCTTTTGTACAAATAATTGAATTATGCTTAAAATTATTTGTTATAATTAAGTTAATATAGACTTATTTGGTAGTGTTTAGTTGGCATGGTTTTGTCAATGTATGCTTAATTATATCAAATATTGCATGTATGTGATCATGATCCTTAGATTAGTTTACCCAGATGGTGAGCTTATGCTTTGGATTATTTAGTTGATATGTATATTATGGGGCCTACATTGATGATACTACCCAAGTAGTGAGATTATTTCTTGAGCCTGGTTAGCATCACCAATGATGGGTATGGATAACCTGATCAAGTGATATGTTATGAATTTGACTTATCTAAATGATCATATGTTATTTAAAAACTTTGGTCAAATTAATGTTAGATTAACATTGTTAATTCATATTTATGATTTGCATGTTGTGTGATATCATAATAGAAATTTATTTTCCTTTATGATACATGTCATGTAGTATAATCTTACAACACATAGGTGATTGTGTGGGGGATCATTGGTCTGTGGTTGGAGTGGTAAAGATCTTGGATGATACTCTCCCTCCCCCACTACAATACATTCCTAGAGACAACACTTAAGGTTATCATAGATACATGAGTTGGTGAAACTTGAGCTTTGAAGAGTTAATTATCTTTAATATAAGGCTAAACACCTATGGAATTTGTAAATGTAATATTATTTTACATGAATAGTCATTGTTGTATTGGGAGACTCGCCATAGTTGTGTCATTATATAGTTACTAAATACTTATACGTCTAATTCACATTTAGACATGGTAATTTATACACTATGGCTAAGACAAACCTGATTATATGCTAAAGACTTGAGAAGTTTTCCAAGTACATTTATTTATATATGTACAACTATCCATATGTGTATATATTATGTGATAATGTACATCTTTGACATCTTAGCTTATGTGAGTTTTGATGCAAATTATATTTTTTGGAGGCCTATTAAGTCTTCTCACTGTAGTTAACGAACATGGATATCCTTACTTATGTATGCAATTTTCTAGTAATCGCATATACCTATAGTAGTTAAGAAAGAACTACATATAGCCTTGATTTTGTGCATGTATGAGATATAACATATATATGGCAGCTCAAGGAATGAGCATGGGCATAAGAAACTAACCTTGATAAGATTCCTTAGTATGACATCTGCTATAAATTCTAGTGAAATCAAATAGCCTTTTTGTAGCACAATATTTTTATGCAAACTTGTCCGTAGGGTCAAGTTTGTAACATCTTGTAAGGATGAACACTGTATGTAGTATATTTTGTGAGAAAGTTAACTATGCAAGTGACTAGACATCTATAGAATAACATAGTGCATCATGAGGTGTACCTACAGATTATGTTCTCTTCAAATTTTTATTGAAGGTATACTCAGATAGTATAATCCTGACTTTATTATTTTGGTTGGGTGTAAGATTATTGTTGGTGTTTATTTAGATACTCAAACATAAAGACCTATGATCATATGGGATTTCATATATTTTTATAGTATGAAAAGTACCTAGATGGTATATACTATATTCATTATATCTTGACCCATACCTAAATAAATATATAAGTTATGGTTATTAAATGTTTGGATAGAGTGATCATGAACTATGATAGTATGGGATATCATAAGATACTTTAGCTTAGATGTATATACTTAGGTAGTACATATTGTAGTTGTATGTTTGAACTCTCACCTAAATTGATTTCTCTAATGATTTTATTGGTTATTTCTTGAGAAATATATTCATATTAATTAACAGGACAACATGTATATGTGCATATAATCTTGATATTATTAGTGAATGATAGGTTCAAATATTATGTATGTTTTGTCTTGATTTATTTTGTATACTTAGCATACTTATGTGCCTAGCATGTGATTCTCTATGGAATTAGGAATGCAAAATGCTTCATTAGTACTATTATCTAGGTTTTATGTGAGTGTTGGGTAAGCACACAACCCTAGATAATAAGGTTTTATATTTGAGTATGTCACTTAGATATATGATTGTAGACTAGAGCTTTAGAGGGTCATCTATGTCACAAGTATATTGTTACCTATTTGGATTAGAGTGCCAACCCCTTTGATGGTGACATTTCATGAAGGAGGCTATCACATTTGAAAGGTGAACTACATTAGACCTTAATTCCAAGGAGCAGATATGTAGGATGCCCAAGTTTATGGTGGGGCAATTGGTCTAGATCATTAGGCTAGGTTAGGGTAGACTTGATTGCATAAAATTCTAAGTGATTGGTTGAATTAGTACCAATACTTATTATGATAATTTATATTTTGCTAATTGTTCTTATGAGATAGTAAAAATTTTGTATCTTACATTTTATTCTATTCTTTACAGTATTGGAATGTTGAATTGTTATTCCTTAAGGTTGATGATTATGATTCACTAAAGTATTCTAGCAACTATGGTTGAATGAATTTTAAATATTTAGTTTTTTTTAAATAAATTACTACATTTTCTAAGTACAACAAGGAGGGTTGTTACAAATATGCATAAATGGCTATCATGTAACATTTAACCTATAACATACATATAATAATGATATAGTCATTCATACATTACATCTACCCCATACCTAGTATTACATGTAGGTATATTATGACTCATACATGATATATTCCTATATTCATGATACAATCACTCATACTAGACACAAAAGTAGCTAATCATCCTAGTACACTCAATTTAAACCTACACCATTAACCCTAAACACCATAAACCTTTAAAATTGAACCCTAAACCTAAATCCTAAATGCCATAAAATGTTAATGCTTAACCCTAATACATTATCCCTAAACCCAAATTAATTATACCTAAACCCTAAAACCTATACCCTAAACATTGAACCTTAAAACCTTAAACCCTAAACTTTATACCCTAGACCCTAAGCCCTAAAAACTAAAATTTAAGCCTTTAAACCTAAAGACCAAACCATAAGCTTAAAATTATATATCCTAAACATTGAACCATAAAACCTTATCCATATACCCAAAATATTAAACACTAAACCCCAAATGCTACACTTTGAACCTTAAATTCTTAACACTAAACCTTAATCTTGAAATTCTAAGCACTAAACCCTAAACCTTGAAATTTTAACCCTAAACCACAAACCCATAACCATAAAACCTTAAACTCAAAACTATTGACCTACATCCTAAAATTGGATAAACCCTAAAACTTAAAACCTAAATGCTAGAACCCAAAAAATCAACCCTGAACATTGAACTATAAACTTTGTACCCTAAACCCTTAACCTAAAACCCTAAAAAAGAAACCTAAATTACAAACACTAAACCTAAATAAAAAACACTAAACATACATAATGGATACCACACCATAGAGGAATGATGCAAGCATTGGTAGTTCTTCTCAACCCCAACTCCACTTTCTTGTCATAAGTCCTACATAAGGGCAAAGATTTCAATACAAGGAGAAAACATGCCATAACAAAGTTAGTGGAACAAATTATAATAATTTAGACTTATGACCCACATCATTATTTGAGAATAACTCATAAAAATGAGAAGATACAAAATGCTCTAGCCCTTTCGCTCAATGATTTGGAGATAATTATGTCTAGAAGAAGGATTTCACCTCATAAAAAGAAAACACAAAGAGGTAATTTTTGATCTATCATCATACCTCATCACTCAAAATGAATTTCTACCATGCAAGTTCAAAGAGTATATTATCCTATTTCCACCATGTAAATCATTCAATATTATCCCTAGAGTAATCCATCTTGAACCTACCTAATCTACTAGACATGAATGAGAATAATCATCCTAGTACACTCTAAATAGAATAAAAGGAATCAAAACACCATTAAAGATTCATCTAAAAAATATATTGTTCAGTCTAAAACAAATTTCTACTAATTACTAGATTGGAACACACTCTACTAGATTAAGGACTGACTAGGGATGATGGAGTGATTAGGTACGATGAGGGCCAATGATGGATGAGTAAATATGAGGAGGGGTGATTAGGGATGATGAAAAATGATGAAGGTTGATGAGGGAGTTATTAGGGATGATAAGGGACAATGAAATATGATGAAGGTTTGACTAGGGCTGATAAGAAATGATGATAGTTATTTAATAAGTTATTAGGGAGAATGAGAGTGTGACTATGGATTATGAGGGATGATGAGAGAGTGTTTAGGCATGATTAGGTATGATGAGGGTTGATGAGGGAGTGTTTAAGGATGATCAATGACAATGAATGATGATTAGGGATGATGAAGGAGTGACAATGAAGGATGATGATAGCCAATGAAGGAGTGATTAGGGATAATGAGGGGTAATGAGAACCAATGAGGGAGTGAATATGGATGATAAGTGAATATGAGGGTTAATGAGGGAGTGATTAGGGATGATAAAGGTCAATGAAGGAGTGTCTTATGAGATTGTGGTCCTTGGTAATCATAAGGATCTTTCCCCCTTGGTCAATATTGATATGAACATCATTCCTCTATGTAAAATTAAAAGATTTTCTAAAAAACTTAAAACTGGCCCAAACATTGATCAGTTCCCTACCCCAGTAGCTGGGGATGAAAGTATCAAACCTAAAATTAGTCTTCATTTTTTTAAGATGATTCAAATCTTAAGGTTAAGGAGAACAAAGTACCTCCATCCTTTATGAGGCTTTATTAGAATAAGAGAGGGGGTGAGCCCTCAATTTTGCCTAAGTAGCTCCCCCCCCTCTTTTATTTTTTGTGAAGGGTATCAGTTGGAATGTGAGGGGTCTTGAGTCCCTTGACCGAAAATCCATTGTCAAAAAATTCTGACAATTAAGAGGGGATCTTGATTTGCTTTTCCTCTAATAAATTAAAGTTGTGGGGTTTAAGCTTGAATATGTACTTAATTTAATTTGACCAAAGGCCCCCCAGTTTTACACTAATCATCCTAAATTTAAATGGTTCATCTTCATGTCAAAGAGTTGTTTGGATTATAATGGAAAAATATGGTCAGTCTTTTGGACTATGTAATATCTACACCCCGAATGACTATAGAGATATATCATATCTTTGGAATTCGCTAGCCTCAAACCTAAAAATTTTACCTTGGATGTTTTGGGGAGATTTTAACATGGTTGAATAAAAAGAGGATAAGCAGGGTGATGATCTATTGCTTTGGAAGGGAAATGAGCTTTTTTTCTGGTCTAAACTTAAAAAGATGCATAATTTTTTTGATCCCTTACAAAATTCTAAAAGGAAAAGTAAAGATATTTGGTTTACCTGGTGTAATAACCAATACAATAATATGAGGGTATATTACAGACTTGAAAAATTCTACTTGAATAAGGATTTTTTTTTGTATAGCAAGAGGTTAACTCTAACTTTGTCAAGGTTCTTCCTTTTACCATTTCTGATCATCATCCGATTGAGATTGTGTTAGGATTGTGGAGCTAAAAGCTTCACTGATGCAAACAGGAGGAGGTTGCAGAATGAGTTGCTGAGTGTCAGAAGTGTTTGGCGTTGGTCTGGCCAACCGGCGTCGGCAGGGTAAGACAGGAAGGCAACCGACGTCGGTCATATATCGGCCGGCGTCGGTGACCCCAGGCAGATAGGGACCGACGTCGGTCGCCTGTGTAGTTCGACTGTGAGTTATTTACAGGCAGTGAACTAACGAAGCAAGAGTTTGCATGATGAGTGCTAATTTTAGACTCATAGCTGCGGATCTAATTATGGTAATTAGATGTCTAATCATTGTTTGGATGAGATCTATATAATAGACTCATGGTTGTATTGGAAAAGTGTGCTAGGGAGTAAGAGAGCATAATTATAAGCTCCCTCTGTGTGTGAGGTAGAGCTATGGTGCGTTCCTCCTAGTGCCACAGTACCAGGTGTGTTGGTGCTGGATTGGAGAGCCAGCTGGGTTCTTCAATAAGTAAGATCGTTGATCTGCAGGTGTATGTGTGTGCGAGGTCGAGGTTCACAGGTGATTGGAACCATTGCTTGATTTGCAGGTGTGCAAGGTCATACAGACAGCAACACTACAGGGAACAGTATCAGGCAGGATCTACTTGGAGTACAGGTGTGTACTCGGATAGAGCAAGAGGAAGGCAAGGGAGTTCCTTCCATAAGTATGGTCTGTTGAATCGCAGGTTGTTGCAAATTCATGGGAGATCTACTTGAAGTACCTTGAGTACTTGTGGAGCACGTGGAGTGCTTGTGGAGTGCGTGGAGCACTTGTGGTGTGCGTGGAGCACGGGAGGTGAACACCAACTCTGTATTTGAGTTGGGTGTTGGGACCTGTGAGAGGGAGAGCTTTGGGGAGAAGAATTACTGTTCACTTGAGGCGTGGGAAACCTCTGTAAGGTGGTGGAGAAGAAGTGGCATCTTCTTTATTGTATTCTTTTCTGTATAAAGTGTTAATACAATTTGGTATTGTCTCTCATATGCTGTGTTATTCTGAATTCTAGTTACTTGGTGAATCTGGTTAATTTCCGCATATTAAGTTGCTTGGTATTAGTAATCAAATTGCATGCTTCCGGTGTACACCCTCCCAACAAGTGGTATCAGAGCCTTGGTTGTAGGTTCTTGAGCTTGATACCAACAGGTGGTATCTGAGCTGAGGTTGGAGGAAGCAGGGTTTGTTTTTGGTTACAGGTCACTCTCAGGGGTTTCTGATCGAGTGGGAGTAGAGCAACTGCAGATCAAAGTAAGCTAAGAATGGAGGAGTTGAAAAGCACAGATGGTCACTCACAGTCCTATGGAAAGAAAGAGCAGGTAAAAGATTATTGTTGGTTGGTAGCAGATCAACATGAAGAAACTGAAGATACAGATGTTGCAGGTGTTATTGCACAGGATGTTCTTGCAGGTTTCTTGGATAAAGTTGAATCTTGGATAAAAGATTCGGTTGCCTCTTTCCATGCAGTTCCAGGTAGAGGAGCTGGTGAGCCTTGCCAAAAGATTGGTAAAGGAGAAGTGAAGCTGAAATTGCAGGCGGCCAACACACAGGTGTTGATGAATGTCATGCAGGTCCCAGGTTTGGAGATATGGCTAATTTCTTCAGAAAGATTGGGTGATGAGAGATGCACAAGAACTCTCACAGCGGATGCACTTGAATTAGCTGGTGGTAAGAAAATAGGTATCCTTTATCTACTTGTTTATATTACTGATTCTTCTTTTGTTGCGGAGACGTGGCTTCGTAGGCTTGGTCACATGAGCAGGAAGGAGATGCATGTTCTTAAGCGGAAGACAGATATATTTGACAGGCTTAAGAACTGGAAAGCCTTGGTGTTTATGGAGGAGATGGCGGATAGAACCCAGTGGATGTGGCTGGATACTTCTGAGCAGGGCAGTTTGGACATGGATTTTGATTCAAAGGAGCTCGCGGGTAAAAAGTCATCACTCACAGGCGAACACAGACACCGGCGTCGGTTAGGAGGAACCGGCGTCGAACAGACAGGTGCCGATGTCGGTCATGTGCAGACCGAAGCCGGCGATGTCGGGCAGGGTAAGACCGATGTCGGTCATGGGACCGACGTCGGCAGTATGTAAGACCGATGTCGGTTATCAGGACCGACATCGGCAGCAGGGACACCAGCGCAGGCAGGTTGGTAGTCAGGTACAGACGCATGGAACCGACGTCGGTCGGATGCAGACTGTGGAGTGACCGAGGTCGGTCACTGTAACGGATTTTGGGTGGACAGCAAGCTGTCAAGGAGTCTCAAACACCCATACGGAGGACTGAAGGCGTAAGTAGGCCCTCAAATTCGTTGTTCCTCTTCTTCATACTTGTTGCTAATTGTATAGCAGGAAGGATCCAGGAAACAGGTGTGAGCTTGGCATGGATGAGGATGTGATTCCTTGGAGGAGAACCAGACAGGGGTGTCTCGGTAGAGTTGCCAGCAGGTATGAAAGCACAGAGACGAATGGATACCTTAGTAGAAGAATGGAGAGAACGGATACGTGAGACGGAAGATCAGGTATATGGTCTTGAGGAGCTGCAGGACAGTGGTACCAGGTTTGACAGGTGGAGGACGGAGCATGGCTTCAGTCAGTGTCAGGTAACTACTGTGATTTGACTTACCAGGGGGATGATGAGTCATGACATCATTCTGTGCTGTATGTGGATGATATGTTTTGCTATAGCAGGTGTGTACATACAGGGTTTTGCTGAGCTAAGGGTAAGATTAGTTCAGTGGCATGTCAGGTGGAGTTTGGAGCAGCGGAATTCTTTGACATGGGAGGCATGGAGATCACAGGTTGATTTTGTCTCGAGTGGGAGCTGATGTGAATCAGGTGTTGGCGAGGTTCGGGATATAGAACCAGAGCACACTAAGGGCTGGACAGGTACAGTGTCCGAAATCACATGAGGTCTGGTATAGACCTAAGTATTCCCATGCAGTGGGAGCTGTCAGAGAGTTAGGAGCCAATTCGTGGAAGTGGATTCTCAGGTTTTCTGAGAGGGACCGGCAGCAGGTGTTGCTATGCAGGGTCAGGACTTCACTACATGTATTTGTAGGTTCGGATGTGGCAGGTTACTCGGATGACAGGTGGTACATCACAGGTTGTGTGGTGGGTTGTCTTCAGGTGGGAGCTTGAAGAGGGATACAAACCAGGAAACAGATTAGACAGAGTACAGGTATAGGTACAGTACAGCTATTTATCTCCAAGTGGGAGATTGTTAGGATTGTGGAGCTAAAAGCTTCACTGATGCAAACAGGAGGAGGTTGCAGAATGAGTTGCTGAGTGTCAGAAGTGTTTGGCGTTGGTCTGGCCAACCGACGTCGGCAGGGTAAGACAGGAAGGCAACCGACGTCGGTCATATATCGGCCGGCGTCGGCGACCCCAGGCAGACAGGGACCGACGTCGGTCGCTTGTGTAGTTCGACTGTGAGTTATTTACGGGTAGTGAACTAACGAAGCAAGAGTTTGCATGATGAGTGCTAATTTTAGACTCATAGCTGCGGATCTAATTATGGTAATTAGATGTCTAATCATTGTTTGGATGAGATCTATATAATAGACTCATGGTTGTATTAGAAAAGTGTGCTAGGGAGTAAGAGAGCATAATTATAAGCTCCTTCTGTGTGTGAGGTAGAGCTATGGTGCGTTCCTCCTAGTGCCACAGTACCAGGTGTGTTGGTGCTGGATTGGAGAGCCAGCTGGGTTCTTCAATAAGTAAGATCGTTGATCTGCAGGTGTATGTGTGTGCGAGGTCGAGGTTCACAGGTGATTGGAACCATTGCTTGATTTGCAGGTGTGCAAGGTCATACAGACAGCAACACTACAGGGAACAGTATCAGGCAGGATCTACTTGGAGTACAGGTGTGTACTCGGATAGAGCAAGAGGAAGGCAAGGGAGTTCCTTCCATAAGTATGGTCTGTTGAATCGCAGGTTGTTGCAGATTCATGGGAGATCTACTTGAAGTACCTTGAGTACTTGTGGAGCACGTGGAGTGCTTGTGGAGTGCGTGGAGCACTTGTGGTGTGCGTGGAGCACGGGAGGTGAACACCAACTCTGTATTTGAGTTGGGTGTTGGGACCTGTGAGAGGGAGAGCTTTGGGGAGAAGAATTACTGTTCACTTGAGGCGTGGGAAACCTCTGTAAGGTGGTGGAGAAGAAGTGGCATCTTCTTTATTGTATTCTTTTCTGTATAAAGTGTTAATACAATTTGGTATTGTCTCTCATATGCTGTGTTATTCTGAATTCTAGTTACTTGGTGAATCTGGTTAATTTCCGCATATTAAGTTGCTTGGTATTAGTAATCAAATTGCATGCTTCCGGTGTACACCCTCCCAACAGATTGAGATGTTTGTGAATAATGTTGGGATTGATAAGGACTTAGACTTGAAGGGGTTGTATAATTTTTTTTTTCTCATTTAAAGGATGGTGATTTTATAGATGGATTTTGTGCTTTTTGGAATATTGGCAAAGCAACTTCAAATTCCTTATCATTTATTGATGGGTGGAACTCTTGCATGGACCTTTCTGATAAGTTTTCTAGAAGTTTTGGTTAGTTTAAAGCCAATAAGAGGATAAAAGTGGCTCTTGATGCCCAAGAAAAATTGATTATTGCATATCTTGCTATTCAAAATGACCCTTTTAATGACAATCTTCTAGATTGTCTTTCATTTCTTAAACATCAACTTAGGTATCATTAACCCTTTATCTCTGGGGGAGCCCAAATTCATTCTAGGTTGAATTGGCTTAAACTTGGTGACAAAGGATCTAAGTTTTTCTTTAAGTTCCTCAAGTCCAATAGCTCCAAGAAAAAGATTACAATGGTTGACTATGGTGGTTCCCTATCTAGTGACACTAAGGAGATGAAAAATGTTTCTTTTCCCTTCTAATCCATTTTTTTCTTCTTTGGTGGTATAGATCCTGATGGTGTTAAAAGCATATATCTATGTGTCAAGTTTATCCATAGAAAAGTATCTCAAGGGCTTGATACTTTTTTTATAGTGAAATATTCATAGATGAGGTTAAGTCTACTATTGATTCTCTTAAGAATGATAAGGATCCTAGGGTTGATGGGTTTCCTATTGAATTTTACAAGGCAAATAAAGAGTGGATTTCCTAAGATTGTCTCTCTATGTATAATGAAGCCCTTAAGTTAGGATATTTAGGGTTTGATATTAATATAGGGGTTATTAAGCTCATCCCTAAGGATGGAAATCACACCCAAGTAAGAAATTGGAGACCCATCACCCTCTTTAATGTCTCATATAATATTTTTGCTAAAAATTTTAGCTAGGAGGCTCTCTTATTTTCTTCCCTCTATTGGTTTTAAGACTTAGATAGGGTTTGTTGAAGGTAGATATGGTATATATAATCTTATCTTGAGTTGGGAAGGTATGCAGTGGGCTCTAGATTCTAATCAGAATGTGTAAATGATCTTGCTTGACTTTGAAGAAGCATATGATAGGATTGAATGGCCTTTTATTGATTTGATGTTGAAAGCTTTTGGGTTTAAGGATAAATGTTGTAGAATGGTCAATATTATTTTTATAGATGCTTCTATTATTATTGAAGTGAATGGTGAACTTACCTAGTCTTTTGAGCTTCAAAGATTAATTAGACAAGGGTGATCTTTGTCACCTTATTTTTTTGTCATTATTATCGAGGCCTTGCACTATCTTCTGAGAAGTTCTATGGTTGGCCCCCTGGTCAAAGGCCTCTCTTTGACAACAAATTTGAACTTATTGATGTATTGTTTGTTGATGACATTACCTTGTTTTTTATCTTAATAAGGACTATTTTAAACAAGTTTAGTCCAAGATTTATTTTTATTTCTTTTCCTTTAGCTCTAAAGATTCTCTTCATATGTCTTTTACGATTGGTTGGAATGATAATCCTTTAGAATGGCTAGCTAGTTTTGGTTGGGTGTGGAAAGGCCTCAACCATTTGATTAGATATTTCGGCATCCCCTTTTCTATTATTCCCTCCTTTAAGAAAATGTGGGATTGGTTATATGAAAATGTCAATAAGAAGATTTCTAAATGGCATGTACATCTCTTGTCTCTACATGGGCTCATCTAAGTGTGCTAAAAATTTCTTTATTATTATAATATTTATTATGCCTCTTGTTGGATGTTTAGTAAATGTCATATTAACATGCTTCATAAAATCATAAGAGACTTTATGTGGTCTGATGGTAGGGGTAGTAAAAAAAGACATGTGGTGGTCTAGATGTTTTATTGTGTCCCTCAAAAATTTGGTGGTTTGGGGCTGAAAGATATTCATCTTCAAGGTATTTCTCTAGTTGTCAAATGGATTATTAGACATCTGAGTGGAGATGAGCCATGGAAAGTGTTTATTAGAAATAACATCGCCAAGGGTTTTCCTAAAGGTAAATTGAACTGAAAAGGGTTGCACATGTCTAATTTATTGGCTAGTTATTTTTCTATTAAGGTGGATGGCTCTCCTATTTTTTCTTGTCTATGAAAATCATGAGAATTAGTTAAGCACCTTATGGTGGTGCCTTCTATATTCAGTGGCTTGAGTGCTCAGTGTTAGGGGTATAGATCAATTTGGTGGAATCTTTCTGTAGACACCAAAATCATGTCTACTCCTTGGTCATCCTCCCCCCTTGGTCCCCTTCACCTTGCCTAACCTATGTATTATTAATTTAACATAATTATCTATTTTAAATTAATAATTCCCTCTCTCTCTCTCCATGCCACCTCACCACCCTTGGATTCCTCACCCTTGGATCCCCTCATTTATCACCCTTCCACTCTCCCCCTCATCCTCACACCCATTAAACCCACCTTCGACCATTTTCCAACAACACTTAAACCTGACAGTTGGGAAAATGGACAAAAGGCTATTTTTAACCTTTTGTCCTGCCTTCTAGCTACCAACATCAGTCAACTATCGACCGACGTCGGCAGTATTGTTGGCATCGGTTGCCTTCAAAATTACATTCTGCATCCAAAATGCGGGTCTACTCTTGGTTTGGTCTTCAATCTTCAACCATCGGCCAATCTTCCCATCTCCTGACCTCTCTCACTCCCTCTCCCAAACGTAAAGCAAGCATCATAAGGTACAGGTACTCTGCATTAGTCACTCCACCTTGCTGGAAGTCTTCTGCATTAGCAACAGGTCTCCAACACCACTTCTTCTTTAGTAGGCAAGAGGTAAGTATTCCTCCCTCTTTTCATTTCAGTAGCTTACAATGTATTTGTAATTACTTTCTTCTTACTCTTTCTGAGTTTCATCACCTAGACCCGACTATCAACCAAATCTCCCTGACTGTCTTCCTGGATAGGTTGAGAGGCCTTCCCCACATCCTTGCCCATTTTGACAACCTTTGTCTTCTACCTTCCCCCTTTTTAGACCATACTCTCTGCCCTACATCTCTGCATAGGCCATTAAACAGACCCAGACTCCCTATCTCTCTGTCAACCATAACCCTATCCAAAACTAGTCCAAGGCCACTGCCCTGACTGACATCAACCACTGCCCCAACCGACGTTGATAGCCTAACCGACATTGGTAGACTTGACCAACTGATGTCGATAACCTAACCGACATCGATGACTGTGGAATACTGATAGCAGCATTCAGGTATGCATTTGTTTCTATTTATTTTGTTCAGTCTTTCACCATTTCCTTTTCTATCAACATTCTTTTATCAATCAATGGACTGTCATCCTCCAAGAAGTCTTTACACTTCTAGGACCAAGCTTTCGCTTGGCAGTCCACCTTATTTCTATCTAACAACCCCTTTGTTTGAGTCTCTTTCTTCTACAGGTGTCATCCTCCACAGCCAAAGAGGAGTACCTTCAACGTCTAGATACGGTGCGTAGACCTCATCTCGGTATCTTCTAACCCTAGACCATTTCTCATAGTTTCTTATTCTTTTTTGAATGTGAAAGCGAAATTTGATAGAAACATTCTGGCATGCCCGGTGGGACCCTAAGAGTTTTTCCTTGGGTTCATACTCTTTTTATTCTAAACAAATTTTTCATATAGGTGCATTAGGTCTCTCCTTACATCTTTCTTCTATCTCTCTATAAAAGACACTATCAGCAAAGTTAAAAAGAATCTTTCTTTTTCTTCTTTTCTGCATCTTAGACTAGTCAGCTCATACTCTTCAACCCTTTCTCCATTTGTCTTCATCCGAATAAACATTTCTATTTGGGCTTAAAAATCTTTTTGCATTTCATTTTTGCTTGCATGCATTTTTAGTCCACACATCTAGTAACTTAAAACCACATTATGAATTAATCGTAGTGCACTTATGTTACACAACCTGACCACTTGCACAAAACTAAACATCTTAACTTACCTCAGACAAGGCTCGACTAGGATTTCATCACCTAGCGGATACCTTACCTGTCCCAGCAATCCCACTTGGACTTCACTACCAAGGGGAAAGCCCACTCTGTTCTCTGGCAGAGTATAATCTCTAGGGGAAGTATGTACTAGCTAAGTGGCCCATCTTATCACTGGGTTCGTGAAGTGAGGGGAGCTTGCTCCTTAGCACCAGGCCACATACGAAACCTAACACAAACTCTTGAGCACTGAAACTAACCTGAGACCAACCTTAGACTACTTCTTCTAGGACCCGTTCTAATAGCCAACTTTTCAAACACACTCTTCTAAGACATAAGCCAACAAGATTCTAAAAGTTTATTCTTAAGATTTAATGTTTAGGGTCTGCTTGTCTGCATCTTCTTTTCTATTCTTATCTGGTTGTTTGAGCTAGTAAGGACATATTATCTTACCTTGAATGGTCTTGACACATAGTCAAACCAGGACTCTTGTTGACCACGCCAGGCAACAACTACTCCCACCTTCGCCTCTTATGCCTAGTCCTCTAATGGAGTATCATTCAGAGATCAAACGAACTCCTACCTAGCCTACCCCGACTCAACCTTCAATTTTTCTTGAAGGGGACCAAAACTTTGAGAGATTCCTTGATCGCAATGTCAAGGCTCTCCAACACTATCTCGCAAGAAACCAAATGTGAGACCTTTCAGGTGAAGTGGCAATGACATCGACATCATCCGCTACCCAACCCATCATAACTCAGGATATTATCTCGACTAGTCACTCGACCATGGCCAATACACAAATTTTGGCCTCCCCATCTATTTTTGGACCTACCTCCATCAGGGTGTCATTACCCCCTTGACCACACATAGTTCAACCAAGTTCTACACCATACCAGAACCTGATTGTCTCAACCTCACCCACTCTTGCGCCTGTACACGTGGGAGTGACTACCTATCCTTTTACCAATGCCACCATTCAACCATCTCTGGTGGTATTTAGTCAACTTGTGTCCTCCAATTTCATGGCACAACCCCCTTTAACCTCGACATCAATCCCTATGAAGAGCTACCAATATGTTGCACCTACACAAGCACAACCAAGTACATCATATGCCCCTCCAACCACCTTTCAGGTACCTTATAACCTAGGGGGTGCCCCACCTGCTAGTCCATTAGCTAATCTCATCAAAATGTTGATGGACAAGATATCTAACCTTGAGACATCCATCTCTAGTTTTAGCAATGTTCTTTCATATGAACAAGTCTGCAGTGAACCCATTCATCCTTCCATCCCAATTTGACCTTATCCCAACCAGTGGGATCTTCCTAAGTTTACTCATTTCTAGAGTAAGGAAGACCCACAAAAACATCTACGAGCATTCAGACATGCTTGTTATCTTATAGCACATGATGATGTGTTACTGATACACACATTCCCCATGTCACTTTCTGGCCCTGCCCTTGATTGGTATAGTTTTATTCCCAATCATTCCCTCTTTTCATTCACTCAACTCTCCCAATTATTCCTTGACCATTTTTCGATCAATATCACCACAAAGGTCTCCATTACAGACCTATACTCTATCAGGCAGTTTGACAATGAATCGATAGCTAATTTTGTCGCCCGTTGGAGAGGCTTGATCAATCAACTCTCCTTCTCTCTACCTCAACATGAGCTCATCGAGCTATTTTCTTGAGCATGTGCTAGGCACATCTCACCCACCTTACGGGTTCAAACATTCCACACTTTTGATGAATCTTTCACCATGGCCTGAAAGCTTGAACTCTGCACGCTTGAAGAAGATAAGGTCAAATTGTGTAATACTAATGCAAGAGCCAATGACCCTTCTTCTTCCAGACCTTCTCCTACCAATTCCAAGTCCAAAGGAGTGGCCAAAACTATGGTCATTAGATCACCATCTTCAACAATAGATAACCAATCTCAACCCTCAACATCTCAAAGCACAACAAAACAATTCCAATAATGGTACATCCAGCGTTCATACACTCCAATTGGAGAATCATATGCTTTCATGTTGGAAAAACTTGTCAAGCAGGGGGTCCTCAATCTCCCTCCAATCCAACCACCTTAATTCAACCCTTCCAAAGCCATCCCAACATGGTATAGGGAGAATGACTTCTATCACTATCACCGTGTCCAAGGCCATGACATCAACAACTACCAAACTTTCAAGAACATTGTCCAAGACATGATAGACAATGGAGATCTTGTTTTGGATAACCCAAACATGCCACCCAATCAAAATATCGACATCTTTAGACAACCCTTTCCTAACCATCCTCCTAGCCAAACCAATGTCCAGACCATGACCGATAGCTCCCCACAACATGATATACATGCTGTCAACACTGTCTCTCCTCTTGTCCCTGACCAACCTCCTCCACAGGTAGAAGAGTCTTCTTCTCCTATTCATCCATCACAGGTAGAAGAGCCTTCTTCTCCTATTAGTTCTCTAATGACCTCTCTTATATTGGAGGATGCTTTGACTATACCGGCACCACTAGCCCCACCGTCCTCCTTCTTGCTACCAATGGAGGACCCTACCTTGCCTACTCCTCAACCACAAGTAGAAGGCACCATCATCCCTGCCCTCTACCCTCTTGAGGAGCCACATTATCTAATCTCTTCTCCACCAAGAGAAGACCCTATCTCTTCACCCACTTCGACCAAAGAAGACCCAATGACGGTATTCTCTCACTTTTTGCCTGAGATCACTACATCTCACCCATCTCCGTCCACATCTGAGCCCAAACCTGCGTAGGCATCCATCATGCCAAAAGAGATTAAATATCTTGGTGTTCACCCCATATCTAACCTCGCCTCTCACAATAGTGGCCCTCAAACCAAATAAAATAAGGCTACTAAACCACATCGGAGAACTCCTCCCCCACCTTCATCATTGCCCTCTATTTTGGGCCCACATCCATCCACCTTAATAGGAGTGCTTCCTACTCCCATACCTCATAGAGGCAAATTACCTCCATTACTTTCTCAACCCATCAAACATATATTTTCTCCAAAGCATCCAACACCTCTCATCACAAAAGTGCCATCTACACGTGTGGCTACACTGCCAAACAAAAAGATGGTATGACCAACACCTCCTACGACTCCCAACCAAAAGTCATCAACCCTTACTGCAACAAAACATGCAGACCCATTAGCAAGTTCTTATGCCTTACTATTACAACAATTATTATAGTCTTCTCGCATCAGTCTCCCACCTCTTAAACCATACCAATCTCTTGGACCAAAACCACCCTGGTTCGATGACACTCAAATTTTTGCGTATCATCGCACACCGGGACATGACACTGAGCATTGTTGTGCCCTCAAGGTTATCATTCACCAATGATTGGAGAAAGACACCCTTCTTCTTGACCATATTATCAACAAACCTTCAACATCGTCCCATACCTCCTCACCATCCCATTCATCAACTCTCAGATCAAGACCATCTTGGTTTGACAACACTAAATTTTGTCAATATCATCACACACCGGGACATGACACTGAGTGTTGTTGTGCTCTTAAAGCTGTCATTCATCAACACTAAAAAAGGGATGCCCTTCTCATCAAGGATCCTCTTGACCACCCTTTCGACAAATCTTTGACACCATCACATGCCTCGCAAACATCATCACCTAAATCAAGATCTCCACACAAGACTATGGTCCCTCCACCGCCTTTAACCCCATTATTCTAAATCAACACAGTCAATGTGACCACCAGCCCACTGACCTAAAAGGATAAAGGGAAAAGACATGCTTCTATCCCTTGGACATATCCATCCACCTAGCCTTCACCACAACCAAAACCCAAGATTATTGTCTTGGGCACATCTCGACCAGCATCCTCGAAGATAATCCCAGACTCTGTGGTGAAACAACCTCACCACACAACCCCTATGAAGATGTCTTTGTATGATCTCATACAAAAATCTCCATAGCATCATCAAACCTTCATCAAAACCTTACAATTAATGGAGGTCCAACCTGATGACCCCCAATCACTAGCCACTTTAATCAAATCATTACCAACCATTTCCTCCATCACCACCCATGATTTTGAGATTCCTGCCTTCAACCTAACAGATCAGGATCTTTTCCTCTCACACTAAATCTGTCAAACATTCTCCTTAGCAACTGGGGGAATTCAACCTTATATTGACTATTTTGACCATCTATCATGACCATGACCAAGCATCAACCAACCTTTTAATCATGACATCAACCAATCAGCGACTAAGCATCAAGCAACCAAGCATCAGCCATCAACACGTGACCAATATGGAAAGAATTAAACAAGACAAGTTTGCTCCACATTAGCTTGGACCTTACATCATAACACACAAGCATGGACTAGGGACTTATCAAAACCTAAGCCCCTTTTATGCCTTGCATCTGTGACCATTCTACTGTTAGTCGAGTACTCAATCACTTGATGTTTTACTTGATCTCGTCCCTTGAGTAACTCCCTGTCATCGTCATTCCTTTCAACCCTTTTTCCCAACATTAGTCACCCCTTTTGTCAAGCATGAAAGCTTTGTCCTAATAAAAGGGAACCCCTTAAACCTCTAGAGGCTCGTCCATGGCTAAAAATTCAGTCAACAAAACATATCAAAAATGGGATACCTAACATATCAAAATGTCATAAAATCTAAATGTAGACTTCTCCCTCGAAGGATAGCTACATAATTGCTATATTTACTAGACTACTCCCTTAAAGGATAGCTAGGCCAACATATCAAATATATAAAGCAAAATATAGACCACTCCCTCAAAGGATGTCTATGACTAAATATTGCTACAAGCAGCACCTTTTTCAGAAGCTTCCCGCATCGATCAGCTTCACATATATGACCACCAAGCAAAATAACATCCCTATGTAGACTTCCCGCATCGATCAGTCTGCTCCAAAAAAAAATGACTGACAAGATATCAAGTCATAGACATACCTATAGTCATTCTCCAGGTCACCTATAAAAGGGGCAAGGTTATTCCTGCCTAAAAAAAGGGTTACCCTATCCTCCCATATCACATCACCCGCTCAAGGGATTTCAAGCTCATTTTAATGTCAAAATGATTTGATTACTTCTCTAACACAACCACTAGTCAGTGACGTAATGCATGAATGGGGCTCTTTGTTCTAACAACCCCTATTTATGCTATCATTCTGGTCCTTGTCAATGAAAGAGCAATTTGCCTTTCACCTTCTTTCACACTTTGGTCACATTCAACCAAAGCATTTTCTACCCAACCAAACACATTTTTAGACCAATGTCATCATCATAATCCATTTCACATAGTTTTTGTGGACAACAATACACATGGAAACTATCGACCAAACACAATTTATGCCAAGCATAAACCATTTCTTACTGAAGCATAAACATTCTCAATTCATTTTTAGCATACATCCATCACGACTATGGAAAATTGCTAGGGATGAAAGACCACATCACCAATGTTACATAATACACCATTACACAATATGGAAAAGGTTGTAACATCATTTTGGCCCTCATCATTTCAAGCATGTACCATCAGACATATGGAAAGTGCTAACCTTTATCATGACCAAACCTTTGACTCTTAACTCGAACTACATTGGTCTGAGGCCCTAAGACTGGGGCTATGTAGGCAGCACTCAGATGACACGACATTTTCTGGGGTTAGCTCAATGATTCTGTTTGTTCATCTATCTGATGAACAAACCCTATCCTCTTCTAACCATGACTCAACTTGGTCCAAACCAATCCATGACCAAACCTGCTTTTTTTACCCTTTTCCTCCCTTTCTTGGGAGAACTACATTGGCCTGAGGCCCCTAACGACAGGAGCTATGTAGGTACCACTCAGTCTTCTAAGGTTAGCTCAGCCATTCCTTTGTCCATCCATTCCTTTGTCCATTCATCTGCCCGTTTGTCTCTCTAAAGACGTCGGCCTTTCATCTTTCATCATGACCAATCAACTAGCCCTGCAATGTCAAAGTCATTTCTGATTCCTCATGGGGCACATTTGAGATCACTTATATCTCAACCCACCTTGACCATGACCTTGGAGATCACGCCTATCTCCCCCAACCATGACCATTTCTGAGACAACTCTATCTTGGTTTTGATTGCATGTATGCTACCTCACTAATAGATAGCAAAATTGTCTGCAGACCACATTTTGACCCTCACAAGCATAGGATTGCGAGCAAGCTGATCCACACTACTTGTGACATTTTCGTGTTTTCCAAGAGCACTTCCTGAGCTTGGGATACTTGGAGCATGATGACCATTAGAGTTATAGCTTATATTGAATAACTCGATCAGCTACGACTAAATTTTGGGGCCCATTTATTTTGATTTTGGCACTCCTCGACCCTTGACCTGCGACAATTTGACCTACCTGTCCCGTGAAGTGGTATGCGTGTAATCACGACTATTGCAGTGTTTACACTCACTCTCCATCCTATCCACCTTCTATCAAATCAACACCTGACATCAGGTTCCCTTCTCTTGACTCCCACTTTGAGGGGGAATACCTCATCCATACCTCAGGGCAATCACCTCTTATTTTTGTCTTGTAGTTCATTCGAATAGCCAACAGGGCAAAATCAACCTCATCTCATATCTGGGGCAACCTACTCCTATTTTTGTCTTGCAGTTCATCTAGAACAACCAACAAGACAAAAAGGGGCAAATGTAGACACCAGAATTGTGTCTACTCCTTGGTCATCCTCCCCCCTTGGTCCCCTTCACCTTGCCTAACCTATGTCTTATTAATTTAACATAATTATCTATTTTAAATTAATAATTCCCTCTCTCTCTCTCCATGCCACCTCACCACCCTTGGATTCCTCACCCTTGGATCCCCTCATTTATCACCCTTCCACTCTCCCCCTCATCCTCGCACCCATTAAACTTGCCTTTGACCATTTTCCAACAACACTTAAACCTGGCAGTTGGGAAAATGGACAAAAGTCTATTTTTAACCTTTTGTCCTACCTTCTAGCCACCGACGTCGGTCAACTATTGACTGACGTTAGTGGTATTGCCAGCATCGGTTGTCTTCAAAACTACATTTTGCATTCAGAATGTGGGTCTGCTCTTGGTCTGCTCTTCAATCTTCAACCATCGGCCAATCTTCCAATCTCCTAACCTCTCTCACTCCCTCTCCCAGACATACAGCAAGCATCACAAGGTACAGGTACTCTGCATCAGTCACTCCACCTTGTTAGAAGTCTTCTGCATCAGCAATAGGTCTCCAACACCACTTCTTCTTCAGCAAGCAAGAGGTAAGTATTCCTCCCTCTTTTCATTTTAGTAGCTTACAATGTATTTGTAATTACTTTCTTCTTACTCTTTTTGAGTTTCATCACCCAGACCTAGCTATCAACCAAATCATCCCTGACTATCTTCCTGGATAGGCTGAGAGGCCTTCCCCACATCCTTGCCCATTTTGACAACCTCTATCTTCTACCTGCCCCCTTTTTAGACCATACTCTCTACCTTGCATCTCTACACAAGCCATTAAACAGACCCAAACTCCTTACAGACTCTCTATTTACCATAACCCTATCCAAAACTAGTCCAAGACCCGTCCAAGGCCACTACCCTAACTGACATCAACCACTACCCCAACCGACATCGACAGCCTAACCGACATCGGTAGACTTGACCAACCAACGCTAGCAGCCTAACCAACATCGATGACTATGGAAGACTGACAGCAGCATTCAGGTACGCATTTGTTTCTATTTCTTTTGTTCAGTCTTTCACCATTTCCTTTTCTATCAACATTCTTTTATCAATTAGTGGATTGTCATCCTCCAAGAAGTCTTTGCACTTCTAAGACCAAGCTTTCGCTTGACAGTCCACCTTATGTCTATCTAACAACCCCTTTGTTTGAGTCTCTTTCTTCTACAGGTGTCGTCCTCCACAGCCAAAGAGGAGTACCTTCAACGTCTGGATACGGTGCACAGACCTCATCTGGGTATCTTCTAACCCTAGACCATTTCTCATAGTTTCTTATTCTTTTTTGAATGTGAAACCAAAATTTGATAGAAACACTTTCTATCAATAGACAACATATGGATTTGATTATGGGATGTTTTACCTTTGTTTGGTACTCAAAGGGCCCTAAGAATTTTAGGGATATTTTAATTCATGATGGTTTGGCATCTTGGGTTGAGGTGTCCAATAAGTACCTCATTCCTTCTCAAAAAAGGACCTTCAACCTCTTTTTTAAGGCTCTTCAGTCTGCTATTGTTATTTTTGATAAGAAGAATGCGTTTTGGGATAACATTAAATGGTTAAGTGATACACCTCCAAAGGATTTTCCCACTAAGATGTTGTTTGATAAGCTTGATTTTCCCAAATGTCTTTTCCTCACCCTTAACTATTATTGGCATGCTTATGACTACTTGCATAGCTGGATATTAAAATTTTATTTTATTTGGGCTTCTTGTCTTGAACCTAATAAATATTGTTTTAGATGGTTGTTGTTGTTGTTTAATAAGTTGGTTTTTGGGTTTTTTATCTATAAATTTAGAATTTTCCAGCCTTATTATTTGTTTTGTGGGGAGTTGAAAACTATTAAGCATGTAATTTACTATTGTCCTTATACTACCAATATTTGGAAGCATTATCCTAAAAGTTGATCCTGTTTGTCTAGCTATGATATCTCTTGGTGCAATATTGATTTTGGTTATGCGTGTATTTATTCTTTTATAAATTTTGGTTGGTTTTCTATACTGAAGTCCTTTGGTTTATTTGGAAATAAGGAAACATTGATTGTTTTTAGTTTGAGGCAAGGTTGCTTACTAATTTCAACATTGAAGTTATCTCTAGAATGTTTTCTTTACTGCAACTCAAGATTCCTCCATATCAATTTAATAAAAAAATTCAAACTGAGATGTTGAAGATTTCTTATAGCTTCTTATTGGCATCGGTGGCTTTCCTAAATGACCCAAACTGCCATATTGGAGAGTTACTTAGGATTTTGTAGATGAGGTTCAATTATCTCAACATGAATGGAAGTTGATGAAGGATGTTTTTTTTGAACAAGAAGATGATTGGATTTTTTATGATTGGCTTGGATATTTTGATTCTAATAAGATTAATACTAATACTTAGCTATCAACTCAAAAGGAGGTGATGGATTATTTGTGATAGTTGGTCATAGCTCCCCTCAGGCTAGCTCTAGACACATGGATCCTTCATTTTCTCCCTCTACTTCTATTAATGTTTTTGCAATATTTGATGATGTGCAAGGTGATAGTGAAAAAATTATGGTCAATGGATATCATAAACATGTGGATGATTATATTAACAATATCTTGACTCATTTTAAAAAGGTTATTGATTATGGAAATGTGATTGATGTTGAGGAATTGGTGAATTATGTCAAGAATTCAAACATTTGTATGCTACTTGGTAAGGTTGAAAGTTTCTTGTCATGTGTATGTGCTCCTTAATAGGGACTTGAGTTTTAAAAGGGACCTATGGAGAAGAAGGATTTTGTGGATGATGAGGTGTATCCTAACACAATATTAATGGACACTAGTTATTCTAAGTAGGCTATATTGGGAAATTTGCATCCAAGATATCTTCTTAAAAAAAGTTTCATTGATGGATGGACATTGTGTGGAAAGAGATGTCATGCCCTACTATGACCATGATTTCATAGGGTTTCTTTCTCATCAACTTTCACTCATTAGATGAGTGAAATTTTGTGTGGTAAACTATCATTGGTTCCTTGGTATGGTGTGGTTTTTAATGTCCCTGGGAATTATTTTTCAATCCAATGGTGGAAGTTATTAATAAAATCCCCATATGGGTCCCTCTATACTATCTTCTATTAGGATTTAAAAATTTAGATATGATCTTGAGTTACTAGTAGAGAAGGTTGGGGAGTTTGTGAATATTTGATCCTAAATCAAATGGATGGCATTCTTCTTTTGGGAGTCACATCTATGTGTATGTATCTAACCCAGTTATTCATTCTATTCAGATTTCTTCTGAGCATGGTCCTATGGTTGTAACATGTGGATTTCAAGGGACAAACTTTCAAATTATTCTAATGTAATAAAATTGGGCATAAATTTATTATTTTTCCTCTCATAAGAAGACCCAAAAATGGATTCCAAAAGCAATAGATGTTGGTTTGATCACTCCACCTCAAATCCCAAGCCAACCCCATTAATCTCTAGGAAACTAGTGTAGAGATTTGAGAAAACATGGGAATTTCTATCAAACCTAGGGTAGGGCTCTCTGCCCACATGTAGGGATGGTGAGGGAGGCTAAGGTAGGAGAATTTGAGGGATTCATTTTTAGCAAGTAAAGGTGAGTCACTAATAAACAAAACTCTAGAGCAACATGATATAAACTTTGTTCAATAATTAGAGGAGGCTTTTTCTCAAAAGGATGATGATGATCACCACTTAGGATTTAAGATTTATTCTCATAATCTCATAGAGATAATATTTATCCAAATTAAAATGCTAGAATCATTCAAAAACTCTCTCTTATACTCTTAAGACAATGACGAATTAAGGGATGAAATTTTAAAATAAATAATTAGATCATTGTCTATTTTAAATAAGGTTGTAATTGGTGTTATTAAAACTCCTATATTAGTTTCTAGGTTGGTTAGTTGGGGTGCTAAACACTAGAATAATATGCTCCATAGATTGTAAGTTATCTTTCTAAATAGATGGAGATAAATATAGTATGTTCTATCTATAAATAGCTCCATCTCTTTGATGGAAAATTAATGTAATTAATTCAATAAATTGTATTTAGGCCTCATATATACATGACATACTCTTGAGAAAGATGTGTGGTTGTCTGTCTTCCACTAGTTATGTCTATGCTCTTATATGTTATTCTATAATTAACAATCTATCTAGACATATATGTATACATAGTGTTCCAAATTCACAAATGCTAAAGAATAGTTATGGAAGATGAAATGGTTGATCTTCCATGGGACTCTTCATCTTCTTGTGATTGAAATGAATGATGTCCAATTTTAATAGTTGAGTCATATGGGGGGATCCATCTCTTCAATAATGAAGGCAAAAACATTGTAAGCACTTGGTGGTATCATGCATTGTGAGTGGACATTAGTGGTTTAGTTTGTAATTATGTGGAAACCTAATAAAGCTAATGATGAAGACCACATAAGTTTTGACATAATTAATTAATTGATTCATACCTTTCTTAATTAATTTGTACCACTAGAAACATGTGTGTGGCATTTGGTGGAGATGGATTGGTGATATTAGAAGTATTGTGGGCCTTTTGAAAGTATTTTACAATATTGTAGACCATGAAGCATGCAATGGAATTACCACACACCATGAAGCATGAGTCAACAACATTAATACATGCCATGAGAATGGGCTTCCTAGTATGATGAAAATGTATTTTGAGAATCCCCCTGGACCAATATGTTATTATTAGTAAATCATCAAGCATATCTCTTATTTAGAAAAAAACAATATATCCATAGACATAAATTCCAAAGATTATTAGGAATGGATATTGGAGAGTAATCCCATCTCCAATTTAAATAATTATAAATAATACAAACCACACATCTTGATGAATGATAGGCCAACAAAAATATGTTTGAATTATAGTCAGTTTTTTATGCATACCAAAATGGCTTACCACTATCATGACACACAGCATGGGCCTTTGAAGGATATGTGCATATAATTCAATAAACATTTCAAAAAATTTGCATAAAAATATATCCCTTTACATTATTAGTCTTTTCACATAGAAGTTCAATCCAAATTTTAGATATCATGATGCCACATTCCTTATTTTCCCAAATCACTCCTTTGTGAACTCATACACATTTGTTTAAATATTGGGCACATTTAAAATCCAATGACATTTTTTTTATATGGTTGTGTGCATGGGAGGCAAGATATCAACACAACTAAAGATCACCATAATTATGGTGACCTACATTTTTATTTCTTTATGAAATTTATGTTAAGTGAAATATCAATGAGGATTTTCACTCTTAAGAAAGATATATCCCAAAAGGTTGAAATAAGTGGAATGCTTCTTGTTAGGATTATATTATTTTATGTAATGTTTACCTATTATAATGACATGATCCACATATTTTGAAAATAATTTAAGGTTAGTTTAGATTGGTCAGTCACTGTGTGTGACTGGTTACTTATGCATCTTGTATATAATCTAGGGTTAGTTCAGATTGGTTAGTAACCATGTTTGATTCATTAGTTAGACATTGAGTAGGAATAAGTTAAGAGAATGGTCAATAAATACATATCGTAATTTACTTACTCATGTTATGAAATATTAGCTTTCATCATTATTTTATATAATTAATTTAAATTTTTAATATAAAAATTAATTTATTGTGGTAATATTGGTATCTCTAAATTTTAATTGTGTGATTTCCTATCCTAAATCCAACGTATGCAATTGACAACTATTTATATGACATCTTTAGATAACTAAAAAATTGATATTAATTAGTATACATAACCTCTACAATATATAAGCTCTAACTACGAGTCAATTGAGAGTATACTCTTATAGAGCTATAACATAAATATCTATAAAGAAACACATCTTGAATTTCTTTCCATACTAAAATACAATTTATCTATGAGCAAAAATTAGAAACAAGATCCACCCCAAAAAATAAAATGACAGAATAATTACATGTAACTGATATAAGTATGTATTATCTTTAGAAAATTACACAGTTGACCAAAAGTTTCCCATAAAATGACCCAATTATAAACACTTAAGTGGGCACCCAATTAGCCAAAAAGTATTTGGCCATAACAATCTATCTTTGAACAAAAGAAATATTAAAACATGTGAATCTTTTTAACAATATTAAACTATTCTAAAACAGGTCAATTAATTGAAAACTTAGATAAATGAATATTTTTAATTGAAATGCTAAGTTGTGTTAAATATAAAAAGTACATTCAAAATAATAATTTGATTTCATAAACATGAAGAAGTTATAATACTTAGCTCATCTATAGATGCAAAAGTGGATTTGAGATATGTAGAGGTGGAAATAGGTAATAACAAGATTAGGATCCAATTGTCACAATTTAGAAATATTAAATCTAGAAACCTAGACACTTGTGTCAGCCTTGAGATATTTGTGTCAATGTAAATGTCCCGACACAAACATAATTATCCAGTATGGAATATTCATTATATTATGAAGTGACCACCTAGAGCCTTATGAGTTTTATGTCACCTTTATGTTGATGTCTTTTCTTTGTGAACATAGGGAGTAGATGACTGTTTATATAGAAAAACCACATCTCTTCACCTTAGGTCTTTGTACCTTTCCAAAAATGGGTTAGTGGGTTCATGAATTCAAGATGACCTCAAGGATACCTATGTCAATGAGCATTTCCCACATAGCCATTATTCCAAAGAAGGCCTCAAAATTATATAATTCTCCCCTAAGTGTTGGATTGTGTGTGCACAAGGGTGAAATATGTTATATGCAAGGGCATGTAATGATCTAACTTGTAACTTGACAAATACTACTCATGGGTTTCTCTTTGAATGCTTCAAACCTATAATATAATTGATCCTATGACTGATATAGAAATAAAAGAGAATAGGGTGGCTTTAGTTACTTGAAAGTTGATTTGATAGATGTGTGCTTGGTAAACTTTTTGAATATGACATGATGATATTGAATGGTCTTTGTTTTGTATTTATGCCACATAATTTGAGAATATCTCATGATAGGGTTCAATAAGACAAATAGATTGACCCATATGTTTCAAAACATTTGCAATTTGGATGACTTTTGAGAACTGGACATATGATAAGAATCTGTACACTTATGTTGATGTGTCCCTATGTGGGATATAAGTATCCAATAGGCTAAGAAGCTATCAAGGATTTAAAATTGATAGTGAAAGATATAAACCAAGTTTTAGGCCTGTTATATAGTGTAAGAGATCTAATTCATTAGAAATGATAGGGTTGGACCAAAAGATAAGCAATTTGACATAGATAGATGGGGAATGTAAGCCTTTTAGCAATAGGGAGGTCTAAAACTAAAGAGTAGAGACCTAATAGGTATTTGTCAAGTATACAAGACTAAAATGTTATATAAATAAAATTTTAGTATGTATATTTTCTTCCCTTTAATCTAGCAATGCATGTAATGATTAAATAACTAGTTTAAAAGAAAGAAATGCATACCTAGGTGTGTACAAGACACTTGCCTTTTTTTAGCCCACTTTGAGTTATTTGTTGGGTATGCCCTATAACCAAGAGCATTTTACAGTATAAATAAGTGTATATAATCTAAAATTTGAAATAATTGATATGCTTGAAAAGAAAGAGAGCAAGGAAGGAGTACACCTGTGTGTCGATGCAATCATGTTGCCCCTTGGTCTTTGACTTGATAAATATGATTCCTTATGAAGCATTAGAGATGAGAGAGTTTCAAATTTTAACCTTAGATATTTGAAGAGGGAGATTGGAAGGTAATTATTCCTCTAATCTAGGGTGGATGCATAAAGTTGGGGTATAAAAAAATGACATAATGAAAAATATAAAACATTTTCTGTTAAGGACGTACACCCTTTTTGTATAAAAAAACAATGGGTATGTGCACAGAGTTGGGGGACAATTATGTGGACATAACCCATAACACGTATGTGTTATTTGTATAACATGTATGCATTATGGCACTATATTTCCAAGCCATAATGTGTACGTGTTATAACAATAATTTATAAGCATTATTTAAAGTTATATAAACTCATACACATTATGAAAATGCATATGCATTTCTATAAGTTTCAATAAAATGTACATATTATTGAAACTATAAAATAAAAAAATACCCTCATCCTCCTCATTCTTCTCATTTGTGTTTTGTTGATTCCCATTCACATTTTTCCCTCAAGCTCACATTTTTGCCTACAAGATTCACATTTTTCCCTGCGTTCACTAGATTGATGATGATGTTATGAAAAAGAGGTATGTTTTTTGTATATTAGATATTTTTTTTATTTTTTTTTAATATGAATTGCATCTAGTTCATTTTTTCATTTTTCTCCAATAGGTCGGCATGCTCTCCTAATCCTCCACTAATCCTCTACCTAACCTTCCGCCCAACCCTCCTAACCCTCCACCCAACCCTCTACGTAACCCTCCTATGGTTTCCCTAGATCCCTTAGGCAGCTAGGAGGATATAGTTGCTCACATATTAGAGAACATAATTGAAATTGAATAAATAATTATGAGAATGAGGAAGCCCACTTCCACAAACATCCACTGCACCTATTTGGCCAATAGCCTAGATTTAGTATTAGGTCAAGTTGACTCGATAATGACTCAAATTGATAGATGGAGGTCATATATGGATAGTTGTAAGGTTTATTATGTTGATAAATTATTAGCATTTGAGGTGAAGAATAAAAATATAATAAAAGATCAAATTTATGCCTTATTTATCAACCTAACCACCAATGCCCCATTTCCCATAATGACCAAACGTTTCCCAATCCACTGATACCAACATGATTTAATTAAACCTAATTTTTGGGAATGATGGTGGATGGTGTTTGGATATCCCCCTTATAATAACCATGAGGTCCCTTTGTACTTTTTGAGGAAACTCTATTGTGAGTTTGTCCTCAATCAAATTCCAAACTACTTTGACTATGGTGAGTTTCAAGGTCAAGGGAAAGGCTCTGCACAAGATTGACCGGGTGCATGTCATGCAACTAATCAAGTTGCAAGGATCCCTACCTAAAAGCCACTTCATCTAGAGATACCCTCTGTGGTGATAGAGGTTATAGAGATAGACACTGTACATGCCCTTAATGCACTTACTAACATACTCGCTTATCATACAAGTACATTTTTAGAGATAGATGCTCATGATACTCTAGCTAGTGGCTATACCTGACCCCACCCATGCAGATGTTATGGTAATATATGCATTAGAACTTTAGATGATGATGGTGGTGCTTCATGGGGCTTGCAGGATATGGTCTTGACTTATGACTTTTTGGCACACATATTTTGTTTAGATACATTGGGAGTCTCTACAAACATGCATGTATATTTTATATAAATTTAATGTCAATTTTATTAAGTTATATTTGCATTTAAGTAAAAAGGTAAAAATTAATTTACATGTTTAAATTGAATAATATATATGTATATTTTTATGTTCCAGGAGGAGATGTTGCCTTCGACATCACAACTAGATAGTGGGCCAACCTAGGCTACTACATCTATGTGTGTCAGTATGACACCTTATACATTTATAGAGGTAAAATTTCAAGTGAATCTTATATACTCTATATGTACATTCATACACCTTAATTGCATCCTTGGTATATTTTGTGTAAGAAAATATAAAATACCTAATTTATAATTTTGTTGGGCTTTTTATTGTTTGATGTATCAACATGGATTGGCATAACTTGTTAGAAACTCATCCTCCGTCTCAACTATGTTTTCAATAACCAAAATAGAAAGTTGAACATTTGCTTGATATCCCATTATATGTAGTTTCCATAGTGGGTCAATCCCAATCAGTAGGATTGGATGTACACATATATATAGAATTCATTTGATAAAATTTATTTGGTACAATATATTTCTATTAATTTCCGAATCGAGTATATCATGTCTTCATCAATATGCACACCACTACTTTCTTTTAAATACTAGCCTCATAGCCAAGCACTTGATTCCTTGTTATCCTAATCACATATAGTGGTTCAATTTCTATGATAGATATCCTAAATGGTCATAGCTATCAATTCAATTCCCATCTTGATTCTATTTGAGAATAATAATTTCATCTCTATCTATGGAGTTATGAATTTAGATGGCATAGCCTCTTGATCCCATTGTACATAGTCAATTCCATTAGTTTGTTAGGAGAGTGTCCATTAGATCCCATTGTTTTATTGGGAGAGCGTCAACTATAAACTATAACCTATATGTATATGGCATAGGCCTTGCTACCATATATAAATAGGGGACCTCAACCCCATATAGAGAGATGGGGTTGAGTAGTTTGTTACCACCACCTACTTAGGGGGGCTAAAGACCTATTATATCTAGTTGGGAGGAGAGTTCCTATCTATATACATTGATGTAGAGATATATCAATTTCTATAACAAAATCTACCTATATCCCTTCCTTTAAAGGTTTTACTTCATCCATTCATAACTCATTCCCTTAGTCCTTTGGTCAATCAGATAACAATGATAAAATTATTCAAATAAATCCTTTTATATTCTTATCACATTGTCTTTACATCCTTGTTCCTGTCATTATTTCAAAATATATGTCTACTTACCCCTCATATACACCTTTCTATCTTTACCTTCTACTATCCCTATTTTGGGGTAAAGCTCCTTGTCTAGGCCTTAACCCTTTTCCATTAAACCTTCTCGCTTAACCCTTTTCTAGGCCTATAAATAGATCACAACCTCATTTACATACTTTTCCATACCTAACAAGCCTGAAACCACCTCCATTAGTGAGAAGACATAAATAATGTAAGATTACAAGTTTTTGGAATTTTTCAACAGTCAAATATCATTTTATACACTAAACCCTAGAATCAAGGTTTCTAAGCCATTACCAAGGCTGAGAGCACATTAAAGGGGATAAATTTTGTTTTAGTAGATTTCAAAACCCCAAACCTTTTTCATTGGGCCTATACTGACCCTATACAACTTTATCATTCAGAAAACAAGTTCTAAAATCCCATAATTAATTGCAAACTCAAAAATCTCAGTTTACAACCTTGCATATGCACATAGGAAAATAGGGTACAAGGTTACTTTTCCTTTCCTTAAAATTACAATATATTCAAAATCTAATATGGGATTATATACACTTCCATTGACTATCTTATACCCCTTACAATCTCAATGGAATCCCAAACTAGTTTCAACATTATATAGCTTGGTCCTTTGACTGTATGCTACCCTTTAGCAAATAGGGTACTCAGGGATTATTTCCTCTTTCAATGTCAAAGCACTATAAACCTATATCAAGATGATCTCCCCCTTTCTATGATAATTCAACATCCTTCTTTAAACTCTTTAGAATCCAACATTTGAGTTATCAATTACACACCAAGGGAAAACCTATTTGAACTCAAATTCAAATTTAAACATTTTATGACACATTTTAGACCTTGTATTAGCAATCCAACATGACCCTGCATTTAATGAATCAATTTCAAAAAATACACTAAAAAATCATCCCTCGTTGTCTTTTCCTTCTCCCTCATGAAACTGATGTTTCTTGCCTTCAATCTGGTGTTACAAGTCACATGTTGCACATATCCACTTGTCACATTCATGCTTCCTATGACCTCATTAGATTTTTTCATATCTTATGCAAGACTAAGTTTTTTAGAAAATTGTTTAATTAATTAATTTCCCAAGTTATTAATTATTAGGTTGTTTGTTCAGCTAATGACTAGGGTGGACACTCCTCCATCATTGTGAGTTGAGACAGACTTGGGCATTGTTACTGTAATGTCATCTATATAGGTACTCACCGAGGTATGTATATTCACTTGTAATTTTGAATTATAATTTAGTAATTTTATTTTAATAATTTTACTATATAATTTTGAAAATATAACTTATATGTATGAATTTCTTGTGTATGCAGGGTTGTCATACGACATTTGATAGTCTGATTCAGATGACTACTACAATAGATCCTCATTTGAGGATGTCATGTTAGTAAGTTACAATGCTAGTATAACTTGATATGTGTTGATTGGAATTAGAGGTTTGGAACTCCAATCATCCACCCACCCTTGTTACTCACACTCATTCCAAATAAAGTCCATGCATGAAAAACAAAAGCATGCCAAGTGTCACATATGAATAGTCTAAGAACCTACATTTGAGCTACAAAATGAGTGGAGATCACTTAAACCTATTAGAGTCATACAATCCTCATAGTTTTCCAAGTCTTTTTCCTCCATCAACCAAAAATGTTTATGAATAGTAAAATTTACTTGACCACCATGACATATGTTCTCATTATACCAATCAACCACAATTTTTGCATCAATCAAATTAACAACATTGTCATATTTTATATCCTCCCTTGCAATGGCTCTCTTTATACATGATCTAACATAATCATGCTCCCCTTTTCCATGTCTAGCCTCAGTCAAACTCCAAATATGTTCTACACCAATGGTAACATGCATCCTACTCAACCAATAAAACATCCATGCATTCTTGAATTGTGAGGTGCAATTGTCTAACCAAATGTAATGTCATTTGAAATTAATGTTCCTTTAAGTCAACCATCCATATAACTTATCAAAAAACATTGCACATACTCTGTACAATGTGATTGATCATCACTAATATAGAAATGGTACTCCCTTAATATTTTTTTATCTTCTTTTAAATTAACAGGTGCATGCATGAATACTATATGCATGAATATGGTTATTTATGTTGAGTTGTAATACTATGATTGAACTTCCATTTGTGGTTTGAATGTGTAGTTTTCTACAAAGTCAACTAATAAAAAAATAGAATCAAGTGGGAATATGTATTTTATTAGCTTTAAATGTTCATCCAACCATTTAACCCTATGTGTCTGCCTTGATTACTCATAAATAATTTTCTCCATGAATTCGACCATAAATTCTGAAACAGGTATCTCTTTTGTAACAAGCTCACACCTTTTAGATTCTTTGCCATATTTTACTTGATAAGTCATAGATTTGTATTTGATAAAACCAACTAATTCCTATCTAATTACACTTATACACTCCTCATGGATACATTTTTTCAATTTTGGTAATCCACCACAAATGTTGTAATTTCCATCCAAACATGCGTTCTTATAAAAAGAACTATCAATCTTGTCTTTTACAAAAAACATTTGAAATAAATTACATGGATAATTTTTGGATAAATTATATGCCACACTCCTAAAAAATGTTAGTAGTATGCAAAATACAATGAATATGGAAAAAAAACATCATAGTGAATTGAAAATTCAACATGTTGCCTACAACAAGTGGTGCGTGTGTGATTTATTTTTACATAAAAAGGTTTGGCCATCTCAAAAAGTCTTTGAATAATAATAATTTGTGGATGTTTTTAAAAAAACTTAGAGTACGATTGTGTTTGAGTCATATCCAAGAAATGTTTCAGATGTGGTTCATGATTAGGAGAACCAACTCTTCTTTACACTACATCTCTTGCATTAGGTAAAACTTTTGTATTATCTTTCTAAAATTGTGCAAGTAAGTCTTTCAAAGCATTGACTATTGTCTTGTCCTTTCATGGAAGTCTACTAGAGAGTACCCAGAGCTCGTTTATATTGGGTTTATTAAGTCTTTCACATCTTGCAATTTCTTTCATTAATGTTTTTCTATTTATATCAAGTTTTTGACTTGTTTTTTAAATCAATCATTTCCCCTATTTTAGCACTAACTGCACAAGTTGTCATTATTACGTCATTCAACATTAAAATCTTTATTGCATGATTTTAGTCCTACAAAATGATATGCATCATGTATATTCTCAATAATTTCATCATTTTCATTATCCATGTTAGATGTTCTTAGTCCTAATGTGTACATTATAGGTCTCGTCTTAAGCAATTTCATCAACAAAACAAATAATTGATATCTTTGACTATCATACTCAAAATTATGAAACCATCCCAAAATTCTTGAGCCAATCTTCTTGAATGGTGGTTAGATTTTTTTTATGCATTGGTTTCAAAATATTTTCATCAACTTCAATTAAGTACTTATCTTTTCTATACACAATTCTTAGAGGTGTTGTTATTGGTGGAATCTGTTCAAAAGGTGTTTCAAAATAATTATATGTTTCCATGAAATTTTCATCATTATTAATTTCTTCATTATTCGAGTCCATTAAATTTTCTTCATTGTTTGTGGGTAAATTATCATGTGTAGGCTCTTCATGAACATAATAAAAAACTTTAAATTTTGAATGTGAATTTTCAACATTATTTAATTTTCTATTGTCAATTTCATCGTAATTTAATTCATTATTATAAATTTTATCATAATTCAATTCAGTATTGTAAATTTCATCATTATTCAATTGATTATTGTCAATTGCCTCATTATCTAAGGCATTTGGATCATTAGGGTTATTATTTGTACCTTATATGGAATGAATTATTTGCATTTGTACCTTATTTTTTTCTCTCAACTCTTCTAATTGTTCTAATGTTTTATTCTTCAACTTCTTCCTCCTCCCTGAATGTGAATCGGAGCCCATTTTGACAAAATAAACCAAAAAAGTACTTCAAATGTGGGGTCCAAAAAAAATTGTAACCAAGAAAGTACATAGAGTACGAAGTGAATGTCTATGGGGACAACAATCTCAGTTAGGGATAGAAATAGACATTGAAAAGTGAGTTTTTATTTATACTTTACAGAACACGTACATGTTATACGAATACATACACATTAATATAATGTGTACGTTTTCATTTAAGTATAGTCATATGCTATAATAACAAGCAAAAAGGATCATATTCAAGAATTTTTTCCATTATAATACTATGATATGATGCAATAACACTCAATAAGACTGTAATATGATGCATAAATCCCTAATATATGTAATAAGACAATTAGATATTGCAATAATGCTATCATATCATGTAATAAGGCTCAATATCATGTAACAAGCCTATCATATGATGCAATAAGATTATCATGTGATGCAATAAGACTATCATGCGATGAAATAAGACTATCATATGATTCCATAAACCTCCAATATGATGTAATTAGGCTATCATATGATTTAATAAGGCTGAATATAATGCATAAATCCCTAATATGATGCATAAATATCCAATACATGATGAAATAAGACTATGAAGTAAAAAGACTAATAAATGATGCAATAAGGTTCAATATGTAAGACAAAATGAACTAATTTTGCCCAAAATCCCATCATAGGTCATTACAAAACTAAGTGAATAATAGGTTCACAAATTGGTACTAATCACATTCTTTAATTTATGCATTTGTGATGAAATCAAGGAACTTAGGGGTTGTGTTTGTTATAAAATTAGTATTTAGGGTTAGGGGTTTAGTGTAATGGGTTTGTGCATGTGTATATGTCATAAAAATAGAATTTAGGGGAACTGTACATGTTCAAATGATAAAATTAGGGTTTGCGATCAACATGTCATGAAATATGACTTTATTTAGCCCCTTCAATCACATCATAGACTCCAATTTAGGTTCAATGGGTTAAAATTGGCCACATTTTCATTTAGATTTTCATTTTTGATTAAATTAGGGTCAATTACGTCATAGATGTTACATCTAGATTATACAATCAATTGGGACATAAATTTGGTTTAGGGGCTTAATTTTTCCTAAATCATGTCCCTAATTGAACCAATCAACTAATTAGTTCAATTTATGATATATAAAACTGTACTTAATTTTTTCCTAAATCATGTATATATCATGATCTTATAGTTATGTCAAGAAGGGGTTCAAATTGGCCTCCCATGCCTCTTTGATTGAATTTCCCCTATAATTGAACCTTATTGTGCCATGTGTGTACATCATACACCTGAAAGTGTTAAATATATCAAATATGCATCATGTCCTATAAGTTTTAGAGTTGAAAATTCCTTGGGAAGTCAAATCCAATTATATATCACCATTTGTACCTTGTACGTGCTTGAAATTGTCAACACTTTTAGAGGTGTCAAGTCTTAGAAGCATTAAAAATATCTATAAGATCCCTGTAAGTCTCAACCTAATTAGATATACACATGCACATATGTATCTTGTATACACATATATTTGTGTTAGAGATCTACTGTCACTTATTCTAGGAGCATCAGATTTATTAGATCCTCAAAATGCCCAATCCAATCAAATATTTCCATGTGTGTAGGTATAGTATAGCTAAATAAGTGTTAGAGTTATCAAATATACACATCTTTGATACTTAGACATGTTCCATCACTAAAACAACCAATCCAACTAAGGCCTATTCACAAATTTGTCATACATACATACATACATAGAAGCCAATAATGTTTAAAGATCGACATCAATACAATAAACTCATGTCTAGTAAATAATTCACATGGTGTGAGCCTCTGACTTTCCATTACTATACAAAAATTGTCATGTAGAGCCATTTAAGGTCCCATCTAAATTGAGCAAGCATCGAACGTTATTAGTTTTCTACATGTATGCATTTAAATTATTTATATCCCTCTGCTTTGAATTACCTAGATAGATATCCCAAAAATTACATTCATATTGAGTCTTACACACATGAGAGAACATAATTCAACAACATGGATGAGACTCAACCTCAAATCCTAAGCTGGAGCATGAATTCTGAAACACATGTACTACTTTCTTGTAATCCACATCATAAGGTTTAAGCTCATTATAATGAAATATGAACAAGATGATCGAAGATATATGTACAAAATATATAATCTTGAAACCTTCAAAAAGGGGGTGCACATTGGTATTCAATTTTGATAAACCATCTATATGAGGTGAGTAGTTCATCATCCATATGAACAATTATTGGGTCTCTCTACTCAGCATCATCCTTGAGGGGAAGTAAGTCTTAGATTTAAGGGACATTGTCACAAGTTATATATATATATATATATATATATATATATATATATATATATATATATATATATATATATATATATATATATATATATATATATATATATATATATATATATATATATATATATATATTGAGTAAGTTCAATAGATTTTGCACTGAGGTAACTTATACATATGTTATACTTGGTAAATTTTAGGTCTACGCCATCTCTTAATGGTTTTGAACAAAGTCACTAGTGCATTTAGATATTTTCTAAGATATATATTCATCACTATAGGCATGACATCTTAAAACCACATCTGAAAACCACATCATCACTAATGGATAAATGTGACCATTTCAAGTTTATTGAGCTCAAAACCACATCTTATACAAAATAAAATGCGTACCCAACTTGACCAAAATATTTAAGAATTTAACATGTACATACATTGTAGCTCCATCATCATACTTTCGTATCTTACCATCCCAATTACATAGTAAGGTATAAAACTCTATATAGTATTGATAAACATCAAGTGTTATCTAGCTTGTTTTTGAGATTGCAATTGTTGCATCCATGGTTTGGCTAGGACTAGTCCCAATACAAAGACACACTCTTTAGATGACATGGGAATAGATGGAGTGGTTGATGGTTGTCCCATGTGTGATGGAGGGGTAGATGAAGAAGGTGCATGAAATGGAGGATTAACCATATTTTCACAAGAGATATTAATTTTAAGCAAAATTTTAATAATTTTCTTGAATACATTAGGGGAATCAAAATTTAATAATTGTAACAATAGATAGAGTTTTCATTGGGACCTCAAAATGCATCCATTGAATTACATGCACTAAGTGGCCTTGGAGGAAACTTAAGGGATTTTATTCAAAACATTTTAGGAATGTTTTTGGGACAATCCAAGGCATAATTCACAAGTATTGGGCTTCATTAGATAGCATTAATGAAATAGATTTCAAAGAGATGAACTATTACACCAAGGGCTCAGTTCTTATTTCTACTTACACAAGATTATCTATATTACATAGTCCAATTCAATGGGTTTTCCAATTAAACAAATTATTTCAAAATTTATAAATAAAGGGGTTTGGTCAAAGATATCAAAGAAACAACAAAAGGGTAAGATAAGATTTTAGGCATGTAGGATAATACAAATAAGAAGTACAAAATTTAAGGGAAAGTAGGCTTTTAGAAAAGTAATGTGGTAAGGTATATCCTTGCCTTACTAGGGGAAATATCCCAATAGTTGTGCATGTTTCAATTATCGAACAAGGCTTTTGTTAACGTGTGTTCTATTAATGAAACATATTGGTGTATATAAATATTAAAGTGCACCAAAAGCTAAACATGTAATATCTACTATTGTTCAACATTTATTATATAAAATTAAAAGTAACCAATCACATCTTGACATGTAAGAGTCAAGTATTGATACTCTAATGCACAATGATTGGTACAATAAAGGTTAAATTTTGATAATAGGTTTTAAAATGAATTTTATGACCTCTCATGATAAAATTAGTTATATTGTCAAATGTATAATGTGTTAGACCTTAAAACCTTAGTTATAAGTAGTTAAGATGACATATTGAAATGGGTAAAAAATTTGAAGTCTAATGTGATGTTAATTCACTGTCTAAAGCTAATGGGACCTTTCCCCTATAAAAAACATGAAATTTGACATTTCCCCTATAAGGATGCATAGATAATGGGACCTTCCTCCATAAAAAACAATTTTTTTATTTTTTTGGTTTTATATCAAAGAAATGAGTATGCATTATATAACATGTACGTACTCTTTGTTGCATCACACATTATTTCAATTTAAATTTAAAACCAAGCCTTTAGGCCTAAAAATGGCTTGGATTTTTGAGCCAAAGGCTTAGGACTGTGCATCTACAGCTGAGATCAAGAGTTTTAGGAAAAATCACCAAATACGTTATTAATTTCAACATCAAAATTCAAAAAGTTATTACCATTATGATGAACACATTGTCCTCTTTCTAAATGTATGTTTTTTATAATTTTTTTGCTATTTTAAGGGTTTAAACTATATTTATTTCTAACAACACCTTTTTTAGGCCATGCTTAATTATAAAATTCATCAAAAAAATATAAAAAAAGTTCATCACACACAAGAAGATCTAATCTAAATATTCACTAAAGGGTTTCTAACAATATCAAATGATTCTCAAAAAATGGTGGGTCGCACGAAATGGTACAATTCAAAATTTCTTAAAAAATAAGAGGTCCTATTCAAATTTTAGATGTTTGACCTATTTATACTTAACCATTTTTCAAAATAAATATTTTTTTGGAAACTAGACTTAGAATTCTACAATTCATATTTTTATACCATCTTCACATTTTGAGTGTAGTTATCTCTAATTATCTACAGAAGTTCACATTTCTAAAATTTTAGAAAGTTCATGTCCACAGGTAGGCCCTTTTTTGTCCCCCAAGTTGGTGCACTTACGCCAATGCAAATCTTGAAAGTGTCGATCCTGACCCTAAAGAGCGTACACCTTTTATAAAGGACATACACCCTTTTACAAAGGCCCTTTTCAATCCAAAGGGTCTATACCCTTTGATCTATTGTTTGTTTTTGTATTTTTTTATCTATTTTTTTTTTTAAGGATATATTTCATAAAATAAATATAATAACTATTATTTTATATTCCTATACTTTGAATTTGTTTTACTAAATATAACAAATTAGGGCCACACTACATATTCTGAAATTGATTATAGTGTTGTATGAGTTACCATTTAAAAGTTTGTTTTTAAAATTCCATTTTAGTCAATACTTAGTTTTAAAAAAATAGGATCAGAAGATAGAATGAGAAAAAAGGTTTCAAATCATGTTATGCATGTAATATATCTATAACATTGAGGATTACATGCCTACATTACCTAATTAAGTATTCCTTACCTACTTTATCTACTTGAGTATGCCCTACCTGATTAAATAACTGAGCCATATCTTGATTTCAAGGAGTATAACCTACCTAAATACACAAGCCATATCTTGATATTTAATATTCCCTACTAGTTTCAAAGTATGTGCTCCATGTACTCAACCCGATCTACTTCAATATCCTCTAGAAACTTGCTTGTAATTAGGTCTCTTCCTAACCATAAACTATCTCTTGGTCTAGATCATAAAAAGTCTTCTAAATATTTGTATTGAAATACTAATGACCTTATTCTTTAGTATTATCTCTTGACTTCTTAGACTTTGTATTTAGATCAAAATAAACTTTCAATGTCTTAAAATAGGGTACTCAATCCCAAGTTAGTAATATACCTTAAAGCAAAAGCCTTATTTGACTCTTAAAGTACTCAATTGTACATCCTCACTTCTTTTAATAATACTATGAGGGTTTAATCAATTATTTGACTCAAGCTACTTAGTGCATGAATAAATTCATCTCAAAACTCAGATGACAGTAACTCTACCCTTTATAGGCCTATTAGGCAAAATTATACCTCTTAAGGACTTGATACAAAGAAGAAAAAAATGCTTTATTTTTTGGACTCATTCACTTAAAAAACTCAATGAAAATATCAATAAAATGATACAAGACTCATAGGTGTTTTTACACAAGCTCAAAAATTAGATCACCAAAGTGCCCAAAAAGTTGACCAAGTCCTAAGCATTGTTATAGTATTACGTATAGGCATGTTTGGTATTGAAAAGGTGTTATTAATCTAATATCATCACAGGATTCTTATAAATATTTATTAAAATGTTTGGATACTATTTTTGAGGATGAGAAACCAATTTCCTTTATTTCTTTCTTAAGAATTGGACTTTAATGGAAACTTTTATCTTTAGGTATGGATGGCCTAATATGCTTACTTATAAGGATATTGACTTGGCTTAGTTTCCAAACGCTTTGAATAACTTTAACTAATTATTATATAGTGTTTAAAAAATAAAATTGGACCTTCAAAATAGGTTTATACTCAATCAACAAAGTAAAACACTTGAAGTTTCTCTTGATTGAGCTTTCTTATGACTATCTATAGGTAGATCAAAAGGCAATCCTCTGTATTTGTAAGAACAAGGTGAGTTTGAGAATGATACATATTGTAATAACTTATAAACCTTCTCAAAAAACTTCCATATGGTTTTTAGGATATTCCACTAGTTTAGATGGAAGTTATGGTTCTTTTTGTATCAAAAACCCTATTTTAAGGTTTGACTCTACATACAGATCATGATAGCTTCAAATTGATTATTCATATAACTTAAAGACTATTTTCAAGAACTAACACTTGGAATAGAGTCTTTAATTCCTATCTCAACTTATCCAATATTCTGAAAAAACTCATGCACCTTTTTCTATGTGATATAAGATAATTCAAGTGATTATAGATACATAAAAAATAGGCTTTTGAAGGTTTTAATGACATGAACCTTGGATCAAGTATAAATTATCTTCAAATGAAGTTATATTTCTTTCACGCATGAAATAAATTTTTAAATACAAAAAATTAAGTAACAACACACATTTTATTCACAATAAAATGATTATTTTGACTACATAGACCCCTGTTCTATCTTAGTAAACTATCAATTGTACTTGCAGTCATGAAGTTCTTCACTTTTTAAGTTTGTTCTCACCTTCAATTCCTTATTTTTTATAGTTTTAAAGGTTATAAAATTATTAGATACGTAATATACTTGGATTTTGGTATCTTTTCCTTGGAATGTTCTTAACAACCTTGTTCTCAACTTAGAAAATGAACTTTAATTAATGGGTCTATCAATATGCATAAATGAATAGCCTATAGCATGCAACCTATAGATTGAAAGGATAGGGGTTATTTTCACCTATATAGATAAAAGAGATCCTAAGGATGTTTGTGTAAAAGGATTGAAGGTGCATTCAAGATGAATTCCTAAATAATTTGTGGGATTTTTAATCAATGGGTCTATCAATATTGTTACATCCTATTTTCCTTTGCCAGGTTTTAGTCTGATGAATTGTTATCCCGTTGGCATATGTATCATTGTGATGCATTGGATATGTTACATGTTCTTACATTTGTGTGAATATTTAGACTTTATATTCAAATCAAGAAACTAAATATTTTATTTTATGAATAAATTAATAAAAATATCTTTATAAACATCTTTGAACATTTAGCCAACTCATTATTGACATCAGAGATATCAATATAGTACGACATATGTCAATAGAACATATATGTACATATACACTAGTTTTCAAAGATATAATTATATTTTGATTATGGGCTTATGCATGTATATCTATTAAATAACTAGCTAATGTTGCTTTAATAATTTTCATGCAAAGTAAAAAATTGAATATCTTTATTATACTACTTAACTAGACTTATTGTTTATTAAAGTGGCGTATCACTTAGTAATAAGAAAATGATATGTTTTTATCTAAATTAAAGAATTATTCAATGAGATAAACTATGGATATGCATATTAGGTTAAAAAATAAAATAGAGATATAATTAATTATTGGGGGAACTTAAGACAAGATTGAGAATTAGAAAATGATGACTAGGACTTGTAACAAAAAGTTTATAAGAAGAAAGTGAAGTTGAAAGAAGAGTTAGAAACCATGTAGAGATAAAAATACCATGAAAATAAATTAGGTGCATGATATCAAAGGAAAGAAGATAAGGAATATGGGGCAATGAACATTAAGAGTGCCAAGTTTTTTTAGATGAGACTAAAAAAAACCTTGTAACTTAAATGTTATATGGGGACCATTGATCATGCCTTCTGGATGGCCTTAATGAAACCCTTGTTATCACAACATCTAGGGTTTGAACCTAATGGAGTAGCATTTTCATCCAACATTATTAACATTTATGCCATTCCAAGTTTTGTTTTTTTCTTATCTTTAAGTCGACCAAAAAATATAGTTCACACCATTATTTTTATCTCAACTAATTCAAATCAAATGCATTCCATTCCAATAAAGGATTGTAATGGACCTTGTAAGCCCCTCTATACTATAAATATACTACCATATGTGTTTATATCCATGCCTAGACATGACATATATATAATGTATATGTGTTGTGGTCATGCCTTCTATGGGGAGTGCGAGTTGTTTCAAGTCTATTTCCAACATTTAACAATTATAAGTGGGATAATGTTAGAGGGATACATGGTCACTGAAGGAGTGGAGGAGAGAGAAATGTGATGGCTAGTGTAAAATTAACAAGAAGAACACAAAAGGTATGGAAGGAGAAGAGAAGATGTTGGATGAAGAAATAAAAAAGAAGAGAGGTTGACGTTGGAGGTGAGAAGAAAGAGAGACCAAATAAGAACATAAATTGACCCAAATCCATTTAATTTGGCAAAGCATATATGAGATGAGTAAATATTTGTACTTTAATTTTTTTGGATTCTTTCTTCTGTTTTGTATATGTGCATTTTTTGGTATGTTTTAAGTTCTTAGAAATATATGATAAAACTCCTATTTTCAATAAAGATACCTTTATATAATAGACTGAATACCTTACCATTAAATGTATCTTGAAGATTCCCATATAAGCATCGATTTGATCTTTGAAAGCAAAATTTATTTTGGTGTCTCAATTAAATTAGGTCCTTAATATAGACATCACCTATTTCTAGTCATCTTATATAAAAAGATATATATAAACAAAACCTTATGTAATGATAATTAGATCTTAAATTTTGATCTTCTATCCTTATGTCTTTCTACTTTGCATCCAACTAATCTACTTTTGGATTGAGTGTTTAGGTAGTTTATATGTATAGTGCAATTATATATGCATGGGTTTGGGATGTATGAGATGGTTACACTATAGTTTATATATCTATCGAGTTGCTAATTGCTAAACAATCTATGATAACCACACTACATATGATGGTGAATGACTTGTGTGAGTATATATAGTTTGTCTATATTATTAATATGGAAATTGACAATATTTTGTGAACTATCAGGAATGTATCATTGTTAAGTTCTAATATTGTCTAAATCATATGTAGTGAATGAACAAGATTACCACGTAGATATCATAAATGGAAAGATATTATAAGGCTTATGAATAAATCAACATAATATGTTTTAAAAATGATTGAATTAAGGTAATACATATTTTGTGTTATTTTAAAATTATAGAAAATGGGTAAATGGATTTTTTCCTTAAATGTACTTTTGTACAAATAATTGAATTATGCTTAAAATTATCTATTATAATTAAGTTAATATAGACTTTTGTTGTCATGTTTGGTTGCCATAGTTTTTTCAATATATGCTTAATTATATTAGATATTGCATGTATGTGATCATGATCCTTAGATTAGTTTACCTAGATGGTGAGCTTATGCTTTAGATTATTTATCTGATTTGTATATTATGGGGCCCACATTGATGATACTACCCAAGTAGCGAGATGGATTCTTGAGCTTGGTTAGTATCACCAATGATATGTATGAATAACCTGATCAAGTGATGTGTTATGAATTTGACTAATCTAGATGATCATATGTTATTTAAAAACTTTGGTCAAAGTAATGTTAGATTAACATTGTTAATTTGTATGTATGATTTTCATGTTATGCGATATCATAATAGAAACATTTTTATTTATGATATACATCATGTAGTATAATCTTAAAACACATAGGGGATTGTGCAGGGGATCATTGGTTCATGTTTGGAGTGGTAAAGAGCTCAGATGATACTCTCCCTCCCCCACTATAGTACATTCTTGGATACAACACTTAAGGTTATCATAGATATGTGAGTTGGTGCAATGCAAGCTCCAAAGAGTTAGTTATCTTTATTATAAGTCTAAATTCCTATGGATTTTATAAATGTAATATTATATTACATGAACATTCATTGTTGTATTGGGAGACAACCCATAGATGTGTCATTATGTAGTTACTAAATACTTGTATGTCTATTATGCATTTAGACATGGTAATTTATACTCTTTTTGGCTAAGGCAAAACTACTTATATGATAGAGACCGTGAGAAGTTTTTCAAGTACATTTATTTATATATGTACAACTATCCATATGTATATATATTATGTGATAATGTACATCTTTGACATCTTAGCTTATGTGAGTTTTGATACAAATTATATTATTTGGAGGCCTGTTGAGTCTTCTCACTATAGTTAAGGAACATGGTTATCCTTATGTATGCAATTTTCAAATAATCACATATACTTGTAGTAGTTATGAGAGAACTACATCTATCCCTTATTCTGTGCATGTAGGAGACATAGTAGATATGTATGGTAACTTAGGTAGTGAGCGCGGGCATATGAAACTAACCTTGATAGGTATTTCTTAGTATGACATCTACTATAAATGCTAGTGAAAGCTAATAACCTTTTTGTAGCACAATATTGTTATGCAAACTTGTCAGTAGGATCAGGTTTGTAACATCTTGTAAGGATGAACACTATATGCAGTATATTTCATGAGAGTTAACTATGCAAGTGACTAGACATTTTTAGAATATCATAGTGCATCGTGAGGTGTACCTAGAGATTATGCTCACTTCAAATTGTTATTGAAGGTATACTCAGATAGTATAGTCCTAACTTTCTTTATTATTGTGGTTGGTTGTAAGATTGTTGTTGGTATTGAGTCAGATACTCAAACACAAAAACCTATAATCATATGGGATGTCATAGAGTTTTATAGTATGAAAACTACTCAAATGGTACATGATGTATTCATTATATCTTGACCCATACCTAAATGAATATATAAGTTATGGTTATTAAATGTTTGGATAGAGTAATCATGAATTATTATAGTATGGGATATCATAGGATACTTCAGCATAGATGTATATACTTGGGTAGTAGATAATATAGTTGTATGTTTGAACTCTCACTGAAATTGATTGCTCTAATGATTTTATTGGTTATTACTTAAGTAATATATTCATAACAGTTAGCAAAACAACATGTATGCATGCGTAAAATCTTGGGAGTATTAAAAAATGATAGGTTTGAATGTTATGTATGTTATGTCTTACATTTTTTTGTACACTTAGCTTACTTTTATTTATAGCATGTGATTCTCTATGGAGCTAGGAATGTAGATTCAATCATCATTGATATAATCTAGGTTTTATGTGAGAGTGCTTGGTAAGCAAACAACCCTAGATAGTAATGTGTTATATTTGAGTGTGTCACTTAGCCACAAGATTATCGACCAGAGCTTTAGAAGCTCATCTATTTCATGATTAGATTATTCCCTATTTGGATTAGAGTGCCAACCCCTTTGGTGGTGATGTCCCATGGAGGAAACCATCACATTTGAAAGGAGAACTATATCAGATCCTAATTCTGAAGAGCAAATATGTAGGTTACCCAAGATTATGGTGGGATAATGGGTCTAGATCCTTAGGCTAGGTTAGGGTAGACTTGATTGCATAGCAATTTGAGTGATTGGTTGAATTAGTAGCAATACTTAATATGAGAATTTAGATTGTGTTAATGTTCCTTGTGAGATAGTAAACTTTTTGTATCTTACATTTTATTCTATTATTTACAGTATTGGAATGTTGAATTGTTATTACTTAAAGTTACTAATTATGACTAACTCAAGTATTCTAACAACTATGGTTGAATGAATATTTAATATTTAGTTTTTTTTAAATTACTGCATTTTATAAGTACAACTAGGAGGTCTGTTATATGTGGTATCAGATCTTAGGCTCAAATGATAGGACCTAATGATTCCATTAACATTTTCATATCTTCTATTTGTCAGAAATGATAATTTGGAAAAACATGTGGTACATTGAGTGGGTACCCTAAGAATATTCATAACCCCTTAGAGTTATTAAAGGGTGGGTTTATTGAGTGTCTCGTTGGTGATGGTTTTATAAGGTGTATGGTTAGGAGAGTACATATCTTAGTTCTTGAGTTGTGAACAAGAGTTTCCTACCATATTTTTAATCTTTTGATTGAACACCTCGAGTATGACTACATCTTTATTGGTAATCAAATCACCTTCACTGTTTACATTTTTGTCTGACATGCACGTAGTGTTTCTCATTTCAATATATATGCTAACATTTTGTGTCTTGTTTACATAAAAATAAGGAATGGGAATTTCCTTTGTTGATTGTAGATGACTTGATTATAAATTCTATTGTGTTAGGAGTTTGTAGATTAACATCCTTATTTTGTTTAATATACTTTAGAAGAAGTATCATCTATCTTCATTAGCTTAGAGGTGAGTTTTTATGCTCATTCTACGTGTACATCATTTTAATCTACGAAAAAGGTTCATATTTTTTGAATGTTGATTTAGTGTTTTCTTAAGTGGAAACTTGTTTTTGAAATATTGTTTGATCTCATTTCTCTTAAGTTCATGGGATAGTGTTTCCTACTTATTGAGAAAAGTTTTAGGATTGGATGGATTGGTGCATCCTTGTGGTTAATATTTTATTTCTAGTTAAGTAGATTATGATTCTACTATTGCAATTTCATAAGTAACGTGGATTGTGGTGTTATCTTTTACCATATGAGGATATGTAGGAAGTATTGTTTTGAGACATTATCGCTCTACTTTTTACTTGTAACTTTATAGAGTTACTATTTTATCTAAAATACAAACTTGACCATGAGGAGTGGACAATAATGGATTTATATTAATTATGGTTGATTATAATTAGTATGTTATTATCTACCTTTGTTAGACTAATATTATTCTATTATTTTTAAAACATGTTTTGAAGAGTAGTATGTGTACCTTTTTGCCATGAGAAAGTAAGGTATTAGATGTATAGAACATCTTGGTAAGGGTAGAGATAAAATTTTAAACTTGTTATATGCTAGACATGCAAGCAAGAGACATGGTCTCACTTATAAGGTTGAAGTGCGGTATAATCCTTCACCTATGTATGTTATGTTAATTGTGAGATTATTTATATAATAGGTTAAGTTGCAAAATTATGATACTAGTTATGCTTATAGAAACTTAATACAATATCAAAATTATTGTGTGATTTTCTTATATGTATATTAGTATATATGGAAATCTTATAACTTATAATATTGTTTTTTATGATTTGTTAGTATAGATTTGTGTTTCTTTGAACCTTGTGCACATTTTTTTGAGATCATCAAGTCATGGAGACCCAAGGGAATAATGGTGAATTAGGAATGTGATTTATAAATGATAGGATGGTATCCTACTTAGCCTCACATTGACTGAGATTATTGGTACTAAGTTGGATCTGATAGACAGACTTATTAAATTTAGGATTTGACACATAGAACCTGTCAAATTTAGTTATATGGTCATACACATGTATAATGGATGGGTGTTCCATGTGGATGATTATTCCATGATTGTATACATTGTTACCATTTCATATTTATCATCATATGTGTCTGGAGCCCTGATTGAGTTAGGACAATATTGACGTGTTATACTTATTTGAATGTAGAGTAGTGATAGTATTAACATATATATATATATATATATATATATATATATATATATATAATTCTTTCCAGGTGTGCTAAAACCTTTTCTCCAATTTGAGAAAAATAGTCTCTAGGTTGGAGAGATGTGCAAAGGGATTGGAAGGTTTTGTGAAACTCTTCTTGGTTATTATTATTTATTTATGTGATGATCTCATGTGTTTTAGGAAAGCCAATAAGACTTTTTCCAAGTTGTTGGACCTCAAGGTGGTCATGTTAAACCAATTAGCATAAGTGATATTCATAAAAATTATTTGTAAAATAGAAAATGTCATCGAGTAGGGTCTTGTGGGATTGATACTCTATGAATAATATTAAATGAGTGCACTAGTATGATTTTTTTAAGGTAAAATTTATAGTTATTTACATACTATGATATTAGATACTATGTTTATATGGTGATAAACTTTGATGTCATTTGGAACTTTTGTGTCATCGGGGTGATGCCCAGTTTTAGGGGGGAGGATGTTACATCCTATTTTCCTCTGCCAGGTTTTAGTCTAATGAAGTTTTGTCCATTTGGCATATGTGATATTATGACATGTTGGCTATGGTACATGTGCTTACATTTGTGTGAAGATTTAATCTTGATATGCAAATCAAGAAACTAGATATTTGATTTTATGAATAAATTAATAAAAATATCTTTATAAATGTCTTTGAACATTTAGCCAATTCATTATTGATATTTGAGATTTCAATATAGTACAACATATGTCAATAGAACCTATATGTACAAATACCCTAGTTTTGGAATATATAATTATGTTTTAACTATGGGCTTATGCATGTATATCTATTAAATAACTAGTTAAGGTTGTTTTAATAATTTTCATGCAAAGTACAAGAAATGAATATCTTTATTTAATTACTTAACTAGACTTATTGTTTATTAAAGTGGCGTATCACTTAGTTCTAAGCAAATTATATGTTTTTATCTAAATTAAGGAATTATTTGGTGAGATAAACTATGGATTTGAATAATAAGTTAAAAATACAAAATAGAAATATAATTAATTATTGAGGGAACTTAAGACAAGATTGAGAATTAGAAAATGATGACTAGGGCTTGTAATTAAAAGTTTACAAGAAGAAAGTGAAGTTGAAAGAAGAGTTAGAAACCATGCATGGATAAAAAGACCATGAAAAGAAATTAGGCACATGATATCGAAGGAAAGAAGATAAGGCATATGGGGAAATGAGCATTAAGAGTGCCAGGTTTTTTTTAATGAGATGCAAAAAAACCCTGTAACTTAAATGTTATATAGGGGTCATTGGTCTTGCCTTCTGGATGGCCTTCACACAATCCTTATTATCACCAAATATAGGGTTCAAACCTCTAGGAGTAGCCTTTTCATCTAGAATTATTAATGTTGTTGCCATTTCTTTTTTTTGTCTTTAACCCAAAAATAATGCTGCCACCATTCTTTTTATTTTAGTTGATTTAACTCAAATGCATTCCATTCCAATCAAGGATTGCAATGGACCTTGGAATCCGCTTTGCATTGTCAAAAAACTACCATATGCACATATATTCATGCCTAGGCATGACATGTGTGTGTGTGTGTGTGTGTGTGTGTGTGTGTGTGTGTGTGTGTGTGTGTGTGTGTGTGTGTGTGTGTGTGTGTGTGTGTGTGTGTGTGTTATGTGTGTGTCTGAGTGTGTGTGTGTGTGTGTGTGTGTGTGTGTGTGTGTGTGTGTGTGTGTGTGTGTGTGTGTGTGTGTGTGTGTGTGTGTGTGTGTGTGTGTGTGTGTGTGTGTGTGTGTGTGTGTGTGTGTGTGTGTTGTGGTCATGCCTTCTACAAGGAGTGTGAGCCATTTCAAATATTTTTCCTATGTTTAAAAATTATAAGAAAGGGGGAGAATGTTGGAGGGTTGCATGGTCACTGGAGGAGTGGAGGAGAGAGAAAGGTGATAACTAGTGTACAAGCATCAAGAAAAACATAAAAGGTATGAAAGGAGAAGAGAAGATGTTGTATGAAGAAATAATAAAGAAGAGAGGTTGGTGGTGGAGGTGAGAAGAAAGAAAGACCAAATAGTAGCATATATCAACCCAACTCTATTTAATTTGGCAAAGTGTATACCAGATGATTAAATATTTATACTTTAAATTATTTGAATTCTTCCTTTTATTTTATAGCTATGCATTTTTTGTTATGTTTTAAGTTGTTGGATATATATGGTAAAACTCTTGTTTTCAAAAAAGATGCCTTTATATAATAGATGAAATACCTTACCATTAAATGTATCGTGAAGATTCCCATATAAATGTTGATTTGATCTTTGAAATCAAAATTTGTTTTGGTGTTTTAATTAACCTGGGTCCTTAATATAGATGTCACTATTTCTAGTCATCTTATTTAAAAAGATATATATATAAAAACCCTATGTAATGATAATCAATTCTTGAATTCTGATCTTTTATCCTTATGTCTTTCTGCTTGGCTTCCAATTAATCTACTCTTGGATTGAGTGTTTAGGTAGTTTATACATATAGTGTAACTATATATGCATGGATTCAAGATGCATGAGATGGTTTCACTATAGTTTATATAACTATCGAGTTGATAAATGATCTATGATAACCACACTACATATGATGGTGTATGACTTATGTAAGTATATATAGCGTGTCTATATTATTAATATGAAAATTGACAATATTTTGTGAATTATCATAAATGTATCATTGTTAAGTTCTAACATTGTCCAAATCTAATGTAGTGAATGAACAAGATTATCACATAGATATGATAAATGGAAAGATATTATAAGGCTTATGAAGAAATCAAAAAAATATGTTTTTAAAATGATTAAATTGTGATACTACATATTTTATGTTATTTTAAAATTATGAAAAATGGGTAATTAGAGATTTTTATTAAATGTAATTCTTTTGTACAAATAATTGTATTATACTTATAATTATTTATTATAATTAAGTTAATATAGACTTTTTTTGTCATGTTTAGTTGGCATGGATTTGTCAATGTAGGCTTAATTATATCATATATTGCATGTATGTGATCATGATCCTTAGATTAGTTTACCTAGATGGTGAGCTAATGCTTTGGATTATTTATCTGATATGCATATTATGAGGCTCACATTGATGATACTACCCAAGTAGTGAGATTATTTCTTGAGTCTACTTATCATCACCAATGATGGGTATGGATAACCTGATCAAGTGATATGTTATGAATTTAACTGATCTAGATGATCATATGTTATTTAAAAAAATTAGTCAAAGTAATGTTAGATTAACATTGTCAGTTCATATTTATGATTTACATGTTGTGTGATATCATAATAGAAACATATTTTTCTTTATTATACATGTCATGTAGTATAATCTTACAACACATAGGGGATTATGTGGGGGATTGTTGGTCCTTGGTTGGAGTGGTATAGAGCTTGAATGATACTCTCCCTCCCCCACTATAATACATTCTTGGAGACAACACTTGAGGTTATCAGAGATATGTGAGTTGGTACAACTTGAGCTTCAAAGAGTTAATTATCTTTAATATAAGGCTAAACAACTATGGAATGTGTAAATGTAATATTATTTTACATGAACAATCATTATTGTATTGGGAGACTAGCCATAGTTGTGTCATTATATAGTTACTAAATACTTATATGTCTAATTTGCATTTAAACATGGTAATTTATACACTTTATGGCTAAGACAAACCTGCTTATATGCTAGAGACCTGAGAAGTTTTCCAAGTACATTTATTTATATATGTAAAATTATCCATATATGTATATATTATGTGATAATATACATCTTTAACATCTTAGCTTATGTGAGTTTTGAATCAAATTATATTATGTGGAGGCCTATTGAGTCTTCTCACTATAGTTAAGGAACATGGTTATCCTTACTTATGCATGCAATTTTTTAGTAATCGCATATACCTATATTAGTTAGGAGAGAACTATATATAGCCTTAATTTTGTGCATGTAAGAGACATAACAGATATGTATGGTAGCTCAGGGAGTGAGCATGGGCATAGGAAACTAAACTTGATAGGTATTCCTTAGTATGACATCTTCTAAAATGCTAGTGAAATCAAATAGACTTTTTGTAGCACAATATTATTATGCAAACTTGTCGGTAGGATCAAGTTTGTAATATCTTGTAAGGATGAACATTGTATGTAGCATATTTTGTGAGAAAGTTAACTATGCAAGTGACTAGACATTTATAGAATAACATAGTGCATCATGAGGTGTACCTAGAGATTATATTCTCTTCAGATTGTTATTGAAGGTATACTCAAATAGTATAATCCTGACTTGCTTTATTATTATGGTTGGGTGTAATATTATTATTGGTGTTGAGTCAGATACTCAAACATAAAGACCTATGACCATATGGGATTTCATATATTTTTATAGTATGAAAAGTACCTAGATGGTATATACTATATTCACTATATCTTGACCCATACCTAAATAAATATATAAGTTATGATAATTAAATACTTGGATAGAGTGATCATGAACTATGATAGTATGCGATATCATAAGATACTTTAGCTTAGATGTATATACTCAGGTATTACATATTATAGTTTTATGTTTGAACTCTCACTTAAATTGATTGCTCTAATGATTTTGTTGGTTATTACTTGAGCAATATATTCATATCAATTAGTAGGACAACATGTATATGTGCATATAATCTTGAGAGTATAAACTAATGATAGGTTCAAATATTATGTATGGTATGTCTTGATTTGTATTGTATACTTAGCATACTTATGTGCCTAGAATGTGATTCTCTATGGAAATAGGAATGCATATTCCTTCATCATTATTATTATCTAGGTTTTATGTGAGAGTGTTGGATAAGCACACAACCCTAGATAATAAGGTGTTATATTTGAGTATGTCACTTAGCTATAGGATTGTATACTAAAGATTTAGAAGCTCATCTATGTCACAAGTAGATTGTTACCTATTTGGATTAGAGTGCCAACCCCTTCAATGGTGACGTCTCATGGAGGAGACTATCATATTTGAAAGGCAAACTACATCAGACCCTGATTCTAAGGAGTAGATATGTAGGCTATCCCAAGATTATGGTGGGGTAATGGGTCTAGATCCTTAGGCTAGGTTAAGGTAGACTTGATTTTATAATAATATGGGCTATTGGTTGAATTAGTACCAATACTTAGTATGAGAATTTAGATTGTTCTAATTTCTCTTGTGAGATAGTAAAAAATTTGTATCTTACATTTTATTCTATTCTTTGCAGTATTGGAATGTTGAATTATTATTACTTAAAGTTGATGATTATGATTGACTAAAGTATTCTATCAACTATGGTTGAATGAATTTTCAATATTTAGTTTTAAAAAAAATTGCATTTTCTAATTACAACAAGGAGGGTTGTTACAAATATGCATAAATGGCTACCATGTAACATTCAACCTATAGCATACATGTAACAATGATATAGTCATTCATACGTTACATATACCCCATACCTAGTATTACATGTAGGTATATTATGACTCATACATGATATATTCCTGTATTCATGAGACAATCACTCATACCATACACAAAATTATCTAATTACACTAGTACACTCCATTTACACCTACACCATTAACCCTAAACACCATAAACCTTGAACATTGAACCCTAAACCTAAATCCTGAATACCATAAACCTTTAATTCTTAACCCTAATACATTATCTCTAAACCCAAATTAATAATAACTAAACCATAAACCTATACCCTAAACATTGAACCTTACAACCTTAAACCCTAGACTTTATACCTTAGACCATATGCCATAAAAAATAAACTTTAAGCCCTTAAACTTAAAGACCAAACCATAAGCTTAAAATTTTATATCCTAAACATTTAACCATAAAACCTTATCCCTATACCCAAAATATTAAACACTAAACCCCAAACCCTACACTTTGAACCCTAAATTCTTAACACTAAACCTTGATCCTAAAATTCTAAACACTAAACCCTAAAGCTTGAAATTTTAACCCTAAACCATGAACCCATAACCATAAAACCTTAAACTCAAAACTGTAGACCCTAAATCATAAAATTGGATAAACCCTAAACCTTAAAATGTAAATGCTAGAACCTAAACAATCAATCCCAAAAATTGAACTATAAACTTTGAACCCTAAACCCTTAACCCAAAACTCTAAAAAAGAAACCTAAATTAAAAACACTAAACCTAAATAAAAGACACTAAACATACATTATGGATACCACACCATAGAGGAATGATGCAAACATTGGTAGTTCTTCTTAACCCCCTCTCCACTTTTGTATCATAATTCCTACACAAGCACAAAGATTTCAATACAAGGAGAAAACATGCCATAACAAAGTCAGTGGAACAAATTCTAATAATTTAGACTCATGACCCACATCATTATTTGAGAATAACTCATAAACATGTGAAGATCCAAAATGCTCTGGCCCTTTTGCTCAATGATTTGGAGATAATTATGTCTAGAACAAGGAATTCACCTCATAAAAAGAAAACACAAAGAGGTAATTTTTGATCTATAATCATTTGTCATCATCCCTCATCATTCAAAATGGATTTCCACCATGCAAGTTCAAATATTATATTATCTTATTTCCATCATGTAAATCATTCAACAGTCTCCCTAGAGTAATCCATATTAAACCTACCTAATCTAATATACATGAATGAGAATAATCTCCCTAGTACACTACAATTAGAATAAAAAGAATCAAAAAACCATTCACGATTCATCTAGAAAAGATATTATTCAGTCTAAAACAAATTTATACTAATTACTAGAATGGAACACACTCTACTAGATTACGGACTGACTACGAATGATGGAGTGATTATGTACAATGAGGGCCAATGAGGAAATGTTTAAGGCCAATGAGGTATGAGTACATATGATGAGGGGTGATTAGAGATGATTAATAATGATGAGGGTTAATGAGGGAGTGATTAGGGATGATAAGGGATAATGAAATATGATGAAGGATTGACTAGGGATGATAAGAAATGATGATAGTTAATGAACAAGTTATTAAGGATGATGAGAGTGTGACTATAGATTATGGGGGATGATGAGAGAGTGATTAGGAATGATTAGGTATGATGAGGGTTGATGAGGGAGTGTTTAGGGATGATCAATGATAATGAAGGATGATTAGGGATGATGAGGGAGTGATAATGAAGGATGATGGTAGCCAATGAAGGAGTGATTAGGGATAATGAGGGATAATGATAATAGATGAGGGAGTGAATATGGATGATAAGTGACTATGAGGGTTAATGAGGGAGTGATTAGGGATGATAAAGTTCAGTGAGGGAGTGTCCTATGTGAATTTGGAGTGATAGAATATGAATTTATTCTATGACTTTAGAATAATGAATGAGATTGGAATTGAAGAATGCATTGATTGACCATCTATTTGACATTTATTTTGGAGTGAATGGTATATTTTTAGAATTAATTTTGAATGGTGTTTTGATTTATTATATTTGGAATCGAGTCTATTAGGGTGATTAGCTACATTCACGTAAGGTATAAGTTATCATATCATGACTACAGGTATATGTCATGTATGACTGAATGCATACATATATGTAATAGGTATGTGATAGATGTCATGTATGAGTGACCATATCATGACTATAGGTATGTTATAAGTCACAATAGACCCATTGATTGAAAAACCCACAAATTATTTTGGAATCTACCTTGAAGCTTGGGTGGGGCATATTGAAGTAGGTAAAGTAGGTAGGTCATATTCAATTAGGTAAAATATAGGACATAATCAAGGGTATACATATATTACATACATAACATGATTTTTAATCTCATTTCTCATTCTATCTTCCAATCTAGAAATTTTTCAAACTAAGTATTGACCATATTGGATTTTGAAAAACTAACTTCTAAATGGTAAATCTTACAACTCTAAAATCAATTTTATAAGATGTAGAGTGGCCCTATTTTGTTATATTTAGTAAAATAAATTTAAAGTATCAGAATATAAATTATAGTTTATATTTTTATACTTATTACATTTATTTTACTAAATATATCATTACAAACACAAACAAAAAATCAAAAACACTATAAAAATAACCACCTTAGACTGCACATAGAAACAAAACCACAAAAACAAACACATAAACATCTTCAAACACAAAAACAACTAGATCTATTTGTAAGAACATAAAAAATATACTTATCTTTGAAATGGGCGTACACCCTTTCAACATTTCAATATTTTTTGTATTTTCCCTCCAAATGTACCTTGGGTACAGGCTTGGGGAGGTCCTAATCTAGCTTGAAACTAGACATAGAGCAGCCCACTTAGTTTTTAAGAAATTTAGGATTGTTTTTCATGTATATATTCTAAAAATCTAAAACTACACTTTCTCCTCTACAAACCTATTATGGAATATATACATATCGTCACAAATTCCCTTATTACTTTTTCAATATTAATCAAATGTTTATAAAACTTATATCTCAACAATCTACACATTGTTAACTATGCATTTTTTTAAAAATGATTTTCATAAAGTTAAGGTCAAAAAGTTATGTTCAACACTTTTAGTTTCAATTTTATAGCTATCTTGAATTGTAAAATTATTTAAAAAGTATATATATAATAAAAAATATTCTCAATAATATTTGATATTTCACCTATCTATATATGAAATTTCATACAAAAATTAATTCGTTTACTAAAACAAAGTGTGTTCATACACATGCAATCTCCTCATCTTTTCATTAGAGAAAACCAACATATTGTCATAAATTCATATATTTCACATGCTTTTATCTAGGTATTGAAAAAATTATATATTTAGAAACTACACTCAAAATTCCATAATTCATGTTGTTATGTCATTGGTCAAATTATTTTCGAAGTGTCTTTAAAATTCTCTGGAAATTTAACTATTTTTATTTTAAGAAAAAATTATTGCTTTATACCCCTCCTTTTTTCCCCCCATTATCCCGCATCTAACCTCCAATACAAGTGTGAGTTATGACACAACCATTGAGATCATTGAAACTGAATCATACAATTCAGATGACAATATAATAAAATCCAAGTTAAGTGGTATAACCAACTCAAACTTTAAAATGGAAGTAGTGTTAGGTCTTCGAGGGAGTTTAATATCAACCATATTGCTATGAGTTGTAGAGATGGATTACATAGATGGTTGGATCAAGCATTAGTCAGGAAAAATAAGAAAAATGCTTTAAGAAATAAAAATCGAAGCCAACCTATTCAATGGAGTTTGCAAATGAAAATTAAGAGAAAATGAAAGAAAGCACATACATATTACCTTCCTAAGAGTTTTCCATCACAAAAATGCAACTCAAAACATGATTTTTCCCTTGATTTGGTGCACAAGTCTTCAATAATGATGCAAGGCAAAACTCCTCCATCATCTCAAGAACACCAATAAAACTAGGCTCATGATATGAAAATCAATGTTGTGCCTATCAATGAAGCTATCCTATTGCAAACAAATTATTATCAAACTAAACTCAAATTACTTGTAGAGATAATCTTACATTATAAGTTTACATAAATGAAGCTTAATCAAAGTGGTTTTCACCCTCCTATTTATATATTTTCTATATTAATCAGGATCAACCATGACCATCCATCTTGAGATCATGATGTGTGTCCATGAATTAATCCAATATTGCATAATTAATCCATAAATATGCTCATAATGATTTGGGAGGAAGGGGAATTAAAAAAGTATGGGAGGCCATTATCTTCATATTTGTTGCATTTATAGCTTATGGATGCCACCCAAAAAATGATGTCATTTGATGGTACAGATAATAGGAATTAATTTATAATAAATAAATATTAAATAACTTCCATGGAATTCTTACTTAAGCTCATAATTTGGTTTAATTTGACTAAGTAAGACCAATCAAAATTTAATTAATTCTTTTGGAAATTGGTTGCACTTCATTAATCAAATTAGTCAAAAAGTCATATTACTAGCTTCTAATTTGACTGAAGAGGAATTAGAAGGTGATGTTAGTTAAATATAGACCATTATCCCATTTAGGATGTTGTCAACAAAAAATAACACATGCACATGTTGTGTGATTTTGAATTAGAAGAAAAGAGTGATCTAGAGCACCAAAATGCATTTTCAATTTTGACTCAAAATGATTTAAGAAAAGTTAATAATCACATAAAATACATTACCCCATTTAGGGATAAATTAGCCTAAATTGGTACTTATATATGATAATCTAAAACCATTTAGAGCATTTTTATTGATTTTGGTTTAATTTGTGCATTTTCATAAATTTCAAGTAAGATTGACAATTTCAACGCAATGATATTAGGAATTGGATGTCTACATTTTACCCTCATTTGAGAAGGTGTAGTGAGACATTTAGGGGAAGTAACATATTTTCAAAGAAAAGAGTTTTCAAAAATAATTTGGAAGGAAATGACCTATGATGCCCCCTCAAGAGGACATACTAGATGAAAGAGAAAGATGAACTCTCAAAAAGAGAGAGAAAGTGAGATTAAACCATGGAATAAATTAAATCTAAATGAGATAATGCTTACACATATTGATTACATCAATTATCAAAATATTATTAAAATATAATGAGCCCCAAAGATAAGGGGAATGAGAAGGATACAATCCAAAAATATAAATGACACACTTTGAACACACCCAAAGCTAGGGTGCAAGTTGCATGCTTAAAAAATGATCAATCCCAAGACAAGTTGCACACTAAAATACTGACAAAATGAGGGGAAAATTCCATATATATTAGAATTAGAAGAAAAGGAGAAGCATGTCTCCAATGAAATAAAAATAATAATGTGCTCTATTAGAATGAATTTGATTAGTTGATAAAGTAATTTTTCCCTAGTAGGGAAAATTTTTACCACTAATAAGGAATTATTTACTCCTATAGGGATGATTTATATTTGTGATTGGTTAAAATGTTTTTCCCTTGTAGGAAAAAATGGCAAGCAATAACTTAAGGATATAACCTATTACATAGATTAAAGATGAGTTGGACTAAACGTAGAGGTGATGGTCTAATGACTAAAACTACCATGATCAACCAAACATACAAGGATGCACAAAGTGATAAAAGAAATTAATAAAATAATAAAGATGGCTAAGCTAAATGTATATACATCATGTATCTAAGTACTACCTAATAGTCTAGATGGGGACCTCAAGCTAATGTAGTTCACCCAGAAGTGGGGGAAAATGGAATGAGGAATGAAAAAAACTAACCAATGTTCAATTAGACTCATGATGTATGTCAAGAGATGCACATATTAATAGAGTAAAGTGTGAGATAAGCCATTGGTACCTAGTTTAATTTGTTTTCTTGAGATTTTATCATCAATACTGCATCGATCTTGAGACTTTGATCCAAAGCACATAATGCTTGTTATAAAAAATGAAATTATGCATCATAAGTATGAGAACCTTATAATGACATTGTATTTCAATTATATTGAACTTATTCAAATGTGAATATTTAGAACTAAGGATAATGATAAGAAATACCAATACCAAAGTGACATCTATTTACATTTTTAAAAAATAAAGACAAATAAAAATAAGACATAAATGAACTGAACCTAAAATCAAGATATGAATAATCAGGATTTAAGTAGGTACAAGAATGTTTAAAAATAAAGTAAGAACAACTTAACAACATGAGATCAAGATATATGTGGACCATCAAGATGTACCTATATAAAAAAAGAAGAGCAAAACCAAATAACAAAACAAAAGACCAAGAAAGAACAAGAAGAAACAACCAAAGGAAAGAAAGGAAAAAAAGTGAAACAAAAGAAGAAACAAGCAAGCTCAACACAACACCAATAAAAAATAAATAAACACACATAAATAAGAATAATGTTAGTGTGGTTTTAAAAAAAATATTCATGTATATGTAGTAGAGGTGTTACTTTATATAATAATGTAACAAGAACAAGGACATAAGGCTTCCCCAGATGATAGGGAAACAACATAGAAGAAATGGGGGAAGAGAAGAAAATAAAGGGGGTGGGGTGGTCAAGCCGACTCTAGATGTGAGTATATTAAAACCAAAATTAAGGAAGATGCATCCACACATTGATATATTGGTAAAATTTGAACTAGAGAAATTATTGGGAGTAGGCTTCATTAGACCATTAGACTATTCTGAATGGATATCAAACATAGTTTTAGTTAGAAAAAAGACACAAGGTATATGCCTTTCGACATATTTTAGAGACACCATCAAAGCATGACCTAAAGATGATTTTTATTTGCCTAACATCGACATGATTATTGATTCTACTACTAGTTATGAGATGTTATCCCTCATGGATAGATTTTTTGGATACAATCAGATCAAGATAGCCCAAGAGGATCAACACAAGACTACATTCACCACTATGTAGGGAACATTCTATTACCAAGTCATGCCATTTGGCTTGAAGAATGTTGAAGCCACATATCAACATGCCATGACCTTCATATTTCATGAAATGATGCATGATATTATTTATGACTATGTTGATGACATTCTAGTAAAATAAAGAACATGTGTTAGACATCTTGATGTTCTATGTAGAATCTTTGAGAGACTTCATGAATATAAATTTTGCCTAAATCCTAAGAAGTGTATCTTTGACATCACTTCAGGGAAATTGATAGGGTTTATTATATCACAAATAGGGATCAAAGTTGACCCTACAAAGGTCAAGGATATTATTGAAATGCCTCCACTTTCAAATCTTAAAAAACTCAAAAACCTACAAATATATAATCTATCTATAAGTTCATATCTCAAATGGAAGATAAGTACCACCCATTTACACATCTCTTGAAGAAAGGGTCACATTTTAATTGGATGAAGAATGTTAGTTAGCATTTATAGATCTCAAGACATATTTGGCCAACCCACTAGTTTTGAGACCACCAACACTTGGACAACCACTACTTCTTTACATATCAACAAATGAACATGTACTAGGGGAACTTTTGACCCAACATGATAATCAAGGTAAAGAACATGCAGCTTATTATTTGAGTTGCACACTAGTGGATTATGAACACAATTATATGCCTATTGAGAATGCATGTTTAGTTATGGTGTTTGCTTCTCAAAATTTATGACATTATATGCTGAACAATAGAATAATTATCATTGCTAAGGTGGATCCTCTCAAATTTTTATTAACCAAAGTATCTCTCACATGATGTATGGCTAAATAGGTCATGTTATTAAGTGATATTGAAGTTGAGTATCAAAATAAAAAAGCTATCAAGGGGTAGGTTATTTTTGATTAATTTGTAGAAGCACCTATTATAGACACTCGACCACTCAAATTCAAATTTATAGATGATTCTATCATGGTAGTGGAAGAATTCTAACATGAACCTGAATAATGGAAACTATATTTTGATGGTTCCTTAACTTCTCATGGATCTAGAACTGGCATATTATTGATTACAACACAAGGGTATTTGATTCCCAAAGCATTCCACTTCAATTTTAATTATACCAACAATATGGTTGAGCATGCAATACTTACAACACTTATTCTAGGATTGCATCTTCCCATACAGTGGGATATTCAACACTTTATGGTCTATGGTGATTCCCAATTAATTATCAATCATACTAATGACCAGTATCAAACTAGAGATGACAATATTTTTACCTACAAGAAAATTATGGATAATCTCAAAGTTCATTTTAAATCTCTATAATATGAACAAGTACCAAGGGCCAATAACAGATCTATCAATGTAATGGAAATAATTATGTCCATGATACAGATTGATAGTTGTACTAAAGAGTATCAATTTTTTATTTAAAATATTCTATAGCCTACACATATTATGCTATATTTAGAAAGGGTATGCACCATTTTTGGTCCCAATCCCCCACCCAAACTGCCTTAGTTCCAATATTTTTATAATTACTTCTATGATCATGTTTTTCCACCTAAATTATCCAATAAATAATATAAATTATTCCTTCACCATCTGGCCCATTATACCCTCCTTGAAAACATGTTTTATCATAAAGGCTATGATGGAATGCTACTTCATTATTTATCTTAGGGAGAATCCAAGATAGAGCTTAAGGAGGTTCATGAAGGAATGTGTGGGGCCCACACTAATGATGTATTCTTAGCTAAAAATCTCCTCAAAAATGGTTATTATTGACCAAAAATGGATAAAAATGCTTGAAATTATGTGAGGAAGTGTGTTCATTGTTAGCAACATGGCAATCTAATACATGCACCTTCTTTACAACTACAACTGATCACAATACCATGGCCATTTTCTACTTGGAGCCTTGATCTCATCATGAAAATTAACCAATATTTAGATGGCCATGAATACATTTTAACTGCTAATGAATAATTTACTAAGTGGATTAAGACCATTCCTCTCACTTATGTCATCAGGAAGTAGATAACCAAATTCATTCGTTACCATATCATTTACCGATATGGAATCCTAACTCACATTATATTCAATAATGGTGGATCCTTTGCAAATAGATATGTTAAAGACCTTTATGCAAATTCAAAATCAAGAAAAAAAATCCACACCATATAACTTGTAAGGAAATAGATAAGACACGGCATCAAAAAAGACCATTGTAGCCATTTTAAATAAGAATGTCAATGATGTTGACCATAATTAGTACTTGCAAATCTTTCCTGACCTTTGGGATTATAGAACCAATTTTTGAACCCCTATCAAAGCCACTCCATGCTCCTTTATTTTTTTTATAAAATATATTATCCCAATTGAGATTTAGTTGATTTCATTATGAGTATCTTTGGAGCATATTAAAGATGATGAAGAATATAGAGTCTAAAGGTTGAGATAACTATAAATTCTTGATGGTAAGCATTTAGCTTCCCTATAAAAAATACAAGCCTATCATAACATATTGTGGAGAAGATATAACAAGTGCATTCTCACTTAGGAGTTTTGAGATTGGTGATTTGGTCTTGAAAGAGAACTAGAAGAACACAAACACTAAATGCAAGAAAAAGGGTAAGTTCCAACCTAATTGGTTGGGAGCTTTTATTATCATGTTGAATTATGGATCAGGGGCATATCTAATGACTACTCTAAATTATGAAAAACTTTTAGATCCCTTGAATAGTGTACAAATTAAGAGTTTCTATGCTTGACAACTTTGAACCAATGTCTACAATACCCCTTACTTGGGATAAATTTGTGTTGAAGTAATTTTATCCTACCATTATATCCTGAACCATCCCATGATGGACTAGATTATTTTTTTAAACCTATCTTGGACCATTGTTTTGAGAACCATATTATTTTCATGACTTTAGATAGTGAAAAATTTGGATCATTGGCACTCTGAACACATTTTGATCCCACCCTAGACCATCCTCTTTTGGACCCTATTCATCCTGGACTATTTTCTTTGAGAACCACATTCTTTTCATGTCTTGGGTTATTGTAACCTGAACATATTTTATCCCTTGACAAATTATGATCCTAATTATGAATCATATGAATTATTAACATATTCAATGCTAGTTCTATAAATTATTTCAATGTGAATAATATTTTATAGCTTCTTCTACAAACAAGTGAACATAGATACTGTAGCCTATGGTTTTTGCTTGCTAGATAGTTCTTCATATTTATATCATGTTGTATACTATTATATTATTTTATTTCTATTTGGTATGAATTATTACCTTATAAATACTTTTCATTCATTGATTTATTATCATGTGTCATTACATCCAACTTTAGCTATTTTTTGAACTCTTACCTGTGGACGTGCATCTCCTCAGCTTGGTGGTTCCCTAGATATTTTGTACATATTTTATCCCAAAAACATCAAACACATTAGAAAATGATCTAAAAAATAACAAAAAATTATATTATATTTTTTTATATATTGATCCCCATGCTCTTGCCATTTTACAAGTAATTAACCCACATACTTGCCATTTTGCAAGACCTTCTCACTTGTCCCACTAGCTTGCCATTTTGGCAAGACCATTCCCATATTACCATTTTATTCTAAAACATTAATTAAGTTTTTTTTTTTCATCATTTTTTCATCTATCCCACTTCTTGAAAGAACTAAATTTGGTCTGAAGTTCATGTTGGGCCATGCATCCATGAAACTATGTAGGTATTATCCACTTATCTTATAGATCTAGAGTTAGATTGGCCAACCCATTTATTTTCTTCTCTTCCCCCATTTCTTCTATTTTATTTCTCTATTTTGTTCCATGTATCTAAGATTTAGAGATGGATTACAAAGATGGTTAGATCAAGCATTAGACAAGAAAACCAAGAAAAATGCATAAATAACTAACAAGCTAAGCCAATCAATTCAAAGAGAGTGTAAATAATAATTAAAAGAAAATGAAGGAAAACACATACAAATTACCATCCCAAGAGCATCCCATCACACAAATGTGGCTCAAAACATGATTTTCCCCTTGATGTGGCTTAAGTCTTCAATAATGATGTAAGGCAAAGTTCCTCCATCATCTCAAGAACACCAATTAAACTAGGCTCATGATATGAATTCAATGTTATGCCTATTCATTAATCTATCTTATTCCCAATAAATATTTATCAAACTACTCTCAAATGGCTTATAGAGAGAATCTTGCATTATAAGTTTACACAAATGAAGCTTAATCAAAGTGGTTTTGGCCCTCCTATTTATAGATTTTCCAAATTGATCTAGATCAACCATGACCATCCATATTAAGATCAATATGTGTGGCCATGAATTAATCCAATATTGTATAATTAATACATAAATATCCTCATAATGATTTGGGAGGAATGGGCATTAAATAGGCATGAGGCCATAATCTTGATATTTGTTGCATTTATGGCTTATGGATGCCACCCCAAAAATGATGTCAATTGATGATGAAAGTAATAGGAATAAATTTATAATAAATAAATATTTAATAACTTCCATTTAGAAATTGGTTGTACTTCATTAGTCAAACTGGTCAAAAAGTCATATTACTGGGTCATAGTTTGACTAGAGATAAATTTCAAGGTGATTTTATTTGTGTATGGACCGCTATTCCATTTAGGATGTTGTCGACATAAAATAACACATGCACATATCATGTGCTTTTGAATTAGAAGAAAAGAGTGACCTAGAGTACCAAAATGTGTTTTCATCATTTTAACACAAAATGATTTGAGAAAAGTTAATAATCACATAAAATAAATTTACCCATTTAGGGATACATTAGCCTAAATTAGTACTTCTATATGATGAGCTCAAAACATTTAGTACATTTTTAATGATTTTAGCCTAATTTGTGCATTTTCACAAATTTTGACTAAGATTGATAATTTCAACACAATGGTGTTAGGAATTGGATGTCTACATTTTGCCCCTATTTGAGAAGGTGTAGTGAGACATTAGATCAAATCAATGTATTTTCAAAGAAAATAATTTTTAAGAAGTTGGAAGTAGATAACCCATGATGCCCCTTCAATAGGACATATTGGATGAAAGAGAAGGATGGACTCTTGAAAAGAGAGAAAGTGAGATTAACCCGTACAATAAATTATATATAGATGAACTAATTCTTGTACATTTTTATGCCATCAATGATAAAAATATAATTAGAATATAATGGAACCAAAAAATGTGGGGAATGAGAAAGATACAATCCAAAAATATAGTGACACACTTTGAACACACCCAAAGCTAGGGTGAAAGTTGCACACTTATAGAATGATCAATCCTGAGATAAGTTGTACACTAAAATATTTCTATAATGAGGTAAAAATTCCACAGATCTTGGAATTAGAATAAAAGGAGATGATCCAAAGCACTAAAATGCATTTTCATCATTTTAAATTGAAATGATTTGAGAAAAGTTAACAATCACATAAAATGCATTACCCCATTTAGGGATACAATAGCCTAAATCGACACTTGTATATGATAAGCTCAAACCATTTAGCACATTTTTAGTGATTTTGGCCTAATTTGTACGTTTTCACAAATTTTGAGTAAGATTTATAATTTCAAAACAATGGTGTTAGGAATTAGATGTTTACAAAAGGATCCAATTGTTATAGACATAAGAGGCTCAAAACATGCTTTCTAGTGAAAATGGTACTTCTTGATAAAGTATCGGTGCTTCTTGGTAAATAAGTTTGAATATGTATTTTTTATTTTTAATGCACTTTCATGGTATATGTACCTCTAATATTTTTCAAGCTAAATTATCTATCAAAATGTAATCTTTACTTTGTAACTCTGTGTTTTAATCTTTTAGGACTTAGTGAAATGTAAATCTTATGTTGTTAAATAGTTGAGTATAATATATCAAGGGTGAAATATTCAATAAATACAACCATTGATTTGTTATAGAATTGATTAAATTTTACCTTTTTGAAAATAGCAATAAATAATGTAAATGAGAACTTAGCTAGAAAATGACTGAGACAGATGATCTAGAAGTTGAAAACTAAGACAGAGGTTGGTCTGAGTGTCACAAAAAATATTTGGGTGTCAAAAACCCTTCTAGACAATAACACCCTAATTGGATATTAGCATGATGTCTTATTAATTCCCCTATTTTGGTAGTTGTGTCCTCTATGCAGGATTGTTTCAAGCTTCTAGGTGCACCTATGTCTAGGTCTATAAAGCCTATTCCTACATGCACGAGTTTTGAAAGCCTGTATATGACATATTTTGACTAATTTTATGAGTAAACCCTAATTCTCCATGTTGTTAGGGCATCCAGTTGATATAAACAAAAAAGTATGTTTGTTAGTGTGGTAGGCTCGACATCGTCAACAACCTGATGTGATGATAGTTTCTTACATACAAATACTTCAAAGAGGAATCAAGCCCGATGTAGTTTTCGCCACCTAAGTGCTAGTGTAAGTGAGAATGAATCTAGTATGATGGTTGACTTGAGTGCTTTAAATGTGCTTCAGATAAAAAATCCAAGTAATATGAACTTAGGAATGTTGTAGATGGTATTACATATAAGTAGGGTAGAATAAGGATTGATAACCTTGATTATGCATAAATTGTTCTAAGTTTTTCATTTAAAAATCATACATGGGAACCACATCACGTACAAATCCTATTAATGTCATTTAAAAATATGGATTCATGATTTTAATATGAGAAACAACTAAATAAAATTAATTTACACTATTAAATTATCTTCAGATTGCAGACATAAATTAAAAACATAGGCATCGATATCAATTATTTTAGAATTGATAAAAATTATATTAATTGGGGATGATTCACATGAGGAATCATAAATAATCTTGATAGTGGGGAAATAAAGCTCAATATGGGGCCTAAAGGTGGGATTCAAGGTATTTGAAATGGCTTTAGGAATAGTTAATGATAATTTGACTAGACTAAGTTAAGTAAATAGAATGTAACAAAATAATATAGGAATTAAAATATATTCAAATGAGTAATATGATTACTTTTGAAATGATTCCAATAATGCAGAGAATTATCACATTAATGAGGACATTCTTAATCTTTGAATGAGTGAGGATGAACTAAGATAGGTATGCCATTCTTCCATAGGTATTCCAAGACAATTTTTCTAGCATTCCAATGTACGAATTTAGGGATCATTCTACTTGAGGATGGTTTGAATTTAAATAGATGATGATCCCAACAAGATTGATGATAATCTTAGGGATCCATGTCAATCCAATATAATTTTTCCAGGTTCATTTAAACAAATCCAATCCATGAGGTTAAACTTAATCCTAGGTTGTTTTAAATGAAGTTTGGATAGTGAAAGGTTTTTAAGTGTTTAAAAAAAACTTACTTCTGATATATTTGGGGAGATTTGACTAGATTTAAGGATGGTTAAGTAGTTAAAATTAGTTACCTGGGTAGAAAGTAATTAGTAAGACTAATTATGTGAAGTAAGATAGTAATTGGTAAAACTAAATTAACTAACATAAAAAAATATGTGGAAGTGGTAAGACACATATATTCATACTAATATAATGGTATAAATTTGTAGTGTCTACATTTTCCCCTTTTTGTTGAAAGGTTTGTGATAACCTACCGTGAGTTAAAAACAATATTTGTTCAATGATTTATGTTTATGTGAGGTAGTATCGCCCCTCCTCAAACCAAGATCCAGTGTAGGAGAACAAAGTGGTGATGAGTTTGAAGTAAATGGTAATGGATATTATAGGTAGAGGGTAAAAAAATGGGATGAACAACCAACTAACAAGAATAGCACTAAGTATGCACTATCAAAACACAAGATATTACAGGCATTAATTTCCCAGGGTAAATAAATAATAAATTCTATAACTATGAAAAAATATGTGTAAGCAAAGGGAATTCAAAGAACAAAGGCTAGGGTGGGATGATCAAAGTATCTAGTGTGCATGGGTTGTGGGTGTGACCTAATACATTTTTTCGCAAGATATAATACATTCTCGGGTTCATAGGGTAAATGTCTCAAGGGGAATGTAGGCCATTTGAAAAGGTTATGGGACCAATAGAGGGTATATGTCCACTAACTAGGGGTATAGGGTGGTAGATAAGGGGATAGTGATATCAAGGGAAATTGTGTGGTCTTGGGTCACAATAGATAGTAAGGTCAAGGAAAATAAATAGTGCTAAAGAGAATGGAATCAATCCTAATTTCCCTAATCTATGTTGATTAACTAAAAATTGATAGCATTTGTCATAAAATTGACGATGATCCTAAAATAATCATGATCAATTTCTTGAGGCTATATATAGTACTTTGAACATGGTGGAAGATAATCTATGATTCGAGAACATGTTTATAGAAGAGAAAAATTTGATGCCTATTTATATGTTTTAGCGAAGTATATAAGATAGAGGCTAGCAAGAGTGGTCAATGATGGTGACGATGAGGTAGGGTGTAATTTTTTTTTGTATTTTGAATTTTTGGTTTTTTATAACTTGTTTTTTATATTTTGGATATTTTTTGATTTTCAAGAAGTAGGTTAAGTTAGAGTCGATATTGATCCATAATGGATCTATAGTGATTCATCTGATCGATCATTGATTATTTATAGATTATTTTTGATCAAATAATTGATGATGTTGGGATATTAATTAGTGTTGATCATGTAAGGGTAGGTGTTGATTATTAAGAATCAAGGTCAATGGGGGTAGAAGAGAAAACTTAGAATATAGATTTAGTGGCATAGGAAATTAAAGAAACTTGGGGGGTTCATAGGATTATAGGCACGTATATTATTTACCATGTAGGATCGAGTGCCACCATTATTGGAGTGGCTTTGAGAGGTGTTTGGAAACATGGATTAGGGTAATATAGAGGCTATAGGATTAGGTGGACTATACCACTATCATAAAGATCAGAGTATACTTTTAGCGCTAATAGAGTGATGGTATCCAACTATAGGGACCTTTTGCCTACCTACTAGGGAGATGACCCTGACATTAGAGGATATATATCAGATATTATGATTGACTATGCACAATAAAGACATTATTCCTATGAATGAGAGAATGAGCATCAACACTGACATGTTTGTGTGGAAATGATGTTGCGTATATTGATTTTATAGGGGGAGGGTTTAATTTTGAGGTTCTATATGATCAGGACCAAACTGAGAGGTGAGTGATTATTATGATGATGATGGCTATCTTGTTATACATTTTCTAATTCATGTGGTGGGATATTTACATGGAGTTTGATAAGGGTAATAGAAAATATGTGATATCACTGTATAGTGTTTTCATGGGCTCCTACACTTTTAGTATAGATATATAAGGAGTTATGGGGATGGAGCACACAATAATGTTTTAGTCTGGATGTTACCTTCATACTAAAATGTTGGGCTTATGATCATATACAATTAATGAAACCACTAGGGATACCATGGATGGGATGGCACTAATTTTCATTTAGTGTGTGTTTTTTACAATGGAGATATGACTTCACCAATCCACATGGAGATGGGAGAGAATGAGAGTTAAATTAATGTCAATAGATTTTAGAGGGTCTATAGGAGGAGGAGGTGGTATGGAGGCCATATGTTATATTTTTATCATGGTTTGGGATGGATAGGAAAGTGATATTGGATCAAATGGAAGAGAATACCATCAAACCCCCAATTATAAATCACACCCCTAGTATTATATACCAGTTATTTTGTTATTGAAAAGCACACTTAGTGTTTTTGGATAAATTTGAATGAACGATACCTTTGACAAATAATCAAATATATATATATATATATATATATATATATATATATGTACCATAGATATAAGTTATTTTATTATATAATATGGATAGAAAGTAGATTAGTTTTGGTATAAGAAGATTTATTAACCTTGTGGATAAGGACAATCAATTTATATTCCTGAGAGGAAGGTGGGATAAAGGAAGCCAAGGAATCCATGGTATTAACAAACTTATCAGTTGACTAAAGAGTGGCCTGGATGACATAGTGTTTGAGGGTGGCTAATAAATATTAGGATAAATTGTTATACCTTTGAAGGATTTTATTATTGCATTGATATATGGTAGTTATTTTATGGACTACCTTCTAGGAGTCGCCAAAAATACAAATTGACTTAACACCTAGAGCCAAATTTGGAGACATATATTTATGGCTTCATATTATGCCATATTATTAGTACTTTCAAAATCAAATTTTAAATATAGGGGTATAAGAATGCATTTTGGAATTAATAGAATAATATATTATCCCCCTCCATGTTCACATTTAAATCCATCAAAGAATAACATCATCTAATATTTAAGATATCCTTGGGATATGGAGGTTATAGATTCATCAAGAAATTCAGAACTAGATGGTAGATTATTAGCAAGGGGTACATTAGCTAATTGATCATAAATGATCTACTCATTAATAAACTTTTGGTTAAGGAATTTGAGATAAAACTTAGTGAGAATCATAATCCATCATGCCATTCATTGATTCTAATAGGGTTTTGAATGCATGAACTTAAGGGGATCAGTATTAATAATCACATATGTTTTGTTATTAAGAAAATAGTGATGAAGGTTAGAAGATATGAGTACTAATTCAAAACATATTTTTTCAATATGCATGTGATTAATCTCATAATAAACCAAAGTGCAACTTATATAATAAACTACTTGTTATCTATGTTGTTCATCTTGATGGGTAAGCACAACACCTAAATCATGGTCTGTAACTAAGATATCCAAGTAAAAAGGTTTATCCTCTCTTATAAAAATAAGGATATGGGGAGATAAGAGATACTAAATCATATCAAAGGCTACTTGACAATTTTAATCCCATGCAAATTGAGTGTCTTTCTTAAGAACTGATGGAATGGTTGACATGAATCAAATAATTATGATATAAAGCAATGAATAAATTGTAATTTCCCTTATAAAATATGAAGTTGCCTGAGGTTAGAGTGAGGTGGAATATTAATAATGTCTTTAATTTTATCATTCAACCTATATTACCCAAATGAAAATGATAAAACCCAAAATCTTTCTTGATAAAACCCCAAAGACACACTTTTTGGGTTAAGACGAACTTGATGTTTGACTAAACAAGCAAAGAGTATCTGAAGCATAGATAGGTAATCTCTATGATACCTAGATTTACCAAGGAGATCATCCAAAACATATTTAATTATTTTATGAATTAATTCATGGAAAATATAGGTCATGACATGCTGGTAAGTTATTCTTACATTTTTAAAACCAAAATGCATGACCCTATAATAAAAATTCCCCCATGGAGTAATAAAATATATTTTATGATAATATTATAGGGAGATAAGGATCTATTTATAGCTAAAAAATATGTCCATGAGTGATGAAAATTCATATCTTGTAGTGAGATCCACAAGCTGGTCGATATTAGGAAGGAGAAAATCATCTTTTGGACAAGCAATGTTAAAATTGTGAAAGTTAGTACAAAGGTTTAGTTTCCCTATGGGTTTTGTGATAGGTACTATGTTAGATACCCATTGAGTATAATTTATGGATTGGATAAATTTAATGGATAATAACCATTGTAATTCATCCTTGAAAAGAAGCACTACATGAGGATGCATTTTTCAAAGTTTTTATTTTACTGGTTTAGCTTCAAGAATGGTGATGATGTTATGGATGACTATAATAGGATCTATTTTTGTCATATCACTATAAGACCAAGAAAAGTATTGGATATGATTATCAAGGAATGTTGGGAAATCTTGGTGTTCTTGAGAATCTAAGGATTAGCTGACTTTGATGTTTTACAGGACCTCGAGTGTTCTTATGTTAATATCAATTATAACTTTATTTAAAATACTAAGGGAATAAGATGGTATGATATTATTCAGATATGAATCACCTACCCCTAAGTATGTTAAAACATATTTGTCATCCCAACACTCCATTACATGGACTAAGGAGGAATTTTCATCTACTAGGTCAAGAAAACGTTGGGGAAGGTATAGGATTTTTTTGTTATTTTGATAAGTTAGTGGTTCCAAGTGAATGGTGTTAATCAAAAAAAAATTAGGTGGGATGGAAATAGAATCAATATTTGTTGTAGGAGAATTGAGTGGGGATGATGGTTCTTTATCATCTATATTTACAGAGACTGGATGGCAAAGCACTATCATTGTCAACTTCAAGAGTTTTCTTGAAACCAATGTCATGTTTTTTGTGTGGTTTTCTAAGGTCATTTATCATAACTTCATGGGGTCCTTGTTCATAACATCCTATGCCAAATCCTTTCCAATCACATCATTTTAGATAGGTTTATGCGAAGTGTGGTTTGTAAATAAAGGAAAAGTTAGACGAGAATAGTTTGGTATGTGTTTAACTTTCCCCATATAAATGGGATTGATTGATTCCCCCATAGATTAAGTGTGTTTGGAGGTAAGGGGGGTTGAAGGGGATAATATCTCCTAGGTTGGGTTGGTAAATAAACTATTGGTTATGGCATTCATATTCCTAAGGTGTTGATAAGGTGCTAAGAGTTAATGGTTGATACTCCCCTAAAGGGAGTTGTTGAAATGCCAAGTCACGGGAGTTTTCATCAAGGATATAGGATGGGGGTATTTTATAAATATTTAATGTTTCCCCCAAAAATAATGGGCTCAATTTATTTATGGGTATCAAGGCATCATTAGGCTGATAATTCAAGTTACACATCTTGAATGGATGTGGGTCTGCTATGTAACATGTATCTTAACTTTATGTTCATATTTAAGGCATCGATGTAAAACGGATACAATGCATAGAATGTATCCAAGGTTGTCTTAGTACAATTTTATATTAAAATTCTCCCTCTATCACATAAAATAGCTCTAGGAGGGTACATATACCTACTTGGATGGGGAGGATGACTATACCTAATGTATCCAAGGTTAGCTGAAGATTGAGCCATAATTATTTATGGTAACTAGAGTTGCCTAAAAGCATGTGAGGAGATAATATTTATACTTGATCCACTGTGAATCATAACTCTTTTGATCCATGTTTGATTAAATTGGGTAGTTATAAATAATGGTGGGTCCTGGTCTTCAGGTTGTAATGAGGATATTTGAGAATCATGAAATGTGATAGATGACAACTTTTGTAAGGATCTAATGAAGGCTCATAAAGGCTGAGCTTTGTCTAATTGCACTTAGGTGGCATTCAAGGCCTCTATCATAGCTTCATGATGTTGTGGAGAATTTTGGATAATTTTGTATAAAGATATTTTTATAGGAAGTTGGTGTAGTTATTTCAAAATTGATGAGGGAGGTTTGAAGGAGTTGATCAAGAATCATGGAATAAAACTCCCATAAGGGATCTTGGTTATATTTTTCCACCTTTTGAGGCATTACCATGGGGGCTACATTCACTTTCATGTCTTTATTTCTTACATTGATTATTTAAAGGTTTCCAATAGAGGGTATTTTATGTATGGAATAAGACCTTATATTGAGATTTTGAGGGTAATAAGGATTTTAGGGATTGTATATTAGCATTATTAATATGGGAAGATCATTTTTTATTATTGTATTTTTCTTAGAGGAGGATTCCATAATGGTGGATTTTGGCCTTATAAAAGGATAAGGTCAAAATATGGATGTTTTAGTTAAAGCTAGTGGCATAACCATTTTCCCTTTTCGAGCTTGGTCAAAAGTATTAGGGATATCCTCTTTAGGGAGCTCAATTATTATTGATGGATGTTGTAAGGATTTACCTCTTGGTGCCCCAAGGAATTTATCTCCACTTTTTGAAACATTTCCCATATTTCCCCCTTTTACATTATTTGGCTCAGCTTGAGCTATAAGGGAAGCTAATTTTGGAGATGGTTGATGTAATGTAGTGGACATCTCAGGATGAAGTGAGCTAGAGGGAGTGATCATGCTATGTAATGGTCTTGTAGTTACTAAATGAGTAGTGTGTGTAATTTTTGGGATATCTAAACAAGTGTCCCCATTGATAGTTTTTTCATCCTTTATTTTTGATTGGTTGCCTTAAATAGGCTTAGGTAGCATCTCTTCAAGAGGATCCTAAATAATAAGATCAAAAAAACTTGAGTGGATATTAGGATAGATCTAGCTAGTTTAGATGGTTTTAAAATATATCATGTAAGGAGATATGGGATCCTTGATGTACATGATGATAAGTGTAGAAATCACTTTCATTTTACCAATTAGGTTTGGGGAGATAATCATGAAGGGGTCTAATCAGAGGAAGCTCGATAATGGAAGATTTTAGGATTTTATCTAAAATAGAATCACATGACTCCCCTAAGGGTGTTTATCACTGAGGGGAAATCATGTTAAGGATTTTTGTGGTTGTGTTTGAGAGGTAGAAAGTTTGGATTGGTTCATTATTTGTGGAGGTGCTAATTTTAAGACAACAACATTTGTTGTGCCTTTAGTTTTAGAATTGTTTGTCCTTTTAGAGGAGTCAAGTTTGAATATATTATTACGTAACTTAACTTTTCCTTTCTATAAGGCTTTGACTTCTAGTTTACAGGCCATGGTAAATGATTCATTAAAAAAATTTAATGATTGTACTTGTAGTGTTGATGAGATATGCTTAGTGCACAATCTTTCAAATAAATATATTAATTCAAGTTGAGGAAGGGAGAAGGTTAGTTTATTTATAAGGCCTCACCACCTAGCTACAAATTCACAATGGAATCATCATAAAATTGTCTAATGGTGTATAGGTCAATTATGGTTACTTTCCTTGTGATATTAATGGAGAAGTGTTCTAATAAGAATTGAGTCAATTTCCCAAAAGAAAACAAGGAGTTTTGAGGGATGGAAATGTACCAATCTAAGGCTGGTCTAGATAATGACATGGGAAATTTAATTAAAAGGAAAGCATCATCATGAGCTATAAGGTAATAACCATGTCTAAATATAAATTTAGGAAGTTCCCAATGCGAGGGATATGGCCTAATTGGGATGGTAGGATTGATAGTTTTTTAACAAATTTGCTCATACATGAGCATATTTTTTTGTCTAAAGGTAGAAGCCTCTAGCTTTTCCATCCTATTCATAAGGATTTAAATGAGGTCAAAATGGGTATTGTAATAAGGTATACCCCATAATATATTTTGTTGTAAATGTTGATAGGTGGGGAGTGGAGTGGAAATTGGTTGTGAAAGGGGATAACCAACATAAGTGGTCATGATAGGTTGAGATTAAACCACAAGTAATGAGATTTGAGAGGGTATGTTTTATTTTGGGGATGAGTGAATTTGAGTGGTCATAAGGGATTGTGAGGGAGTTAGGTATTGATTAGTCATGGGGACATATTGTTGAAGAGGATGACTTGGAGGAAATTGTTGTGTAGGTTTCAAGGGTTGGGTTTGGGGATTCAAATTTATGTTTGTTTAGATAGTTGGAAGAGTCATAGGGATTAAGACTAATAAATTTTGGAGTGAAGTAATGGGTGGTGGAATAATCATAAGTTAGGTTGTAGTAACATTTTGGTTTTGGGTAATGATTGCATAATGGTTACTAGTTACTAACAGTGGCTAATTATATAGGGGTTGCATTACATTGGTATCATAACCCATTGGAGGTGGATTGGTGGAAGAAGAAACCATGGATGCAACATGCACTTTAGGTCCCTTTGGGGTCATGCCATACAAAAACTAGGAAGTTTGGGTTTGAGGGGAAATAAGAATTCATATAGATCTAGTACTAAGATAATGGCTAAGGGTAATTGGATTACTATCCAATATATTAGTGAAGTCTAGGTATCCCTATGTATAAAATTGGGGAATGCCTTTCCCCATGGATTTAAGAGAGGTAGGAGGACTTGGTGTGTTCTCCATGGATGAGGATGAGTTATGAGGTTTAGTTCATTTCAGTGATTGTTATCATGTTAGAACCATGTAGCACTAAAAAAGAAATAAAGAATGAAATGCAAAGACACACAATTGTTTTTTGATCATCTCATTTTTAGTGAAAGAAAACACACTCTATTAAACATACTTAAAGATTTTTAATTTTTAATAAACAAAATTTAAAATGTGGTGGGGAGATGGGTTAATGAAGGTACTAAGAAATAGTAGTCTAAGTCTAGTTTTAGGTTTTATTTAAGGATGGAAACCTCTATATACGTAAAGGTAAGTTGAGGCATAATTCCATGTTGGAAGGAGTATGTATCTTAATATTGGTTCCTACCCCCTCACTTCACACATCATAGTGATAAAGGTATTGGGTGCTTAGTTTTTATACTTCTTTGCCAAAAAATTTCTACTCGATTGGTACACCGAGTTGGTTTTTTCTTTGGTGATGAAATCGAAATAAGTCTACCTAGGTAGGAAATGTTTTGATCCTTGTTTTTAAGATTACCATGGTCTATTTGTAGGTGAGATAGTGTGACTATCATGATGTATTAATCTACCTAAATAAATCTTTGTGGATTATCTAAACAAGCAAGGGGATGAATACAATTATTTTTTAGACTTTAAAAAGGAAAGCAATAATTTTGTATTTTATCTTATTTGAACCAATAAATGATTTCACAATGAAACACAATAAGAATCATGAGACCTAGGGCTCCCACCAGGTGTGCTAAAATGTTTTTGTATATTTTTATTCATTTTTATTAATAAATAAATTTAATAAAAGTGGAATTTATAATATAGGGTTTTAAAGGGATACTTGTGATGAAGTTTGTACACCATTGATCCAGTGAAGAGGAAACTCCTTTTTGGCTAGGAAGGATTACCTGCATGGAAGAGACAACTCAAAAAAGATTGATTAATAAGATATATAAATGGATTTCCTAATGCTAGACCAATTCTAAGAAGTGATAAACTTCCTTAAGAGGATGTCAACCCACTGTATGAAGAAATTAAGTGAAAAAAGTAATAATAGTAATTACAACAAAGCATATGATAATATAGATGTGATAATGAAATGAAATGGATTAAGCTATTGTGTGGATGTTAACAAAGTGTTCATTCCAATAAGATATAGTTGTATCTTCTTATGCCTATATTAATTCTAATTTCTCATTGACTACTTCTTGAGTAAGGGCAAACACAATTTCACAAAGTCCTATCTCAAAGGAAATATCACTCTGATCTACGAAGAGTGGGTGAGGGACTATGGGAAAATCATAGATGGAAACCACATCATGTATAACTCCTATTAATGTTATCTAAAAATATAAATTCATGATTTTAAGATGATAAATATCTAATTGAAATTAGTTTGCACTGTTAAATTACCTTCAGATTACAGACATAAAGTAAGAACATAAGGATTGATGTTAATTATTTTAGAATCACTACAAATTATATTAATTGGGGATGATTCATGTGAGGAATATTCATTGATATTGATAGTGGGGAAAGAAAGATCAAGATGGGGCCTAAAGGTGGGATTCAGGGGATTTGAAATAGCTTTAGGAATAGTTGATGATAATCTAACCAAACTAAGGATAATAAATAGAACGTAATCAGACAATATAAGAATCAAAACATATTCAAATGAGAAATATTATTACCTTTGAAATGATTCTAATATTTCAAAGAATTATCATGTTGATGGGGATATTCTTAATCTTTTAATGAGTGAGGATGGACTAAGATAGGTATGTCATTCTTCCACAGGTATTCCAAGACAATTTATCTAGCATTCCATTGTACAAATTTGGGTATGCTTTTAGATGAGGATGGTCTAAATTTAAATTGATGTTAATCCCAATTGGATCGATGATGATCATGGGGATCAGTGTCGATCTAGTCTAAGTTTTCTAAGTTCATTCAAATAAATCAAATCCATGAGGTTAAACTTAGTCTTAGGCTATTTTAAATGAAGTTTAGCTAGTGACAGGTTTTTGAGAGGTTAAAATACTTACTTCTAATATATTTGGGAAGATTTGAATAGATTTAAGGAGGGTTAAGTAGTTAAAAGTAGTTACTTAGGTATAAATTAATTAGTAAGACTAATTACATGAAGTAAGATAATAATTGGTAAAACTAAATTTTTATGTAAAAAAAGATGGGGAAGTGGTAATACATATATATTCATACTAATATAATGGTGTAAATTCATAGTGTCTATAGCTAGGGTAGGCCATTGATATATGTCCTTACTTAACTCTCAATCACATTGAGATATTTTATGTTTTACACCTATGTGTATTATAAATTTATTATATTGGGTCATGCCCTTTTCATTTTTCATTGTAGACATTTAGTTTAGACCCAAACATATAATTGATTATACTTATGCTCTTAGGGGAAATATAATTTTTTTGTGCTTATATTGATTAAAATTACCTAAATAGAGGCCAACATATCCCTCATATGCTTATATAAACCACAAATTATCCATAAAAGGGTGGTACACTATTTCCCACATTACTTTTGCTTAAAAATATATGAATTCAATTAATTTTTTTAATAGATAATAGAGGGTTAAAAGGGGGCCCTTTCCCATAGTACAGATCAAACCAAAAAAAACCAAATCCATGAGGGAACAAGAGGCATAAAACTACCAAAACCAACAAAGGCCAAAAAAAGGACTAAGTAACATATCAAAGACATTTAGTCCAACAATAAAAAAGCCATGCAAAAACTAACATGAAGAGGACCAACTGAAGACCATAGAGCTCAAAAAAATACAAACCAATTGAGAATAAGAAAAAGGGGTAATAAGATAAATCACCCCTGAAGATTCTTCCACATTTTCCTCTTTTACTAAAGTGCCAACCTGATTACCACCAACATTATCCACTGCCACCTTTCCCTATGATGCATCTCTCAACTTACCTAAAAGCACATCAATAATTACCCCCCATTTTACTTCTTGACATCAAACCCATACCATCCCTAGGAACTATCACCACCACATTAGTATTTTGAATCTCCCTAACCTCCAAAGCATCCAACACTTGGGAAAGAGGTGCCAAATCCATACCACCCATAAAAATTATATCCAAAAGATGAGTTGCATAATGCACATAGGTTGAGTAAAAATTTAGGACAACCCAAGCGATATAAGGGGATCCTACAAAGCTACAATGCCCACCATTAAGATTTACCTTCTAGAATGATTCAGAGCCCTTATGACCCCCTAAACATGATCACCAAAAACTAAGGTTTTTTTCTAAATGGACCTCCAACTCCTAAAATACCTCAAGGGGAACAAGTTTGACTGATTCTCATCTTGAGAGTGGGAGATTAACATGAATTTTATAAGTAAAACCAACAATGATTTCTAATAAACCCACTATATAACAAGACCTAATCAAACCCTCTACCAAAAAATTCACTAATTCCTTATCCTCTATAGCCAAGAAGAAATTTCCAAGAAAGAGTGACACTAGATCAAAATTTACCTTGACCCTGTGAGGGGTTTGTACCACCATTATTTTGAGAGCATCCATGATTTTCCCAAATTATACCATAAACACATTCTTTATCCTCACATCACTCATATATCCTTTTAAGTATATATCAAAAATCTTGACTTCCACTCTTAATAGTGGCTCGCTAAGAGAAAGCTATATTAAACAGTCAATGGTTTAAAATGTCTAGAACTACAATCAAAGATCATCTCTATAGCCAAAATTTCCCAAAAGACAAGGCACATAAATAGGGTAATTATATTAATAAAAGGCATCAATAAGTCCATCTTGGCATGAGCCACAAACTCAATGATCCATCAATTAAAATTTTAACATAAACATTAATGATTAAAGCCACCAATAAGCCTAACCAACCAAATAAACCATGGGGCACCCCTCACTAGAGACTCAAAGGCCTTAGAAATTAGAAATAAAGGGAGGGGACATAGACTAGGACCCTAAAGAATTATCACTGATAAAGTATTTAACTTTTGCAATAATTTGATTTTCCAAAATATTTTCCTTCAAATTAGCTTCTCAGAAATAATGGCACATCTCCTAGAGAGAAAAGAAATTAGATTGTCCCAATTCTGGCCCATGATGTTTTCATTATGCCATACACATGCATGTATATTGTGAATATCCTATATTAAGAACATGGAATAACATTTTATTATCAATTTAGATATGCCACATTAAACCACCAAATTGATCCCCAAAGATAGGTCTTGAGCCTCTATTTCATTATTACTCCTGTCAACAAATTTAAATGATGTTACTCGAATTAAAGAGCTAGTGTAATCTTGGAAAATACACACTAAAAACACCTTCCCCCACATATTGGAAGTAAATAACACCAAATAATTATAATATATACTTATCTTTTCCTCTTCAATGAGATACATATTCAAAGATTATATAGATTCTATAGAGACATCAACATAGTTTAAATACCACTAGGTGTATTCCTTCCTACTATTTTTAGTTTGATTGGTGATTTAAATATTTTATTGATTATTGATTTATATAAACATTAATATACTTGAAAAAAAAATTATTGTATTTATATGTACTTTATATATTTACATTTTAGACACAAGAGTATGGATGCTCATTTCAGAATCCTCAATGGGAGTCAGGATGCTTATATAGATAATGAAGACATAATTTCCCTTTTTTCATGTCAAGTAGACTAGAATTTGTGATAAGGTAACCTATATTTTTATTTTTAATTTAATATCATTATCATATTTGGTATTAACTTTAACTGATAGTTATAGGTTATGGTTGCAACTTCTTATTTGGGCCTTCTAGGTACACATGTTTATTTTACTCTGATATGTATGCATGTAGACCCATTAAAATGGATAATTATGTAGACACTTAAGTTTGATACATGACTATTAATTTTATATTTTATTAGAGTTTTTATGTGCATATGGATCATTGGTTCAAAATAGGCTCTTATCAGCACGTTTTTCCTTATGTCAATTTAAATACTACCACTTAATTTGAAATGCTTGAAATTCTAAAAAAAACTATTTATTTATTTTTATATGACCCTAGATACCCTTAAAATTGTTGTAGACTAGAATTATCACCCTTTGTAAGAGAGTTTCTTAGGATCTCTCACTCCTACCTACAAGAATTGGGACAAACTCAGGTTGTGGGTATCCTGTAGTGAGGTTGAACCTCTAGGATTTTTAATGAGGCTAGTTCCTCAAATGATTCATTTTGTCTCTTATTTCCTACACTAAAATCTATTGCTAACTAAGGAAAAGGGATAGGAAGATGATGTAAAAAGGAAATCTAAGATAAGGGAGGTGATACATCAAACAAAGAGTGATCCACATTTAGACTGGGAACCTTAATGACTACTACGAAACTTAAATAAGACACAATCTAGCTGATCCTATTTCAAAGCCACAAGCATGAGTAGTTGTGTGGAGGTCAAAAGGGAGGATGCACTTTGAAGGGTAGGAAGGAATAGGTATTCATGAGAGACACTATAAATTGTAACACTTTAGAAAGGCACAAAAGGCTAACACATCACATGAACTACAAGAAACCAAGAAAAATTAAAGCGAGGTGTGTAGATAAATCATAGATGATGAGAGAAAACATACATCCTGTAAGTTAAACTACAATAATGCACACTTGACTTCAATGAAAATCAAAAATTTGTCTTATATTACTTCAAGAGAATGTTACAAGGAAAATTATAGATTAACTCTATCACCAGTTGAGGGATCTCTTTTTAGGCTCAAAATCTTCTATATATAGCAAAAATAAATGAGAGAAGGGGATTTCATGAGAAAATGGAGAGAGGGTTCATAATGGCTACAACCACCACTATGTCCTTGAAATCCTTTTGCCTTTGGAGCTTGTAACTACTTGACCATGAAATGAACCATCCAAGATCACCGTAAATCCCCTCAATCCCTTTGCATATTCAAGTCTCCCTTTTTAGAGCTGAGAGAGCCATGTTTTGGGTAGCTACATGTTCCTACCAACTTTACATGATTTGATCTCTTGCATTTAAAACTTGGCATGATCCTTACTATTATTTTAGACTTATATATTTTTTATTAAAATTGATACCCCCTTGGCTTTTTGCATGTTCATAGATCTACTTTTTCATGGATGCTTATGAGTCATCGATCTCCTACTAGTTAAATGTGTCTTTAACACTTTTCATGCACACTTTTACCCTTGAGATTCATTGACGCCTTTGACTTTCACTCACCATTAATATTCAATGTAAGATTGATTATGCGTTATCAGATTTAGCTCCCAAAATGCTGCCATGCATCATCTCTACATTTGGCCAGGGACCCCTTTGACAACTTTTTAATGCTAATATCTATTTTATGAGCTTGATCTTTAACGCTAGTGAGAACATCATGTTTCCATCAAACACTTTCTTGTGGGCATTTTTATTTTGGGCTTTTTGAGAATGACCCTTTGGATTTATTTGCTTCAGCCACTTCTTCAAAATAAAAGGTCTTTGATACTTTTGCAAAGGTCCATTTCCTTTGTAGATACACTTTTAAATGCTTTTCACTTCTACTTATTTTGGTCCTCCACTTATTCTTGATCATGTAAATCTCTTTAAATTAGTCAGAATTTTGGTATGTGGGCCAAAAAAATGGCCAACAAAAACATCTAAAAAATTGTTTTAGTTTTTTCCATGTTCTTTGACGGCTCCAAATGTCAACTCGATGGGGGTGTAGGTGTCATCCTCATCCCACTCAAAGGGGAGCCCATGCCTCTGTCTTTTAAGCTTGACTTTGATTATACCAATAATATGGCTGAATACGAGGCCTTAATTTTGGGACTTCAGACTGCCTTTTCTCTCAGCATCAAGTCTATCAACATATTTGGTGACTCACAGCTTGTCGTCAATCAGGTCAATGGTTCATACCTTTGCAAAAATAAAGTTTTGCAAAGGTACAAAAACCATGTTGACATTCTTTTGGCATCTTTCAACCATTACCTCTTGCAGACTATTCCTCGATCTATGAATAAGTTTGCTGACACCATGGCTTCTCTTGCTTTGCATATCCCGTCTTCATCATCATCATCTAGACTTTTTGTCACAGTGCATCGTGTACCATTGCCTTCATACATTTCTCCTCACATCAATTATATCAGCACTATAAATTCTAGTCCATGAGATGATTGGTATAAGCAACTTGTGGACTACTTATCTCTTTCTGTCATTTCTCCCAACCTCTCTAGCAATGTGCGGCGAGCTTTCATCAAGTGCACGGCTCGCTACACCATGTTAGGGGGTCTTCTCTATAAGCGAGGCTTCAACAGCCTCTTCCTCCACTGTCTCACCTCCACTGAAGCCTCTCAAGCCATTAAGCAAGTCCATGATAGAATTTGTGGTAGACACTTAAGTGGGAATTTGGTTGCCAAGCGCATCCTTCGTCTGGGATATTATTGGCCCACCCTTCATCAAGACTGTAGCGACTATGTTTGGCATTGCATCAAGTGTCAGTAGCACTCTAACTTGCTTCATCTCCCCAGCCATGCCTTACAATTCACTCAAGATTTCTGGCCTTTTTCTCAGTGGGGCTTAGATTTCATTGGTGAGATTAACCCTCACTCGTCTCTTCGTCATCAATCCATCATCACCACCACTAAATATTTCACCAAGTGGGTGGAAGCCATTCCTCTCATCTCCATAAAAGCTGAAAAGATTATCGACTTCATCAGTAGCCACATCATCTATCGTTTCGGTGTCCCTCATAAAATCATCACCGAACACGGCAAGTCCTTCAAGAACAACACTGTCCAAAAGCTATGCGACTCGTTTGGCATCAAGATCAGTTTCTCTTCACCTTACTACCCACAAGCAAATGGGCAGGCTGAGGCTTCCAACAAAATTCTCACTAAAATTCTCATGAAGGTGGTCAATGACATAGGAAGGGATTGGCACATTCACATTCCCTTCGCTTTGTGGGCCTATCGCACTAGCATCTGAACCTCTACAGGTGCTACCCTTTTCTCTCTCATGTACAGAATAGAGGTTGTCCTACCTCTCAAAGTACATATCCCTTCTCTCCACATCTCTCTGCATGACATTCTCTCAAATGATGACTTTCGTTAAGATTGCTTAGCTCAACTTGAGTTACTTGACGAGCGTCATCTTGCTGCCCTCAATCATCTCCATGTCTATCAAAATTGCATCAAGCGAGCCTATGCCAAAAATCTATGAGAATGAGATTTCAACATCGGAGACCTCATCCTCAAAGAGAATCAGCATGTGACCAATATGGAGCGAAGTAAATGAGGCAAGTTCGCCCCTAATTAGCTTAGACCTTTTATTATCATGCACAAGTATGGATCAGGGACTTATCATCTGTCTTTTCTCGACAGACGACCAGAACCTGAGCCTCTTAATGCGTTGCATCTATGACCATTCTACTGTTAGTCGAGTACTCATCCACTTGACCTTTAACTTGAGCTCGTCCCTTGAGCAATCCCCATCCTCTTAGTCCTAATTCCTTTCAACCCTATTCCCCTTAACAAATCCTCTTTAACCCTTTTATGACGTATGGATGCTTTGTCCTCATAAAAGGGAGCCCTTGAACTTCTATAGTCTTGTCCATGACTCAAATTTTTGTCAAAAATCAATCAAGATGCCAAAATATCCAAGGTCACAATATCAAAATCAAATCAAAAAATTAGACTGTTCCCTCGAAGGACAGCTGTACTATCATTGTTGTAGCTAAATAGACTGCTCCTTCGAAGGACAACTATTCAAAAGCCCTTATATAAAGCAATAATATAGATCACTCCTTCGAAGGATGGCTATGACTAAATCTTACTACAAATAGCACTTTCCAAAAGCTTCTCACATTGATCAACTTCACAAATGACCACCAAACAAATGACATCTCTATGCAGGCTTCCCGCATTGATCAGTCTGCGCAAAAAAAAAAAAAAAAAAAAATGGGTCATGGACTTGACTTGTAGTTGTCTCAGGGTCTCCTATAAAAAGGGGCAAGGTTATCTCTACTCTTAAAATGGGTTACCCTATTTCCTCCTATCCTAACACCTGCTCAAGGGACTTCGAGCTCACTTTAATGTTAAAGTGATTCGATTACCGCTCTAACACAACATCTGGTCAATGACATAATGCATGAATGGGGCTCTTGGTTCTAACCACCCCTATCTATGCTGTCATTCTGGTCCTTGTCAATGAAAGGGTGATTATGCCTTTCACTTACTTTACACTTTGGTCACATTCAATCATTTGTCATTTATCAAATCAGCTCAACTCTCTTTTCAGACCACTCACATAGCCTATTCTCACTAGTTTCTATGGACACCAATACACATGGGAACTATGGACTGCTCAATTTATGCCAAGCATAAACCATTATTTACTGAAGCATAAATAGACTCATTTTCATTTTTGGCATATATCCATCACTTAATGTGGATAATTGCTAAGGGTGAACAACCTTTGCCTTCTTTTTTCATCATTTCAAGCATGTTCTCTCAGACATTTGGGACGTGCTAGACCATTCTCATGACTAGACCAACTCTCAACCTCTTTGTCTCTTAGTCTGAACTACATTGGTCTGAGGCCCATACCAATATCAAGTCTATGTAGGCAGCACCCAGATGACAAGACTGTCTTCTGGGGTTAGCTCGACCACCCCTGTTTGTTCATCTACCTGATGGACAAACCTTATTTATCTTCTAACCTATAACTCGACCTAGACCACACGCAATCAATCATTTCGACCCTTTTCCTCCCTTTTTTGGGAGAACTACATTGGCCTGAGGCCCTTAGGACAAGGGCTATGTAGGTAGCACTCAGATGACAAGACTGTCTTCTGGGGTTAGCTCGACCACCCCCATTTGTTCGTCTACCTAATGGACAAACCTTATTTCTTTTCTAACCTATAACTCGACCTAGAGCACACACAATCAATCATTTCGACCCTTTTTCTCCCTTTTTTGGGAGAACTACATTGGCCTGAGGCCCTTAGGACAAGGGCTATGTAGGCAGTACTCAGTTAACATGGGGTCTTCTGGGGTTAGCTCGGCCATCCTCTTCGTCACTTTCTCCTGTCCCATTCACTCATCACCTGTCAATCACATCACAGTCAATCATATATTTTCATACTTGTTAGCATAATCATTTTCATCATAACATCATAAGTCATTAGTCATCAATATCATCCATCATAACTCATTGAACATCCACATTATATAATCCGCATGTTAAACCTTAAACATCTGTAATCACATTAAGCATCCATCATCATATAATCTAAGACATCATCATATAATTATTTACATCACATTTTTCATATCATTAGTCATCATGGTCATAAACATAGCATCATCACATTCATCATCTCATAAGCATCATAAACATAAAACTTAAATCAGCACATCCATCAAATCAAACTGCAACAACAATAAACACATCCATAACATTTTTTTCATAAACACATGTCACTGAATCAAAATCTCATCATATATATATATATATATATATATATATATATATATATATATATATATATATATATCAGAATGTTTTTATACAATAAGACACAATCTGTGTCTGTCTGTCTCTCTCATAGTACATCTCTCATCTTCGGCTCGCAGGCCGATATATACATCAAAAATCAAATAAATCTCAAAATTTGGGCATCATGGCTGTGGCTGTGGCAGTGGTGGCGGTGGCCTGGACGAAGTTGTGTCATCGCCACTCTCAGATTTGTGTCATTTGCGTGCACCCGAAGTCGTCACTTGCGACATAGACCTCTGCCAGCTCTACTCATATCTCATCTCAAAGTATCACTGTATTTGAGGGAACTCTCTGATAGCTCCCTCATAATAGGTGATCTCATCGAGCGTAGTCCTGTACCTAGCAATCGGTACAGTCTACAGTGGACCCATCTACCCTTCTGCCATCCCCTACACTGACCCCTGCGGCTATGAAAATGTCGGCTTCACTGACACTGATGGTCCTGCCCCCTATGAAAATGCTGGCTACTGAGCTGACTGTTGCAGTGGGCCCTACCCCCCAAAAACTTGTCCTACCACTGCATGTGCCTGGGCTACAACTAGCTATCCCTATAATACCGTGACTTGCCCTATCAAAATGGTCACCTATCCTGTCAATCCCACCAGCTACCCATACAAAACTATGACCTATCCCTACAAAATGGTCACCTGGGCCTACACCGCGTCCCTCTCCTGCCACGCAGTATCCCTCTCCTCACAGGTTGTGTCCCGCTCCTTGGTCATTGCCTGTAAATCTGGTTGGGGACCCACCTGTACCCCTATATATAGACTTGCCCACCATGCCGTGTAGGCCTCTATACAACCTGGGTTGGCCACCCAAGTCCTACTAGTAACTCCTCAAAATCTGGCCCCTTTGTCTCCTCTAGTAGCGGGAGTGGCACCTCAATATCATCCCACCTATACTGCAGGAACGTAGGTGGCACATCCTGTAGTAGCCCATACTAGCGCTGCACCCTCTCTACTGGAACTCACTCAAGCTCACCGACTCACCTACCCCTGACCCATCTCATGCTCTGAGTCCTAACCAGCTGCTTCACTTGATCTCTAAAGGTTGGGTACACTAGGTACGGTCTTTAGATAATATCTCCTAGGATCAGTGCCTCCAGCACCCCTTGGTAGTAGTCGATGTCCCTGACTACTCCATCCACCCACGTCTGTGCCATGACATCCTGCCATTGCCTGAATCTAACCCTGAAGCCCACCTGGATAGCTACTGGGAGGCCGAGAGGTCACGTGACCATGATATGCTCATAAGCCCAGCAATGCAGGAGGTGGCCAATGCATAAGTTGTACCATCACCACTGGCTAATGCCCCACAACTCCCTATAAACCTAGGCCAAAAATACTGGTGCCCAGGTGAACACCATCTGCTACTCTAGCATGTCTTTCAAAACCCCAGTCATGGTGATCGAGAACTTGCCTCCCTCCGCATCTGGCAATGCATAAACTGTGATCTCGATCATCATCAGGACCACCAGCCGATGTGCCTCCTCATCTGTTGCATATAGCGGCTCATAAGAAAAACTAGCTGAGTGGTAGCTCATCTCCGCGATGTGCTCCCCAAACAGTGTGACCATATGTATATCGTGCACCTCTCTCAAGCACACATATATGTCCACCCCGTCTACCGACAGCCACAAAATCTGGTATACATCCTCTATAGTCACTATGAGCTCCCCTGTAGGTAGGTGAAAGGTGTTGGTGGCATGATCCCACCACTCGATCAAGGCCACCATGAGACTCACGTCTCGCACCACCCTGCAGTAGCACCTCAACCCACCTAGTCTAACTGTCACCATGTGACTCCACTCCTCGATGGTCACGCCTCTACATATTCACGTCAGCAGGGTTGGGAGGTGATCCTGTAACATTAGCATCTGCCTCGCTCGCAACCACAACCAAGTCAATCTCATGTCTACAATTTTTCTTCTATTCTTATTTTGACCGACCTATTTGACCCTTTATCCTTAAACTGACCCTGGGAAGCCCTTGGCGTGGCTCTGACCCTTCGACTTGACCTTTTTTTTCTCACCCCTCTAGACCAGGCAGCCACCGACATCAGTTTGTGTGCTGGTGATGACACTCAACTAACTGACGTCAGTCACTTAGTGACCGACATCAATCACTAGTCAGCTGATGTCGGTTGCTGGTCAGCCGATGTCAGTGAAGACCATCGACGTCGGTGACTGGTTCAGCCCTAGGGCCAAACGGGGTGAGCCCTAAAATTAGGGCTTCCCCATTGTGGCCTCCCCAACCCCCCAAAACCCTCTCAAAAGACTCCTAACCCCTCCTAGACCTATCCCCCACCCTCCTAGCTACCCTCCCCCCTCTTTTTTTGCCTAAATCCATAAAAAATTCAAAAAACTAAATCAAAAAAAAAATAGTCAAATGGGGTTCAGAGACCCTCCTACCTCATCCCGGCGTCACCAGCATGGTGGCACAATGGGTGCCATTGGTGGTGGACCTCCCATAGGTCCTCTACTCCCCTCTACCATCTCTTTTATGCCTAAGTCTCTACAAACTTTTCCTGGCCCACACATGCCTCTGTAGCATCCAATCTCTCTCCAACCCACTCTCTCTCTCCACCACTCCCTCTTTGCCACCTAGCACTGTGACTCGGTCAACTCTGTGTCACTTTCACTCTCAAAAACTCTAGAACACTTTTTTGACTTCTCCAAATAGCAAATGACTTTTGGTGGGCTGCCAATCTGATTTTGTCAGATTTGGCAGGCCGCCGACGTCGGCATCTATGTGCCCTAGGCCACCGACGTCGGCCGATTTCTGACGATGTCAGTCACTTTAGGCCATCGACGTCAGTTTAATAATCGATGTCAGTGGCCTTCCAACCTCTTTTTTCACCCCCTTGCCTCACAATCTAGCCCCCAATCAGTCCATTTTCCTGACCAAGTGATCTTAGCCCCCTGAGGCACCCTTGCGATCAATTTTGCCTCCATCCCTCGATCGCCCAACCTTGGAGATCATGACTATCTCCTCTGACCCCTTTTGAGACAACTCTGCCTTGGTTGTTTTAATTGCCTTTACTACTTCACACCTAGTTGGCTAATTATCACCTGACCCTCACAAGTCTCAGATCGTGAGCAAGTTGATCCCTCATACTTGTGCTTTTTTTGTGTTTTCTAGGAGCACTTCCTGAGCCTGGGATACCTAAAACATGATGACCCTTTGGAGCTATAGCTTGGACCAAATAACCCAATCATCTATGACTCAATTTTGGGGCGTGGTTATTTTGATTCTAGCACTTCTCAACCCTTTGACCCTGATAATTTGACCTACCTATTGCATGGTGTGGTATACGTGTAATCTTGCCCATTGCAGCGTTCACCCTCATTCTTCACCCTCTCCATCCATCTCTCTATCAAATCGACACTCAATTTCAGGTTCCCTTCCCTCGACTCTTGCTTTGAGCGGGGAACACCTCATCCCATTCCTGGGGCAACCAACTCCTATTTTTGTCTTGTAGTTCATCAAAGAACAACCAATAAGACAAAAAGGGGCAAATGTAGACACCAAAATCGTGTCCGCACCTTAGTCGCCTCTCCCCCTTGACCCCCTTTGCCCATGTCCTAACCCTTGTCCTAGTCCCCTCCATTCATTAAATTAAAATAACTTGAACATTTTAATTTAGTGGCCCCTTTTCCACCTCACCCATGCCACCTTGGATCCCCTCCTTAGATGCCCCCACCTCTCTCTTAGCCTTTATTACCCCAAATCTCCCCTTTATCCTTCCTCCCGTATCCATTTAAGCCTTCCTGTGACCGTTTTCCCATGACCCCTTGACCTGGCAGCGTGCAAGAATGGATAGAGGCTAATTTTAGCCTCTGTCCCCATTCTTCTACCATCGACATCGGCCACCCTGCGGCTGACGTCGGTAGTTCTACCACCATCGATAGCCTTCAAAACACCATTTCCTGCATCTGTTGTAGGCCCCCACGAACAAAACTCTTTGGACACTTTTGGCATTCATATTCTCCCTCTCCTTCTCGCACAACAACACCAGCAGCTATAGGTACCTTGCAGAGTAGCTCCAAGTAATAGCTCCATTTGCAGGTTCTTCAACAGCTCCGATAATAGGTTTCTCCATTCTCCCTTCAGCAAGCAAGAGACTCACCCTGACTCTCCCTGAGAGGCTAAAAAGCCTTCTCAGATCCCTGTCTCCCGTTCAGTTCCCCTTTTGCCTCTATCACCCTTCCAGTCCAGTCCCAAACAACATTCTCAGTCCCTCAGATCCCAAAACAAGTCCCTCAAACCTCTAAGTAGTCCCTCTGAATCTCACATAGACCCTCAGACCCTCAGACAAAGCCTCAGACCATTCTGCAAACCAAGACCCAGACCTGAAACCTGTCTCTGGCCATTACCCCAGCTGACCTCATCCATTGCCCCTACTGACGTTGGCAGCCTAACCGACGTTGGTGACTTACCTGACTGACGCTGGCAATACCACCGACGTCGGTGACTGTGCAAAGCAGATTACTGCTAAATAAATATGATTTTACTTTTAGTTCTTCCTTTCTATCTTTTATCATTTATCACTTTCTATTTCTGATCAGCATTCTATTTTTAACAGTGGATTGTCATTCTCCAATAAGCCTTTGCGCTTCTAGGACCAAGCTCTTATTTGGCAGTCCACCCTTTTGTCATCTAACATTTTTTGTGTTTAGTGTCTTTCTCTTTTAGGTGTCATCCTCCACAACCAAAGAGGAGTTCCTGCTATCATCTAAATTCTGGTGCGCATGTCTACAACTTGAGTATGTACAAACCCCCATCCTTTCTTTTAGTTTCTCATTTTCCCTTTCTTGAATGTGAAAAGCGAATATTGTTTGGAAACATACTCCACCTCTTAGAAACTAGAATCACATATGGAAAGTTTGGCATAAAAATGATGTTATTTTAGAACTAAAAGTACCTATTTCACATGCTTTTAATGGTCTTCCCAATTTTTTTTGTAGATGAGGATATCATAAAAAAAAACTAATACAAAAGTTTTTAAAAATGGTCTAAAAATAGTATCCATCAAACTTTAAAATGTAAATGGTGAATTTGTGAGACCAAAAGACATTACCATAAATTCATAATGGCCTTCATGAGTTTTGAAAGTTATTTTAGGTATGTCCTCATCATAGGAATCTGATGATACCCAAAGCAAAGGTCTAACTTGGTAAAATAAACAACACCATGTGATTCATCTAGAAAATAATCAATTAATGTAATACGAAACTTATCTTTGATGGTTTACTTGTTGAGTTATTTATAGTTTGGGCATGCCCTCCAAATACCATCCTTCTTCCACACCATGACCATCGAGGAGGAATATTTTCTTTGACTGTGTCAAATAATTCTTGCCTCTAACATATCCTATACTATATTTTCAATTTCACTCTGTTAGGCATAAAGATACCTATAGGGTCTCATGTTGGGTGGTGTACTTCCTATAATGAGCCTGATAGCATGATCATGTACTTAAATAAGAGGAAGTCCTTTTGGCATGTCACCAAAAATAACAAAATGGTCATCTAATACCCTTTACAAATTAGGATGTGTAAACTCCTTGCTTAGTTGAACCTCTATAGAAAACAAGTGTGCCACACATCCTTCTGCACCTTTTTTGAGAATCTTTGTCATTTTATGGGAACTAACTAATTATGGATATTTAACCTATAATCCACATAGTTCAAAGATCCTACCTTTTAAATGGAACCTCATGAATAATTCCTGGAAATTCATCTCAATAGTGCCCAAAGTAGTGAGCCATTTCACTCCTAAAATAATTTTAGCTCCTCCTATGGGAATAACATAAGGGAATCTAGAAAGTAGTCTCCCATAAAAATCTCAATACCATGGAATTTTCCAGAATAGTTGATTGTACCACCATCTACAATCATGACCTACAATTCTAGAGTTGGCAAAATGAAATAGTTCAAATGAGTATCCAACTTACTATTGATGAAGTTATGTGTATTACTAGAGTCAATTACCACAATAACATTCTATTTACTCAATAAATCCACCACCTTAAGAGTTTGAGGAGTACTAATGCTTGAAAGTGCATGATAGGAAATAATAGGTTGAGAACCTTTAGACTCATCCTCAGTTTCTTCCAAACTTGCCCCTAAATCCTCATCATCTTCTTCCTCCTCATTAAAGCCTTCAATGTAAAACAGCTTCTTTTTAACACATTGATGTCCTTTGCTCCATTTTTTATCACATTGAAAACACAAACCTTTTGCATGCTTTTATTCAACTTGCTGAGGTATCAATCTGGTAGGTTGTGAAAATGATGGTGTTAGGAAGGTATGTTCATGCACATTAGTTAAAGTTATTCATTTGATCAACTCTTTTTCCTCAGCCAAACATTCCCTTGATACGGCTTCAGATACATTACTAGGATGAAACATGCAAACCTCCAATTGGATGATATCTTTAAGTCCAACCAAAAATAGATTAGTCATATTTCCTCAATGATGTTCACCACACATAAAGAGAGATTATGAAATTGATGAATGTAATCATTGATCATCCCAGTTTAGTGCAACTTGTCTAGTTGGATGAAGTGGTTTTATGAGACATTATTGAAATAGTGGAGTTGAATCTCTTCATAAAATATGAACTAGGTAACTAAGAGACCTTTATTTTTCTTTTGAGCACACAACCAATGATACAAAATAAATTGCTCATGTTCTAGATATAGAGAGGCCATGACCACCTTTTGTGAATAGGGAGTTTGATGTAGATCAAATAAATTTTCAATTTAGGTAATCCATGTGAGTGGATCATTACCATAAAACTTATGTAGGCCCAATTTTAATAACAATGATTTCATACCATGGTTAGTGTTGTGATTATTTGGAGAAGAAGAACCAAAATGAAGTGGTGAAGGGTTATTTTTCAATTGTTAAGTTGAAAAGTTGGCCAATTACCTAGTGATTTATTACAATTGATGCCAAAATATATTCAATTCCCCTCTCAACCCTATGAGGTCCCCTTTAACATCATCAAGATATCTTTCTACACTATGCCCTACAACTCTAACTTAAGTTGTTGAACTACTTCAAAAATACTTGGATCATAAGCTTCTAACTCCATGTCATCTTTGTGAGGAATTTTATTCATTTCTTACCCTTTATCGTATCCATGAGTTTTAGGCCCTACCATGCATAAGCCCTAGGAGGGTTGTGACTTGAAAAAATATATTGGCAGATGATATCATGTACAAGGGTGAAAAAATTCAGCCTAAAAAAGTGTATTGGTAAAATATACCATTATGATAATCTCATAAAGATAAATCCAAAAAATTCTAATTTACACAGGGTAAAAAAATTTCTAGACATTTTTTTTACTAGAAAAAATATTTTTTCTTTTTTTGTAAAAAAAATTCATGAAAAAATCTGTAGAGATGAAAAATTCAATTTCTTCCAGATCACAAATTATGTTTTTTTGGCCTTCTAGTGCTTAGGATGATAGATTCGAAAACAAAACTATGTCATAAAAACTTACCCAAATTAAATCTCTAATACCACTTGTAATGAAATTACTTGGATGATTCATAACAATAGAATTATATATCACAAAATTAAAATTAGAATAAACACATTTGTAAAAACAATTACCGAAAGAGCAAAATATTTGAATATTATGACTGAGCCTTCGAGGGGGAAACCTCCATAAAAATTCAATAAGAATATAATTAAAAATATGATGATAAAATATTAACCACTACCTCCTATATATACTCTACTTATCCAAGGTTATTCCATAGGCCGACCATACTAAGAACATAGAGAAATGCAACAAGATAATATGAAGGTGTGTAAGCCACAAGTTGGACACATATATTTGTAAACATACTATAGGTTAAGGGAAAACCATTGTCCATCTATGACTCTTTACCTTCACTCTTTCCATTTTTATTTTTAGATTAATGTCAGAATAATTACTCCCCCATTCAACTTGTAAATGTTATACATACTTTAGATTAGTTTTTGTTGATTTCAATAAAGGGAACCTCCCCCCATAATAGAAGATATATTTTTCATCTTTGATACTATTTTGAAACTTATATTTGTCTCTAAGTACCAAATATTTCACCAACATTAAGTAGACTTGAAGGGTTTCTTTGAAGCTGACCAAGAAGTAGAAGAACTAAAAGCTAAAATTGAAAATGTGCAACTAAAAATTTTAAACATTCAATAATAAGAAGGGTAGAGGACATTGAGAGACTCTATTCCAAGTGGATATAACAAGATATATCAAGAACTATTAAATAAATTGGTAGTGAACATTGTAACTGAGGATACAACAAAGCTTACAACTTTGGGTGATTATTGGACACAAAAGAGTCATCAAAAGGCTTGAAATTATTGTGAGATTATCAAGATGTGTTCCCAACAAAATTTTTAGAATTCAAGGGTGTATATCCTTCATTGGGAGAGATGCACATAGAACTCTTATTGGGCCCTCAATTTTGTATCTACTTCTCTTAAGTACATTTTGGAGACCATGGTGTGAAAGAGACATAATGTGAAAGACAATGGTGGAAAAGAGACATGACACAGAAGAACGTGGCATGAAAGAGGCAAGTCACGTGTAAAAATTAAACATGAAACATGAAGGAAACAAGAACGTAGGGCTCATACATTATAGAAAGACTTGTGCAAGTATGTGAAATTGGATATGATTAGGGATTGGTTTGATCAAACTTCAGAGAAGAACAATCAAGCGTGAATATAACACTGGTTCATGAGAAGATAGGTATACAATGATGAATATATAGCATATAAATCATATAAGGGAATTTAGGCCTAGGTCCTAAGGAATTCAATGCAATGAATTCCCATGACTCATTACTATTAATGGTTATTAATGAGTCATCTTTTTGTAATTAATTTTGTAACTGAATAGTCAAGGAAAAACCATGTATAAATACCCCCTAATTTTACTTGGTGTTGGTTAATGATTATAGTTTTAAATCCATTGTAATTTTGGATATGTCATATGAATGTAATGAGAGGAGACTTTTATGTTGATGAAATACTTATGTAATTTGTTTATGAAAATAAAGGACTTACTAATATTTTGTTCTCAATTTTGCCCAACTTATTTTTTTGTGATTAGTAAGTAGGGAGTGAATGAATAATTAAGAGTTAGACATAGAAAAAAGTATTAATATAGTACTAAGTTCTTGCCCTAACTTAAGAAACTAGATGAATACATTTCCACATGATGAAACCAATGAGAAGTGGTCTTAAATTGCATGCTTTAGGTGAGCGTGTGAGAACCTTTTCTTGTGTGATTTACTAGCATGCTAGCTCATCATAAATATCATTATCTTAGGTGTGTGATTAAGGAAAGACATATTAGACTAAAGAAAAAAATCCTAACATTTTGGTTCCATTTCCAAGAATTGTGCACTTGTTCACACAATGGTGAGAAAATGCTCCATTGATTATCTCTATAAAATGTCAAATATTGGGTTACTACTGTAAAAAATAATTTTGCACTTCAGTATCTTGAAATAGGAGTTTATACATGCACATGGGTATAAAAACACCTTTATGACTCACTCTATGAAGCTTTCTTTGTATAAGTTCCCATTCACTTTCATGCCTAGCTTTTGTCATACGTGCAAGACCATTCAAGCAATTATGAATGAAAGGTCTCTTGGTTAGTTGAGTGTCAATCAGCCTTGGAAAAATTTAGATTGCCTTAGATGTGCACCATGGATATTTGGTGGAAATAAATATATTTTTAAATACATGATCTCTACTTAATTTTATCCAAAGGAAACCTAGTTTACCTTCCTCCAAGATCTGCATGGAAGGTATCTCAGGAAATTTTTAAAAAAAATTAAGAAGCTTATAGTTGACTTAGGACTTGAAAACTTCCATAGGGATGGTTAAACTCTCCCTCACGTGATCAACATAGTCATTGGGGAAATGAAGGGGCATACATTGATATAATATTATTGATTTAGTATCCCTTCCAATCAACAGGATTTGAATAAATGTAAGTATGATGGGGCTAGGTAAAGGGCTATGATTGGAAGTAATTTAGGGAGGGGCCAAGAGGACTCTAGAAGTGTTGTGAACATCTACATGGAGGTAGAAAAGCATAATGAGGACTCCCCAGCCACATGACTACACCCAATGCTGACATAGGTACATGCAGGAGAAATAAGTCAAGCATTGGTGACTATAGAACCCAATATAGATAGGCCAAATTCCCTACCCATATCGCATGCTCATACCTTTGATTTGGACAAAGTTTTTTTGAGAAACTAGGATACATATAGTTATATTTAGAGTCTAAACCTATCGAAGAAACTTTTTAAGTACAGAATTAAGAAAGTAGTTTTTTATTAATTTATTTTCCATTACAACTCAACTCTATGACTCACTTTGGAATGTTTGGTGGATCGAGTATAGCTAGTAGGCCCTTACATAATTAATTAACCTACTTATGCACCCAATGTAATAGGTGTTTACATTACCACAAGAGGTGTGGGAGTTAGTATCGATGGTAGTTCAACTGGAGGATCTAGAGGTGGTATAGGAGGCATTGGTGGACCTCCCCCAGAAGGTACAGGAGGGACTAGAGGTGCATCACATCATGATCCATTTCTAACACCTAGTTTACCTACAGTCTACTATGAGATGGGACTTCATCTACCTAAATATCATGGTGTTGAAAATGTAGTGGAACATGTTCATAAGTGTAAACTCATTTGGTAGGCATAAGGTATTACTTCTACTAAATGGAAAATAATTTAGTTTATCACTACCCTTTTAGACCAAGTGCATAAATGTTATTGTAAGTTTGATTAACAAGTAGTGGTTAATTAAAAGCAGTTGAAGATGGATTTTCTCCAATAATTTGACATTCTAAAGTTTTAACAATAGAGTATTAATACCCTAGAAGATATTAAATAATAACTTATTGAGAATGTGCATGAGTATAATGCATATTTTAAACACTTATTTCCAAGTTATCATTTGAGATACATGCAACTCAGGATGCCCAATATTTTATAGGAGGATTGTCACTTCCTTTTCAATGTACATTATCCCATAATAATTTCATTGACCCATGTGAGGAATTAGAAGCTGACCTTTGCACTAAATCTATTGGAAGTATAGATATAAGGATTAATCCCTTTATGGAAGTTGATGAAACTATCCTTAGACTATTCTGTAACCATCACCTTGTGGGATAACTTCTTACTAATATTCCATAAATTTTAAAATACTTATATGTACCTATTCAGATCAATCATTCCTTTAGTGGAAAACTTAAAACTCTTCCTTTGACCTATAGGCTGTGATGTCATTCTTTAGCCCTGTTTCCTCTATTTATTGGCCATAAATCCTTTTAGGTTAGCTCAACCATGAATGTAAAAACATTTATGGATACCCATTAATCCCTTATATAACATACTAAAAAATCTCTTGAGGTTACTTTGTACGGAATTATACTTTCTTCTTTAAGCCTTGTTCTAATTAGCCCTCTGTTAGTGCAAAACTCCTTGTCCAGAGTAAAGTATGGACTTTCTAATCAAACCAAGCATCATTCCAGATACCCATTACCTTCTTACAGGGGAATAAAATGTTTTTTAGTGCACTTCTTTGGATAAATTCATTTTTCCTATATTGGCCTATTCTCTTCATCTCACATGCAACTAGAACTCACTTGGCAATTGACTTTTTCCATATTAATCCATACTAAAACACTTATAAGCCACTTCCAACAGTTTTATAACATTTTCAAGGGTCATATTAAAAAGTTTCAAGATTTTTCAATAATTTGAACTCATTTTGAAGGACAGACCCTAATTCAGGGTTTTCTAATGACTTGTACAGGCTGAGAGCATAGTAATAGTGGATGGGAGTGTTTTACCCTATTTCAAGGGTTCCAATAAATTTAATAGGGTATGTTTTAATACCCTACACCTTCTCCAATCATCCTCTAGGTCATATCAACCTCCTATGTGTTCCAAGCAAGACATCATAGTTATCTTTGACTGTATATGACAGTCAACAGGGTTCATGATTTTCTTCTCTATTTCAATGATCAATAGACTTTAAAGATGATAAAAAAAACATGTCAATATCTTAAATTAATTCCCAATTCATATTTTCATATCAAAGATTCACTTATTAATCCATCTACTATGTAAAACATTCAACTTTCTTATCTTTGCCTGTATACTGTCATCTATAGCCCCGAGAGCCAACTGTTGGAGTTTTAAGATATCAAAGGGGTTTCTAAAGCCTATTTATTATTCTCTTAAGTTTATACTTGCCTTATATACCTATATCCATGCCATTATAAACTTCATGCAAACATTTATACGTGTATTTTACCTTGGACAGTGGGCTGTAGGTTTGGATGCCTGAATACCCTGTTTAGGCCCTGTTTAGGCTTTTTATAACATTCAAAGATCTTTAAGACCTCTTGGTCACATAATACCAGTTTTAAATTATTCTCAACATGCAAAATAACCAGTATTTCTCAATATTCTATAGAGAACCATCATACACACACATGCATAGGCCTGTCACCAGAATTCCATAAAGAAACCATATATGAAACAAAACATTCAATCTTTCTTAGATCAAATAGAAGACTTAAAATTAAATACTAGATCCAATCTCAATGTTCCATGGCTTTCAAAGCCTTGTCTACTCCTTCACACATTCTTGACTTTACATCAAATCTGCTCCTTCTCTTTAACTTTAACATCTCTTAAGTGAGGTCCTCCCTCACTATTTCTCCTCTCTTTTCTTCATTCTATTCTCTTTCCTTGAATGAGAGGACCTTTCTTCTCTATCCTTCTTCTCCTCTACATCCCTCTCATCCTCTCTTCTTACTGAATTCTCTCTTTTTCTCTTTTGAAGAGCTTCCCCTCTAACTTCTACGCCCAATTTGGGCTTAAGGCAAAACAAAATACTGTTTTTAATCTTTAACAATATACTAAGGTTGAAAATATTTTCAACCATTTATCCCTTATTTCCTCAACAGCCCAAAAATCATTTTTTTACCTTTTCACTTTTCACTTTTGACAATTACATTTACTCTCAAGGTGAAATTTTGAAATCTAACACAGTTTGGAGGGAAAACAAGAATTTGAAATTTCACACTAGAATATCATTTGAATTTGCATGTTTGATGATCTCAACTAGTCCTCCATGAAGCTATTGTAGATGCTCCTACATTAGAAGCCCAAATTTTTGTTATGGCATCTCAGTTGGAGAAGCTCACTGTGAATAATACTCAAGATATTCATAATAATTTATGTTCTATTGACTGTGAAGCAAAAGGTCATAATATAAATAATTTTCCCAAGAAGAATATTCGTGTAGTGATAAAGCAGTTATATGAGATATGCCAAGAAGACCATTTTTGTAGTAAACATATCCCCCTCTCAAAAAAATTATGAATAGGAACCCACTACAGCCCAAAAGGAACTCATTCTAATGAGAAAAACATTGTTGACATTTATATGTATACTTAATGGGTAAGATTATAAAAAATTCTTATGTCCATGTTTCTTGTTATACTTATCCTAATGTTAATGAAATTTCCATCTTCTTCATTATCCACATTTTCACTGCTTATTTTATTTAGGCCAACCTATTAATGGATTTTTAAATTTTTTAAATGTATGTAAGTTTCCTAAACTCATGCAATTTTTGGTCTTCATCACTTTTGTTTGGCATGGTACTTCACGAGCTTTTATTCATTGACATGTTTCTATTTTGGACTTATACAGATTCAGAACTTCCAAGCCTTCATGAACTTTTAGTCTTTAACATTTTTGTTCAGCATGGTACTTCATCAGCATTTTTGTTTGGTGTGGTACTTCACAAAATTTTATTCATCAACATTTTTTGCACTTCAAAACTTTTATAGATTTGTAACTACCAAGCCTTTGTGAACTTTCTATCTTCAAAATTTTTATTTGATATGGTACTTTATCAAAAAAAATTCACCATTGTACTTTCCAAACTTTTTTTCATCAACATTTTTTCCTCTTCGATACTTATGTATATTCATAACTTCTAAGCCTTCATGAAATTTTAGTCTTCACAACTTTTATTCATCATGGTACTTCATCATAATTTTTTATTCAATGTGGTACTTCATGAACTTTTAGTCTTTGGCACTTTTAGGTTTCATTGATTATGTCTTCACATAAAATGGTGGCTGATGATTTCAACAAAAGTCTTGATACCCAACTGTCTAAAAAATTTCCATAGGGCATAACTATCATCTTTAAAAAAATTAGCTACATAATGACACTTGGTAGATGGATGATAGAAGGGTAGTCCTCTTACCATATGTGAATCCTGCATGGCTTACTCACCAAAGTAAACTATCAAAGTTTGAATTGAACTAAATAAATAAAACCTCTAGCCATTTGAAATTAATGGTACATGAACTAGAAGTAAATTCTCAACCTTGAGCTATATGATCTAATTATGAAATGACATTATGCTTTATCAATTTCCAAAGAACTTGAGCTTACTTACATACCAAAAGAACTAAAAATCCATAAGTACCTATGTTTACCTATAAATTACTTTTGAAGAATGACCTACCAATTGAATTAATTCCAAAATTACCCAAACAAAGCACAATACAATGGATTAATCCTCTAGGAAGTTCAGGGGAGCACTTACACCATCAAAGTATTCAATTAAGGATTCCAAAAAGTATACAAACACCATATTTGACTCAACATTTTTTGGAAACCAATATACCAACTACATTACATTATGGGATATCATTAATGGCATATATGCAGACTCAATGTAGGAAAACTTAACAAAATAATAGAATTAATTAGTGATCGATTTGGTGTCATATAAATGATAATCACTCCATTTTGTAGCAACCAAACTAGAAGTGATGTTATGTATTGATCTACTTAGAGACCTCTTCTTAATAAGTAAGGTCTCTGATGGTTTCCTTCACCACATGAACCATAAGATAGTTGTGGCCTACATAAATGGTGATGCTTTCTATAAGTATCTATACATTATTTTTTTAGATACCACCTATGATAGCCACTAGGTTGTATCACAAAAGAAGAATATAACTGAAGACACCTTGTGAAAATTAATTTCACTAGGGGAAATAGTAACTCTCAAAGCTGACACCCTCACCCTAATTATGAAGTTTAGGTGGGGAATAAAATTGGGATGGCCCTACTAAGTTGATTATTTGGGCATCTAGGCATTGGTTTCCTCTGATTAGAATGGGTTCCACTACTTGATTCAATGTTGACATCTAAACTAACTTTTGCCCTTAGATAAATCACCAAAACTAAAATAGTGGAACAAATGTTCCATAAATACAAGATGCCTATGGAAGGCCACTTCTTCATTATTTCATACCTCTTGGATGTTTTCTTGGCTATCATTTACATCCACAATGGAGTACTCTAGATTCTAGCACAAGACTACATCAAAAATAAGGTATGTGATTATTTCTTATTCTTGCATGTCTATGCATACATGAGAAACATTGTCAAGATCACTGAGGATATATATCCACAAGTTTGGAAGGAAATACATGAATACCCTCATCTAAGAGTATCCAAAATTATCAGCAAGACCTTAGGTCTGAGGGGATATTATTGGTTATATCTTGATTACACAATAATCATGGTGTGGAGAATAAAGACAACATCCTTATGTCTTCCTAAGTGCATTCCTGACAAATTAGGAGAAAAAATAACTTACTAGATTTGGTGGAGCATAGATAAATACTTGACTAAGAATAATAAAGTTGTTTATCATATCCCTTTATTGATGATTAGAAGAATGAGTTACACCAATAGGAAAAACTTTGGGGATATTGTGAGAAACTGAGAATTTTACCCATTAGCCTCACTCCCATACATGGATTAGGATCCCCATAACTTTATTTAGAAACATCTCAAAGGCTTGGGCATTCCATATGAATATGAGGCCTTCACACATGATTTAATCTTTTTTAATGCGAAAGATGATGACGAGGTACTTAAGAGGGAAAACATGGCTAGGCACACAAAAGGCCTCTTAAAGGCAACTCAGAGGGATCCCTACCTCACTATTGATAAATTACAACATAGGATTCCACCTCTAGATGGATTGGCATCCATGGATTATTGGTCATTAAGGTCATCACAACATACATAAATTCATGGGGATCCCTCTCAACCAGCACTAGATATGATGAAGGCCATTAAGTACGAGCCTAGTGTTGAAAAAGCCTAGATTATCACTATCTCTTGAGGAGGATAGCAAGAACCAATTAATATTGATCCATTATATGATGAGGAGGTAGGCCCTCAGGTGTTAATCCAAGATCCCATCATTGATATCCTAATTACTTCACCTCTTAATCTTCATCAAACCATTATTCTAATAAGGAAACTAGTGTTTCACTATAAAAGGAAGCCCAAAGCCCCTAAATCTCATGGTCAGTCATCATAGATCCTTACTAGTTCAAGAACCAATGCATAATCAAAAGTGGGGATTGATGATCAATTTGAGGCTCTAGCAGAGGCAAATAAAATTATGCAAAATGAGCTAGCTTCTCTAGTGTATTATCTAGAGGATGAAGATGAGGAAGCATAAACAAAAAGAGCCAAAGTTCTAAGCCTTGAAGAGTTGAAGGGAAAAGCACCACTAGATCCCCATCCATTAGGTGGCCCTAATTTTATTTTTGTTGTTATTACTTCAATTCCTATTGTCTCTACCACCCCTATTGTTTCCACACACCCTATGTTATATCTTAATTTCATTGTTACTTATGTTCCCATTATTTCCTTAATTCATTTTATTTCTATTATTTCTTCAACTGTTACTGAACCTACTACTCCTAAGCCTAAGATAATTCATTTTAAGACCATCATAGCAACCCTTACCACTCAAAAATTGACATAAATCATTCAATTGGTCCTTCCCCTACTAGCTTATTCTACCACCCTATCTATTATAATAATGACATCCAAAATGACTGTTAAGAAGATAGCTTTCATTGTATATCCCCTCCCAAAAATTTGGGATGTGGATTGAAATCAAATAATCTTTCATTCTCTATAGGCCCCACTCAAGGTGGAGGCTTTAATGAAATCTTCCAAAGACATCCTAACCTTGAATTATTTCAAGAACACCCCACCAATTTACCCCTCACAGTTGGTGATTCCATAATGGGCAGTATACCTTAAAGCCAAAGTTGTACAAAGGCCAAACTTGATGACCATAGAACTACCTATGGTGATTTCTATCTTTAATGAAGCCATAAAAACTATGCAAAAAGTGAGGAAGAGGAAGATTCTATAGGACTTAGGTATAGGCATAGTCTTAGAGGAGAGAAAATATGTATCCTCCTTGTCCAAGAGAAAAAATAGGAAGATAGAGGAGTCCTCCTATAATGAAGACTTCTTTGCCTACTTTATGACCCAAACTAAAGCCATCAATGAATAACATAGAGAAATTGAGTAGGCCAAACACAAGATTTAGTGGGAATTAGAATAGATAAAATAAAAATAATAAGTTGTGCATGTTCCAAAAGAGATAGAGGAGGATGCTCAGAATTTAACCCTCAGATTATATAACATTCTTGAAAGTCTATTAATGTAATGAAAGCTTTAATGTTTCCCTAGCTCACTAGTACATATAAATTATTTAATTTTTTGAAATAAGGTGAGAATAATCCTAAATTCCTGGTCCCAATTATGACCAATAAGATATTTATCCATTTAGATCTAATGACATTAATTGAATCAACTAATCGTCTCAACTTAGTGTTAGTTAGAATGCAGGAATCCTAGAATTAGGTTTCAAGTGCACATGCCTTGGTACTTAAGTTTATGGATCATGAAAGACAAGTTTTACAAATTTTGGATGAGATCAAATTGTCTCAAGTCAGAGACCAGATAGGTAAACTAACTGCTAGAGCTAGTTTTGATAACTTACTACAAGATGCAGCTGTTAGTTTCAAACAAGGACTTCAAAGATGTTCCTTAGAAGAAATGGGCCAAGAACTCAGTTGTATGAGGATGAAATTTAAAAAAATAGGGATTTTTTTGGGTAGAGTCCAAGGCTATAAAAATTTAACATGGATGCTTATTGACAGAGGTCAATAGAATCCACATACCATCTTTACTAAACATGGACATCATTCGATCCCAACACAATCTTATTTGTAAACATTTTCAGGCTTGAAAGGCAAACAAATAGGCATCTTCAAGTGTGATGCCCCCACCTTCCATTTCAAAAATGCATGCATCTACAACAATCGATCCCACCATTACAAATTATATCATAACAATGACAACTACCAGCACACAAATGTCACCAAATGTAACTTCCTCCTCATAGGTAAATTATTTTGTCATTTTATGTTCATGTTGTAACTATAAGTTTGTTTTAACTATTTTTTCTATTGTAAATGGTTAGTGAAATCCTATTCATACTTATCATACATGCCCATTCCTGGGATATTTTAAAAAACAATGTAAATTTGAAAATGGATTGAGTGATGAGGCATCCTCATCCCAAACCTATATATACATGTAACCTTCACATTTCAAAGGGAGGAGAAATTTTTATATTCAATATAGATAGAGACCTTTTAGGTTGTTATGATAAATTTGTGTTGGATAGCTTTCTCTTTCATATCTATGTGTAATCACTAGAATTATGCACCATAAGTCTTTTATGACATGTGCATTATGGCTGAGTCTAATATATTAAAATCCTAAAATAGGTTGAGTTTGAAATGTTGTAGAATCCTCCAAAACCTATAATTTTCATCATAACTCCTAGCGGTCTAAAACCCCTCTCAAACATCTTGAAAGTATATACATAAAATATAACTTAAAGTATAACTTATACTTAAATGTTTATTTTATATATATACTACCTGATTCACCCATGGTAATTTATTTTACTATTTACCATTGTAATTATCTTAACCACCCATAATCCTAAAATATCTAAACAAAATACATTATAATAAAGTAAATAAATATGCTTAACAACTTACTCGTAAGTAAATCATGTGTAAATAACTTAGATTTCTATTTAGCTAGTTTGTTCCATGGTTAAAACCAACTTAGAGGAGACTTTCATAAAAAATAGCAAAATCATTATTGATCCTCCCATGATCAGCACTAATTCTTTTAAAATAACATCGATTATAAAATCCTACATGTTACTCTTTACAATGGACAACCATTTTTTAGATCACAATGCTAGTGGAATACTATTGGCACTTTATTTAAATTACTTAACACCTTTATGACCAGTTGTATTGCGGTCAAAAGAGCTTGGCATCCATCATGAAATCCCACCTTTAGAACCTCCATTTATATTCGATTGAAAGATCAGAAAGCAACCAAGGTAAGTCCATTATGATATTAATCCTAATTTAATTTTCTCCTCATCTTGTTATCTATATTTATCTAGTTTCATTAGAGCCCTTAGATCATCCTTCACCCATCCAAAATTATTTTCTTAGCTTCTAGTAAAAAATACCTATATATTACAGAATCATTATCAATCCAATACAATCAACCACGATCCTCCTTGAATCAACCATGATTCCTATCAAAATATATCAATCACAATCCAAATCTATTTTAGTAGAATGTTAAATATGCAAATCAAATATTTGATCTAATATTATTATTTTCTTTCTGAAGCATGATCTCCTATATTTGAATAAGCAAATTTAATCTCTTAATTTTATATCTTTAACATCTTACAACCTTTATTTATGTCATTTTATTACCATCTTAATTGAATAAAGTGGTTGACATTCATATGAGGAAGCTCATTGCTTCTCAAAACTAGTTTGGTACAAGGTAACCCACCTACCTATCATATTAATCCAATCTTGTCCAAGTTGTCTCTTTTGTGCAAGTAATCCTTTTTAGCTAAAAATGAATTCCCACTTTGTTAGATCAATAGTGCACAACCTTCATCACAGGTATCTATTTAAAACCTTATTTCATAATTTCCATTTTTAGTAAGTTTATTTATTAATAAAATGAACAAAATAATACTAAGACATTATGGAATGCTTGGTGGGACCACTAGGTCTCCGGATTCTTGTTGTGTTTCATTGTGAAATCATTTGTTGGTTGCATTTTCTCGATTGTGTGTTTTCATTCAAAAAAGAGAAAATACAAAATTCTTTCTTTCCTTTTTAAAGTCTAAAAAAGAATTACATTCATCCCCCTTCTTGTTTAGATAATCCACATAGATTAATTTAGGAGGATTAATATAGTGTGATACTCACACTCTTTCACACCCAACCAAACCATGATAATATTAAAAACAAGCATCAAAACATTTCCTACCTAGGTGGACCTACTTGGATTTCATCACCAAGGGGAAATTTGACTCAATGTACTGGTTGAGTATAAAAATTATAGTAAATAAGTATAAAGGATAAGCACTTGACACACATATCACTATGGTGTGTGAAGTGAGGGGGTAGGCCCCAATACCAAGCCATGTACTTCCTTCCAACATTGAATTAGGCCTCAATGTACCTTTGTGTATATAGAGATTCTTAGCCTTAAAAAAACATGAAGCTATCCTTAGACTACAATTTATTATCACCTTCATTAACCCATCACCCTACCACATTCTAAATTTTGTTTTTAAAAAAGTAAAAATCTTTAAGTACATTTAATAGACTGTGTTTTCTTTCACTAAAAGCGAGATAAATCAAAAAAATCTTATTTGTATTTGTGTTATGTTTTTTGTTTTTATTTTTCTTGGCATTAATCTTCCTTAATGGAATATTCACTAAGCCCCCTACATCTCTCAAATCCATCAGGGATAGTCCTCCATAATTCTATCTACAAAGAAACCTTGGGTTTTCTAACATTTTAGATATCAACCCAATCAACTTTAACCATTATCTTACATCACAATCAAAACATATCTCTATTTATCCCCTTCCTAAATCCAATCTATTTATACATATCCCACCCTTAGAAAGATTTGATAGACACTCGGTGGCTAAAGTTTCAACCATGATACCTCAAACACCCCACTAATGACTAGTCCACATACAATAATAACATTAACACAATACCACCATCAATAACTAGTAGTCCTCTGTGTCCACTACTAATGTCATAATAAATCAACTACTCCCAACAACACCAATCCTTCCACGACTACCATTCAAACCCATAACACACTATCACTTCACAACCTATGTCTCATATACCACCTACCACCCCCTTAAAAAACCTAGTGGTTTCCATACCTACAACATTACCACCAATCAGACACATGTGATCATTAGTCATCAAAATTTAATACCTCAACTACAATATTCTCAAATATTTCCCCAATATCAACATGTATCATCTTTCAATCCATCCTATCAGCAATCCATACCCCCTAATTATCATCCTTATGTCACCTCAACTCCATAACCATTAGTTACCACCTAGCCTAATTGATTCACATATCACTACCTCTTCAACGACATCTTCAATAGAATTACACCCCTCCTAACATCCTAAGTGGCCTTGCCCCACATAATCTTCAATCAGACATCATTCACATCCTCATGGATAGAATGCCCCATCTAGAAGTATCCACCTTGGGAAATAAAGGTGGACCCTCTTATGAACAAAGTTTTAATGAGCCTATAAAACTAATAGTCCCCATCTGACCATATCATACACAGTCAAAACTACCCAAATTTACTAAATTTCAAAACAAATAAGATCTCCAATAGCACATTAGGGAATTTAGGCATGCATGTTACCTCATAGCTCATGATGATGCCCTCCTCTTAAGAAAATTTTGAATATCATTAGTTGGACTAACTTTGGATTGGTATAGTTCCATTCCCAAACACTCTCTATTTTCCTTTAGTGAATTGGCATATATTTTCCTTGATCACTTTTCAATAAACATGACAAGGAAAATAACCATCACTGACTTATATATTATCCAAAAATTTGAAGATGAATCCATTATTGACTTTGTTACCTGGTGGCATAACACTATCAATAAATTGTCATTTTATCTTCCCCAACTAGAACTTATTAAATTATTTTCGAAATCCTATACTAGGCATATCTCATCTACACTCCAAATCCAATCCTTTAAAAATTTCAACGAAGCCTTCATTATGGTATGAAAACTAGAAATTCAAGCTCTCAAGTAAGGTAAAGTCAGCCTATAGAACCAAAATGCCAAACTATAACCCTTTAATAAATTCAACAACCTCAAGCCAAATGAATATGCTAATGTTGTAGTTCTAAATGTTTCCCCTCCATCAACACCTAACCAGTCTAGTCATTCCTCTTCCCATAAACAAACTCAAAGATTACCCATGTAATTTCACCCAAAAAGTGTGCACCTTTAGGGGAATCTTATGCTTCTATCTTGGATAAGATTTTGAAAGCATATCATAGAGATTCCTCTGATTAGGCTTGTTGATGATTCCTATCCCAAACAAAATTGGTTTAAGGAAAATGAATTTTTTGGCTATCATCATGTAATAGGTCATGAAATTAATAGATGCTAATTATCTAAAAGTTTAGTCCAAAATCTTATTAGTTGGGGAGAACATAAACTGGACAACCCCAAAACTCCCCCTAATCAATCCTTATATATATCTAGACAACCATTTCCAAATCATCCCTCATGAAAATCCATATAAACACACACTAAATATCCCCAACAATAGGGAACTCACATGATAAATACTATCAATGACCAACTTCTACCATAACAAGTTAATGTGTCTAAGGACTCATCCCTTGAAATACTAGACCTCCTTATAGGAGATACCTTATAGGCAAAATAACCTGAGCTGATTAAAACCATCCCCATCACCCATTCCAACCCATTGATCTCATTACATGGGATCCCCCAAAGGAGGAATATTCTAAATATACTTGCAACTCTACTCCAAAAATAGAAGATAAAAGGGTAAATTCAAATAAATGCCTTGGTATTCCAAAAGAAAAATCTCTCTAATACTCACCAATTATATTAGATCTTCCCTCACAATCTAAAGGCAAAAATACTAAATCAAGTTACAACAATATCACTAACACGATTAATAACATTAAATGGGGAAAATTAATAACACCCCTAATCTAAAACAAACCATCCATCTTAAGACCTCACCCTTCAGCCAAATGGTCTATCATGATCATTGACTCACCCTCTAAAAGGCCTATCCAAAGATATCTTCCTCTCTTACCAACACCAAAACATTTGGCCAAAATATCCACCTATAAACATTGAAAGACTCCACTTACAAACATAAAGAAAACACCTCTTGATTAGCCTATCTAGATGAGAAATGTCAAATCCAAATCAACTCAAAACTTCATACCCCAAAAGGATGAGATGTCACAATGAGACCTATTACAAGGGTCATACACTACCATTCTTAACCAAATTTTACAAGCATCCTTCATTTATTTACCACCCCTTAAACCTTTTATTCCCCACACCAAAAGACCTCCCTAGTATAAGGAAGATAAGGCATGCATCTATCATAGGACTCCTAGACATGATATTGAAAATTGTAATGTGATTAAATCCATAGTATTAGATATTTTAGAGGATGATGACCTTTTAAATGAGAAATTTTACCTTTATCCCATATTTGACTAGGAAATTTAGCTCACTTCTTCTAGTTATTAATAAGATTTACAAAAGCAGACCCCAAATCACTCACTAACCTTGATAGGCAAACCATTCCTATAGATAAACACCATCAATATAGCTAAAATATCATGCAAATGAGATCCTAAATCTCAAAATACAACCAAGGCTAACATGCTCATCATGGGGGCTCATGCCTCTACATTACATCGATGCCTCAAATATGCATATGATAGCCACATCCACACTATCCTACTAGACCCACATCCATTTAAGTAACTCTCACTAGGGGAATATTGCTTATCAACACTTGATACCCCTCTGACTCCTCAACTATATGTCCATCCTACCCCACAACATTCTTATCACCCCACCCTTAGAGAGGTTAACTCCCGTAGGTTCTTCTCACCTCTGTAACCATTTAATGTATGAGGAATAGATCAATCCTTTTCTTAAATTAGTATGTCATAAGTATGAGAAAAGAGTACTTGAGGAAAATTTGATCTTATTTAACTTGGATCATATGGATTTGGGGTATACCATTTGGTATACCTTAAAGTTAAACCAATTGAGAGTCTCTCAATTCTTCGCATCTGTGCTCTATTATTGTTAATAGTTTTAGTTATCCATAAATTAACTCAGGATTCTTATTGATTATACTCATAAAACTCCACACACATATCCTATAATGATATAGAATCATGTGATAATCTAAAAAAAAAATCTTCATGACTTTAAATGTGTGCACCTCAACTCTGCTCATAGCATTTTTCTATCGGATACAATCCACCTATATGTAGGATGGAGCCCCAAATCATTATTTCTTATAACAAGGATCACAATATCACCTTGTGTCACAAATTTGTCTTCAAGAACATGGCTTAGGCAAACTCAAATCAACCCATGTTTTCCTTAATCCAAATGATTAATATGGGGATAAAAATATATCAAATCAATAGACAAAATTATATATTGCTCCCTTAAAGGACAACTATTTGTTAAGGTACAAAGCACCGACTACTCCCTTAAAGGATAGTTGTTCATAAATGTATATAGACCACTCCCTTGAAGGATGGCTATCTAAAATTATAAATATATAAAGCTTCTCACATTGATAAGATTTACTATCTTATCTAAAACTTATCAAGCATACCCATCAAAATATAAAAATGAAAGTCAAATTTGTATCCTAATAAAGCTTCCCACATCAATCAACTTTCCAAAATCTAGTAGATTTCTTGCATTGTCAATCTACATAAAAATTAAACATGGGTTGGCCCTAATAAGTCTTATTTTAATTATTATACCAAGACTTAGCCTCTGACCTAAGGATATAACACAATCCTAAATCCATATTTGTCTATCTTCATATCATTTCCCATTTTTTAGGATGCCTAGGCTTGGTCAATTGACAATCACCAAAGTGTTTATTAGAATTAAATAGGGCTTATAGATTGCATAAATCATAAAGGATATCATGCCTCACCATAATAACAATAAACTAAGGATTTTAAGTCCACCTCATTTACTCTTTTATCGTATGTCATGCATAAAATCCATAAACACCATCCATCTATCCAACATAAACCATCTAAATTCATTAGACATGATAAATATTTAGCCAATATGTAAATAATGTTTAGATTGTAATATTTATATCCCCAATAATAATTTATGTCAATCCTCTATGATTGACCTCAATCCCTTGTTTTACATTTACTTGCATGCTTCACAACAAATAGTATTGTATCAAATCCAAGCAAATTACACCCATTACAATTATGAAATTTTACACATAAAACCTTAGGTTAGTGGAGGGGGACCCCCTACTAGTCCCAAAGCCTATCTTGGCTCACCCTCTATTAGGATCAAATCCCTGATGGATCCTAAAAGAGCATGTTTCACCTTGAGATAATAGTCTACAGGTAGTTCCCTAACTCTTAACATAATCTAGATGATTTGGTTAGACCTCCCTATCATTTATTTTATTTGTAGATTAGTTTTTTTTTTTCCTGTTCAAAATGGTGGTAATCCATTTTTTTTCCTTAGGGAATTTCTATCTATAATATCTTGATCCTTGTAAGTGCAATCAATTTGCTCACTCAAAAATCTGTGTCATTTGCATTGGCTTTTAGCACTTAGATCCTCTTCCTATCCTACCATCCACATCATTTAAAATCCATCACCACCTATTCATCCCTTGTTGGATCTTAGTTTGATGGGTAATACATCTTCACACATACTTGGGGCATCAAAACCCTCTTAGTTTTTGTCTCACAGCTAGTTGTTGCACACCACTCAACAAAAAGGGGTAAATGTAGACACTAAAATTATACACCATAAGTCTTTTATGACATGTTCATTATGGTTGATTCTAATATTCTAAAATCCTAAAATAGTTTATGTCTAAAATGTGGTAGAATCCTCCAAAACCTATAATTTTCATCATAACTCCTAGAGGTATGAAACCCCTCTCAAACATCCTAAAAGTATATACATAAAATATAACTTAAAGTATAAGGAAGTAAATGTTTATTTTATGTATATACTACCTGATTCCCCCATGGTAATTAATTTTACTAATTACCATCATAATTCTCTTAACTAACCATAATCTTAAAATATCTAAAAAAATCTATTATCAAAAAGTAAATAAATATCCTTAAGAACTTACTCATAAGCAAAACCTATGTAAACAACTTGCTTTCAATTTAGCTAGTTTGTTTCTGTTGAGTTGTGGAGCTAAAAGCTTCACTAATGAGCTAATGTGGAGGTTGCTGGGCTTACACAGTAATTGGCATCGGTCAGAACCAACGAACATCGGTTATGGGTTGACCAGCATCAGTCAGAACCAACTGACATTGGTTAGGGGTCGACCGACATCGGTTAGGAGTTGGCCAACATCGGTCATCTTTAGACCGACACCAACTTCTGTGCATTTCCAGAATTGCTATTTTTAGGAGAATAGTTAGTTTGCATGTAAAGACTAAAATTAGTCTTGAGTTTTTTTTTCTAATTATTGTTTGCTCTCAAATCTATTTAAGAGACCCATGGGGTAGTATTATAATTTGAGAAAGATAATCAAGATCAAGAAGATCTACAAGAATCAAGAAGATTATTAAAAAATCTTGTTCCATGATTGCTGTAGCAATCTGAGTGTGTTTTTATATGTTTATGATTTCTAGTTACTTATTACTTCTGGTTTCAATTCCATGTTTAGTTGCTTATACAAAAGTAATCAATTGTACTCTAAGATCCTAACAGTTTCATGGTTAAAACTAAATTAGAGAACACTTTGGTAAAATTAGCAAAATCATTATCGATCCTCCCATAATCAGTGTCGATTATTTCAGATCAACTTCAATTATAAAATCCTACATGTTACTCTTTGAAAGGTTCAACCATTTTTTAGAGTAGAATTCTATTTAAATAATATTGGAACTTTGTTTACATTACTCAACACTTTTATGATCAATTGTATTGAATTTAAAAGAGATTGCATCCATCATAAAATATAACCTTTGGAACCTCCATTTCAATTCAATCAAGGGATTGAAAAGTATCCAAGGTAAGTCCATTTGGATATTACTCCTAATTTAATTTTCTCCTCATTTTGTTATGTCTTTATCTAGTTTCATTAGGGCCCTTAGATCATCTTTCACCTATCCAGAAGTATCTTTTTAGCTTCTAGTCAAAAATCCATGTATCCTTGCAAAATCATTATTGATCCAAGATAATCGATCATGATCCTTCTTGAATTTACCATGATTCCTATCAAAATATATCAATCACAATCTAAATCTATTTTAGTAGAATTTTAAACATGAAAAACAAATATCTGATGTAATATAATTATTTTATTTTTGAAGCATGATCTCCTATCTTTAAATAAGCACATTTTATCTCTTAAATCTATATATTTAACATCTTACAATATTTATTTATGTCATTTTATTACCATCTTAATTGAATAAAGTGGGTTGACATCCATTTATGGAAGCTCATTACTTCTCAAAACTAGGGTAGTACCTGATAACCCATCTACCTATCTATTAATCCAATCTTGTCCAAGTTGTCTCTTATGTGTAGGTAATCCTTCCTAGCCAAAAAGGAGTTCCTAGTTTGATGGATCAATGGTGTGCAACCTTCATCACAGGTATACCTTTAAAACCCTATTTCATAATTTCCATTTTTTAGTAAGTTTATTTATTAAGAAACGTGAATAAAAATATACTAAAGCATTGTGTTATAGTTTTTATGTATTTTATCTAATTGATAGCTTAGTTTATTGATATATGTTATAACAATTTCAAGTATCTTGTGGTTAATTAGTAAGATTTTTATCAATTAAAAATTTGCATCAACTTTTTTGGGTTGATATCTCTTATTTTCTTGTAATGATTTTGCTAGGTTACTCTTTAAATTTGTGTAGAAATGCTATTTGATGAAACTTCCTAGACTGAGCTATAGATAGTCAAAGGTGATATTTTTAATTTTATATAATATTTTATTAAAAAATGAAATAACAGTCTTAATAACAATAAAATTTAGTTGATAACTAAGAGTTAACTACATTATATTCCTTAAACCTCTTTACTATGTTTATTAGTTCTGTGTGCTAAAATAACAAGCTAAAAGTGTTAGTTCCTTAACATTTATCCTTGTTCAAAAAGTCAATTAGAAAGAATTAATGTTCTTTTTTTATAAATCATATTTCCTCCCTTACTCTTATCTCTATTTTTGGTTTATTTAAATCTTACCCACATTAATTAAGTCCATTTCCATTCTATTCAACCCTAGTGAATCTAAGATTCATAGCCATATCCAAACCATCCCAATTAATAATTATTTCACTAATCACCATTCTACCACTGGTCACTACAAGACCCAATACATTCAACTCATGTCCTAGAGTGGAGTTAATCTTGACTTAGATCCAAAAATGTTAGAGGTTACCTTGTGATTGTTCTTAGGTGTGCATAAAACCCACATCAATAGAATAATATAATTTGACACTAGAAGGAGGGCCTATTTCATTACTTAAATAGAAAGATCACCAAATTTGTAGTAGATATATATAAAATATTGATAAGATCTACCTCTAGAAACAACCTATTGCATCATCCCTTACAAATCCACTAAAATGTTAAGTCAGATAAAGGTATCTTTAGGAGGTCCTAAGATCAGTCATATACCCCCAAATAGAATACAACCCTCTTTGAGTTAAATCAACCACCCATGGTTATTGGTTTTTACTTTAAAATTACAAGGGGTGTTCATGATTTTCCTTAAAATCCTATGAAATACCTCCCTCTCTTTTCCCCTTCAGGAGGTAGGACTATTGAAGAACATATCAAAGCCTTCAAAACTACTCTGGAATTATTAAATGTGATCCATGAGGATTTAACTTGTATGATTTTCCCATTTATGCTATAATATGTTTCATATGACTAGTTCTTTAATGTCATTGAAAGGTTGATAATGTCTTTTAATGAATGCCAAAATGTTTTCCTAGGATAATTCAACCAAGTTACTAGCCCTAGTGTAGTGTACCAACACTTCACTAGTATGAGAAGAGAGCCCCATGAAACCATTAGGGCATTCAATGTGATGTTTCAAAAGATGTATATCTAGGTAGATACTTCATATAAACTAGATTTTGTCTTGGCCATTGAAATGTACAATAATGCTTTATATTCTACCACCATAATGTTTATGCATAAGGCAACTGGTGTTACTAATTTGACATAGGATTATGCTAAAGAAATAGAGGTTGATAGATAAATGAACCCCTCATCTCAAATCTTAGTAGGGCCAAATGTGTATCAAACCTAACCCATGATAAATTTGATTTCAAATGCTAATCAAAACACTATGGCCTAGATTCAAACTTAGGCCCATATGTAGTTACCTCTATCTCATGATGCACCCAACCAAGATTTAAGTTTTCAAAATAAATTTGTCTAAGATTCCACCACCCAAGGTGAGACTGATAAATCTAAAAAATATGAACTAGAAACTATTCAAAAGATGGTATAGAAATTGAGCAATGAATTCTTGATAATGCAAAAAAAGATGGAAAATATTGGTGGCCAAAATACCAATTGAAACTTTGGCTATCCAAGGTAAAACATACCATTAAATAGGTATGGAAACAACATGGAGAATCTACCTAGAAGGGCCCTGAGATAAATATTTTAGAGGTAACACTGCCCAATTGGTGCAAAGTTCATAACATAGCTCAAATCAAAAAGTTGAGTTGCATAGAATTTGCACAACATTTGAGATCTTCCAAGAATAAATGGATAGACAAGAAGGTTTGACAAGTCAATCTAATACTTCTTCTTCCAATACCTCCAACCACTCCAACACTAGTATGGTCTTTGAAATGTATACTTTTCCATTTTTAGTGGAATATGACAATTAACCATAAGATATTATAGATGAATTCCATGCCTTCCAATAATTATAAATAAGTAATTACAATTTGAGGAGAAAAAACCTTTCACTACTTCTACACCTCTAAACAATAGTGCCACCACTCCTATAGATAAAAAAAGCAACAATAATCCATCTCCCCTAAAGGATAAATATCAACTATAACCCATAAAATCACATAACAGTGGAGGGTACAATATTATAGAGGATATAAGAAGATTAAAGCTAACATCACCCTGCATGAGTTGGCTTAGATCACTAAATATAGGGAGCTATTGCTAAAATCCTTGACTAGAAGATCTTTTATGGATAAGTCTAAGACTACTCAGGTGAGTGTAATGATTTATAAAGGCAAACCTGAGGTCTCACTCTTCTTGTTGACAGTCATAATGTTTGGTAAGAATGTTTATAATTTTTTGGTAGACTTAAGAGCATCATCTAATGTGATGCAAACAAGTGTATGTAAGAAATTAGGGTTGACCACAAACAAATAAAAAAAGAGTGGCCCTACAACTAGACAAATCTGAAGTACCTTTTGTCAAGGAATTGTTGAATGTACAGATGTAATTGGCCTTGGAGTCATGTATACAATAATATATTGATATATTGGTGGTTAACATCCAAGAAGTTTATAATCTATTACTCAATTAGGATTGGTCAAAAACATTAAATGGGTACATACACACTGATTTATCACATATGTGGCTACCATATAAAGGTGTGGCCAATCAAATTAGGATTAACTGGGGGTAGAAAATGAAGTAATTTATCACCAAGTACAATTCAAAAAATGAGAAGGTCAACTTTTCATCCTCACATGCTGGTATTTATACCTTTGCTATGGAACATGGGACCCAATGCCAAGAATTTGAAGGGTCTTTGAATCTATGGACTCTATATTTTGATGGAGCCCAATCTAAACAAGGCTCTGGTATTGGTGAGTCCCTAACTGATATAGAAGGGAAATAATATTTCACTACATATATATTCCATTTACCTTACACCAACAACCAAGCAAATTAATTATCCTTAGCCTTATTTGGACAAAGTAATTCAGACTATCAGTGGGTTTGAAATGATGTCCTTCTTGTATGGTTTCTCAGGATACAACCATGTATTGGTAGAAGCACAATGAAGACAACTTTCACTACAAAGGGGGGTGCATATGCTTATAAAAGGATGCCTTTTAGACTCATAAATGCTATGGAAACATTCCAATGATCCATGGACCATGCATTCCAAGGACTTACTAGTAAGTGCATCATTATTTATATGGATGACCTCACTATGTTTTCTAAGAGTAGAATGGATCATGAAAATCATGTATAAAAAAGTACTTGATAGGTGTAGGAAATATGTAGTATCCCTCAACCCTAACAAGGGCATATTAGGGTAAAAGGAGGCAAAATTTTAGGCCACATCATATCCAAAGAAGATATTTATTTTAATCATGAATGAATTGAGTCCATCTCAAAGATAATGCTTCTTAACAATTGAAAATAGTTGAAATCCTTCTTTGGCAAGATAAATTTTGTGAATAAATTCATTTATGGGTTTGAAAAATCATCAAGCTACTAAATGCCATAATGAAAAAGGACACTAAGATATAATGTACAAGAGAGGCGAAGAATTCCTTCTAAAACATCAAGACAACCATCATTGAGGCTCTAGTTGTTAGAGGTACAATCACAGAGAGGGTGGGGTGAATCAATGAGCCCAAATAATCCAAATTCAATTTCAATCCTTACAAACACTTAATCAGATACCACAAGCATTCATGAAACATACACATCATTCATAGCAATGAACAAGAGAAATAATGCAAGATCAAACACATAACACATGACATATGTGGGAAACCCTCTTAGGGGAGAAAAATCACTAGAACCTATAATTGGACTACTATCCTATAATAACAAGATCTAATTTATACCAATTATAATTGATCAAGGAACTACCATCTCTTATTTTAGTGAGAATATAATCCCACAAAGTGCTACCACACTTGTCTAGCTAAGTTGCAACAACAACTAGACCTTTAACAAGTTCTACCTTATAAGGAGGCTAAAACCCCTAGATGCTGAGATGCCATAATAACACCTATGAACACATACACCTTTAAATTGATGTCTTCAACACCTAATGATGGACCTCTGATTATCACTCTTCACATTCACTTGTACTCAAATAGTAAGAGCACATTTTTTCTAATAGAACCATGACCTATAGGTCATACAAAAAGTTCTTAATATATTCTGCTCTTTAACTCATCCACAGGGCACCCACCCTTTCCTTCACTTCACCACACTATGATCTTAAATGAAAATTACAAACACAAGTCTCTCACTAGAATAGAAACCAATACATTTGGTTTCACCATTTATAAATCTATCATAATTATCAACAACTTGTTCGGCTATTAGGCATGCTTTAACCCTTAAGGCATCTATCATACGAAGACACAACTCAATATAATCTACATAGGTTGGCCATAACACCCATGGGTCACCTTTAAGTAGCTATACCTATTAAATAGTGTTATGTTGTGGAGCCTATTTCTAAATTATAATGCATTTCAAATACTATACATTTAAAATGTACTATACACTCTTTATGTATTCTCATCCATGGATTTGGTACCCATTATTTTGTAAAACCATTATGTGGTTACCTATTTATGTATTATAGATGTAGTAGGTAATAAATCAATGATAAAGTGTGTAATTAATTTTTCATAAGGAAGAACAGAGTGTGTGAATTCAGGTGCAAATTCAGGAGAGTTTGTTGAGCACAACTCTAAACAATATTTTATGCATTGTAATTGTAAGAAGACTAATCTGAGAGTGGATTGTACTCTTGTGGCTTGTAATAAAATATGAGTAAGTATTTATTAGTGGATGTAGCCCATATTAGGTGAACCACGCTAATTTTTTTCTTCTTGTTATATATTTTTATTTTTGTTCTTTATGCATCTCTATTCATATCTATTATTATTGCAATTCTATGAAATTATTCTGTATCAATTTCTAATTTATTACTAACAACTAGTATTAGAGCTTCAAGTTGTATTTGTGGAAGTGTTGAATCATACAAGGGTTATTAGTTTAAGTGGGAGTTATGGTTGATGATAACAAATCAAAGGTTAAAAAGTTCAACAAATAGAACTTTGGTATGTGAAAGATACAGATGGAGGATTACCTCTATCAGAAGGACCTCTATGCTCTGCTAGGAGTAAACATAAAGTAACCAATGGGTATGACAGATGAGGCTTGGGAGTTGCTTGATAGGAAATCACTTGGGGCCATTAGGTTATGCCTTTCATCTTTGTTCATGTTTAATATATCATAGGAGAAGACTATAAAAGGTCTCATGAAAGTGTTAGGGAAATTATATGAAAAACCTCTTCTTCTAATAAAATACTTTTAATGAAAAAGTTATTTGATATGAATATGTCTAAAAATGGTTTAGTGGCTGATCGTTTGAACTAATTTAATATAGTTATGATTATGTTAAACTATGTATAAATTTACTTTGATGATGAAGTCATGGATCTACTTATTTCATGTTCCTTACCAGAGACTTGAAATAGCTTGGTAATGATTGTGAGCAACTCGGTCTCAAACAATGCCAAGTTGAAGTTTGAGGATGTCATAAGAGTAATCCTTAGTGAGGAAATATGACAAAAAATCTCTATGAAGACTTCTAATTTAGGTGATTCTTTGGCAGTGGAGATTAGAGGAAGACAAAATTATAGAGGAAAAAGAAAGCATAGAAATTCAAATGGTCCAGGAAGGTTAAAATAAAAAATCAGGATGGTATGCTAACACTATGGAAAGACTGCGCATGTGAAGAAGGATTGTTGGTATCTTTAGAATAAGAAAAAAAATTATGAAGAAACCAAGGAGGTGAATGTGATAGTAGGTAATTTTTGTCATAATGCATTAATTCTCTCCATAGATAATATTGCTAATTCTTGGGTTTTAGATTCAGGGGATTCTTTTCATGTTACACCACATACCAATTATTTTATCGATTATGTTCAAGGGGATTTTAGACATGTTTATCTTGGTGATGATGATCCTTGAAACATAGTAGGAAAATGAAGTTTTTAGATGAATATGAAAAATGGGAAAACTTGGATACTAAAGGATGTCAAGCATATGCCTAAGTTGAGATGGAATTTGGTATTTGTAGGATAGATAGGTAGTGAAGGTTATATGGTGAGATTTACAGTAGATTCTTGGAAGGTGACCATAAGTGATCTTGTGGTAGCAAGAGGCAAGAAGGTCAATACCTTGTATTTATCAATTAGTGATAATTATTGTAATTTAGTTGTTGTAGATGTAGATACAACTTTGAGGCATAATAGGCTTTGGTCACATGAGCCACAAAGGCATACAAATTTTGAAGGATAGGTTTCCCAAATTGAAAGGGTTTGATTTAGATTTATGTGAAGACTGTGTGTATGTAAAATATAAAGGGGTAAATTTTATCAAGGTTGGACCTACAAAGAAGGAGAATAAGTTAGAGCTAGTTCATTTAGATGTATGGATGTGGGCTTAAGTATCTTTTATTGGTGTCTCATATTATTATATCACTTTTATTGATGATGCAACTAGTAAATTTTGGGTGTATGGCATTAGGAGAAAATTTGATGTGTTTGATACATTTAAAAGATGGAAAGCCTTGGTTGAGAATGAAACAAGTCTCAAGTTAAAGTGTCTTAGGTTAGATAATTGTGGGGAATATTGTAGTAATAAATTTTTTAATTACTATTCTAAGAATGGAATTTGTAGACAGAGGATAGTTTTAAGAACTCCATAACATAATGGAGTGTCAAAAAGGATGAACATGACTATCATGGAGCATGTTAGGAGAATGAGGTTACATGTAGGATTACCAATTTAGTTTTGGGTAGAATCCGTAAACATAGCTATATATCTGATCAATAGAGGTCCTTCATATTATTTGGATGGAGGCATACCTGAGGAAGCTTGGTCTGGTAAGAAGGTTTATTATTTCTTTATTAGATTATTTGGTAGTGAAGTTTTTTTTCATATTGATAAAGATGATAGGACCAAGTTAGAGGCTAAGTCTAAAAAATGCACCTTTATTGGTTATGGTGAGGATGACTTTGGTTTCCATATTTGGAGTATTAAGGATAATAAAATATTTTGATCTAGGGATGTTGTCTTTAATGAAAAATTCATATATAAATAGTAGTTTCAAGATCAAAAAGAGGATTTTTGAAAAGAGTACATAGTATTGAAGGACATTACAGATGATAAAGTGTCCAAGAAACAAGTTTAGGCCCCTACTTTATAATAACCTCAAACTCTTGTGGTGAGAAGGTATTCTAGGGTAAGAAGGGAACCTAAATTTTTTTCCATCTCTTAATTATTTATTACTTGCTAAAAATGGAGAGCCAAAGTGATTTTAAGAAGCAATGAAGGTAGATTTTAGGAAGAAATGGGAATAAATCATGGATGAGGATCACCAATCTCTCATGGAAAATCAGACTTGGGATTTGGTAAACCCACTAAAATTGAGAGAGTATTGTAGAACAAGTGGGTGTATATAATTAAAGAGGATGATGGAGGAAAGAAAAGGTACAAGGCCCGATTGGTGGTAAATGGGTTTGCATAGAAGAAGGAAATTAATTTCAATGAGATTTTTTCCCTAGTGGTAAAGATGACTTCTATTAGGATTTTTCTTGGGATAGTGGTAGCGAAAGACTTGCACTTAGAGCAGTTAGATGTGAAAACTACGTTCCTTCATGGTGATTTAGAGGAGGACTTATATATGGAGCAACCACAAAGATATGAGGTCACAAGGAAGAAGAACATGGTGTGTAAACTGGAGAAGAGCTTATATGGCCTGAAACAAGCTCCACAATAGTGGTATAAGAAATTTGATAGTTTTATGATGGAGTAGGGATACCCTAGGTATCATTCTGACCATTGCATATATATCAAGAAGTATGATGATGGTGATTACATTATCCTATGTCTATATGTGGATGACATGTTAGTTGTAGGTAAGAACATGTAGGAAATAAAGGTACTCAAGAAACAACTTAGTAATTCATTTGCTATGAAGGATTTGGGAGGATCAAAACAAATATTTGGTATGAGAATAACTTAGGATAGGAAGGAATAAAAGCTAAATTTATCCCAAGAAGACTACATTAAAAAGGTTTTGGAGTGGTTTAGTATGCAAGATGCTAAACCAGTTAGGACTCCTTTGGTAGGTGATTTTAAGTTATCAAAGCAGTAGTGTCCCAAGATAGAGGAGGAAAGAATACAGATGTCATATGTACCTTACTCATCAGTAGTTGGTAACTTGATGTATGCCATAGTGTACACTAGGCTAGATATTACCCATGCAGTGGGAGTAGTAAGTAGGTACATGAGTGATCCAAGTAGAGAACACTAGAAGGTAGTGAAGTGGATCCTTTGGTACTTGAAAAGGACCATGGGATAGTTTTAAGATATGGTGGATTAGACACCACTTTTTTTGGTTATGTAGATTCAGACATGGATGGAGATTTAGATAGTAGGAGAAGTATAATAGAATGTGTATTTACTATAGGTGACATAGTAGTGAGATGGATTTCATGACTACAAAAAATTGTGGCTTTGTCAACTATAGAGAATGAGTATGTTTTTGTCACAGAGGCAAGTAAAGAGATGATTTAGTTACAACATTTTCTTGAAGAGTTGGGGCATAAGTAGGAAGAAGGGAAGCTATATAATGATAGTCAAAGTGTTATACATCTAGCAAAGAACTCTACTTTACACTCTATGACAAATCATATATAGTTGAGGTACCATTTCATCAAAAAAACTTTGGAGGAAGAAAAGTTAAAGCTAGAGAAGATTCATACAAATTAGAATCCTACAAAAATGATGACCAAGGTGGTCACAAGGGAGAAATTTAAGCTATGTTCAGTTTTGATTGGCCTTCACAGATGATAGTGAAGGGTTGAGAAACCTACTCAAAGGAAATCAGTCTCTAAGTGGGAGATTGTTATGTTGTGGAGCCTATTTAAAAATTACAATGTGTTTTAAATACTATACATTTAAAATGTATTGTACACTCTTTATGTATTCTTGCCAATGGTTTTGGTATCCATTATTTTGGAAAACTGCTATGTGGTTACCTATTGATGTATTATAGATGTAGTAGGTAACACATCAATGATAAAGTGTGTAATTGAGTTTTGAGAAGGAAGAATAGAGTGTGTGAATTCAATAGAGTTTCTTGAGCACAACTTCAAACACTATTTTATGCATTGTAATTGTGAGAAGACTGATCTAAGAGTGGATTTTACTCTTGTGGCTTGTAATAAAATATTAACAAGTATTTCTTGGTGTATGTAGCCCACATTAGGTGAACCATGTTAACTATGGTATTATTGTTATGTATTTTTATTTATGTTATTTATGAATGTATGTTCACATCTATTATTATTGTGATTTTGTGAAATTATTTGGCATCAATTTTTTATTTATTCCTAAAAAATAGGCCCTTGTAGCCCTTATAGTTCTCATGGAGACCTATTCGCCCATTTAGCACTACATCAAGAAAAAAATAACATAAAAACACTTAAAATTACATAGGTCCACTCCTTATGCCCCCTTAGACATCCTCAAATGATCAGATTCAACTATACTCACCTTTGTGTATGCTCAAACAACTCAAACATTGACCTGGTCCACAAAAACATTATGAACAAATACATGATCAACTTTTTAAGATTTTTTCATATTATATATGAATGGTCAAGCCTTTATAATGCACAAATATGGTCCTCATGGAATATACAACACTTCCCAATATCTAATTCATCAATAGATATTGAAAAAACATAAAAACAAACTCAAATAATCTTCTTGAGTCATTTACAGGACATACATGAAAACATAGTACACTTTAAAGCTCAATAACTTTAACTATACCAATAATTTGACCTTAAAATTCATATTTATAGATGTGCCTTGGATTCTTCTACATATTTTGTTTACATCATGATAAAATTATGTATAGATAAAAAGTTATAACCAAAATACAGAGCACTAGTTTTTCCTTTGTTAAATTCAAATATTAGAATTCAAATGGTCATAGTTAAACCTTGAACACTATGATCCCATCTCATGTCATCTCATCTTTAGATTGATCACAAAAAATAAATATTATTAAATATTTAAATCATAGTGTGCCAATTCCTAAATGTTAAACCTATAACAATTGACCTCATCTCATGCAATCATGTAATCTTGACTCAACGCACATTGTCAATCTCTGTAGGATTGTCCTTGCTTTAACAATGCTAGACAACTATCACTTTGACCTAGTTAATTTAATGTGCACCATTGATATCAATCAATATGAATACCCAATCACCATTTAACCTTGGAATAATCTTGATCTTTATCTTTTCTTGATGTTAAACATTGAACACTTCTTACCATCTCACTCAATACGCACCATTTGATCATTCTTGTATAATCGCCCATGCACCATTGGATCTTTATTTGGTCTTGATCTTTAACTTTGTTAATCAATGAACACTTTGACATATTTGAATTATTTCACACCATATATCTTCATTTTATAAACTTTTTTGAGCCATTAAATCTCCATTTGGTCCTAGTCTTTAACAATGTGAAAAATAGACTAAGTATGGGGACCATTTTTATCTTTTTGAAAGGCCAACTTTGTACCTCCATATCTTTTACCTTGCTCACTCGCATGTTTTCAAATTTGAAAATAATAATATTAATTTATAGGGGAATCCAATAATGTTTTATAATTCTGCTAAAAACTTCATGCATGTGAGATATAACACCATGTATTTTCTCACTTAGATTTTTTCTACCACAGACCCAACAATGTCAAGAATTGCCTTGAAAACCAACTTTGCACATGCATATATTTTGACATGCTTAATCACATGATCTAAAATTTAATTAAAATAAACTAGGAACAAAATTAAATAAACCCATATGATAATCTTGTTATAAAACATCCACATGTGCAATATATGTCATCACTAAACTACTTACTTGGTTCTTTCTTGCCTCATGCAAATTTGGCTATGGGAAAACAATATCAAAATACCTAAGAGCCCAACTTTGTACTTGCATATATTTGTTCATGATTCATCATATGACTTGAAATTTAAAATGTATAAACTATAAACAAATTTTATCAAAACCATATGACCAACTACCCCTGACTCATCTACACATGGCAATGGTGATGTCAACAAACTACTTATTTAGATTTTCTGCCATTGGAACCAAAATGTCTAGATGAGAACAATGATGAACCAAGTGAATTCCACTCATGTAAAACAAATATTAAAGGCATAGAAAACCTTTTATGGGACCTATTTCATATTCTCAATACTTTAGACTCATCTTAAACACCTCAAACCATGCCAAAACTGAAGATCAACCAAGCCTTCTTCAAGCACACTAAGACAAACACATTGCACACTTTGTTATTGTCACTTAGACTATCAAGTCAATTTATCCACTCAAAAAACCACATATATAACATCACCATTAAATAATTGACAAATCTCAAACAAACTCCCCATTTGTCATTGATGTCAACACCCATCAAAACAACTCACCTTCCTTCTCTCTCTTCAATCACTTTCACAATAGGAACTTTCTCCCCCTTTAATACAATGACAAAGTGGGAAAAATATGATCCCAAGGAATTGAAAATACCACCAATAGGAGAGGACCATATTATAAATATGATACAAACTCCCCCTTACCTTGAACCTTCCCTTTCTTTCCTTGACACCTTCCTCTTAGTCCATGCCAACACTCTTTTCAACCAAGCACTACAACCAATGAATAAATAACATACAAACATAGTGGAATATTATGAAGCTCACCAATAAACATTTGAGAGGGACACCCCCTAATATTTATGATCTATTTCACATCTTGAGCATCTTCATATCTCCATACACCATGAAGAATCAACACATAGGGTTACTAGCCTTCTACCTCAATCTACCATAAGGACCACCTAAATAAATTTATGTCACTCAAAAAATAGGAAACATGCTCCAACCCAACCTAAGAAATTTACTTTAAACACACATACCTTTCTCTTTTGGATAAACTAAACAAAATACACCCTTCTTTCACTAGGCCTATCTTGACTCCTTATAGCCCTACCTGAAACTTGCATATCCCATAATTTTCAGTAGATACACCTTCAAGACTTGAAACTTCATATCTAGAGAATTATAATATTCCCCTTCAATAACACCAGTTTTCATCACTTATCTCATCCTATGCAACATACTTATTTCACAAACCTACTAGCTAATTAGGCCTCCATCTTGACAAAAACATGAATAACTTGAATTACACAAACCTTCAGATCTTTATGAAGCTTGATTTGAAAACCCATTTGTGTCATTCAACCTATTAAGAATCCATAGACCTCAATACATAAGGAAAACCACTTTTTTAGCTTAGCCTAAAACCCTAGAATCTCAAAATAAATAGAGTCAACAAACCTCCTTCTAGTCAACATCCACCTCTAAAACTTATTTCAAATTTGGAGAAAACCATCACACACTTCTGGACCAAAATTTGAGCCTTCATACCTTTGGGAACATAGACTTAATATAACCCATTTTAGACGTGCTTGCCATTAAGCCAAAATTGGGAAACTTGAGAGCAAACAAAAATTATTTAATTGCATACAACATACCTTCAAACAACAAAAACACCTAGAGAAAACCACAAATAAGTGCATATACCTTTCTAAGCACTAAAATCTTCTTGATAATTCATCAATCTCATTATTCCATCTAGAAACACCCATTCTAACCCTACACAAAAACTCCTTCACTAATCTCTGGAACAAGCTCATGATCTTGTTGCTTCTCCTTAACCAAAAACCTTCCCTAATTGACATAAGTCTTAGTAAAAATTGACATTATAATATTGACCACTCAAACTTGCTTCTTCCATAAGAAATATGTCTGCTAAGAATCATAGGCAGAGACACCCTACTTCATAATGTCCTAGAATAATGTGAAACCAAGAATTGCCCATAACTCCTCATATTCATTCTCCTCCTTGGTCATCTAATATTTATAGTTATTATTCTTCTCCTTAGGATTAAAAGAAGCAACATGATCATCCACTAAAACATTCTTCTTCTCTTCTATGATTGGATTGAAAATATATGGAGACAATATAGATTCATAACATACCTTTTCATTTGTAGAATCTTCCTTGCAACTTAGAACCTCATCACTAGGTACTAAAAATTGATGTTCTTTACATGATACATGCTTAGCAATGGTAGGATGTTCACTTGGATCCATACATACCTCAAGACTAGCTTCAATCAGTATCTTGGTCTTCTCCTTAAGCTTGATCTCTTCATTCTCAACATGAGTAGATAATGAAACCTCTTAACACTCTTCATCTTTTGAATCATTCTCCATCATAGAAAACAAATTACTTAGACCTGGAGACTCATCATGATTCATATTTGCCACCTTTGGTTTCCATGAGTTAATTTGTCTTCTTCCTTATACTATGGGAGTCTAATTAAACCTATTCTAACTTGTATACCTTTGCTTGCAAAATTAATCAATGTGACCTCTCTGTTCACAATTGTAACAAACCATACTCCTTGAAGGAAACATAGTTTGTCTTATCTTGTTTGGAAATAAACTTGCAAGGTGTCCTATGTCATGAAAAATGAAACAACCTCCTCTTTTTGGAGATAACTCACCTTATTTAACCTTATGTGGATAATAGTTTTCAAAGTGTCCCACATCAAGACAATTGAAGCACTTAATTTTGCTCACTCCTTTTGATTGATGAACCCCATCATATTCCCATGCAAACTCATTTTTAATAGGTCTCTTGAATTCTTTATCCCTATGTCCAAATTGATTACATGTGTAAAAGTAACCATTGAATCTTGCATACTTCATGGCATTAGGTTGTCTGATCTGATTTGTCTTCATTCTATTTGTACCATCATTTCTTAACTAATTAGTGGCCTTCAAGGACTGAACCACCTTGCTCTAATTGACCTTCATGTCAACTTGAGAAGTAACTTTGGACTCTTCATTAAAACCCAATCTAGATCTATCACTAGCAAACTTTTGACTATTTATAAGATTATCCAGATCATTGGAACTCTTATCAAACTTGACAAATAACTTCACCTTGCTTGCATACTTATCTAACTCATCTTTCAAAGACTTATTTTCAAAAACATACCTTGAACATTCTTCTTCTTTAGCTTTCAAGCTTGTAGATAGAATTTCTAATTAACAACTAAGATGCTTGACTATATCTTCATGCTCCTTGGTGTCTTCATTCATTCTTGCTTCAAAACACACTAAATTTCTCCTCATAGTCTTTGATTTGAGACTTCATATTCTTATGGATCTTCTTCTCAATCTTTAGTTCATCAAGAGCATTTGTCAATACAGTCTCATAGTCCACCTCGTCTTCATCATCATTTGAAACACTCTAAGTAGACTATTTTTGATGTGATCAACTTCTTTTCTCATCCATAAGTAGGGCTTCATATTCAATAGGACCATCATCTTCATGACCATATTTAGAGTTAGTGTCTTCACTCTCATCTTATGAGTTACAATATTATTTGGTGTAGAGAATCTTCTTGTTCTTGAAATACTTCTTGTTTTTATACTTTATGAATCCTTTCTTTTTGTATGTCTTCTTATTTTCATCTTGGCCTTCAACTTACTCTTCATCATCATTATTTTCATGCTTATGAGGGAACTTATGAGAAAAATGTCCTATCTCCCCATAATTGAAACATTTGAAGGGTAGTTTACCCTTATACTTCCCTGAGCCTATGTTCAATTTCTTAGTAATCAAAGTGATTAGTTCATCCTCATCTATATTATAAATGTCATCCTCTATGGGTTTATTACCTTGGAACTTATTCTTTGAATTCATTTCTATCTTGAATGTTTCTTCCTTATTTGGTGGTATATCATCATTTACTCTCATCTCATAGGTAGTAAGGGTGCCATGCAATTGATCCATCTTCAACTGAGTAAAATCATGACTTTATTCTACAATAGATAATTTTGGATCAAAATTGAGGGATAAAGACCTTAATACATTTTAAACTATAGTATCATCTTCAAGGTTCTCTCCAAGACCTCTGATGATGTTCACAATCTCATCAACTCTCTACAAAAAAGATGTCACAAAATCTTCTTCCTTTATCTTAAGACTTTTAAATTACCTTTTGTGAGTTTACGACTTATAAAGCTTAACCTTTATATCTCCTTCATAATGATCTACATTTTGTCCCATATCTCTTTAGAAAATTTACAATGGATTACCTTAGTGAACTTAGTGTTTGTAAGACCACAAGTGATGGCATTCATTGCCTTAGAATTATTCTCAAATAACTTCTTGTCTACAACATTAGATGGAGGAGCAGTAGGAGCAACATAACCATCCACAATGGATTACCATACATCAAACCCTAGGTACATAATGTATTTCCTCATCCTTGCACTCTAAAAATAATAATTGGATTCATTGAATGTTGGTGCTTGATTAGTAGAGAAACCTCCTTGATGACTACCCATATTGTACCTTAGATCACCTTCAAACTATCAATATTTTACTAAAATAATTGCTCTGATACCAATAGTTAGAGGTAAAATCATTGAGAGGTGTGGGTGAATCAGTGAGCCCAAACAATCCAACTTCAATTTCAATCTTTACACATACTTAATCAGAAACCACAAGCATTCATGAAGCATATACATCATTCATAGAAATTAACAAGAGAAATAATGCAAGATCAAGCACATAACACATGACATATGTGGGAAACCCTCTTGGGTAGAAACCCATTGGAATATGAAATTAGACTACTATCTTATAATAATAATATCCAATTTAAAATAGCTGCAACTGATCAAGGAACTACCATCCCTTTTTTAGTGAGACTACAATTCCATAAAGTGCTAACACACTTATCTAGTTGAGCTGCAACAATAACTAGACCTTTAGCAAGTTCTACCTTGCAAGGAGGATATAACCCCATAGATGATAAGACGACACAAAAACACCTATGAACACATCCAAATTTGAACTGATGTCTTCAACACCCAATGATGGACCTCTGATTATCACTCTTTACCTTCCCTCATACTCAAATAGCAAGAGCACTATTCTGCCAACAAAATTATGACCATAGGTTATACAAACAATTATCAATCTATTCTTATCTTCAACTCATCTGAAATGCACCCAAAATTTCCTTATATTCACCATACTCTATTTTCAAATACAAATTCCACACACAAGTCTCTCATTAGTCTAGAAACCAACATATTTGGTTTCACCATTTATAGAGCTATCGTGATTATCAACAACTTGGTCGGCCATTAAGCATGAATTAACCCTTAAATAATCTATCATACAAATAAAAATCTCAATAAAATATACATAGGTCATCCATAACACCCATGGGTTACCTTTAAGCAACTACACCTATAAAATAGGCCCTTGTAGCCCTTATAGGTCTCATGGAGACCTATTCACCCATCTAGCACTTTACTGAGAAAAATGAGAACATAGGACCAATTTAAATTACATGTGTCCACTTATTATGTCCCTTTTGACATCCTCAAATTATCACAGTCAACTCTACTCACCTCTGCATATGCTCAAACAACTCAAACACTGACCTGGTGCATAAGAACATCATGAATGAATACATAGTCAACTTATTAAGATTTGTTCATAATGTATATGAATGGTAAAATATTAAAAATGATTATATATGGTATTAATAGAGTCTAAAACACTCCCCAATAGTTAATTCATCAATATATATTGAAACAACATCAAAATAATCTCAAACAATCTTCTCGGGTCACTTGCAGGACACACAAAAATATAGTCAACTTTTAAGATTAATAAATTTAATTGTACCAATAATTAGACCTTTAAATTCATATTTATAGATGTGAATTGGAGTCCTCTACATCTTTTATTTTTACACCATGATCAAATTATGCATAGATCAAAAGTTATAGCCAAAATACAAAGCATTAGTTTTTCCTTTGTTAAATTCAAATATTTGAATTCAAACAATCATAGTTAAACCTCAAACACTATGCTCACATCTTGTGTCCTCGTATCTTCAGATTGATCATGCACCATTAATATTCTTCAAGTTTTAACTCATAGTGCACCAATTTCCAAATGTTAAACCTCTAAAAATTGACCTCATCTCATGTAATCATGTAAGCTTGACTCAACGTGCATCATCGATCTCTATGGGATTGTCCTTGCTTTAAAAATGCTAGACAACTATCACTTTGACCTCTTGAATTTAATGCACACTATTGATGTTGATTAGTATGAACACCCACTCACCATTTATACTTATAATAAGCTCAATCTTTATCTCTTCTTGATGTTAAACATCAAACACTTATTACCATCTCACTCAACACGCACTGTCAGATCATTGTTGTATGATTGCTTATGCACCATTAGATCTTCTTTTGGTCCTACTATTTAAATCTATTAACCAATGAACACTATGACATTTTTGAATTGCTATAAAATATAAATATTCATTGTATGAACTCTTGTGAGTAATTATATCTCCATATGGTCTTGGTATTTAACAATGTGCAAAATAGACTATGGGGACTATTGCTATCTACCTGAAAGGCCAACTTTGCACCTCCATATCTTTTACCTCGCTCACTTGTATGTTTTAAAATTTGAACCATATAATATTCAATCATATGGAAATATAATCATGTGTTAAAATGATCGTGAGACCTTTGTTCATGCTATATATAACACCATTAATCTTCTCAAATTTTTTCTATCACAAAGCCAACAATGTCAAGGATTGCCTGGAAGGCCAACTTTGCACATGCATATATTTTGATGCACTTCATCACATGATATAAAATTTTGTATAAATAAATTAGGCATAAAATTTAATAAAACCATATGATCATCTTATTTTTAAATATCCACATGTGCAAGATATGCCATCACCAAACTGGTTACTTGGCTCTTTCTTACCTCATGCAAATTTGGCTAAGTATGGGAAAACATTGTTAAATTGCTTGGGAGCCCAACTTTGAACTTGAATATATTTTGTCACACTTCATCATGTGGCTTGAAATTTAGTGTGTAGAAATTATAAACAAATTTTATCACAACCATATGACCAACTCCTCTTGACTCATTCACACATGGTAATGGTGACATCAGCAAACTGCCTACTCAATTTTTTTGCCATTGGAACCAAAATGTCTAGATGAGAACAATGATGAACCAGGTGAATTATAATCATGAAAAAAATATCTTCAAGGCATATAAGAATTATTATGGTACCTATTTCACATGCTCAATACTTTAGACTCATCCTAAACACATCAAACCATGCCAAAATTGAAGATCAACCAAGCCTTCTTCAAGCACACTAAGACAAGCACATTACACACTTTGTAATTGTCACTTAGACTATCAAGACACATTATCCACTCACCAAGACACCTCTATGACATCACCATGACATAATTGACAACTCTCCAACACTATTATTAATTAGTCCTAACTTCACCAAGGATTTCTATCTATATTCCTTCACTTCAAAACATACAATTGCCATAGTTCTCACTCAAAAGGTAGATGATAATGAACACCCAATTGATTTTATGGGTAGTAATTTATGGGATGTTCAACTAAAATATTTAATGATATACAAATAAATATATGCATTGATCAAAGAAGTGAAAAAATTAGATACTATATCATGAGGAATAAAAATTATACTATAGTCTCAGATCCATTGGTTAAGCTCACACTCAACCAAAATGAATTGGGAAAAATAAGGGGTAAGTGGATGCAAAGTTATAAGGGTTTGATTTAGAGATTAGACTATTCAAAATGGTGAGAGGCCATGGAATAATCTAGTTAATGATCGAGATAGATCAACACATTTGAGTCAATAAATTTAATGAAGTCAAAATAGCTTGCGGTGAATGGTATGCTTAGATCATTCACTATTTACTCACTGACACGTGCCCCCTCAAACTAAATAGAGAACAAAGGAGTGATCTAAGGATCAAATATGCCAACTACATGATAAAAAGAGGATTCCTTTACCACAAAAACTATGAAGGCATCTACTTAAGATGTGTCTCAAGGGAAGAGGATGTGGATATATTAGATAACCTACACCATAAGTTAGGTAATAGACACTCTTTTAGGATTACAACAACCCACAAGATCTTGAGAAAGGGATATTACTAGCCCACTATTTTCAAGGATTCCTAAAAATATGTTATAACTTACCACAAATTCCAAGTCTTCAATAAGAGGGAGGTTAATATAGCCATGTTGATTCACTTGATCATTGAAGGTCATTTATTTGCACAATGGGTCTCAACTTCATTAGGACAATCAATCCCAATTCTTAAACAAAACATAAGTTCATCCTCACATCAATGGATTACTGCACTAGGTGGATATAAGATGTTTCCACCAAGAAATCTAGAGCTCAAGATGATATTAAAATTTTAAATGAATATATATTGACCAGGTCTAATACTTCCATCTATCTAGTTAGTGATAATGGCCCAACTTTTCAGTCCGCTAAATTTATTGAATGAGAATATAATAATTAGATTATAATTAAGTCCTCTTCAAATTATTACCCCCAAGGGAATGTAGTAGATTATTCTACCAATAAAAACTTGATGGATGACATTAAAAAGTTAGCTCAGAATAAACCAAGAGAATGGTATATACTATTAAAATATGTATTATGGGCATATAGAACATGGCAAAAATAGGCCCTCAATATCTATCCTTTCCTATTGGTATATGGATGAAAACATGTTTTCCCCATTTGTTTTAAGATACCAACCTATAAATTTATGGAGGAATACATGGAAGAAGATCCAAGGGTCCAGTCTATATTTTTAGATATAGTCGAATTGGAAGATGCAAGGACTAAAGCTTTACAAAACTTAAACAGACATCAATATATCATTAAAAGATGGTTCGACAAGAGATTTAAGGTAAAATCCTTTTGGATATCGAACCTATTACTTTTGTGGGATAAAGTGCATGAAAATAAAGGCTAACATGATAAGTTTATAGGTATAAATCAGAGTCTACATAGAGAAAGAGCCAAACAAAATTAATTCTCACACATTGTATTATTTTTGTTGTGTCTAATTCTATATAGAAAATTAAAATTATATAGGAAGAGTATTTCATATATTTGGAGAGATCAAATTTTCACCAAAATCTCACAAACAAACTCTGACTAACCAACCCACTAAATAGGAATATATTTTTATTAATAATATATTCAACTAACTAACACACACTAATAAATCTAATTAATGTATTATTGTTTACTAAATAATAATTAAATTATACATTAATAATGTGAACACACTATACCTCAACATTCACCCCCTTGTGAAAATTATTAATCCCATCCTACACCCCCTTAATGTGAACATGGGGAAAACAACTCTCCCATATCTGCACCTATACTCATAACTTGGTGATTTTCATAGGACAATAACAAACCTTACACAATAATTTTAAAAATGGCTGACCAACAACCAAAATAGTAGTTTTATAAGTGGATAACCATAAACCACAAAACAATATCTGATGGTTTTACAGATGGCTAACTAACAACCAAAACAATGGTTTTACAAGTGGCTAACCAAAAACCTTAAAACAATGGTCTTACAAGTGGATTACCATAAACCACATCATGATGTGAAATATAGATTTTATCTCTCATAATTATCACATTTCAATAAGTTACATAGGAATATATAGTTAACTTATGAAAAATGTGAATATGCATACACCATCTGTTCTTATTTGAAATCACACTATGCTGAAAATAAACACACCACACAATTGAAAAGAAAAATGCCACTAAATCAGAAAGTGGTTCCATCACTAGTGGCTAACAAGAGGATATAAAACCTATATCCTCCACTTCCTCCTTCCTCCAATATCTGATACTTCTTACTTAGTTTATATCGTGATGAAGCTCATGTTGTTGATGACAAGACTCCCTACAATTCAGACACCACGTACAAGTGAAAATGCATCTGTGAGGTAATTTTTTATTTTAAATTTTTGACAATGACTCTATATGACACATAAGCCTAAATTACTTTAACATAAAAATGACTCTTACAAAAAAACAACTCAATGACTTTCGATTCTCGACTCATTTTTTTATTTTGACAATAAACCTAAAAAATTGACACTTTTGGTATTTTTTGACAATTTGAAATAATACTTATAAATTAAAAAAATAATATTTAATTAATTTCTAACACCTAAAAAAATTTGAATCATAAACCTAAAATTGAATTTTGATAAAAAGACTAGTCATTTTTTTAATATTAAATGATAAAAGACCACTAGAAAGACTTTGACTCTAATGCTCGACTTATTTTTGATTTTGTATAAAATACAAAACAAAAATACCAAAAGAATTTTGACAGCTTTTAGACTTTTAAAACCTATGATTATTAGAGTAATATATAATTACTTTTAGCTTTAAAAATATATAAAAAACTAATGATTTATACACAAAAAGACTTACCTATCTTTATTATGCTTTGAGCAAACATAAACTTTTATAAAGAAAACTAAATATTCAAATACCACTAAAATTTTTGAAACCATGGACCATATGAAGTAAATGGTGTGCATATTTATGGTTTGTTATTTTTAATGGCAAGGAAAAGATAATGAGCTCAGGCTTGGCAAGAACTAGATCATGCCTTCATCAAGTCCTTTATTCATGCTGAGTGAAGCATGTGGATGTCTTGGCAACTACATGTACTAGACTAGACTATGTGTTAGAGAGAAAGGTTTCCATTGTGAATGCCAAAGTCAATATCTAGACTGGGCTACAAATAACAGAGCTTGTTGAACAAGATGCATGGGATCAATGTTGAGTCTTAGACCGAGCCAATCTGGATAGCTCACCAATGCAATGATTGATGCCAAAATTGATCAATACTTGGGTTAAATATCAGATCATGAAAAACTAGTATGGCAAAAAGAACATTCAGATCCAAAACTTTTGATATTTCAAACCCTCTTATAAAGTTTGTATGGCATGATATTCCCAAAATGTAGAAGAATAAAAAATTGAACTACTAATCCCAGTGACACATGTAAAGTTGCAAGTTATCTAATTTGTAACGATCATAAATGTCAGGGAACAAATGTTACTATCTATTAATGGTCCTTGTAGAGATATAATAGGTTTATTTGAGCCTATTATAATATAAACGGTGCTAAATGATCCACGGGTCTATTTTACTATAAATACTATAAGAAAACCAATATCCTTAGATTGGATTTTTGACTATAGGTGGGACCTATGATATAAATATAGAAAAGGAATGAAAATGAAATAAATGCAAGGGTGCCCATAATCAAAAAAATAGGTACTCCACCACCCAAGGCATGGCATATTTGTCAGTATCAAGATTCAAGGATTTGATCCTCATGATTAGGGCAAGTGGACTTAGAGTCCTGAGATGGTGAGTTGGTACGTGGGAGGTAGTCAAGGGCATTATTTCCATTTAAATAGACTTTGTCACTATGCATAAGAAGCCCTTGTCTTTGAGTGAGATCCCTCGGATAATGAAAGGAGCTTGATGATTATTGAGATAACAAGAAATCTATTTGTTAAACAAGGCATGCAAATAGAAAGGCAATAAAAGGCTATCACCTCACTTCTTGATATGGAGTGATTTTATCCATTCTCAAAGGCATTTTTATCTCTCTCTCTTACTCCCCTTTTCTATAAATATATATCTAGAGCCATTGTAAAATGACTTCCAATCCAAGTATAACAAATCCCTGCTGGAATGACATCTTATTTTACCTTTGAACATTAATGCAAATCTATTTTTTTTAGTTTTAGAACAATTGTCTTAGTGTGCAAGTTATGTATTGTGATGTAAATTGATTTTCTCTATCATTTATTACCTTATAATTTCATGTTTGTGTAGGATTTTCTATTCTAATAGGTCATATGGAGTATTGTCAAGTGTATGAGCATATCTTTTAAGTCTACAATGAGCCTTAGTGTTTGTAATTAGCCTATGGTTCACTTACCTTGGTTAGATCTCATACATCTCACCTCCATATTGAAATACTCATGTTAAAATCCATAGGACTTAGAATTTAGTTTGTGTGCCTTGTTTCATAGTTAAATAAATTATGATGATCATATGGAGTACATCTTAGTGTATTACCCCCTAAGATTAGGTTTATTTCATGCAGCTTTTAACTCTTTTCCCATAAGCAAGAATGAGCATAGGTGAAAGCAGTTCAAGATACATTCAAGGAGATAGACCTTAAAATCTAGAGGCTCACTTCCACTATAGGTATACCCACATACCTGGAAGTGTTCCCATGTTTCCCAAATTTGGAAGAGGATTGAATATCCCCTTCTAGGGTATGAGATTTGGCATCAATAGTAACCATTGCAAAACATATTCTAGATAAGGATTGACACTATGGTGATTTTATGAGGAAGGCCAGGTCCTATCCATGGTCTTACACTATAACTCATAAAATATAAACCCATAAGGGTGCCAAAAAGTATTGGAAAAATAAATGAGATAAGAAGAAGATGGTATTTATGAGGAAGGACAGGGCCTTTCCATGGTCTTATACTATAAATCATAAAGAGAAACCCAAGGGGTTCTAAAAAGTGTGTGAAAATTAGAAAATAAAGAGGATAAAAGTACATCATGAGGAGTATTAGGTCTTATCTATGTTTTTACAATGCAACTCATGATAAAAATGGAAACCAAAAGACTAAAAAGGAAGGACTAAGGTTTGTGAAAAGAGAGAATTATTGTAGAGGGTGAGACATGTGTAAATAACCTAAAAAAAGTGTTAGATAGGTATCATATATAAAACATGAAAATAAGGGAATATTTTAGGCAAAATACTTTTTGAGGAATTATGCATTGGTGGGCTCTTTGAAAACATGGCCTTCATTGGTTTAAAGGTGATAGGTACTTGGACCAAGAATGTCTTTGAATAAACAAGGGCCCCACCATTTTTGGGCATATTTACCTTATTTATCATGAGTGTATTCTAATTTAAGGACAAAATCACCAACATTAAACATCCAAACTTTGACTCATTTGTTATGTTGTTTGGCAATATAGGCTTTATATTGGTGATTGTGTTGTAAAACAGAAAGATGGTGTTCATCAAGAAGATTGAGAGAATGAAGGTGAACTTTATGTAATTATTCATTGGGTATGATACCATGAATATATATACAAAGAGAGGTAATCTCAACTTATAATGGAAGAACTGATTCAGAACCATAGACTAGAGAAAATGGTGTTGCCCTAGTAGCAGTATGTATGCTAGTGTGATAGGCCCATAAAGTAGGATAGAGATGAAGGTGCCAATCCGTACAGTTTTCATGAATTATCTTTTGGATAATTTTATTAAGAATTTTTTTGGTGAACTTATTTTGGCCATTACATTATGGATGATAGGTGTATAGAATTTGTGATTAATTTTAAATTTAGCGTACAGTTGTTTAACATATTTATTTTTGAAATTACCACCATTATCTAAAATGATAGTATGAGGGAAAATAAAGTAGAAAATATTTTGATTAAAGATAAATTTAGAGATGGTGGTACTGGTGACATTAATAAGGGGAATATCCTTGACTCATTTATTAAAGTATTCTATGACTTTGATTATAAAGACATGCCCATCTAAAGATCGAGGTAGTTTACCTATGATATATAATACCCACATGGAGAATGGCCAAAGTGATTTTATAGTTTGAATCTCAACTAGAGGTGAATAAATTAAATCATCATGAAGTTGGAAAAGAGTAAACTTTTTACAAAATTTAATATCATCTGTATGCAATCATAAATGCATCGTGTCTATAAATCAATCCTAACTCAAAGAAGATAGAGCATATCTGCACTAATAATTGGGAATGCTTTTCTTAAGCAGAAGCATGACCAATATGGGGATATTTTAGACCTGATTAGGCATCACTTATCAAAATATACTATGTTAAGGAGGGTTCTAAAGCCTTCAGTCTAACATAATCATGCAATAACCCTAAGGGGGTCCTAGGTTTTGATATTTCACCTATGCTAATACAAATAAAATTAAATCTAATCTAGTTCTCACCAAATCTTGTGGCACAACATGAGGGGTTAGTAAAAAATCAAAAAAATGTATAAGAGAATATCAATAAATCTAAGTATGAGTAAGACCATAATACATGGAATATAAAGAGTAATATTATTTGAAGCCAATACTTATGCTACTTCTATCTACTAAAGAGAGGAGCAAAGTTAGAGAATACTTACCTAACTATGAACCCATCAAGACTCAATCTCTCCCTTGGTCAAAGGGGATTTGAAAGAGTTTTTTATGGTTTATAAAGATCACTAAGAAAGGTCAAAAAATCCAAAACTTATCCACAAGACAAGATTTTCCAAGTATAAACCCTAAGCTAAGACTTCTCAAGTAGAATGGTGGAAGAGCAGATTGTAAAGAAGTGCAAGTGAATAATAAATATTTATTGCATATTGAAATAATACAAAATTATCTTATATTTATAGGAAGATCTTTCCTTAAACCCTTCTGAAAATGTCGATTGACAGGGTCAACCCAATATAATTTCAGAAAATAATTCACTAGGTCAGTTAAAGGTCAACTAGCTCCTAAGTGAAAAATACCCTGAAACTATATAGGTTTGAACCAATTGACCCGGTACAACTAATTGAAAAAAGGGGATTTAGGTGATTAAAAGAGGTATGGAAAGTGGAAAATACTAGAGGAGTGTGTAAAATAAGAGAAATAACTTAAGGAATGGTTTTAGGAGCTAGTTGGATTGGTAATAATGTGGTAATAAGGGAAAACAATCCTACAAAGCACCAATGGTCTGTCCACCCCTTTTATCAAGCACTAATGATTTACATATTGACCAAATGACCAAGTCAAAACAAGAGTAAATCAGGTAATAAAAAATCCAAGGATACTAAAGATCAAAAAAATGAAACAAGTAAACCTTAAATAAGAAAGGCAAACTCACCAAATCAAACCAAGGATACATGTCAAAAAAAATTGGTAATCAAACATCAAATGTAAAATCAGAAACAAAATGTTAAAACAACATTGATGAGTGAGCAGTAAAAATCCTTATCTCACTCAACAATATAAAAATGTGCATAAAAAAAATAAAACAACATTGATGAGTGAGAAGTAATAAGCCAACCTCACTAAATAATGGAAAAAGGTATGAACTTAGGTGTTTGTAACAATGAGATAGTACAACAATGATAATGATAAATGGTAAAAGTAAAGTAAAACAAGTTTTAGGAATGTAATTTTATGGTGTAGATAAAGTAATCCATAGTTTCTCAAACATGTTGTTTTGATCTAAGGATAGATAAAACTAAAATAAAGTAGTTTTCAAATGTTTTTAAGAGATGAAGAAGAAGGGAATATAGAAGAAGGGAAAAAAAAATTGGAATCAAAATTTTCCTATCAAGGGGAGAAATGAAATGGGTGGATGGGAGAATAAAGTAAAAACTAAGGTAGAGGAACTCTTTATCAAATTCAAGACACTCAAAATAGGTTTATCAAAACAAGAGGACTATCAACCTTAAGGACTCTAAATAACTTATCTTTTATACACAAGTCTTAGGTTAACAAATGAAGTATATATATATATATATATATATATATATATATATATATATATATATATATATCATCCCATGAAGGCTATATGTATGAAGAGTAAAATGGTCTTACCTTCCCACAACATGTTCCCCATTCTTCAATACCCCTCACAGATCTATCTATCTACTATGAGGATTGGGTTCTTGTGTGATAAATTAGGTAGCACCATAGAGTTTTTTGAATTTTCTTATTCCAATCTACTAGCCTACCACACCCCAATGGATCTTGGCTTTATGTGAGGCCAACTATGGAGTTTGAGCTTTGATTAGAGATAGGAGATGTGCTTGTAATCAAATCTTTTGGTGTGATTTTGAATTTTGAGATTTGTATGTTTCCTTTTGTTTCAAATGATATATATTTTAACTTTTTTTTATGGATTTTTCTATTCCTCTTCCATATGGATTTAGAAAATTAAACATGGGTGCTAAAGATGATTTTAATTTGAATACTTGGGACTTGGTTATTAAGAGAGATAACTCTAGAGAGCATAGGATCTAAGAGTCTCATAAATCTATGTGAAATAAAAGTGATTTCTTAACTTCAACCTTGTTTTATAAAATATGGAGTGAAAGGAAAGGAAATCAAGAGGAGTGACACATGGAACAATTTCAATTACTTCAAACTGCAAAAAATGTGACCAAGGGAAAAATGGTATACAATGATAGTAAATTGTGATTCCTTATCATAAGAATGAGGGAAATGTTAGAAAACATGCTAACATAGAATGTTGTGTAAATTCCATTTATCAAGAGAATCAAAAGATAAATTTGAGAGCAAGGATCAATAATATTTTTTTTTAGCAAAGGAATAAAACAATGGTAATTTTATGAGGAAGGCGAGGTCATATCCATGGTCTTACAATGTAACTCATAAAAGAGAAATCCAAGGAATGAAAAAGGTGTGTAAAAAGAATGTGAAAATAAAGAAGACTATGGTACATCATGAGGAAGATCGGGTCCTATCCACAGTTTTACAATGAAACTCATGAGAGAAATGGGATACCAAAAGACCGAAAAGGAAGGACTAAAGGTTTGTAAAAAGAGATAGCTATTGTAGAGGGAGAAACCCATGTAAGGAACCTACAAAAGTGTTAGATAGATGTAGATAGAAAGCATGAAAAGAAGGAAATGTTTAGGTGAAGTACTTTTTGAAGAATTGTGCATTGGTGGTTTCTTTGAAAACATGGCCTTCATTGGTTTGAAGGCAATAGGTACTTGAACCAAGAATATCTTTAACTAAATAGGGACCTCACTATTTGTGTGCATATTTACCTTCTTTATCAGGGGTGTAATCTAATTTAAGGACAAGATCACCAACATTAAATGTGTAGATTTTTTACACATTTGTTATGTTATTTGGTAATATGAGCCTTGTATTGGCGATTATGTTGAAAAATAGAAAGATGGTATTCATCAAGGATATCAGGAGCATGAAATTGATAATTACATAATTGTTCATCAGGAATGATACCATGAAGAGAGATACAAAGAGAGGGAAGCTCAAATTCTAATGGAAGAACTAACTCAGAACCATAGACTAGAGAGAACTATGTTGCCCCAGTGGTAGTACATATACTAGTCTGGTAGGCCTAAATAATAGGATAGAGGTGAATGTTTCAATCCATGCAAGTTTCATGAATTATCTTTTGGAAAGTTTTTTTGAGAATTTTATTAGTGGCCTCATCTTGATCATTGCATTATGGATGATAAGGTGTAGAAAATTTGTGATTGATAAATTTAGCACAAAGTTGTTTGATCTCCTTGTTTGTGAAATTACCACCATTGTTAGAAATGATGTTGCTGAGGAAGTTGAGGTTCTCGAGCATGAAGTATTTAAATAATAACTTTGTCACTAGGCAAGGTAGGAAGAGGACCATAATACTCAACATCTACTTCAAGATCTAAAATTTGATTACCATGGTGATCATACTTAGAAGGGGCCTGACGAACATCAGTTGTCTTAGCATCAAGTGTATTGTTGGAAGTAGGAGAAGTATATGAATCAGATGGGATTAGAATGTTGATGGTGTCATTGATATGGGAAGGATTAGATGCAATGATTGGATTGATAGGTGGTGAAAAAAATGTAGGAATTTTTGAAGGTTCAGAAGGTATAATTTGCTCTACCACCCAAGGGGTATCAATAAGAGGAGAATTGGTAGGAAGCACATGACCCTTAAGATCTAAGTTGTGATCCATAGAAATGGCATGGACATCCTGATTAAAATCATAAATTTGAGATAAGGTTTTATGATAATGCTAGACATCCAAATCTCTAGATTGAGCTTCGGCCATTATATAATTATAATCATATGTTGTTGAAATTTTACATGCTTGAAAATCACTAGGGAGTTTTAGAAGGTGAAATCCCAAGATTAGTGAATGTAAGAGGAGACATGATGAGAGGATCTTGAAAGAGTTTGGCTACTCTAAAATCATTAAAAGTGAAAGCATCTTCAGGTAAAGAAGGCTCTTGATCATTGCATGGAGGGGGAAAGTTAGTAATCTCATCAATAAGAGGAATAATATGGTCCCTGGGTAATAAAGAAAAAAGAATCCACTGTGAAATATATAGAGGTAGATTGGTAGTATTTTAATTATGTTAAAAATCATTGGGTTCATCATCATCAGAATCCACAAGAGGAACTTGTAAATCAAGATTAATGTTGATGAACTCGGGTAAAGGAGCACTATTGATCTTAGAAATGGTAGGAATATGATATTGAGGTTTGGGATTAGGAAGTTGAATACTCCATGGGTTAGGACCAACCTCATGATTATATCATTTGCCATTATGTAAAATTTAATGAATTGACTACTGAAAGAAGCAATGGCTCTCATTCAATGAGTCCATGGGTGACCAAGGAGTATATTATAAGATAAGGGTAAATCAAAGACCATAATCTTGGTTTGAACGGTCTTAGGTCCAATGGTTAATGGAATCCAAATGAAACCAAGTGGATTTTGATTTGTCTTATCAAAACCATGGTAAATAAGATGGGTTTACTTGAGATGATATTTATTATAACCAAGCTGTTGGATAAGCCATAAAGATGTTACATTAATACCAGATCCTTCATCAACTAGAAATTTATAGATAAGGGTATAAATTAATAGTTATTTTAATAAAGAGTTGTGGATCATCAATATGAAAAATAATTTCATTGTTGATCATGTCTTCTTCAAGAAATTCAATAGAGGGCTTGGAAGAACGACACATAGTTTCAGTGGTATTTATTTTGGAAGGTTGAGTGTCGATAGAAGGTGGTTCTTCATCAATAGAGGATGGATATTCAATTTCTTGGGGTTGATGCATAAGTGACATATGATGATAGGGTGAATTATGAACAAACTCCATAATTAGAATCTTATAAGGCATAGAATTAAGTTCTTCAAGAAAGTTCCAATTGTAGACACCTAAATCTGGTCACCGATAACCTCCAATTAATCTTTTGGCCAATTTCAACCCAAAATGCATAATTTGGACTAAAAACACTAAAACACATTAAATGAGTTGAAATTGATATATTCAAGTGTCAATTTTGGCCAAAGTATCATTAAATGGGGCAATACAATTTATGAGCCAACTAGCTTTGATTAGATCATTTCAAGTCAAAATACCAATTTTGCACTTAGGTTCTCTAGATTGCTCTTTCCTATCAAATCTCTTGCATGAGACATGTGCCTTTGTTATTTGGTGTTAGTAACATCCTAAATGAGATAACTGATCTAATGCATCTGACATCACCTTCCAATTCTAATCCAGTCAACTTTTGGACCAATAACAAGGCATTATGATCAATTTGAGTAATTTGGGCACAAAGTGCTTAATCATGCTTAGAACTAATTAATCCAAGTTAGAGCCTAATTCAAGAATTCCATAGAAACTTGTTGAATACTTATTTTTTAGAAATGAATATTGAATATCTACATCATCAGGTGACCTCATTTCTTGGGAACATATCTCTAGGCCATAAATGCCACAAATGTCAGGATTCATGCCCTCCTCACCTCTTAATTGCTCCTCTATCCCAAATATTTATGAGCCTATTTATCAATTTTAATTAAAAATTTGGATTAATCCTCAACCACACATCTCAATCTTAGGATGGATGGTTCAGGTTGATTTTGATCAATCTCAAAAATCCATAAATAGGAGACCTTACCACATCATTTCTAAGATATTTTGGTGCAAAGTTATTATTCTCAAATATCTTCAAATATATGATTATGCAAATTTATAATGCAGAATTGATTACAAAGCTTCATGCAACTAGTGTTATCATGCCAAATTGATTTCAATCCAAGCCAAGCCACAAGCCAAAGGTGCCAAGGAGAGATGGAAGTAGCCAAGCTTCCATTACCAAGGACTTCATGAGAACAAGCTGAGAAAGCCACTAAAATAAGTATTTTGGAGCATCCAAGGGAGGTAAAAGAAGGTTTTTTTTGCATTTCAGTTGTATGTTTTATTCATGTTTGTTAACTAAGCTCTCCCTAGTGTTTAAGCCTAGAGATGTTATGCTATTTAGTGTGTTTCTTTCATTTTGAAACTAACACCATACTAACCATCCTCTCTTGAGTTAAATTCTTAGTTCACATATGACATGTCCAGTGGGACCAGACACATTATACACATGAAGAAGATCATTTTGTAGCTTTAAAATATTCATTTGGATCATTAAAACTCTTACAATTTGATTTTCTAACCTTGTTTTACCATTTTTCTTTATCACGGGTTTACACAATAATTGACATCGGTTAGTAAAACCATTATCAATTGGATAGCTATCATTGGTCACTATTAGTATAATTGATGTTAGTTAGGTAACCGTTATTGATTAATAAGTGTAACCATCATCGATTATATAATTGATGTCGGTCACTATGTTTTTATAAAACACAAACCCAAGAACTCTTTTTTTGAAGTTCATTATTTCAAACCCAAAATAGCTTCAAGGCTAAAGGACATGCTAACATTTTTGTTGTAGAACCAAGCTTGACATTTACTAAAAACATGTTTAGATCACCTTTTGAATGATTTAAAATGAATTATGAACATTATTTTGGTGCTTAAAGTAACATTTAAGGTGCTTAAATAAGTGTTTTTAGCATTAATTTTCAAATTTACAACTAAGACCAAGGGGTCAAATGGACACCACCTCATTTTTTGAATTTCAGCTTAAAATTGAACACACTTGTCATTTTTGTCTTTAATAGTTGTTTGATCTAATTTTGTTTATCAAAGAAAGGGGTGTTGCATGTATGCTCTTCCATTTGTCCCCTTTAGGGAACCCTAGGAATCAAAAGCATCATTCCCCTTACAAATAGCTAGTCTAAGGCTTAGAAATAAAGTCATCTAAAGCACTCCCCAAAAACTCGTCAAAGTTTAGGTGACCTTGAAAATGGCCTTAAATTATTTCTATTTCATGCTTTCTTTATTTTTATGCAAACTTGTCTTGCAAGGTGGACGTCATTACCTCTCACGAGTTATTTAGGGAAGCTTTGACCTAGGGTTTCATCTTATAGAATTGACTTCACTTACTCATTTGAATTTGCACATGGGACGTATCTATATTTGGACATCACACTACATTGAGAAAATGATAGGAAGTAGTGGTTGTAAAAAGGACTCGACATTTTTATAATTAGCCAATTTTATGGTCACCCAATTTCTATGCTTATCTTTTGAATCATTTGACATGAGTGTCATTGTGAAATTGATTCCCCTAGAAACATTAAAAAGCTTTCTATCTTAGTCAACCCTACATTTTCATACCCTTGTTAGAATTTGGATGATTATACTTAGTGTATTTTGGTCATTTATCTTACTTGGTGCTTTAGAGACTAAAACTTGTTTGTTTATTCATAAATCTATGTCAAAATCAATTTGTCTATACATCACTCTTTTGTCTAAAGAGGTGTTATGTTGGCCATTTTACACCAAACTTGTGTCTTGAATTTTTTTTTGCTAAACTTATTTGTGTGTGTGTCATTTGAGTTGAGGAGGGTAGTGTTATGATGCCTAAAACATGTTAAAACCATTTTGCCTTTTGAGTCTTTGAAACATAACATAGATCACATCATTCGATCGTGCTTAAAATGTTAGGCTACTTAATTTGTTTTAAGACTTGTTTCACCTTGTATCAAAAATCATTTGTTTCAAACTATTTTGTGTATACCATTTAGACCTTTGTCTTGTGTTGTCATACTATCAAATCTTGTCTAACTTGTTTGGTCAAATCTTAGTTTTCAAAGTTGAGTTTTTAATTAACCTTGTCAAGTTTGGATTCAAAAATTGATTGATTTATATTTAAAATTCAATTCATGGGACCGATACATAGATCTTTCTCTTTTGGTTTGCATAACTTTGATTAATCGATTACCCAAATTTGAAAACTATTGATGATTTGTTTATTTAATGCCTATACTCATCATTATTTGTGCCTTTATTTAGGAGAACATAGAATTTCTCAAAGAGCCTTTTTTATTATGCCTTATGCCAACTGATCATGTTTATGTTTGATTATGTGTGCCAAGTTTATGCCAAAGTTGTTTCCAATCTTGTTAGATCAAATCAAATCACATCAGCCTTTGTTTCAAGTCTAGATTTTGACATCATTTAGACAAAATTCTTAGCATATGCCTATTTGTTTGAGCCTATATTTTGACTCTACATTTGTACAAATGACCTAGCAACTCAACTTTTCCCTTTCCTAGTTTAGACCTTGTTTGGAACACTTTGACCTAGACCTTTGACATGTTAGTTTTTATTCAGACACTTAACTTTTATGTGTATGACATTTGACATTAGACATTTGATGTTAGGTTCTTTTATGCCAAGTCTTAGTATAAATAATTTTGGAGATATAGCTCTACTTTCAAACCACATTAGAGATACAACTCCACCTTTTGATCAAGTTAGACCAAGCTTGAACCGTTTGTACTTTGGATATAGTTTTTCAAAGTTTGTAGAACTCTAAGCCTTTTTGTTTTAGAGCTTTCATCATTTACATAGATGTGTATTACTACACTTATGGTGGAGTCATGTAAAATCCAACTTATGATATAATGGCTGCACAAAATCCCACTAGGAACCCCTATAGAGAAATATTTTCTAAAGAGTTTTATTATTCTCCCTACAATAATCCATATGGGGAACATAGTCAAAATACACAAAATCCAAATTGAAACCTTGATTGGTATGAAGAGGCTTGTGAGGAGGAATTTGAAGATCCAACTATAGATAATTTTTTTTGGGATATAGATCCATACCCTATTTTTAATAATTAGTACGTGGAACAAATTCAATAACCAGCTTATGAGCCAACTCATGACTGGGATGATATAGTTTATGAGGAAGACTTGGATGCTTTAGATTATACAAGCAATCAAGTTCCATGAAATCCTTTTATTAATCTGATCATTGACTGCCCCTAACCCTCCTTTAGATTATACAAGCTAATAAGCTCTACAATATCCAAGGAATACCATTACCATTCCTAGACCTAGTCTTTTGGCTTGTGTGAGAAACCAAGCTATACAATACCCTTTCATCATTCCAAGACCTAGTCCTTTGGCTTGTGTGAGAAATCATGCTCCACACCACCATATTGTTACCATCTTAGGACTATGTCCTTTAGCTCATGCAAGCAATCATTCTCCCTAAGGCCCTACCATTATCCAATCATAGACCATTCCTCATCTAATACCAATCCCATCCAAACCTCAATTGATCCACTCCTTTTAAGACCAAACTATGTTCAAAACTAGTATTTTCTAACTCATTATAAACCAAGGCTAAGAAAACCAACCAATCCAAGATGTTTTTATTGAATCAACCACTTGTGATAAGTTAGCTTGTGATGAATCACATATTGATCCTATACCAGTTATCAAGGAATCTCACACTGATGAGCCATTCTTTGTCAAGTCACTTCTTAATGATTATAACCACCTTTGGGTAAAACATTACCTTGACCATATGCCTATTTTTTAAGAGCCACCTATTGACAAACTAGTCCTTGAGGAATTGTCTCTTAACCTTTTTCCCATCCTAGAGAAGTCTCACTTTGATAAATCAGTCTTAGTGGAGCCCATCATGCCATTATAGGTTGTTACTTATCCATTACTAAACATTCAATAAGACATCATTGTAACAGAGTACCCATCAGATGAAGAATCAAAGTTAAAGTTAGGTTTTATTCTTGAACCAACATCAAATTTACCATCAAAATTTGAATCAACATCAATCTCAACATCATATTCAAAATCCCTTGAGTTAGAATCAAATTCAAAAGAATAATATGTTTATGGTTGTTACAACATTGGTTATGCATGCCTTGTAAATAAAGTTGAATACATTTGTGATCCTTTTATAGTTTTTGAGGATGAGTACTTTAGCTTCAACATAAGTTCTCCTAGTATCTTTTACAAGGATTGTGATGACAACACCCATTCCATTACCATTGCCATCAACTAAGATAGACATATCATTAACATTCCATCTCCCACAAGTGTTGATTAGGATTGATAGAATCACACTTTGTTGAACTACATCCATGGTGACATAATAGTTGAAAAAGAGCAAGAAGGCCAAGACCATATTCATGTAGTAGAAGAACACTCTCCTGGTGAATTTTTTTTGAAAGCACTAGAAGAAAATCAAAGTAAAATGTCAACATTCCTTAGTGAAACCTTCTCAAAAGTGGTACAAGACAATCAAGATAACTTCATTGGTGAAAACCTCTTTGAGGCACTAATAGCTAAGCACAAAATTTCTTCACTGCTTGATGAAGACAAAATCAAAGATCAAATCAAAATAACTTCCTATCTATAGCCTAATCAGATGGCAGCTACTCTCAAGCCTAAACAACAACAAAAAATGATGGTCTTATTGAGAGAACAAGTATTCAGCCCCACCAAAACCAAAGTTATGTTGAATTTGGCATCAACAACATTATGTGTGGTTGAAAGTCCTAATCTTCATCTGTTTCCCTAACATTATACATTCCATTATCATCTACCTTTACATTTCACAATCAAACCTACCATCCATTATTTGTCCTTGTTTACCATCCATGACCACACTTTCATTTGCAGAGGCTACAAGGATACCTTATCTTAATGTTTTAAGGAATCAAAATTAGTGACCAATGAATATCATAAAATCATTCTTGATAACCAGATCTACATCGAGTTCTTGAGAGAGTAGCTATTTAGATGAGGTGTGGGATAGAAATTAACATGATCAAGTATTATTTTTATATCATTTATTGATTAGGATGTGCATCTCCCCATCAACAGGAACAATAGAATCATCTTCCATTTGACCACACCTAAGCTAAAAACATGTACCATGCCATATCACAACCATTGTTATATATACCTATTTACCATTATTGTAGATCCCAACCATTTACCCCATCACTTAGGAGCAACCCTCTTACCATTTTATCCAATTTATCAAACCATCATTAGCCTTACTAAAGGTCATTCCATCTTATCATTCTATTCCTATCTAGACCAAAGCCTATTTTTAGTCATCCTACCCAATCCTATTTTGATCTTGGTTCATTTAGTTCTTCCCACAGCTTTTTTGAGGGGATTCCAATCAAGTTTCAACAATCAATCCAATCTATGTTTATAATGATAGTCTATGAAAGTAGTGTGACAGTTGATCTGGTAAGATATATTTCATCTTATATCCATGTTTGTTTATGTGAGCTTGATTATAACTACCTATGGGAAAATTGATGTCTCACCAGTCTTACTACTAATTATAACTACCTATGGACAAATTAGTATCATTGAACTATGTTGTTGTATCCTAGTTATAACTACCTATGGGAAAACTAGGGGCAACACTTGTTTACCATGTATTTTTGTATCACCTTGCCATTATTGTTTTCATTTGACTAGCCATTTGATAGATTTGAGAACTTGTTGGGACCTAGTTGGTTTTTCCCACCTTTTGTGTGGATGTAATTAATATGTCTTGAGGTCATTTCAAGACTATGTAGGTCATACTCAATTCATGTTGATGTTGTCTCAGTCCCCCTTTCCATACGTTCTCACCATTTTGTGAGCAACCTAGGCCAAACACTCTCACCATTTTATGAGCAGGTATCTTGTCATTCTCTAATGAGTTAAGATACCTTAAATTTCCAAAAACATTCATAACATTTTAAAAATCCAACAAATATTTGTCCTATCAAATCCTTGTCAGTTATCCTCAATCCACCTTATTGGGGCATTATCATTGTTAGGATGCTTTATTTTGATTTTATTTTTAAGATTTCTATTTATTTGTTTATTTTAGGTTATTTGTTTATTTATTTTTCTATTTGTTTATTCACTTGTCTGTTTGTTTGTTTTCAACACTGTTGCCTTGACTCGGTCTATATGTGTTCATTAGGTGATTCCTTGAGAACATTATTCCTGAGTCCATCCATATTCATCCATTAACATTGTCATCATGGTTTTTATCATTAGTGCATTATTTTTGAGTGTTTATTAGATTGGGAGTCAGTATTTATGCATATTTTGGGCAAGTCTTCATGGTGTTCTATCATGAAGCCTACCATCACATGCTATAAAAACAATTAGCTTCAAAAAGGTCTATAATCAATAGAGTTGTACAAGTTTCTCCTTGGCACCTTGGCAAATCCTTCCATCCCACCATTGATCAAATAAACCCATTGCCCATTATAGTTGTATCATTGCTAATAAGGACATGCATCTCCTCATTGGTAGCTATAACTAAATCATTTTCTATTGATCAATATTATTCTTCTATTCATCTCTTTCATCATTTTTCACCCACTCATCTTTAATCTATACTCCAGGTTATATCCTTGAGTTATGCTTGTTAATCATCCCTAACTGGGGCATATTTATCTTTAGCCAATCTAGGTCCTCTTGATTATTATAACCACCTATGGGCAAATCATTATTTTGACTTTTAATCCTTATTATAACCACATTTGGGAAAATTAGTATCCTTTTTACATCAATGCATGCAATAATTTTATCATTTGGATTAATCTCAGCCATGAGTTAATTCCACCTTTCCTCTTATTTCTTTTTGAAGGACCATCCATCAACAAATGTAATGGCCACTCCCTCGAGGGGGCATCATCATAGGCTTCCCAAAACCATTTGGAGCTTTGTTCTTCAACCATCATCTTATTTTTGGTATACAGGCCATCTCTCATTATTTGATAAGACATTGTTTTGCCTATGGTTTGCAACATCTTCCCAAACAGGGGCGAACTGTAGACACCTAAATCTAGCCATTGATAACCTCCAATCAAGCTTTTGGCCAATTTCCACCCAAACTGCATAATTTGGCCTAAAAACACTAAAACACATTAAATGAGTTAAAATTGATATATTCAAGTGCTGATTTTGGCCAAAGTATCATTAAATGAGGTAATGTAATTTATGGTCTAGCTAACTTTGATCACATCATTCCAAGTCAAAATGCTAATTTTGCACTTAGGTGCTCTAGATTGCCCGTTCCTATCAAATATCTTGAATGAGATAGGTGCCTTTGTTATTTGATGTTGGTACATCCTAAATGGGATAAATGATCCAATTCATCTGACATCACCTTCCAATTCTAATCCAATCAACTTTTGAACCCATAACAAGGCAGTACGATCAATTTGAGTAATTTGTGTACAAAGTGCTTAATCATGATTAGAGCTAATTAATCCAAGTTAGAGCCTAATCATGACTTCTATGGAAACTTGTTTAATACTTGTTTTTAGAAATGAATATTGAATATCTACATCATTAAGTGACTTCATTTCTTAGGAAGACATCCCTAGGCCATAAATGCCATAAATATCAGGATTCATGCCTTCCATGCCTCATCAATACCTTCCATGATGCCCTCCATGCCTCTTAATTTCTCCTTTATCTAAAATATTGATGAGCCTATTTATCAATTTTAATTAAAAAATTGGATTAATCCTCAACCACATATCTCAATCTCAGGATGGATGATTCAAATTTATTCTGATCAATCTCAAAAATCTATAAATAGGAAGCCTTACCACATCATTTCTAAGCTATTTTGGTGTAAAGTTATTATGCTCAAATATCTTAAAAGACATGATTATACAAAGTTATAATGCATAAATATCTTCAAGAAGCCATTACAATTAGTGTTACCATGCCAAATTTATTCCAAGCCAAGTCAAGCCAAAGCCGCAAGGTGCCAAGGAGAAGAGAAGATATCCAAGCCTCCTTTGATAAATACTTTATGAGAACACACCGAGCAAGCCACTACAACAAGTATTTTGGAGCATCTAAGGAAGGTAAAATAAGGTTTATTTTGCATTTTAGTTGTGTGTTTTATTTATTTTTGTTAACTAAGCTCTCCCTAGTGTCTAGGCCTAGAGATGTCATGCTAGTTAGTGTGTTTCTTTAATTTTGTTTTCATTTTGAAACTAACACGATACTAACCATCCTCTCTTGAGTCAAATTATTTGATCAAATTCTTAGTTCACACCAATGAGATTTAGAAGAAGAACTAGCACAAGGTTTAGGAGGTAAATTATATTTTGAAAGTATAGATGTGGTTGGAGATTTAGGAGGAAGTGGTTCCTCATGGGCTTCTGAAGCTAGATTAGTAGTGGTAGTATCCTTGAGAATTTTCTCTTCCAAATATAGGTTCTTAGGTTTAGTGAGAAGATATTTGTGAGCTGGCTTTAAATGATAATTAACCTTGGTAGTGTTGACATATTGAGAGTTTTTATAATATCGGTCGTAATCGACATCAATGGCACAAACACACTTGGTATTTGGTTGATTATTTGGAAAATATTTTTGGGTTATTTGAGGTAGAATCTTTATAATCCTATCATTTTTAAGAAGTATTGGTATACTCTTGATGATGAAGGTTGATCATGGCTTCATGATTAAATGAATCAAAAAGCATATAGGAGACAATAAATTTAGCAAACCCTCTATACAATTCATGGGAATGATAAATTTTAACATGAAACCAAAAAAATAGATAAAGGGCATACCACTTAGGAGGATTATTAGGATAGGTGAAAGGTCTAGAGGGTGGTAAGAATTATTTCATTTGTTACATAAAAAGTGGTGTGTGAGATGATGAAAGGATGTTAGATTTGGCAACACCAAGTTTGATTTGTAGAGTTTACTAGTGATAACATTGGTATATGTTTAAAAATATTTTTTTATAAGTTTAGGATTAGGTTTTAATTACTTCATGAGAAAGTCTTGACACCTGGCTTGGTCAAAATCTTCATTAAGTGTTTGGGGAGCAAAATTTAGAACCTTATATTGAAGATAAGGAATTAAAGTGATTATAAAGAGCTTAAACAAGTTATCATCAATCATGTTATGGTCGGCTTTATGGGCCAGTGATTTTCCATCTTTTGATAAAGTCATGAGTTGATTCAATGGGAGATTGCTTAGCATTAATGAAGTGGCTAAGACAATTTTCGAGAAGATCATTTTGTTGAAACTCTTTAACTAAAGTATGGACCAAATCTTTAATTTTCCAAATAGAATGTTTGGGTAATTAGTTATACCATTCTAATACATCACTAGTGAAGGTTTTGACTAAGATTTTAGTTGTGGTGAAAGTATTAGTTTGGATTCACTCTTTGTGAAGGTTACCAAAGGCTTTGAGAAATGAGGTTGGGTCTTTAGTCCCATCATATTTGATAGTTTGAGATATGTTACCAATATCAACAGATACAATTAAGGAAGATAAAGGCTCATTTTGAATAGTTTAAAGCATCTTTTTATTCATTATGGGTTGAGGAATAACATTGCCTAAGGAATCCCTAAGAGGTGGAGGAATGTAATTAGGATTATCTTGAGGATGAATAATTATAGGTTGATTATCCATATTAATCAAATGATGTTGAAGTTGCATCATTTGATTGGTGTTATAGTTTTGCATTATGTTCATTTGTTGGATAACTTGGGCAAGAAGTTGAGTTGTATCAAGAGATGGGTTGGTGTTGGTAGGAGCACTCCCCAAATTGGTGTTATGGGGAAGATTATTATAAGATAGATTATTAGTGGGATTATTTTTTAAATTTGTATCAATTGATCCCACATTAGTTTGAATATTTTTAAGATGAGAATAATCTTGGTAAGTATAGAAATGATCAGACCCATCAACTTCATCTTGAGGTGTGATTCGTACCATGTTACAAGTGATGGATGAAGGAGGGGAAGAAGTGCCCCAAGAGTGATGGTGCTCTTAGGAGAAAAATAAAGGAAGAAATGAACATCCCATATAGTATCAAAATGGATACAAGCTATCCAAGAATATTCTAATAGGAAATTTGATTATGATTGAAAAAATGAATAGAATGATAACAAGGAAGAATATAGAACTGAACTAATAAATAAGAAAGGTGATAAATAATACAGGGTCAACTTGGTCAACCTAGCACAATAAAAATAACCTAAAAATATTACAAGGTTGAACTATCACAATAAATAGAGGTTAAAAAAAGTGTATAGGGTCAATTGGGTCAACCAAGTACAATAGATAGGGAAAATCAAATAGCCTATAATAGATTATGTCAACTAAAATGATCTTGTACTAAAATAATAATGATTTTGCAAGTAATTAAAAAATCAAGAACTGAAGGGAAACACATAATCAATTAGATCAATGAGGTTGACCCAATTGAGGCACACAACACAAAACCTTGCACTAATGCTAGCTAATGCAAGTTTTTGTAATACAAAATAAAATTGAGCAAAGAGCAAGCAATCAACTTAAAAAGTAAAAGCTAAATAGATGGTCAACCTGAATGTTGTTTAGATTATTAAAATATAATTTTAGATGTGATAGGAAATTGGTTGTAAGAAAGGAAATAAAAATCAATCTAAGGATGGTTTTAGGAAGTTTGGGTTGAAAGGGATCTCTATTGGCAATGGTACATGCTTGGTATTGGGGATTACACCCTCACTTCACACACTGTAACGATAAGGGTGTCGGGTGACCATTAACCATGTGTTTATATTTGGCCAATATAGACCATTAACCATGTGTTTATACTTGGCTAAAAAACCAAGTCATCTTCCCCCTTGGTGATGAAATCCAAGTAGGTTGGCCTTGGGTAGATAATTATTAAAATTCTTGTTTAATATTTTGTGATTTGGGCATGTGTGCATAAAATCAAAAATAGTGAAATTAAAAAAAAATTAAAACCACCTAATTAGACTATGTGAACTATTCTAATTATGTAAGGAATAATAAATGAAAGTGTGAGCTAATTACTAGCATATAAGGTTAATTCCAACTTTGAAACACTGTCCAGTGTTGATTCAATCAATAATATATGCACATAATATAGGACAAGGTTGACAATGTCACCTCTATACTATGAAAGGAAAAGGAATAAAAATGCATAAGGTCAACATGGTCAACCTAGTTATCCAAATAGCATACAAAATTCAAAACTAGGTTGACAAAGTCAATCTAGTTGACTATTCAGTGGTAGTTTTAAAGACTATAAATTATGAAAAGAAAGACTGTAAGGAAAGAGAGAAAAGATAGAAAGGAACCTTGGTGGGTTTGAAGATTCAGAGAGGTGAGAATAATATAAAAGAACCTTGATAAATAATTTCAAATCCTACTAACAGGGTCAATTGAGTCGACCAACCTTTGCATAAGCCTATTGTTGAGTGCCTAAAATGTACAGGGTCAACTGGGTCGACCTAGTAGTCTAAACTAGATGCCTAAAAATGTACAGGGTCGATTGGGTCAACCTAGTAGTATAAATTTGATATCTAAAAGTTTAAAAAATTGTATTAGGTTGACTAGGTTGATCCAGTAGCCTATACCTAAAAAAAGAACTTACACAAAAACAACATAGTCATTTGGGTGTGACTGTGTGTTAAACATGTGCACAAAAGTAAGAGCTGTGTTGATATAGTCAACCCACTATGGCAAATATATGTTAAAAATAATGATAAAATAATTAAAAATAAGTGAATAAATCCTATAATGTTTAGATCATTTCAAGTTCACCATAATGTATACAATCATAAATGTATCATGTCTATAAATCAATCCTAACTCGAATAAGATAGAGCATATCTACACTTTTGATTGGGAATACATTTATTTAGAAAGATCATGATCAATATGAGGATCTGATAGACTAATTTAGGTGATAAATTATCATAATACACTATGCTAAGGAGGGTTATAAATCCTCCAGTGATCTAGTCAACAATCTAGATGACAATTCGGGTGATGGGTCCACCCCAATTGATGAAGAAACGTCCGAGAGCCATAACTTTTGCACCATAGCTCCAACTGACTCACCTTTTGAATCGTTGGAAAGATAATAATGAGGGTAACGTCATGATATGTCATGGATCTTTACTTTATGAATTTTTACCCCATAAAACCCAATGGAAGTGTCTGAAATTTCAATTTTAATAGTGCAGTCTAAAAATAGTAAGTTACTAAAAAATAGTAATTCCTCAAATTCTATATTATTGTAAATCATGGAAGTCAAACCAATTAATCTCCCTTGAGATTGGTGACCTTACAAATCCTCCCCACACCTTCAAAATATGTATAAATTAAGATGTAACCTGAAATGGAAATTAGACATCTCTTCTCAGAGATAAGCATATATTTGGGTCTGCAAATTTGTTCAATAAAACATCTCTTCTCAGAGATAGCATTATTTGAATTATTTTGTTCTTGTTTATTGAATTATCTTTCAACCAAATATTTTGAGTTTTGGATCATCCATTCTAACACAACCATGTAATCACCCTAAGGGGGTCCTAGGTTTTGATATTTCAACTAAGCTAATAACAATAAAAGTAAATCTAATCTAGTGCTCACCAAAGTTTGTGGCACAACATGAGGGGTTATTAAACAATCAAAGCATGTATAAGAGAATATTAATTAAGATAAGAGTAAAACCCTAATACATGGAATATGAAGATTAATATTATTCAAAGCCAATACTTATGCTACTTATATCTACTAAAGAAAGGAGCAAAGTTAGAGAATACTTACCTGAATATGAAACCATCTAGACTCAATCTCTCCCTTGGCCAAAGGGGATTCACAAGAGGTTTTTTTGGTTTATAAGGATCACTAAGAAAGGCTAAATAATCCAAAACTTATCCATAAGACTAGATTCTCCAAGTAGAAACCCTAAGCTAAGACTTCTCAAGTAGAATGGTGGAAGGATAGATTGTAAAGAAGTATGAGTGAATAATAACTCTTTATTTCATATTGAAATAATGATGAAATGATCTTGTATTTATAGGTAGATATTTCCCTAAACCCTTCCAAAAATGTTGGCTGATAAGGTCGACCTAGTATAATTCTAGATAATAATTCACTAGATCATGAGCTGGGTTGGCCAAAGGTCAACTAGTTCCTAAGTGACTCGAAACTATTCAGGGTCGACCCAGTCAACCCAGTATAGCAGATTAACAAAATGGTATTTAGGTGAGGAAAAGAGGGATGGAAAGTGGAAAGTAATAGAGGAGTGTGTAAAAGAGAAGTAATAACTTATGGAATGGTTTTAGGAGATGGTTAGATTGGTAATAATGTGGCAATAATGGATAACAATCCTATGAAGTACCAATGGTCTACCCGTCCCTTTCCTAGTGCAACCTTTAAGGCATGTACTCGGAGAGATTGATTCATGATGGGGTTTTTAAAAATTTAAATCATTAGTATTTGATAAAATTTGAAAATATTATGTGTATACAACATCCTTTTCAAGAGTAGGCCAAAATTATCCCATATGTAGGCATTTATAGGCTGTAGAATGTCTGCTATAATGGCCACCAAAAATTACCCCTTGTGTTTATTTAATAGGAGGAGGGACCTCATCTTACATAAAATAATAGAGAAAGGTATCTTCAACATTACAATAAAAAAGGATTTTATATCAAAATACATACTTAAAAGCTTGTTTGTGAATGCGAGTCTTTTATCAAGAATCTAAGTTGGGAGGATAAGTTTTGTGTTCTATAAATTGAATGATGTCTTTGTACCATGGGCTTTATTGAATAGTGATAGTCTTAATGTGGTAGATAAGTGAATCATGTTGTTGAATATAATATTGATATTTTTTATTTTTATAAGAAAAGTGGGATTGGTAAGAACTTGGTGCAGATGAAAAATAGATGTTGAAGAAGCATGAGAATCAACAATAGAGTTTTGATCTTGAGGGATAAGCTTGATATTAAAATAAATGAAATATTTAGCAATAGTAGTTGAAATTTGATGATAATAAATGAGGTTCTCACTTTTACATTGGTAATCACCATTGACTTGGCAATAAATGAGCTAGGAATTACCTAAAGCATGTAGGTATTGGATATCTAAATCAAGAACAACTCTCATGCCTAAGATTAAAGCTTCATATTGAACCATATTATTAGTGACATAAAATATTAAGTGAAATGATAAAGGGATGATTTTTATAAGAGGACTTTTAAGAATACAACCTATCCCAACTCCCTAAAGGCATTTAGCATCATCAAAGTGAAGGGTCCAAGTATCTTCATGTAAGTCAACATTAATTTCAGTAAGTTTCTTGATAACTAATTTTGGTTTAGTAGTATCAGGGGGATAGTAGATTCATTGAGAATACTTGCTTCAAGATCAATAGTGAATTTATGGAAGTAATATTTAAGGGATATGGCTTAATTAAAGCCTTCAATATAGATAATATTGTCATCGAGAAGACTATCTTGAAGGTGATTGATAGCAGGCACAGGAGCTATGATAAGTTGATCAATTATGATTTGTCCTTTGACAAATTTTTGAGTAATAATTTAGAGATCAAATTCCATGAGAAGGACCATCCATTTTTCAATTCTATCTCTAGGGATAAAGGCTATGGAGAAGAAGTGATGAAGGGGATCATAATGAATGATAACATAAGTGTTATGATAAAGCATGTAATGTCAAATATTTTTAGTAGTAAAATATATGGTGAGGCATTCATATTTGAATTTTATGTAACATTTATTATAATCAATGAGGCCTCGACTGATATAGTATATGGCATACTCTCTTCCAATATCATCTTACTAGGCAAGCTTTTCCCCAACTGATATGGGTGTGGAAAAAGTATATAAGATTAAAGGTTGATTTTTAGAAGGGGGACGAAGCATAGGTGGGTGAAGTAATGTTTATTTCATGTTATCAAATGATTTTTGATAGGGATCCATCCATTCTAAAGAATTACCTTTATTAATAAGAGAATTGACAAAATAGATATAATAAGCCATTTCGAGAATAAATCATCTAATTACCCCAAGTTTATCAAGAAAAGTATGAATGTCTAGAATGGAATGAGGGATGGGCATGTTGATGATAGCACTAATCATAGGGTCAACATCGATGCCATGGATAGAGACTAAAAATCCTAATAGTTTTCCATATGTGACACTAAAGACACATTTTTAATGATTTAGTCTAACTTTGTATTTAAGAAGACGATCCAAGATGATGGAAAGATTAAAAAAATGAGTCTTGTGACTTTTAGATTTAGCAATGAGGTCATCCAGATTGGTTTATATAATTTTGTGGATAAGATCATGAAATATATGAGTCATTGCTTGTTGATAAGTAGTTCTAACATTTTTGAGGCTGAAGGTCATTTTAACATATCAATAGCTTCCCCATTCCATGGTGAAAGTGGTCTTATGTTTGTCCTCAAGAGAAATATAAATTTTATTGTAACCTAAGAAACCATCCATAAGAGATATCATTTCTTAATCAGCTATGGAATCGATAGTGGCATCTATTGAAGGTAAATGGAAATAATCCTTAGGATAAGAAAGATTAATATTACAAAAATCAATGCAGATGCAAATGACCATAGTGACTTTTTTTTAATGAGAACTATGTTAGAAACCCATTTAGAATAATCTAATGGTTTGATAAAATTATCATTGATAAGTTTGATGATTTCTTTATGACATAAGGTGGAAACTTCAGGTGGAAATTTAAGTTTCTTTTGACACATAGGTTTGGCATCAGGATAAGTGATGATGTTGTGCACCATAATGTTAGGGTCAATACCAATCATGCCCTCATAGGACTAGGCAAATATCTCATAATATTTATCAAAAAATAAACTAAATTAATCATGTTTAATAGTTGAAATTTTTTGAGAAACTATAATTGGGCGAGGGAATGATGGAGTACCATATTCAATGCAAATAATTTATTTGATAAGCATAACATTGCCATCTTGGAAGTGGTATGGTGTATTAGGTAAAGAAGAAATTGGATTAGCTTTAGGATCGATGCTAGAGATGAAGTTTTTAAAACAAGGGGATTGGTTTTTGAAATTCCCAAGTTTGTGATGTTTCCAAGGGAGTTGAGGTTCTAGGGTATGAAGTAATTTAAGAGTAGCTTCATCACTAGGAAAAGTGGGAAGAGGGCCATAATACTCAACATCTACTTTGAGATTGAGAATTTGATTACCATGATGATCATATTTAGAATGTATATGATGAACATCAATGGCCTTGGCATCTAATGTAATCTTGAAAGTAGGAAAAGTAGATGGATCAAAATGGATTGGTTTATCATTAGTTTCTTTAATGGGGGAAGAATTGGATGTAGTGATGGGATCTATAGGTGGTAGATAAGATGCCTAAATTTTTGGAGGTTTGAAAGGTAAGATTTATTCTACCACCCAAGGAGTATAAGTAAGTGGATAATTAACAAGAGGCACATGACCTTTGGGATCTAATTCATGATCCATGAAAATGGTATGAGCATCCTAATTGAAAGCATGCATTTAGGCTAAGGTTTTTTGATAATGTTGAACATCCAAGTCTCAAGATTGATCTTAGGCCATGATGTATTTCTCATCATAAGTCACATAAATGGTATGTGTTTGAGATTTAGGGGGAGTTGCAGAAGGTGAAATCCTCATATTATTGAATTTACGTGGAGACCTGATGAGAAGATCTTGAAATAATTTGGCCACTATATAGTTATTACATGTGAAGGTATCTTTTGGTAAAAAAGGTTCTTGAGTATTGCATGGAAGGGGAATCAATGATCTCATCAATAAGAGGATTAATATGGTCATGATGTAATAAATAAGTAGGAATCCACTCTGATATATAGGTAGGTATCTTGGTAGTGTTGCAAGTATGTTGCAAGTCATTAGGTTCATCATCACCCAAATCCACAAGAGTGACTTGTGAGTTTGGATTAATGTTGATGAACTTAGGTAAGGGAGCACTATGTATGGTAGGAATACAATATTGATATTTTGGATTAGGAAGTTTAATACTCCAATAGTTGGGATTAGCCTCATGTTTATACCATTTGCCATTATGTAAGGATTTAATTTAATGGTTACCAGTGATGGCCCTCATTTTATGAGTCCAAGGGTAATTGAGGAGTATGTTAGAAGATAAGGGCAAATCAAGGATCATAAGTTTAGTTTAAACAATCTTAGGTCCAATTGTTAGGGGTAGCCAAATACAACTAAGTGGATTTTGATTAGTTTTATCAAATCCAGGATAGGTAAGGTGGGTTTACTTGAGATGATCCTTATTATAACCAAGTTGTTGGATAAGCCACAAAGATGTAACATTAATATCAAAGCCTTCATCAACTAAAAATTTATAAATAAGGGTAGTATTAATGGCTATTTTAATGAATAATGGTGGGTCATCAGTATGAAAAAGGATTTCATCATTAATCATTTCTTCTTAAATAAATTTAATAGAAGGTTTGGAAGAAGGACAAATAGTTTTAATGGTATGCACGTAGGTAGGTTGAGGCTTCATAGGGGATGGCTCTTCATCTATAGGAGATGGATATTTAATTTGTTGTAATTATTGCATAAGGAATTTACGATGATAAGGAAAAGTATGAACTAACTCCATAAGTGGAATCTTGCAAGGCATGGAGTTAAGTTCTTCAAAGAAGTTCCAATGGGATTTAGAAGAATAACCAGTGTGAGTTTTGGAAGGGAAGGTAGATTTCAAAAGAATGGAAGTTATTAGAGGTTTGAAAGGAGGAGGTATTTACTCAAGGGATGTAGAAGATAAATGAGTGGTTGTAGTATCTTTGAGAAGTTTTTCTAGTTTCTTAGGTTTTGTGATAATATCTTTGTGAGCCAGCTTGTGATGATAGTTGACCTTAGCTATGTTAACATATTGAGAATTATTGTAATATTGGTCATATTTGGCATCAATAGCACAAACATCCTTGGTATTTTGTTGATTATTAGTTTTGGAAAAATATTTTTGGTTGTTAGAGAAGAATCTTTGGAAGCTTGTCATTTCTGAGAAGCAGTATTGTACCCTTGATGACAAAAGTTGATGATGGTTTCATGATTAAAAGAATCACCAAGCATGTAGGAGACAACAAATTTAGTAATCCCTCTATAATATTCATGGGAATGACCAATGTTAGTATGGAACCAACAAAATTTATTAGGGTCATACCACTTAGGAGGATTATTAGGGTAAGTGAAGGGTTTAAAGGGAGGTAAATATTATTTCATGTATTGCATAGTAAGTGGTATGTGAGAATATGGGGGAATGTTGGCTTTGGAAACTCTTTTTTTGGTTTGAGGAGTATTATCAGTGATAGCATTAGTATAAGTTTGAAAATATCCTTTGAGTAATTTCATATTAGGTTTGAATTAATTCATGAGAAGGTCTTGACGTTTAGCTTGGTCAAGAGCTTCATTAAGTGTTTGAGGATCAATAGTTCAAACCTTATATTGAAGAGAAGGATTTGAATAAGTTATAAAGAGTTTAAATAAATTGTCATAAATCATTTTATGGTTGGCCTTATAGGCCAAATATTTCCATTATTTGATAAAATCATGAGCTGATTCAGTGGGATATTGTTTAGCATTTATGAAATGGCTAAGACAATTTTTGGGAAGATCATTATGTTGAAACTCTTTAACGAGAGGATTGACTAAATCCTCAAGTTGCAAAATGGAATGTTGGGTAATTTGGTTGTACCTTTCTAATACATCACTAGTGAAGGTTTTAACTAGAAGTTTAGTTGTGGTAAAAGTTTTAGTTTGGATCCACTCTTTGTAAAGATTGTCAAAGGCTTTGAGAAAGGTTACAGGGTATTTAGTCCCATCATACTTGATAGTTGGATATATAATAACAATATCAATGGACATAATAAAAATATATAAAGGCTCATTTTAGATGTTTTGAAGAATTTGTTATTCATAATAGGTTGAGGAATAACATTTCCTGAGGTATCTTTAAGAGGTGGAGGAAAAAAAATTGGATTGGCTTGAGGATTGATAGCTAGAGGTTAATTAGCCATATTAATTAAATGGATTTATAATTGCATCATTTTAGAGGTGTTAAAAGTTTGCATTATGTTCATTTTTTGTATGACTTATGTAATAAGTTGAGTCATATCAATTGGTGGGTTAGGCTTTGTAGGAGAACTCCCTAAAGTGGTATTAGTGGGAGGGTTATTAGATATACTTGTGTCAATTGATCCCACATTATGTTGAAGGGTTTTATGGTGAGAATTGTCTTGATAGGTATAAAAAGGATCGGATCCACCTACTTTATCTTGAGGTGTGATTTGAACCATGTTAAAATCCATAGATGGAGGGGAATAGGTGCTCCAAGAGTGAGGGTTATCTTGGGAAGAAAAGAGAGGCATAAATGAACATCCCATATAATATGTAAATGGTTTCAGGTTGTCCAAGAATATTTGAATAGGGGACTTCATGACGATTTGATAAAAATGAACAAAATGCTAGGGAAGAAGAAACAGAGAACTGAATCAGATAGATGGGATAATAGTAAGAGTACAAAGTCAACTGGGTCAACCTAGTACTAAAAATTGGAAAAAATAGAGTTTGATAAGAGTATAGAGTTGACTGGGTCAACCTAGTACTATAATATAATTGGTAAAATAGATATATAGTCAACTAGTTTGATTTAGTATTATAGGCAAGAATAAAAATAGTATGTAAGAGACTATGTTGAACAGAATGATAGTGTACTAAAAATAGGGAAAGATTTTGAAATATACTTTGAAGCAAGAAATGGAAGCAAACACAATCAATTGGGTTAGTGAGAATAATCCCAATTGAGGCAAACAACACAAAACCTTTCACCAATACTGGCCAATGCAATTTTTGCAATAAAACATATAATGAGCAAGCAATTAACTTAAAAAGTAAATGCTAACTAAGTGGTCATCATGAATTTTGTCAGATTTATAAAGTGTTATTTTAAATGTGATAAGGAAGTTGGTTTAAAGTAGGGAACTAGAAAGCAATCTATGGATGGTTTTAGGGCATTTAAGATGAAAGGAATCTGTGTTGGCAATATTATTATCTTGGTATTGGGGCCAACCCCCTCACTTCACAATCATATAGTAATAAAGGTATCAGGTGATTTTCAAATATATACCATTAACCATGTGTTTATACTTGGCCAAAAAACTAAGTCAGCTTCCCCCATGGTGATGAAATCCAAGTAGGTAGGCCTTGGGTAGACAAATGTTTAAGTGCATTTTTGAAATTATGTGATTTGATAGTGTGTGCAAGAAAGAGAAAAATAGTGAAACTAAATGGTATATTTAAAAACCACCTAATTAGACTATGTGAGCTAATCTAAGCATTAAAATAACTAAAATGAAAGTGTGAAGTAATTACTAGCATATAGTTGTCAATTCCCAATTTGAAACACATTCAAAGTCAGTTCAGACAATAGTGTATACAAAAATTACATAATAGAGTCGATCGTGTTGCTACTATATTATAGAAGCAAGATTCCTTAATAACTAAGTCAACCAGGTCAACCTAGTATTTTAGATAGAAGATAGAACTAGGCCAACCAGGTCAATCTAGTTTGTTTTATGATGGTAGTTTTAAAGACTACAAACTTTGAAAAATGGAACTATAAGGAAATAACTAAATTAAAAGAGAGAGAGAGAGAGAGAGAGAGAGAGAGAGAGAGAGAGAGAGAGAGAGAGAGAGAGAGAGAGAGAGAGAGAGAGAGAGAGAGAGAGAGAAAGGAACCTTTGTGGGTTGGAATATGTTGAGAATTATGAAATTTATATTAAAGTAATTTAAATGTTACTTGTAAATTATGTCAACTGTGCCAACTAGGTTGGGCTAGTTCTAAAATTCCCTATTTGTTGAAGCCTGTTAAGATGTTTATACCAGCCTGGTCAACCTATTTTATTATTTGGAAGATATCTAGAATACTAAGTGGACCTATTTGACCTAGTTTTCTATTTTGGAACTAAATAGTGTTGACCTATTTGATCTATTCACTTGTATTTGATGAAGACCTACACATAAAGAATATAGTCATTTTTTATGCAAATGTGTGTTAATCTTGTGCATAGAAGTTATAAACTATACCACCCTATCGACCTAGTATCGTAAATATAGAAAAATAATAAATAAAATGATAGAAATAAAAAATATGAAAAAAAATAGGTAAGGGTTAGACTCACATCAGGTTCACCAAAATGTATGCAATCATAAATGCATTAGATCTATAAATCAATCTAGCTTAGAGAAGATAGATCCTACTTACACTTATGATTGGGAATACATTAGATAATTGAGAACATGACTAACATGTGGATTTTATAGAACTAATTAAGGTGTCTCTTACTACAATAAGATTATTGGGGAGGGTTCCAAAGCCTTCAGTCATGTAAAAATATGCAATAACCCTAACTAAGTCTTATGTTTTCATATTTATGATACTAATAATAAGTAAAGCAAGTAAATCTAATCTAGTATTCACCAAATCTTATGGCACAATATGGTGTTTAGTAAATAAACAAAAGTAAACATGAATAAGATAATCCTAATTAAGTTATGTATAGGTAAGACCCGAATGCATGGATAAAAAGAGTAATATTATTTAAAATCCAATATTTATGCTACTTCTATCTACTAAAGAGAGGAGTAAAGTTAGAGATACTTACTTGGAAGATGAACCCGTCAAGACTCAATCTATCCCTTGGAAAAAGGTGCTTCAAAAGAGGTTTTTGTGGTTTATAAGGATCACTAAGAAAGGCCAAAGCATCCAAGACTTCTCCACAAGACTAAATTCTCCAAGTAAAAACCCTAAGCTAAGACTCTCAATTAGAATGGTGGAAGAGAAGATTGTAAAGAAGCACAAATGAATAATAACTCTTGATGTCTCTATAATAGTGACTAAATGGATGTGTTTATATAATTAGATTTAACCCTAAACCCTTCCAAAAGTTTTGGCTGAAAAGGTTGACCTGTTGACCTAGTATCATTATTGAAAAAAACTCACTAGGTCACAGGCTAGGTCAGCCAAGATCTGACCTAGACGCTAAATGAGTTTTACCAATAAGAGTACAAGGTCAACCTAGTTAACCTAGTCATGTAAACTATCAAAAGGGGTTTTAGGTTAGGAAAAGGGCTAATGAAGGTGGTAAATTATTAGAGGAGTGTGAAAAATAAGATTAATAACTTATGGGAATGTTTTTAAGAGCTGATTGTATTGGTAATAAGTCAAAATAAGGAACAATAATCCTATGAAGTGTAGACACCTAAATCTGGCCACTGATAACCTCCAATTAGGATTTTGGCTAATTTCTACCCAAAATGCACAATTTGGCCTAAAAACACTAAAACACACAAAATGGTGTGAAAATGACATATTTACGTGCCAATTTTAGCTAGGGTATACCTAAATAGGGCAATGTAATTTATGATCCAACTAACTTTGATCAGTTCATTTCGAGTCAAAATGCCAAATTTGCACCTAGGTACTCTGGATTGCTCTTCCCTATCAAATCTATTACACAAGATATGTGCCTTTATTATTTGTTATTTACAACATCCTAAATGGGAATATAGTTCCAATGCATTTGACAACACCTTCCAATTCCAATCCAGTCAAATTTTGGACCAACAATGCATTCTAATCAATTTGAGTAATTTGTGCACAAAGTGATTAATCATGATTAAGAGCTAATTAACCCAAATCAAGACATAATTAATAATTCCTTGGAAACTTGTTGAATACTTATTTTTGAAAATGAATATTGAATATCTGCATCATCAAGTGACCTCATTTCTTGGGAAGGCATCCCTAGGCCATAAATGCCATAAATATTAGGATTCATGCCTCCCATGCCTCATCAATGCCTTCCATGATGCCCTATATGCCTCCTAATTTCCCCTTCTTCCAATGACATGATGAGGATAATTACAAACTTAATTCCAAAAAATGAATTGATCCTCAATCACACATCTCAATCTTGAGATGGATGGTTCAGGTTGATTCTGATCAAATCCAAAAATATATAAATAGGAGACCTCCTAACATCATTTTTAAGCTTTTTTTTATGTAAAATTATAATGACAAATTGGTTCCAAAAGCTTCAAGCAATTAGTTTTACCATTCCAAATTGATTCCAAGCCAAGCCAAGCCACAAGCCAAAGGTGCCAAGGAGAGATGGAGGTAGCCAAGCTTCCATTGCCAAGGACTTCATGAGCACAAGTTGAGCAAGCCAACACTACAAAGGCATTTGGAGTATCCAAGGAAGGTGAAGGAAATCTTGTGTTTGATTCCTTGATTTTTAGTTGTGTTTGTCATTTTCTTTTGTTAAGTAATCTCTCCCTAGTGTCTAGGCCTAGAGATGTTATGCTATTAGTGTGTTTATTTCATGTTGTTTGTCATTTTGAAACTAACACCATACTAACCTTCCTCTCTTGAGTCAAATTATTAGATCACATAATGGCATGCTCAGTGGGACCAAATGCATTTCACACTTGAAGGAGATCCTTTTACAACTCTAAAATATTTATTTGAGCCTTTAAAACTCTTACAAATTGATTTTCTAACTTTATTTTTCCATTTTTAGTTACCACAATTTTACACAGTAATCAACATCAACAAGTAATACCAACATCAATTACTTGACTTAACTGATGTCGATCAAAAAAATTGACATTAGTTATATCTCAGTTAGTTGTAACCAATGTCAGTGGTAATAACTGACGTCAATCACTGTGTTTTTCCAAAGACATAGACCTAAGAGCTACTTTTTCAAAGTTCATTATTTCAAACTCAAAAGAGCTTCAAAGATAAAGGACATGATAATAATTTTTCTACATGACCAAGTGGGATATTTGCTTAAAACATGTTTAAATCACCTTGGCATGCTTAAAAATTGATTAGGAACCTTGTTTTTGGTGAATGTTTTCCAAGTTTGCAACTAAGACCAAGGGGTCATATGAACACCACCAAACATTTTATTTGGGTTTAAAATTGAATACACTTATCATTTTTTGTTTGCAATAGTTGTTTAATTAGATTTTTTTTGGCAAAAAGAGGAATGTTACGTGTATACTCTTCTATTTGTCCCCTATAAGGAACCATTGGAATCAAAAGTGCCATTCTTATTGTAAGTAGCCTAGTCCAAGGCTTAGAAAGAATGTCACCTAAAGCACTCCCCAAAAACTTGCCAAAGTTTGGGTGATCTTGAAAATGACCCTAAAGTCTTTCTATTTTATGTTTTCTTTATTTTCATGCAAACTTGGCTTACGAGGGGGACTTCATCACCTCCCACAAGTTCTTTAAGGAAGCTTTAACTTGAGGTTTCATCTCCAAGCATTGACTTCATTTGGCTCCTTTGGATTTGCACATGGTAAGTATTTGCATTTGTACATCACACTACACTAAAAAAATAGTAGGATGTAGTGGCTATAAAAAGGACTAGACCTTTTTATAACTAGCCAATGTTGTGGTCACCCAATTTTTGTGCTTGTCTCTTGTATCATTTGATGTGAAAGTCATTGTGTAATTGATTCCCCTAAAATGATCGAAACCTTACTAGTTTAGTGAACCCAATTCTTCCATACCCTTGCTAGGATTTGGATGATTATACTTAGTGTATTTTGGTCATTTTTTGGTATGCTTTGAGACTAATTTTTTTTTTATTTGTTCATAATGCATGTTAAAACAATGTATTTGAGTTGCAAAGGGTAGTGTTATGCTACCCAAATAATGTCAAAATATATTTGAGCCTTTTTAGTCTTTGAAACATAACATTGACCACATCATTTGAGCATGCTTACACCATTAGGCTACTCAATTTGTTTCAAGACTTGTTTACCATTGTATCAAAACCATTTATTTCAAACCATTTTGTGTATACCATTTGGCCCTTTGTCTTATGCTATCATGTTGTCCAATCTTGTCTAATTTGTTTAGTCAAATCTTAGTTTTTATCATTGATTTTTCAATTATCTTTGTTAAGTTTAGATCTAAACATTGATTGATTTATGTTTAAGCCTTAATTCATGGGGATGATACACAGATCTTTCTCTTTTAGGTTGTATACCTTCAATTAATCAATTACCCAAAATTGAAAACTATTGATGGTTTGTTTGTTTAATGCCTATCCTCATCATTATTTGTGCTTTTATTTGGGAGAACATAGCCTTTTTCAAAAAGCCTTTTGTCTTATGCCTTATGCCAACTGATCATGTTTATGTTTGATTCTGTGTACTAGGTCTATGTCAAAGTTGTTTCCAGACTTTTTAGATTAAATCAAATCATGTCAGCCTTTGTTTCAAATCTATATTTTGACGTTGTTTGGCCAAAACTCCTAGCACATGTCTATTTATTTGAGCCAAGTTTTTGACTTTGTGTTTGGATAAAATACCTAGCAACTCAAATTTTCCCTTTCCTAGTTTAGACCTTGTTTGGAACACTTTGACCTAGACCTTTGACATGTCAATTTTTTATTCAGACACTTGACCTTTTATGCATATGACATTTAACATTAGACATTTGATGTTAGGCTATTTTATGCCAAATCTTAGCACAAATCATTTTAGAGATATAACTCCACTTTCAGACCACATTAGAGATACAACTCCACTTTTTGACCAAGTTAGACCAAGTTTGAACCATTTGTCCTTTGGACATATTTTTTCAGAGTTTCTAGAACTCTAAATCTTTTTGTTTTAGAGCTTTCATCATTTACATGGATATGTCTCACTACACTTATGGTGGAGTCACTTACAATCCATCTTATGATAGAATGGCCACACAAAATGACTTTTATGGCTTTTGTCAAGACCCCAATGATGCCAATATGGTTTGTGAGATAAATTTCTTTGTGCCTCATATTAATCATTCATGGGAACAAAGTCATGAAACAAATTACGATCCAACTTGAGACTTTGATTGGTATTAAGAAGCTTGTGAAGAGGAATTTGAAGATCCAACTACAAATAATGTTATTTGGGATACAAATCCATACACTTTTTACAAAAATCAATACATGAAACACAGTCAAGAACCAACTTATGAGCCGACTCACAACTAGGATGATATGGTTTATGAGGAAGAATTGGATGTTTTTGCTTATGCAAGCAATCAAGTTACATGACATCCTTTTACTATTCAATAATTGACTACCGCTAACCTTCATTTAGATTATATGAGCCATCAAACTTCATAATATCCAAGGAATACCATGACCTCATCATTTGGTTTTTGTAAGCAATCAAGCTCCACAATGCCCCTTCATCATTCTAGGACTTAGTTCTTTGGCTTGTGTGAGCATTCAAGCTCCATAACACCCTTTCATCATTCCAAGACCTAGTTCTTTGGCTTGTGTGAGGAATCAATCTCCACAATGCCCCTTCATCTTTCCAGGACCTATTTCTTTGGCTTGTGCGAGTAATAAAGCTCCACAATGCCCTTTCATCATTCTAGGACCTAGTCCTTTGGCTTATGTGAGCAATCAAGCCCCATAATGCCCTATCGTTACCATCTCAAGACTTTGTCCTTTGGCTCATATGAGAAATCATGCTCCCTAATACCCTACCATTATCCAAATGCAAATCATCCCATCTAAACATCAACTGATCCAATCATTCAAAGACCAATCTATGTTTAAAACTGGTATTTTTCAACTCATTGGAAACCAATACCAAGAAAACCAACCAATCCAAGATGTTTTTTTTTAACCAACCACTTGTGATAAGTCAACCTATGATAAATTGCCTATTGGTCCTATGTCAATTGTCAAGAAGTCTCACTCTAACGAGCCAGTCTTTATTGAGTCACTTATTAATGATTATAACCACCTTTGGGAAAATCATTACCTTGACCATGTACCTATTTTTCAAGAGCCTCCTATTGACAAGCCAATTTTTGAGGAGTTGTCTCTTAACCTATTTTACATCCTAGAGGAGTCTTACTTTAACAAACTAGTTTTTGTGGAGCCCATTATGCCATCATAGGCCATTACTTGTCAAAAACCAAATATTCAACAAGACATCATTGTAACAAAGTACCCATCAAATGAAGAATCAGAATTAGAGTTAGGTTCTATTCTTGAACTGACATCAGATTTAGCATTAGCATCAGAATCAACATTAGATTTAGAGTCTTTTGAGTTAGAATCAGATTCAAATGAAGAATATGTTCATGACTATTAAAATATTGGTTACAAATGCCTTGTAGATCAATTTGAATACATTTGTGATCATTCTATAGTTTTTTAGGATGAGTACTTTAGCATCGACACAAGTTATCTTAGTATCTTCTATGAGGATTATACAACCTCTCCCCATTCTATTACCATTCCATAAGCCATTAACATCAACCAAAATAGCCATATTATTGACATTCCATCTCCCACAAGTATTGATTAAGATTGACATAATCACACTTTATTGAACTGCATCCATGGTGACATAGTAGTTAAAAAAGAGAAAAGAGGCCAAGACCACATTCATGTAATAGAAGAGCACTCTCCTAGTGAAATATTTTCAAAGGTGCTAGAGGAAAAGCAAATTCAAAACTCAGCATCTTCTAGTGAAACTTTTTCAGAAGCATTAGAAGACAATCAAAGTCAAAATTCAATATTCCTTAATGAAACCTTATCAAAGGTGCTATAGGAAAATCAAGACAAATTCATTGGTGAAAATCTCATTGAGGCACCAATAAATAAGCACAAAAATTCTTCACTACTTGATGAAGACAAAATCAAACATCATGATTTGAGCAACATTTTAGGTGACAATTCAGGTGATGGTTCTACCCCAATTGGTGGCAGAACTTCTGGGAGCCATAACTTTTGCACCATATCTCTGTTTGAATCCCCATTTAAACCATTGGAAATATAAGAATGAGGCAAATGTGTTAATATGGCATATATATTCACTTTATGGATTTTGACTCCTAAAAACCTAATGAAATGACCCAAATTTCAATTTTAGTAGTGCAGTCTAAAAATAGTAAGTTTCTAAAAATAGTAATTCCTTGAATTCTGTATTGTTGTAAATCATGGAAGTCAATAAAATTACTCTCCCTCAATATTGGTGACCTTATAAATCCTCCTCCCACCTTCAAAACATGTATATGAAATGGAAATCATACATCTCTTCCTAGAGATAAGCATATGTTTGGGTCTGTAAATTTAATGAATAAAACATCTCTTCTTAGAGATAGCATTATTGTTACTATGTTGTTATTATTTCTTAAATTATTTTTCAACCAAATATTTTGAGTTTTAGATCAATGGTATCAGATCAGTTTGTCTTTAGAGTGTATGATCCCAAGGATGAGGTCAGATTATAGGAAGCTTGGGTGGAAAATAGAACCAGCAGACTATCTACCTATTCACTCCAAATGACTTCAAATGGTAGACAACACTGAGACATCTGATACTTTCAAGGAAATGGTGAATGAAGCCCTCCAAAAACAATAAGCATAGATGCTAAAATAATTTTCTTAAATTCTCCAACAAATTTTAATGGGAAATTATGGCTCCTCATCTATAGCCCCACATCCTTTTAGTGCCTCAACACCCTTCAAAGTTCAGGTGAATTTTGATATCCCTACATTCAAAGGAAAAATCAATGTTGATGTAGTAGAAAATTAGTTGGATCAATTTTTATCTTATTTTTCTATAAATAAATTCATTGATAAAGAGAAGATCACTTTTACTCTTTTGAAAGCATCATTGCTTGTCAAAAATTGGTGGGAAGTGTACAAAAAGAGATTCAGTATGGATGATATTGACCTTGAGGCAAAACCTACCTTGGATTATTTCATAAAAGCTATAAAGGAAGAATACTACCCCATTAGAGCATATGATGATCTGTATATAGAGTGGTAACAACTTTACCAAGGTAAGGAATGATCTATTCAAGATTACACTAATATTTTTCATTCCCTATCTATGAGATCACTAATATTTTTCATTCCTTATCTATGAGATTGGGCATCCATAAAAAGTTAGAAACACAAGGTTCTCAAATATCATGGAGGACTACAATGATACATATAGGGATAAATGGAACTCTTCAATTTGGAAACCCTCGGTGAGGTGTACAATTTCATAGTGAAGATTGAGCAGAAGCATGGAAGAATGAATATGAAGAGTCAGGCTTCAAAATAGAAAAGTGACAAAGAATGTCAAACATGAGGCCAAAATTGGAATAAAAAGGAAGGAAAGACTGGGAAGTGGTGTGATTATCACAAATTTGGAAATCACTCCAAAGAAGAATGTTGAGCCATCAAGTCCTTACTTTTTAAGTCACAATCCTCAATGTCTACTACTCTACCTCATACATAGCCTACAGTTAAAGAGGTGAAGAAGAGATTGTATATGTTGATCTCGATCCCATTTTTTCTTCATTATAGACCCACGAGGAGAGGCTATATGACAAGGAAAGTTGTTTCATTCTAAGTTATGAGTGAAAGGTAAGGCTTTGCATTTCATTCTTGATAGTGGGAGTCAAAAAAATTTAATCTCTGCTAATCTTGTGAAAATCTTAAATCTATCCATGAAGCCTCACCCAAAGCCATATAGTATTGTATGGTTGATTCTAGGGAGAAACCTCTGTGTTACCCACTAATGTCTTCTCTCATATGCAATAAAACCTTTCCAAGATGAGGTCCTATGTGATGTGGTCAATCTAGATGTTTGTGATGTACTCTTTGGTCAGCCATTCATTTATGATCGACATGGAATTTATGAATCAAGAACTCAAAGGATCACTCTAAATCTTAGAACATAGTGCTATAGGGTACTAGAGGTAACACCTTCTACATCTATCTCTATCATTAGTGCCAAAATGTTTGTTCTCATGGTGGTCAAGCCACAGAAATCCAAAAGGGTTGATATTACAGCCCTAAATACAAAAATAACACAACAACAAAAGCCAATAGATAACAAGATAAATAATTTCATGGCCTTCCATCCAAAGATTAATGGTCAGATAGAAATGGTGAACAATCAGGCCCTACATAGCTCTACAAAGCACATTCCATTCCAAGTATGCACCATTTTTCAAATCAAAACACAACTACCACACTTGATGACAAATCTTGATGCAATGGGGACTATTTCTTCTCAAGGAGGGAGGAATGATTTGAGCAACATTTTAGGTGATAATTCAGGTGATGGTTCTACCCCAATTGGTGGTAGAACTTTTGGGAGCCATAACTTTTGCACCATAGCTCCGTTTGACTCCCTATTTGAACCATTGAAAAGCTAAGAATGAGGAGAATGTGGTGAGATGGAATTGATATCTTCTATATGGATTTTTACCCCTAAAAACCCAATGGAAGTTTCCCAAATTTCAATTTTATAGTGCAGTCTAAAAATAGTAAGTTTCTAAAAATAGTAATTCCTTGAATTCTATATTGTTGTAAATCATGGAAGTCAAACCACTTAATCTCCCTCAAGATTGGTGACCTTACACATCTTCCTCCCACCTTAAAAACATGTATATAAAATGGAAATCAAACATCTCTTCTCAGATTAGGCATATGTTTGGGTCTGCAAATTTAATAAATAAAACATCTCTTCTTAGAGATAGCATTATTGTTATTGTGTTGTTCTTATCTATTGAATTATTTTTCAACCAAAACTTTTGAGTTTTAGATCACATAAAATCAAAATATCTTCTAATCTATAGCGTAATAAAATGGTATCTACTCTCAAGCTCAAACAATAGAAAATTTTGGTGTCCCTACCGAAAGAACAAGTCATCAGCCTCGTCACAACCAAAATTATGTCAAATTTGACATCAACAACATTACGTGTGACTGAAAGTCCTGATCTTCATTTGTTTCTCTACCATTTCACATTTCATTATCATCTACTATTCCATTTCATAATCAAACCTACCATACATTATTAATCCTTATTTACTATCCATGGCCACACTTCCCTTTATAGAGGCTACAAGGATACCTTGTCTTGATGCTTGAAGGAATCAAAATCAACGACCAAAGAAGAACACTAACATTCTTAGCATCCAAATATGCATCTAGTTTTTGATAGAGTAGTTATTTAGATGAGGTGTGGGATAGAAATTAACATAATCAAGTATTATATTTGTATCATTTGTTGATTAGGACGTGCATCTCCCCATCAATAGGAACAACAAAATCAAAAACCACACCCAGGCCAAAAACATGTAACATAGCATTTCATATGTCATTGTCATTGATATGCTCATTTATCATTATTATAGATCCTATACATTTACCCCCATCACTTGGGGCCAACCCTCTTACCATTTTCTCCAATCTATCTAGACCACCACTATCCTTAGCAAGACCATACCATCCTATCATTCCATTCCTATCTAGACCAAAGCCTATTTTTAGTAATCCTACCAAATCTTATTTTGATCTTGGTTCATTTGATTCTTATTGCACCTTTTATGGGGGGATTCCAATAAATTTTTAACAATCAATCCAATTTGTGTTTACAATGATAGTCTATGAAATTATTTTGGTAGTTGATCTCATAAGATATCTTTCATCCTATATCCATGTTTGTTTCTGTGAGCCTGATTATAACCACCTATGGGAAAATCAGTGTCTCACCAATCTTGATACTAATTATAAATACCTATGGGAAATTATTATCATTGATGATTGTCATTGTATCTTATTTATAACCGCTTATGGGCAAACTAGGGGCAACACTTGTTTATCATGCATTGTTGCATCACCTTACCATTACTATTTTCATTTAACTAGCCATTCGCCAGATTTGAGAACTTGTTGGGACCTAGTTGGTTTTTCCTCACCTTTTGTGTGTATGGAATTACTATGACTTGAGGTCATTTTATGACTATGTGGGTCATGCTCAATTCATGTTGAGGTCACCTTAGTCCCCCTTTCCATACGCTTTCACTATTTTGTGAGTAACCTAAGCCAAATGCTCCCTCCATTTTATGAGTAGGTATCTTATCATTCTTTAATGAGTTAAGATACCTCAAAATGCAAAAAACATTCATAACCTTTCAAAAATCCAAAAATATTTGTCATGTCTAAGCCTAGTCAGTTATCCTTGTTCTACCTTACTGGAGCATTATCATTATTAGGATGTTTTATGTTGCTTTTAGGGTTTCTATTTATTTGTTTGTTTTTCTATTTGTTGGTTTGTTTATTTTCTTGCTTGTTTGTTTGATTTTAGCACTATTTCCTCAACTCAGTCTCTATGCATTTGTTGGGTGATTCCTCAAGCACATTATTCTTGAGTCTATCCATATTCATACGTAAACATTGTCATCATATTTTTTATCATTAGTGCATTATTTTCAAGTGTTTATTGGATCGAGAGTTAGTCTTTATGCATATTTTGGCCAAGTCCTCATGATGTTATATCATGATGCCTATCGACATGTGCTACAATATACCTAAGCTTCAAAAAGTCTATTAAAAATGGTGACATCTCTTCGGCATCAACATCTTGATTCCATCCTAATCATATCCTAAATAGAGTAATTAACCATGAAATAATTTCAACCTTTATTGGTTTGGACAAGCATCTCCCTACTAGTAGGTTATTCTAATTCATCATTACCCTATGTGTTAAGTTATCATCATCCTTGACCAAGTTTATCATGTTTGCCATTATTGGGATCTAATGATTATAACCGCTTATGGGAAAATCATTGCACACCATCCCACCTACATTTCTTAATGATTATAACCACCTTTGGGTAAATCATTATGTTGTCACCACTTTACTTTTTATACCTATACAGGGGCATGTTATTCTCTTGTTTGTTTATCCTAACTAGGACAACTCCATCTTCTCAAAGATTATAACCACCTTTGGGAAAATCATTATGTTATCATACTACATTGCCACTATCAAGATACAATGTTTATAAGCACCTTTAGGTAAACCATTATTCACCATCCCAATTTAATTCTCAATGATTTTGACTAATTTTTCAATATCATTATGTTTTTACCCCATCATCTTTCTTTTCTTTGGTCCCCTCATTTTGCTTCTTTCTTTTTTAGGGACTATTTGTTGACCTACTTGTGCCAACTATTCCCTCAGGGGGGCATCATACAGTTAGCTTATCATCATTATAGTTGTAGGCATACATGACCTTTTCATTCTTTGAGAATATGTTACTATGATTATATCTTTCAACTCCTTCCCAAATAGGGGCAAACTATAGACACCTAAATCTGGGCATCGATAACCTCCAATCAGGGTTTTGGCTAATTTCTACCTAAAATGCATAATTTGGCCTAAAAACACTAAAACACATAAAATGATGTGAAAATGAAATATTTAAGTTCCAATTTTGGCTAGGGTATCCCTAAATAGGGCAATGCAATTTATGGGCTAGCTAACTTTGATCAATTTACTTCGAGTCAAAATGCCAAATTTGCACTTGGGTACTCGAGATTGCTCTTCCCTATCAAATATATTACATGAGACATGTGCCTTTGTTATTTATTTTTGGAAACATCATAAATGGGAATAAAGTTCTAATACATCTGATAACACCTTCCAATTCTAATCCAGTCAAATTTTAGGCCAATAACAAGGCATTCTGATCAATTTGAGTAATTTGTGCAAATAGTGCTTAATCATGCTTGAGAGCTAATTAACCCAAATAAAGTCATCATTAATAATTATATTTAAACTTGTTGAATACTTATTTTTGGAAATGAATATTGAATATCTACATCATCAATTGACCTCATTTCTTGGGAAGGCATCCCTAGGCCATAAATACCATAAATATCAAGATTCATGTCTCCCATGCCTCATCAATGCCTTCCATGATACCCTCCATGCCTCTTAATTACCCCTTCTTCCAATTCCATGATGAGGATAATTACAAACTTAATTCCAAAAATTGAATTAATCCTCAACCACACATCTCAATCTTGAGATGGACGATTCAGGTTGATTCTGATCAAATCCAAAAATCTATAAATAGGAGGACTCACAACATCATTTCTAAGATTTTTTGATGCAAAGTTATAATTCCAAATTATTTCCAAAAGCTTCAATAAATTAGTGTTACCATGCCAAATTTATTTCAATCCAAGCCAAGCCACAAGCCAAAGGTGCCAAGGAGAGTTGGAGGTAGCCAAGCTTCCATTGCCAAGGACTTTATGAGCACAAGTCGAGCATGCCACCACTACAAAGGCATTTGGAGCATCCAAGGAAGTTGAAGAAATTCTTGTGTTTGATTCCTTAATTTTAAGTTGTGTTTTTCATTTGCTTTTGTTAACTAAGCTCTCCCTAGTGTCTAAGCCTAGAGATGGTATGCTATTAGTGTGTTTATTTCATTTTGTTTGTCATTTTAAAACTAAAACCATACTAACCATCCTCTTTTGATTCAAATTACTATATCAAATGAAGCATCAATGGTCTACCCACCCCTTTCTTTATGTACTCCCTAGGATGTGCACTTAGATAGATTGAGACTCGATGGGTTACTATAAGATAGAAAGCATCAGTAATTGATAAATTTTGAAAATATTATGTGTATACAAACACCATGTGTCATAATTGTTCACTTTGAAAAATTAGTAACAAAATGACATTTTAACAATAGATGGCAATGGGGTAGTCTTCTTAGCATATGTGAAGCCTTTGTGGCTTACCCACTAAATCAAAGTGGAAAAGTTTGAATTGAAGTAAATAAATCAAAAGTCTAACCACTGGGCATTAATGGTTCATGAAACAAAAGTAAAGTATCAAACTTGAGCTATATGATCTAATTTAAAAAGATACATTAAGTTTATCAATTTCTAAAGGACTTTAGTTTACTTGCATATCAAGAGACCGAAAAATCCCTAGCTACCTACATTTGCCTATAAATTGATTCTATAGAATGACTTGCCAATTGAATTGCCACCATAATTACCTAAACAAAGCATGAGATAATGACTTTATTCTCTAAGAAGTTCAAGGGATCTATTCCACCATGGAAGTATTTAAATTTGGATTTCATAGAGTATATAAACATAATATTTGACTCAACAGTGTTTGGAAACTAGTATGCTAACTACATTACACTGTGGAATGCCATTAATAGTGTGGATGGACACCCAATGGAGGAAACCCTAACTAAACAACAAAATCAACTAGTGACTGATTTATTACCACTGAAACTATAATAGCTTCATTTTTCAACAACCAAACTAGAAGTGATGTCATGTATTGACCTACTCAATGACCTCTTCATTTTAGGTAAGGTATTTGATGGTTTCTTTCACCACATGAACCATAAGAAGTTATAGCTTACATAAATGGTGATGATTTCTAGAGGTACCTATAACTTCCTTTCATAGATGCCACTTATGATTGCCACCAAGTGGTATCATGAAAGAATATTAATACAACTAAATACACCCTATAAAACTAAATTTCACTAAGGGAAATAATATCTCTAAAAGTAGACACACTCATCCCAATTATGAAGTTTAAGATGTATATTCAAATTGGAATGACCCTACTAAAATTATTGTTTGGGTATACAAGCATTGGTTACCTTTGGTTGAAATGGGTGCCATTGCTTGATTTGTTGTTAAGAGGACTACAGAAGGCCACTTCTTCATGATGCCCTACCTCTTGGACATTATCCTAGTTACCATTTACATATGGAATGGATCACTCTAGTGTCTAACTTAAGACTACATCAAAAATAGGGTATATTATTATTTCTCATTCTTACACATCTATGCATACACAAAAAACATCATAAAGATTGTTGAGGATGTATATATGCAATTTTGAAAGGCAATACATGAGACCCCATCCTTAGAGTATCTAAAAGTATCATCAATACCTTAGGTCTGAGGGGATATTATTGGTTGTATCCCTATTTCATAGTAGTCACGGTGTGGGGAACAAAAGCAACACCCCTATGTCTTCCCAAGTACATTCGTAACAAATTAGTAGAATAAGAAATAGCCTACCAAAATCTAGTGGACCATAGATAAAGACTTGAAGAAGAAGAAGAAATTTGTATATCATGGCTCTTTATTGATGATTGGCATAATGAGTTACACTTACAAGAAACACTTTGGGGATGTTGGGAAAAAGTGGTAGTTTTATCCATTAACCTCACTACCACATATGAATTTGGATCCCCACAACCTTATTTAGAAACATATCAATGTCCTAGGCATTTCATATGAACATGATCCCTTTGAGCATGATTTCATCTTCCTGAACACCAAAAATGATGATGAGGTCCTTAGTAGGGAAAACATGATCAACCAAACAAAATACCTCTTGAAGGTAATTTAGAGGGATACCTCCCTCACTATTGAAAAATCACAAAATAGGCTTCCACCTCTAGGTGGATGGGCATCCATAGAATATTAGTCTTCAAGGATGTCACAACATACAAAAGTTCATGGGGATCCCTCTAAACCAACACAAAATGTGATGAAGGTCATTAAGTAGGAGCCTAATGTTGAAGAAACCCATATTGTTGCCAACTCTCAGGGAGGAGAGAAAGAACCAATTAATATCAATTCATCATATGATGAGGAGGTAGGCCCTCTGGTGGTAATCTAAGATCCCATCATTTTAAGCCCAATTCTCCACCTCCTCCTCCTCAAAAAATCATTCATCTAATAATTAAACCAATGTTGTATTATAAAAGGAAGCCCAAAGCACCTAAATCTCATGGCCAATCATTAGATAACCCTACTAGTTCAAGAATCAATGCATCATCACAAGTGGGGACTGATGATCAAGTTGAGGCTCTATCAGAAGTAAAGACAACTATGAAAATGAGCTAGCTTCTCTGGTGGATTATCCAGAGGATGAAGATGAGGAGGAAAAATCTAAGAGGGCCAAAGTTTTGAGCCTTGAAGGGTTGAAGGAAAAGCACCACTAGAGCCCCAAAAATTAAGTGACCCTACTTATATTTCTATTGCTATTACTTTAATTCATATTGTCTCTACCACCCTTATTGTTTCCACACCCCCTATGGTATCTATTGATTCTATTGTTACTTATGTTCCCATTGCTTCCTCAATTACTATTATTTTTACTATTTCTTCAACTATTAATGACCCTATTGATCCTGAGCCTAAGAGAATTCATTTTAATACCACCAGAGTAACCCTTACCACCCAAAAACTAATCCAAATAGTTCATTTGGGCCTTCCTATGTCAACTTCTTCTACCAACCCATATAATACAACAATGACATCCAAAAAGGTTGGTAATAAGACAACTTTCATAGTACATCCCCTCCCATAAATTTAGGATGTGGATTGGTAAAAGATAATATTTCCTTCTCTATAGGCCCCACTCAAGGTGGAGGCATTATATAAATATTATAAGGACATTGTAACCTTTACTTATTCTGAGGACACTCCACCAATTAACCTCTCATAGTTGGTGATTCCATAATGGGAAATAAAAATTAAAACCCAAGCTGCATAGAGGCCAAACTTGATGATCACACAGATACCTACAATGAGTTCTATCTTTGATCAAGCCATAAAGAATATTTAGAGAGTTAGGAAGAGGAAGATTCAAGATGACTCAGGTAGAGGCATATTCTTAGAGGACAGACAAGATGTATTCTCCTTGTCGAAGATTAAAAAGAGGAAGATAGGGGAGTCCCCCTATAATGAAGACTTCTCTACCTACTTAATGATCCAAACTAAATCCATCAATGAATTGCATATAAGAACCATGTGGGCCAGACATGATCTTTAATAGGGATTGGAACAAATAAAAGAATAGTATTAGGTTGTGTATGTTCCAAAAGAGATAGAGGAGGATATTTAAAATGCAGCCCTAAAATTGTATAACATTCTTGAAACTATCAGGGTAATGAAAGCTTAAATGTCTCCCCAACTCACTATTACATCTAAATTATTTAATTATTTCAAATAAGATGAGAATAAACTTAAATTCTTGGTCCTAATTACAACCAATAAGGCCTTCAACCATTTAGATATAATGACATCAATTGAAGCAACTAATGCTCTCAACTTGGTATTAGTTAGAATGTAGGAAGCATGGAATTAGGTTTCAAGTGCACAGGTATTGGTCCCTAAGTTGATGGAACATGAAAGACATGTTTTAAATTTTTTTGATGAGCTCAAATTATCTCAAGTTAGAGACCTAAAAAGTAAGCTAAATACTATAGTCAATTTTGATAACTTACTATAACATGCATTTGTCAATTTCAAACATGGAATTCAAGGACATGCCTTAGAATAAATTATCCAAGAACTCATCTTTATGAGGATGAAATTAATATAAATATAATTTTTTTAGGTAGAGTTCAAGGCCATGAAAATTGAACATGGGTGGTTATTGATAGAGATCAATAGAGTCCACATTCCATCTTCGCTAAACATAGACATCATCAAATCCTAACACTGTCTTGTTTGTAAACATTTTTAGGCTTAGAAGGAAAATAAATAGGCATCTTCAAGTGTGATGCCCCAATTGGTCATTTCAATTATGCCTGAATCTACAACAACTAGACCCACCATTAAAATTACTTGTGTTATATCAATGACAACTACCAGAACATAATCATCACCAAATGTAACTTCCTCCTCATAGGCAAATTCTTCTATCAATTTTTATTGGCATTGTAACTATAAGTTTATTGTAACTATTGTGTCTCTTGTAAATGGTAGCAGTATCCTATCCATACTTATCATACATGCTCCTTCATGGGATATTTTAAAAAATAATGTAAATTTGAGAATGGGTTGAGTGATGAGGCATCCCCATCCCAATCCTATATATACATTTAACCTCTGCATTTCAAAGGGAGGATAAATTTTGATATTCAATATAGATAGAGACCTTTTTCTTTGTTTTGAAAAATCTATGTTTCATATATTTCTCTTTCACGTCTATATATAATTTTTATGCATTTTATCTAACTGGTAGCTTATTTTCTTGATATATTCTATAACAGTTTCAAGTAACTTATGGTTAATTAATAAGTTTTTTATAAATTGTAAATGTGCAGCTATAATTTTAGGTTGATAGGTCTTATTTTCCTGTAAAGAGTTTGATAGGTTGCTCTTTAAATTTGTGTAGAAACATCATTTGATGCAACTTCCTAGACTGAGTTATAATTAGTCGAAGGTTCTCTTTAGGATTTGATATAATATTTTATTAAAAAATGATACAATAGTCTTAATAACAACAACCTTTAGCTGATAACTAGCAGTTAACTACATTTTATTCCTCAGACCTCTTTACTATGTTTGTCAATTTTATGTGCTAAAACAAGCTGAAAGTATTAGTCCCTTGGCATTTATCCTTGTTTTGAAGATAGTTAGAAAGAATTTATGTTATATGTTTACAAATCCTCTTTCCTACCTTACTCTTCCCTCAATTTTAAGTTTCTTTAAATATTTGCCACTTTAGTTAAGTCTATCTCCATTCCTTTCAACCCAACTAAATCCAAGATTCATAACCATATTTGAACCATCCCAATTAATAGTTTTTTTGCTCACCTCCATTCCACCACTAGTCACTACAATACCCAACACCTAAAACTCATTCCCCAGAGTGGAGTCAATATTCATTGAGATCCCAAAATATTATAGGTTACCTTGTGATTGTTCTCAAGTGTGCATAAAACCCACATCAACAACCATGATGTGAGAGATTTCCCCTACTTTAACATGTTACTCAATCAAAGGTATCATCATACTATAAATATGTGATATGTATATACATGATACAAATGATTATTTCCTTATCAGTGATATTCATGAGGCATGCATGTGATGTACTCTCTATACCTATCTAGCTAACAACCAGGACAATGGTGGAGGTTGGTCCTATATAGGTTGCAGACATAGATGTAGAGGTGGTCATTTTTTGGCTAAAACTTGCTAAAAGTGTGGATCTCCAGAGCATTACTAGCATGACTTCCTAGTTTATCCAACCTATGCCTTTTATAATAATTAACATCATATTTATGAATGCCTAGACTTGTATGTTGACATCACTAAATAGTGGAATGAGAAGGGTGTTGGGATGATATAGATTGAAAAAGTTCCAATTGCTCAATAGAGACCATTCCCTACCACTCTAACTAGTCCCAAGGTAAATATTACTACACAAAGTGGTGCTCCTTACCAATCTATTTCAAATCCACCCACTAATAAGGTTCAATGGGAAAGGCCTCATGAAAATTGCTACCTAGGTGCTTAGTAGTAAAAAGAAGTATTGCAAGACACAATGACTTTGATGTGGAAAATTCAAGGTGAAATTCAGTTCCTTAAGGACAAAGATGATGCTACATGTTTTGAAATGTAGAAAGCTTCAGTTCTCCATGACTTGGTACATGATGAGTTTCATAAATTATGCAAATTAATTTTTGATGAAGACATCATTCCCATTTTATGGAACTAGATGAGTCATCAAGCACTAAAACCTATGAAGGATCATCAATTGAACCATGCACAATGACAGAAGGATCCTATCCAACCCAATATAGAATGTAATAAATAAATCTTAGTAAACATAATTATTTATGGTTGAATAATTCAGGATATACTAGTAGAAACTAGTGCAGAGGTAAAGGTAGTAACAAAGGATGCTTGGAGAAATATGGTGAACCCTCCCTTTTAACCTTCCACTCATGTATTTTTGATGGACAATAAGACTCATGTACTGCCCATATGATTTCTTAAGGATGTCATCATTGAAATTTTGGGTGTCACTTTTAAGGTTGACTTTGAAGTGATTGAGTTGGCTAAAGATGATGGTTTTTTGGCTCTTTTAGGTCATCCATGGTGCTATGAAAACAATGATAACTTGAGCTTCAAAAAAGTGCTACATCAATTTCAAAAATGATGATCAATGCACCATAAGTCCCTTGGATAATGCTAAGGCTTCTTCTTTTATTAAACCAATTAACATCAACAAGTATCTAAATCATATCTATAATTTCACAACTCAAGGAATTGAACATCTTGATCCTAGTCCATATGGTATATTACAATGGGTAGATGCACAGTCCATTTCTAGCACTACAAATAATGCCTATGAACATTGAGCTCAAAGGGAATATGATCTTACTAGAAAAATTTGTGGTAAAGTTGGTGCCATAAGGATGTTCCAAGTAAGCTACTTAAATGCATAAGTTTATTCACCTTCTTGGTGAATTTTTGATGGATGGACCACTCCTACATTTAGATCAAACACCTAGGTTTCATGGTCAAATAAAAGTTTGAGAGCGTGTGAAATAGTTGGAAACTTAACATGTGTTTGAAGATGAATAGATGCACTCACTTATTTATGTTCTTCAAGGATAAATAATTGATGGTGGGTAACTCACTATCATAATTTACTCACCTAGGATCAAGTATGCACTACCATGTACTATCATTTATATCATAATAATCATGTTCATTCCACTCTAAGTTATGATGGTGTTAATGCATTATAAACTCATCTTGAGGCTTGTAAAAACCTTTGGAATGCTGATGAGACATATTTACCTAAGTATTTATGGGTTCATGTATTTTATGGTACTCTACACACCTAAGATAGAGCATCGTATATTCATCAAGAATGATGCCCTGACACTAATTCTTAGAGTAATATTATAATTAATATGATTTTAGCACTATCTTACTCATCCCCCACATATATTTATGCATATCCTTGTATGTGATTTGTAAGGCTATTGTAAGTGATCCAACATCAATTGAAGATTGTATATGAAATATACATGGTGTGTATGAGGATAACTTGTCCATTTTTCAAGAATATACCAGTCTTGCCTCATTTTATTTATAGATTTACTCTTAATTAGACCATGCATTACAGGAGTAGATATGAAAGGGTAAGAAAAAGGTTGTCTACTAGGTTGAGGAAGGTACCAATTATGACCCGCAAGTTCCATCCATTAACCATTTAGCTTTAGATACTAAATATGGGGCATGTAATGTCATAAACACCATACATATTGACCAATAACTATATTCTGAGCCACTCCAAATGATTTAATGTAATATTGAAATAGAGGATGCACCCAAGATGGCCATAGTGGGGAATTATTGGTTTGATACTAATATCACCAATATTTTTGAACTGTTACATGAATATCAAGACATCTTCTAATGAAATTACCTAGAGATGAAATGAGTGCATCCTTAATTGGGAAAGATGCACATAAGGTTAGTTGAAGGTGCTCAACCAGTCAATTTTTTTTTTATCAAATGAATCTTAATTTTCATTCTCTGGATAAAAAAGAGATTGATAGTATGTTACACACTTGATTTATCATTCCTACTGATGAATTTGAATGGGTGAAACCATGGTGATCAGTATCAATAAGGATTGCCACACTCACATTTGTGTAGACTATAGGGTACTCAATGTTACTTGTATAACTGACCCTTTTCCAATGCCTTTCATTAAGGAAATTTTAGGAGTTGTTGGGTGTGAGATTTATACCCTCACTGATGTTTTTTCTAGTTATTATTAGGTCCATATTATAGAAGAAGATAAACCAAATACCACCTTTATAAATAAATGGTGTTTGTTCACCTACAATGTGATGTCATTTAGTTTGAATAATGTTTTGGCTATGTTCTCACATATTACAGTAAAGGATTTTAAGGATTTTATTCATAAGTTCCTTCAAGTATACTTGGATGACTAGACCATCTATGGTTTAGTGCATGATCATTTTTCTAATCTTCACCTCATTCTTGAGCATTAACAAGAACTTCATATTTCATTAAATATAAAGAAGTGTATCTTTGTTACCCCTTTGGAATTTTATTGGGTCATATTATTTTTCACGATAGACTACTGGTAGATCTGGCTAAGATTTTAGTCATTGTTTGTCTTCCATCATCAACCACCCATTTCAAGGTCCATGCCTTCCTAGGACACATAAGGTACTATAAAAAATTTATTCAAGGATATGCTAAAATTGTAACACTATTAGAGGTATTGATTAAAGAGAATGGTCAATTCTTATGGATAAATGTTCACCATCAAGAATTCATATCACTCAAGGATAAGCTAATCACTATGCCCATTCTCTAGTTTCTAGACTGGTAAAAGAACTTTCATGTACATGTTGATGCTTTAGGTATGGAAATGGGAATTATCCTTACACAACCTAGTGAGGGTAGTCTTGATTATAATATCTACTTTGTCAGTTAGAAGCTCATTCCAATTAAAAAAAATTACTCAACTACAGGATGTGAAGCCTTGTCCATGGTATATGTGCTCCAAAAGATTCACAAGTATTTTTTGACCACCTCATTCACTTTATTTACAGATCATGAATCACTTAAAATACTTCATGAATAAGTTAGTTTTGCATGGATGCATTTGCCAATGGATTGTTCTCTTTTAAGAATTTCAATTTTCTATGATGGTGAAATCAAGTAAGTCTAATTGTGGACTAGATCACTTATCACATGTTGAATCTAGGTAACCAATGTGTACCATCAAGGATGACTTACCTAATGTGTAAATTTTTCAAGTCACGTACTTACCTAAGGAATTGGAATATATCATAACTTTTCTTAACATAGGTTTAACACTAGCCCACCTCATCACTCATGAGAAAAAGTAATTGATCATTCATGTTGTTCCTTTTTAGTTGATTGGAGGTGACCTTTATAAACTTAAATGGGATGAAGTATTATAAAATTACATGATGCAACATAAGTTCACTAAAGATCTTCAAGAGGATCATGAAGGTGTTATTAGAGGATATTATGTTGGTGATGCTAAAACATAGAAGGTTCTATTAGTGGGATTATGGTGGCCCACTTTATTTAAGGATGATAAAACTTATGCATGCCAATTTGATATCTATCATCACATGGGTAAAACAAACTAGAGGGATTATATGCCACTTTACTTGATGCTTGCTCATGAACCCTTTAAGAAATGGGTTGTTGATTTTTTTAGGCCTATTTCTCCTACAACAAGGTGTACTAGTGTGTGATATATCATTACTACCACTAACTACCTTATTCATTATATTGAAGCAACTCCAACTCATAATTATACTATTGTAATTGCTACCATGTTTCTTTGGGAGAATATCATTAGAAGGTATGTATGTCCTTAAATCTTGACTAGTGACTGTGGAACTCATTTCTTTAATGGTACAATCCATGTCCTTTTGTCTAAGTTCATGATTGCACACCAAAAGACTACACCATATCACCCTCAAGCCAATGGTATAGCTAAATTTTTCAATAAAATCTTGGGTCAAACATGGATGAATATTTTCAATATTAATTGCATTGATTTGGATGATCACATTTTTGTAGCATTATGGGCATATCAAACCACATATAAATGTTTAAACAAGAGTACTCCTTTTAATCTTGTCTTTGGTGCTAAAGCAATTCTCCTAGTCGAGTTCTTTATAACTTATTTACGTATTATGCACTTTAGTCATTTCGATGATGAGGAATCTCTAAAATCACACCTAGATGATTTAATAAAACTAGATGAATCACATTTACTCATGTATTAGAGTCAAGGAGTGAAGAAATAGAAATAGAAGGCCTAACATGATAGACATCTTAAGAATAATTTTTTCCCCTTGTATGCATGTGTTGGTTTATGACTCCAAGTTTACATGCCACTTTGAAAAACTTCATGTCCATTGGGATGATCCATTCATCATTCATAACATTCATCCCATAGGCATGTGTAAGTTGAAGACATTATATGTCTAATTCCTTCTAGGTTAATTCAATGGTAGTCAGCTTTGACCCTTCCATTCTGAGTGATACTTCCCTTTTGTTAATAAGGCATATGCCACTAGAATAGTTTAGGATTTTGGTTTGTTTTTAAATAAAGCATGGCATTTTTAACATGCCTTTTGCTTAGGTTATGATCAGTATTTAGTTCTCTCTTATTTATTTTTCATGTCATGGTGGACCATATACATATTTTAGTGTGGGGTTGGTGTGAATGAATTAATTATAGAGAGCGTAAAGGAAACCATGGAAGGAAATGTGTGCATATAGGAGGCACATAAGTGGAAGCACATAAGGATAAGAAGATACACAAGATGTGATGCATAACCACTATGAAGAGATTAAGACAAAAAAAAGTAGGTTCCCACCTTAGAAATATAATTTTTAAAATTCTTTTATAGTTGTCATGCACTTTAACAAAAATGTGAGATGGGACAGATGCATTAAATGTGATAAAGTAATGTGTAATGGCAAGTGTGCCAAATGGACATCATGGAAATACTGTTAGAAGCATTAATGAGTGAAATGATGGATGACATTATGGTGAAGTAAATTTGGATTACCCTTAAAAGCTATAAAAGGTTAATAAGTCTTCATTTTAACACTTTACTACTACAAATTCATTAATTTACAAATTCAATCAAAGCATTTTCAAGTTATTAGAGGAGCATTCATTGAATCTCAGTGACAAATTCATAATTTTTGAAGTAATAAGATCAACGTGAATAAAGAGATTGGTGAAATTTTTATTAGAGGGATGTAGTTGAAAGAGTTACAAGTTTTAGGTGTTAGTGTCTGCCATTGGAGGATATTGAAGAAGGAAAGCTGAGGAAATTAGGAATAGTAAAAACACATTCTTCCAAGAGGATGGAATGATTGTGTCTCAACTTTTAGGCTCCTTGGAAGGTGATGTGAATAAGTAATAAGGCTCATATAATATATCCATTTCTTATGATCTATGAATAAGAAGAGTTTGAGGGTGCAAAAGTAGAACTAATTTTGATAAGAGATGAAGTACCTGGTGATTTTGGCATGTAAGAAGAAACCTTGGCATAATAGATAGAGGGAATAAACATTAAAGAATCCAAGATCGCATGTGAGGTAAAGAATAAAACAATATCACCTCCCCCACCCCCAATATTAATTGAAGAAATGCAATAACCTAAATCAGTGTTGAGTGTAGAGAAATGGGAGTCTAATGTGTTGACATGTCAAGTATTTGATTATAATCACCACCAACCTAGGAATGAAGTAGAGTTATAATGTGACTATAGGGCTGAGAAGTAGAAAACCATAAATAAGATCATATATGATCTTACTATTTTCAATCATCTTAATTATGTTAGAGTGTTTCAACTATTTAATTTACCTTATTTTGATAATCTTATGGAGGTCATGAGGTTTCTTATCTCACACATTCATGAAGATTGAGTTTACTTTATGGGGCATTGAATGAGGATCACTACCCAAAGAATTAGTAAGGTCATAGGTCTACAATGTTTAGGCTCTTACCTTAATTGATATTTGGAGGATCAAGAGGAAATTGAGAAAATGATAGTGGTGCTTGAGTATAAGAAGGCCATGCCATGTACATATCTAGTCTTTAGGATCCTACCCTTCAAGTAGTTGTGTGCTTGTCTATGACCAAAATTGAAGGGGTGTATAGGTGGAAATAAGTTGATATGGTGCCATTGTATGTAGCCATCTAGATGTCCCAAGAGCTTAAGTATAATTATTCCCATTATTTTATCGAGTAGATTATTGTAGATACGAAGAAGGCCCACCACCTGCCTAATCAAAAGTTTGCTTGGGGTGAAATTCTTTTGTTATTTTATTTGATGATATTGGTGTGATGTATTACATCATCAATGAGTTAAAGTGGGCCTACCCCCTTGACAAATGTCTTCATTTGAGTGGCTCAAACCATTCACATGCCCTAGTACTATTAACCCCACTCACAAGTTAAGAATGAAGGGATGGTATGATGGAATGAAAAATATTTTGGAAATGAGTGGCACATTCCTAAGGACTTATTCACATAGATGGGGGATCAATCCCAATTTGTGGTTGAATAAAACTTTCATTAGCACACATTCAAATGAACCCAATGTATGAATTCTTTAGGTGGCTTAAACTATCATATGCTTTTATAGATAGGTATTTTATGAATTCTATAAATCTAATATATGATGCATGCCCTATGTATATCTAGGGAAGAAGGCTTCTAGTGAAAAAATGGAATAAGATAATATTGATATCAAATCCCAAAAAATCTTGGTTGGGGATAAGATTCATTTATTGTTTTATGTATTGAAGATGAAGAAGAAGATAAGAAGTATCAATTTTAGAAATTAAACCATTCCATCCCCACCAAAGATTGGAAGGAACCAAAAGGATAAGAGGTCAGGGTACAATGCCATCTCAAGCACACAACAAGGATAACCAAAACAACATAGGACTACCTCATTGTCACTAAGAGATAGAGTGCCTATAGGTCAACCATAAGGCCCTAATTTTATGACAAACATCTTTTCCTTTAGAACAAGATATTTTAGTGAATAAATATGGGGAATCTGAACAAATAATGATGACTATGGAAGCACCAATAGAGAGGGGACCTTCCCTTAAGTAACAAAAAGAGGCCATATTGGAACTAGAAAAAGATACCTATCTAGTGCATCATGAAGAACCCACCCTTGATGACACACAAGTGGAAGTTGGGAGTCCCATCAGTGAATAAGGGGATGGCATTTACACAACTTTGGGCATTAGTGACCTTGATGCTAGTACAAGCCACCAAGAGGATGGACCAAATGTTGAAATACTTGAGCATGATCCCATTAGAGGGAAGGAACCCATTGATGAATCTACATGTCAGAGGACACTAGTTACCAATACAATCCCTTTCATTTGTGCCCAGTACTAGCTAAATGTATGTTACATCCTAATTCCTTACTAAACAAACTTACTTGATTATCTGTGGATATTTATAGTTGATTATTTGATTTGATTATTATTAACTAAGCTGTAAGTCATATGTTTTTATGGGATAGTTATATGTTACTTTGGTTTTATGATTTCACTTCTATGAGTTTAGCTATATTGTATATCTTTTACATTGTGATCATGTTGATTTATTATTTGAATAGTATTTTAGGATATATATGTCACAATGTTATGGACTAACTACCTTCTTATTATGATTTAGATGTAGGAGAGATTCATCCATCAGAACATGACAAAGGGAGAGCATCATTGGAGAGGGTGATGTAGATGGAGGTGTTGGGAGATGATAGAGGAATGGCTAGAACCCCTGCACAGACCATATTAGATAGTACATTTTATATTCATTATTTGAATTCTTATCATTAATACATTATTTATTTTATCTGCATTTAGATAATTTCATGTGTGTGTTAGTTCAAATTTATGCTTAGGTGAATTAATATCATGTGATTGCATTGTGGTACTATGTGCTTATGTCATGTTATGGAATTCATGAGCATTAATGTTTTTATGATAATATTAGTAGGTTATCTTTATGATACTTTGGGAATTCCAATTACTGTTGAAAAGACATAGATAGTCTACATAACGTGATTTACCATTTTTTGGATAAAAGAATATTATTGACTTTATATTTGCTTGTAAGTTATTATGATAATTTTTTGATTATCTATTATTAAGTCATATTATTAATAAGAATAGGAAAAGAGAATAAAATGATTGTAATGTATTATATTATAATTAACAATTTTAATGATTTTTTATAAATATAAAATAAAATGATTAAAATAATAATTAATAAAATCATATGTTTAGGAAAAAAGCTGAAAACATAAAAAAAGGCTAATGCTTTAAAAAAAAGGTAGCTTTGAGAAGAATAGAAAAAAAAAAGAAAGATAAAAGTCATTCAATAAAGAAAAGATAAGGGGAAGGGGTGAATTTGGAAAAGAAAAATATAGTAGATCATAGGAGAGCAGAAGAGAGGAAGAAAAGAGAAGGCAACACTTGAAGAGGAGTAGCAAGAGGTTTTTGATAGGTTGGTGATGCCATTAAAATTTGTGTATTTTTTTGTGTTTGATCTCTACAAATCCAATGTAATTTAAATGTATTTCTAATAGATTATACAATAAACTATATAAATATATGTGCTTGGATTTATAGTATAAGGATACATTGACTAAAGGAATAAATTATTTAGTTTTGTTATAATTTATGTACTTTAATAATGAATTTTTGTGCTTGATGCATTTAACATTCCAAATGCAATTTCCAACTTCTCACTATGTTGGTAGAGGAATGATTATGTTTCCTCCCTCTCCATGTCTTCCATTACAAATTTTAAATTTATAAAAAATATGAATCCTCTAGCCTTGCATAGATATCTGGTGCTTGTGGACTTCAACCCTCTAACTATAATAAATCCTCTTACCTTATTAAAATTTCCCCACTACTGCATCTATGTCTGATAGAAGGACATAAGGCACACCGTTTGTAGGATATAACTCAATATATGATTATTGCTAAAAATAAGACTGCGTATAATACAATGAACCTATGTATTGTGATCATTAGGATAATGAACTATATATGTATGTAGCGATCTGATATGGTTGTATAGTGATCTGTTGACAATATGAATTAGTTGTATATTGATCTATTAGAGTATAGAATGTATAATGAATCAATGTAAAAGGTATAACAACTCAAATAAATCAAAATGTGTATATACAATGATTTATATGTAGTGATATACACAACACACAATGACTTATATATATATATATATATATATATATATATATATATATATATATATATATATATATATATATATATATATATATATATATATATCTGTGTGTGTGTGTGTGTATACTGAGCTATGTTAGATATGTAATGAATAATTAAATGGATAGTGATTTATATTTATGTATTATTATAGAATATATATATATATAATTCTTGAAACATTAAACCTAGTTGGATATATGTATAATAATAATTATTGTATAGTTATTTATATTCCCCAAAATATAAATATGTATAGTGATTTAAATATGAAACTTGAAAATAAGTTAATTTACAACGAGTATATTGTATAGTGTGATATATAGGTATATATCAGTTTACTATATATAATAATATATATGTATATACTAGCATCTAAAATTTATCCAATTATATATATAAAAACAATGATTCATTATATTGTAAGTCAATACTAATTATAACCAATGATTTATATCTTTATACATTATTTATATCCTTATATCTTTATAATTGTATATATTTAGATATATTGCAATTTATATCTTATGATATGTAGTGTTTTATATATGATGAACTACATATGGGGTGATCTACGTATGACATGCAGTGGACAAACACAATTATTATATAGTGTACCAACCACTTGATCCATATTATATGTTGTTATAGTTTATTACATGTAACCAGAGAGAATTAGAAATTATGTTGTATACACCAAGTGTAAGTTTGGATGTATAAAAGTTTATGGGAATCATATAATATACTTGACTTTTGAATAACTAAAATATGAATTAAATCCAAATTATGTTGTATATGCAGAGTTATATAATCCAATAGTCTGAATTATAATAACCAAAGCTATCAGACCTACTTAATAATAAACTTATACTCTAAACTATGTAATAATCATTAGTCTCTAAATTATATACCATGATTTGCATTACAGTATTATAATGTCATAAATATTAAGATTACTATATTTGTGTATCTTGTTATCTTGTATTGATTATACATGTTATCTTTTTCTTGTCATGATAAGTGGCACCTATACACCATGTGATAATATTTTTGGCTCTAAAAATATGTGTGCTCCATTTTCTGATTGGTTCTATAAATAGTATTTATATAATGTTGTGTGCATATATCTGGTGCATATCAAGAATATATTTAGTATGAACAGATGCATGTTATAAATAATAATAAGTCATAAGAGAAAGGAAATTGTAACTATATGAATGTAGTCTATTAAAATATAAAAAATTGTTAAAATGAAAGTTTGTGTGTTCATGAGAATTATGACTTCCTTTGTCATGACTAGTTGTTTGTAATAGAGTAGTTGCCCATATGAATAATGGACTATGATATTATTGTTCTTCATAGAATGTTTTATATTTGAATATGTTTATGAGGATTATAAATATGCAGTCTAAATTTATATTATACCCAAATGGTATGAACTGTATACGATATGATTATTATTTGTGGTAAATAATGTAAAGGAGATTCATTCATACATTTGACGGACTAAATGTATGCATTTTGATTATTCATGTATTTAGCATGTTTTATGCCTACTAGTAGGAATTAATTTATATGAATATGTTGGTTTTATTTATATTAACCAAATCTTGTATTGTTGGTACTAAGTAGTGAGACAAACTTCACTAGCTTATTAGCATCACCAATCCCAGATGAAGGTAATTCGATCAAGTGGTGTTCATCAATTTGATTAATCTTAGAGATCAATAAATATTGAAAACTTTAGCCAAAGTAATGTTAGACATTTGTATTTCATGTGTATGATTTATATGTTTTTGCAATATCATGTTAGAATATATTTCTTTATGGTACACTACATGTTCTTATAAATCATACAGCACACAGGTACTAACTTGTCTCTCTGGATTCCCACACTGTCACTATCTGCTCATTTATGAATGGAGGGGAATTCCTTAATGATATATTATGTAGGTGATTGATGGTCCATGGTTGGTGTGGAAAAGTTCTTTGATGATGCTCTTCCTCCCCACAATAGTACCTCTTCAGAGACAACACTTGAGATTGCCATAAATACTGGAGTTCAGGGAACTCATCCTCCATGGAGCCTTGTATCTTATATTTTGTATTTATATTTATTATTACTGAGACATTATACCTAATGATATTTAATTATTTACTTATTATACCATGATAATAGTGGCTATATGTTTGTACCAATCATGGCTAGAAATCTGTAATTACTTTTTATATTTAATTATGTTTTGTTTCATATGATGTTATTGATCAATAATAAGTAGTTATTACATGCTCATTTTATATTTAATATATTTAGTGTGTTTTAGATGGACCACTAATTATATTCTCATGGTGAATTCTAATAAAATAATTTGTTGATTAAATAAAATAAAAATATTATGTTATTTTAAGTGGATCCCAGTGTGGATGTTACATGTGGTATCTGAGTTATGGTTTAAACTCTAGGACTTATTGAGTCTACTAATATTTTTTTATCCTTATATTCATTATAAATTATTATGGTTAAAGTTAGAGTATCCAGAGAGGGTCTTTTCAAATGTCAATGGCAACACCCCTCCATTTGATCCTAATCAATTTACCATTAAGCAAGCAGTAAAGTTAGACCAAATTATCACAACTATGAATGAAATTAGGGATTTAATTTAAGTCATAGAGTAGGAATTTCATGTCCATGAAGAGGAATAACATCAAGATGAACCTAAAGATCATCCCACTGAGTAGGACAACCCTCAGGATGCAAGAACACAAATAGTTGTAGAGTTGGATAGAGATATGAAAAAGGTGAATCCACCTAAGTTTGATGAAACTATTTTGGGTGATAGAGCTAAAACATGGCTGACTAAAATGGATAAGTAGTTCAATATTCAAAACTACTCTGAAGTTACTAAAATAGTTTGGGGAGCTTACCAATTGGTTGGTGAAGCAACTATGTGGTGGGATAAAAAGAAGTTGGAAATGAATCTTAACTCGACCACCACTACATAGGAGTAGTTTGTGACATTTCTTAGGTCATATTGGATTTCATAGCTTTATTTTGACTATAATCTTATAGATTTATAGAATCTAAAATAAGGAGAATTATCGGTGAATGAGTACTGGGAATAATTCACCAAACTTTTGAAGTATGTACCTCAATACCAGGTAGATGAGAGGTTTAAAATTAAAAAGTTTACCATGGGATTGAAACCATAGATTGGTGGATATTTGGACATCCATGGTCCATATACCATGGACCAAGTCTTTGAGAAGGCAATCAAACAAGAACAAAAGTTAAAATCTCTTGCATAAGCTAGGGACAAGTTTAAGAAGAAGTTTGGAAGTTCTAAACCAAATTTTCAAAAAAATAACTAAAAGTAGAGGAGTGGATACAAGAGGAGTTAGTTCAAAATTTATAATTCTATATTCAACAATGGTTTAGTCAACGAAAAATTGGGTAGTGGTTTCAAAGGTGGTTTCAAGGGAAACCAACAGGATGACAGGAAGGGACCACATGGAGGTTGATTAATTTATCAAGGTGACCATTATTCTTGTGAGTGTACTCAATAAAATTCAAATAAAAAAGGTTCTAATCCTTAGTAGGGAACATTTTAATTACATATTATGTGGTAATTGATAATTGACAAGCTAAATTCCAAGCTTCATGTATAGAACTATCAAGTATTTTGTTTGAACATCTAGTTTCCATTTTGATATATAAATGGGATAAAAAAAAATTATATCTCTTAAAATACTTAGTAATTTAGATATAAGAGATGGATTAATTGAAAATTGATGTAGAGTACACACTCCCAAAGTTTCACCCTGCAAGATTAACCCACTTTCCACCACCTCTCAAGCTTCCTTGTAGCCTTGTTTTAGGATTTTATTGATTGTATAGATTATATAAGATTATTTACCATAAAATGAGACCCTTTTACAACACCCTCTATTTATTTTATTCTCTCCACAAATTTTCTTGGCTTCAAACAACCTTTAGACTATTTTTCTAGCCCTTGTCCTTTTCAAATTAGGTCTCCTCGAGGCCTAATTAGACACAATCCACTATATCCATACAGTGGTTATTTGTAAAAACCTAAAACCAATAAAATAAATTATAACACCTTAAATACTAGTCAATCACAAATTTTAGTAGAATTTGGACAGATATAGCTCCTGTAAATGGGCTTTTAGTATCAAAACCCTAACTTAGGGTTTTCCTATTCTACATAAATACAAGAGGGGTTATTTGGAGATTGTGAATTATATAAGGGATTTAAAATAACTATAAATGATTTTAAACCTCCATTAAAATATCCCAAACCTTCTCTAATCATCATAAAATCCCTTCAACACCTCTGCTACACTTTTCTATAAAGATCTTTGACTAATTATGTAAGTTTACTTGGCTTCTACAAGACTGTGTTATGTTTTATACAAAATAATATGAAATAAATGCTATAAAAATCATAATGAACCTTAAAGTAACTATTAAAAAACTTACCAATGTTATAAGGATTATTTTAACTTATCTTTATTGAGTCTTCCTTTCACTGATCCATTACACACAGTTATTTGCCAATACCCATACATAGAAAAATAGGGCCTATAGTGATGTTTTTCTTCTAACTAGGAATTTTATTATATTTTATTAAAGATATATCCTTCTCCAAACTCTCATAAATAATTATACAAGAAAATCCAACATTTTTTACATTCAATAACCGCTCTAACTACCCTTTGGGACCTTCCAATTGTCACTAAAGAGCTAGTTAAGAAATAAGAACTCATACAAAGTGGATATTCCATACCACCATGAGTTTGGACCCATGATATGTATTCATGGAGTATTTAAGAGTAAAATAAAACATTAGTATACCTTCACAAGTAATTTCACATACCTTTTCAATACTAATTCTAAGATAAACAATTTAAATTTTCAAAAATTGAGTTTTGGTGAGAAAGTGTAAATTTGAAAGTTTGATAAGATAGTACTAAAACTAACTCCTAGATTTTAAAAATAAGGATGGTATAAGAATAATAAGACCAAATATACCATAATAAATTCAAAATTTGAACAATAAAACCAAAATTGAAATGAAAACTATCTTAGAAGTGATGCTCATGCATCATACTCCTAGGGAAAGAGAAAAAAGAACTCAGGGACTATTGTTCATGAGTCTTTCTAAAGTAATACCATGAATTTTTATGTCATGTTTAGTCATACATGTATAATATTCAACTGGTTTATGTTTCCATTTGACCAAATACTTGAAATATTTCTTGTCTCTAGTTTGTTTGATCACTTGTCTAATATGCATTCTAATTCCTCTGATTTGGCTTGAGGCAATTATGTTGCCCAATCTGGATCTGATGTAGTTATTCCTTATACTATGTATTCACCTTTTACTCCTTATTTTTAAGGGTATAAGTCTTCAACATAAAATAATGGTGATATTCCTACACGATTGGGCAATTTCAACTCATAGGCATTGTTAGCTAACTTCCTAAGTACCTTTCAAGGACCAATTTTTGTCATCTTTAGCTTATTATACTCACCTCTTGCAAACCTCTCCTTATTAAGATGAGACAAAACAAAACATACAATCTAAAAACTCACCTCTCTTATACTTACATCTCTTTCTTCTTGTACTTTTCCACACTATCCTCTAGATTCTTCCTTACCTATTGATATACCTCTTTCATAGCCACTACAAATTCTTCACCTCCAACACTCATTTTATCCATATGACTAGTATTTCTAAGTTCAAACACTCCTCTAGGTTGTATAAAATAAAACACTTATAAAGTAATCATGTCAATACTTATGTTATTAGAGTCATTGTATACAAACTCTACTTGAGGCAACACAAGATCCCACTATTTGGGATTGTCTTTAGATAGACACCTCAATAGGCTCCCTAGGATTATATTAACCACTTCAGTTTGACCATCTATCTGAGGGTGGTAAGCTGAAATTAAACTCAAGTTTGTGCCTAACTTTCTCCACAATGTCCTCCAAAAATGGCCAAGGAACTTTTTGTCTCTATTAGATACAATGTTTAGTTGCAGTCCATGAAGCCTTACTACTTCTTTGAAAAACAAATTTTCCACATGGGTGGCATCATTAGTAGTCTTAAATTGAATGAAATGTGCTATTTTGAAAAACTTGTCCACAACTATGTATATTAATTCAAAACCTCTTTGTGTCCTAGGCAATCCCATAACAAACTCCATGCTTATGGATTCCTAAGGCTTATTTGGGACTGGTAGAGGTTGATACAAACTTGTATTAGTGATCTTACCTTTAGCCAATCAAAAAAAATTACATCTTTCAACATATCTCCTCACTTATACTTGCATCTTAGGCCAATAATAGTGTTTAGTGAGTTGTTCTAAAGTATTATCAAGCCCAAAGTGGCCTACCATACTTACACTATGCTTTACTTAGATCAAATTCTCCCTTATTGACCTTCTTGGCACACATAGATGCACCCCCTTGAACAACAATCCATCTTTTAAGAAATAGTCCAACCATGGTTTTTTTTTGAGTGTGGTTGGATGATTGTAAGAATTTTATGCTTCCTTAAAGTCTTCATCATCTTCACACTTTTCTTTGAGTGAATCAATACCAACAGTCTCAAGTTGTATTTCATGTACCAACAAAACTCTCTTATTCAATTCATCTAATATCTTATTACTTTTTCCTTGCTTATGCTTGATGGTAAAGGTAAAATTTTGCATGTAATCCACCCACTTCATGTGTCTTTAGTCTATTTTAGGTTTATTAGTGATAAATTAAAGTGCATGATTATCTATATAGACAATGAAATACTTAGGCATTAGATAATGCCTCCACTTATTCAATGCTTGCACCATTGCATAGAATTCCAAGTCATAGGATGAGTAATTCTTTGCATCATTCAAATTTTCACTAAAATAGGCTATAGGTCTGCCCTCTTTGCTTATTACATCCCCTATTGCCACTCTAGTTCCATCACATTCTATCTAAAACACTTTGTTGAAGTCTATCAATGCTAGTATAGGTTACTCTATTATCATTTTATTCAAATATTGGAAACTTTTTTCACCTTTCTCACTCCAAACAAACCTTTTCTTATCTACCTTAATGGTGTCTATTATAGGATCACATATCCCACTAAAATTTCTAATAAACTTCTTATAGAAACTTGCAAGACTATGAATGCTTCTTACATCTCCAGATGTCCTAGGTGTTGGCCACTCCATGATTACCTTCACTTTGTTCTTATCCATATTTAGCATGCCTTGAGAGATGAAAAATCCAAGGTGAAATAGTTATGACTTCATAAGCTCACACTTCTTGGGTTTGATTAACAACCTTTCTTCTTGCAGCCTTTTCGTGACTAGATACAAATGGTGAAGATGTTCTTCCTTATTATGGTTGTATATAATTATATCATCCAAGTATATCACTACAAACTTTATTATAAAATATTTTAGGAATTAATTCATTAGTATCATGAAAGTGTTTATTACATTGGTCAAACCAAATGGCATAACTAGCCATTCATATAATCCTTTATTGGTTTTGAAAGCGATTTTCCACTCATCCCCTTGTTTGATCCTAATATGATAGTACCCACTCTTGAGATTAATTTTAGAAAAATAGATTTCTCCACTAAATAAATCCATCAAGTCTTACATATTAGGAAGTGCAAACCTATATCTAATGGTAATCTTGTTGATAGCTCTAGAGACAATACACATTCTACACTGTAGGCACTGCACAAGGATTAAGACTTTCTTTGATCAGTCTTTTGTCTAGAATATATTAAACTTGTCTCTTGATCTCTACATTTTTTTTGGGGTCATCTTGTATGTTTCCTTGTTATTCAAGATATCTCCAAGGAAAAAGTATATATGATGAGTGATGTTCTTCATAGGTGGCAATGTACTTGATAGCACATCAACCATAATTTAGACATACTCCTCCAACATGTCTTAGATTTCTTGAGGCAACTCATTGACCTTGGTGGCTATCATAATAGTCCTAGGCTTGACTACCAATGCAAATCCCAACTCCTCTTCATTCATGGTACTTAGAAACTCTTTACCAATTACCAACATCACATTTGACCCAACTTATAGGTCACTATCTTCATCCTTCATGGGCAAAAAGGTATGAATAACTCCATCTTTGACCAAGGTGTACACATTCCTCTTACCATCATGATTTTTTTTCCTATCATATTTCCAAGGCCTCCCAAAAAACACATGAAAAAAATCCATGGGGATCATGTCATAAAGGACCTTGTCCTTGTATCTTCCAACTTGAAATTCCACCCAAATTTTTTCACTTGCCAAAAATTTCTGACGCCTATTTAACTATGAGACCTTTTATAGTGTGGGGTGAGGCAATTTCTTCAATCCAAGTTTACTAACCATTTAAATAGAAACTAGATTATTTGTACTTAATGAATCTATGACCACTTCACAACATTTACCTTGGCATTTTCAATAAGTCCCAAAAATATTTTTCCTTTGTGGTGGCTCATTCTCCTTATGTTTTTTTATCAAAACTCTCTTCATTAGCAATGATTCTCCTACCTCTGGTTCCTCCATAGGTGATGGAAAACAAATAATCTCCTCCTTAACTCCTTGTGCAATCTAATTTCTTCCTTTGGTTCTTAAACTCCCTATTTGTTGATCCTCTAGGCACTTCCATGATTTATTTATAGAAAAATTATTTCATTTGAATCACCTTCCTTTAAATCCACCTAATCATCTACCCCTTAATGCATATCCACACTTGAAATAAGGCCTTCTACCTCTAAATCCTCCTCTTGAACTAGATGGATGCTCATGTGAGGTATTAGACTCTCCTTGGATTCTTTTTGAATATCCTCTACCTCCTTGTTGACCTCTACCTCTAAAATTTTTGCCTCTACCTCTATTTTTCAGGTTTTGTTTCTTATTTAGTTTGTCTTCAACTTTCAATGATAACTAGTAGCACTCTTCTAGTGTCTTTAGATGAGAAAGACTTAACTCATCCTAAAATTTATATCTCAAACCATTGAGATACCTAGCCATTTTGTCATTGTTATCTTCTTTATGACATAATCTAATTATTAGTTTGTAGATCTCCTCAGTATACTCTCTTACCCCCATATAGTCACTAGGAAAGAATTTGATCTTTAATTTTTCAACCATTCTATCCCAAGACCTGACTTAGCCTTGTTTTTTTTCCTTTTCTCAAATTGTATGTAATCCCACCATAGGGATGAATGACCCATCAACTTGGTCCTTAAAAACTTCACCTATTGCTCTTCTGGTACATCTTTAAAATCAAAGTACTTATCTAACTCTCATATATAATCAAGAGGTTTTTCTCTACTGAGGCTACCTAAATATATTAGAAGATCTATTTTGGGCTTAGATCCTTTCCCTTTCACCATATTTATAAATCTCTCAAACTGTTTCTCTTCAGTCTCTCTCTCTCCCCTTTATCTTCCAATTCTAGTACCCATGGTTATTCTTCCTCTTGGTTACTCAAATCACCTATGACTACTCCACTTATTTGATTAACCTCAACTACTGTGAGTCTAGAATCTAAGTTGAATCTAAGTTTCCTTAAATCTTACAATATGGAATCTCTCATCTGTATAGTTGATGCCCTCTCACCTGATGCATTCCTCCTTGGTGGAATCTTGTCTTCTCTCAGACAATTTGTCAACCAACTTATGGCCTCTATTCCTCTCAGGTAATATATCCTTATAAAATTAATTATAGGTGTTTAATTTTATATATGATACCAAAATGATGCAAAGTACACACTCCCAAAGTTTCAATCCTATAAGATGAACGGACTTTTCACAACCTCTCAAGCTTCCTTGTAACCTTTTTTAGGCTTTTCTTTCTTCTATCAATGATCTAGGATTAGTTTCAAAAAAAATATACCCTTTTATAACACCCTATATTTATTTTAGTCTCTCCATAAATTATCTTAGCTTCAAACAACGTTTAGACTACTTGTATATCCCTTGTCCTCTTCAAATTAGGTCTCCTCCTCAAGACCTAAATGGACACAGTCCATTATATCTTTACACTGGTTATCTGTACAGACCTAAAACAACTCAAATATATTAGAAAACATTAAATAATATTCAATCACAAATTTTTGTGTAATTTTTAGGTATACAACTCTTGTAAATGGGGTTTTAGTCTCAAAACCCTATCTCATGGTTTTCCTATTTTGCATAGACTCGAGAGGGGTTATTTTGACATTTTGAATTATACAAGGGATTTAAAAGAACTATGAATGATGTTAGACCTTTTTTAAAATATCCCACACATTCTCCAATCATCATGCAATTCCCTCAACACATCTTCTACACTTTTCTATAAAGATCTCTGACTGATTATGTAAGTTTACTTGGCATCTACAGGACTATATAATGTTTTATACAAAACAATATGAAATAAATTCCATAAAATGCATAAGTAACTTAAAGGAATGAATATAAAACTTACCAATTTTATAATTATCACCATAAATTATATTTAGTGAGTCTTCCTTTCATTGATCCATTACACACAGTCATTACATAAGAAAACAAGCCCTGTAGTGATGTTTTTCTTCTAACCAAGAATTTTCTTGTATTTTATTAAAGATAGAGCCTTTAAAAACTCTCATAAATAATTATAAATGAAAATTTAACCCTTTTTACATTTAATAACCACTCTAACTACCTTTGGGACCTTTCAACAGTCATTAAAGAGCTAGTTAGGAAATAAGAACTCATACAAAGTGGATATTTTGCACCATCGTGAGTTTGGACCCATGATATGGATTAATGTATTATTTAAGAGAAAATTAAAATATTATTACACCTTGATAATTTATTTCACATACCTCTATAATACTAATTCTAATCCAAACAATTCAAATTTTCAAAAACTAAGTTTTGGCGGGAAAGTGTAAATTTAAAAGTTTGATAAACTAGCACTAAAACTAACACCTAAATTTGAAAAATAAGGATGGTTATTGGCGAATTTATTTGATTTTTTCATTTAATTATATTTATTATTTTGGTGTACTAATTACTTATTGTAATTAATTTATTATGTTTATTAATAATTTACACTAGATAGGATAAGCTTGTTTAGCTAGTAGTTAACTTAGACATTTATCTTGTTACAGTGGAGTTCCACTCCACTATTCAAGGTAAGATAGGATAAGATTCTTTAACTAATATTAAATTTTTTTTGATCATTTACACAAGTTGGACACCTATCTTGTTAGTGTGGAGTTGCACTCTACTATTCATGTAGATAGATATCAGTTGAACTACACATGTTGTGTGAGTTCCTTGATATTTATCATGCATGCCTTGCTCTATATAAGCAATGACTATTTATGTATTCTATATCAGATTAATATTGAATTATTAGAGTAATTCATCATATTTGTGTTATTTATTCAATTCTATTATTATCTCAAATATAAAGTTATTATTTATTACTATTACTATTTTATCTCTTATTTATGCGTTTTATTAGATCCTGTAGTTAATTCTAACATGGTACTAGAGTTAGCTTGAATTTATAGATTGATAAATATTCAAGATAAAAATATCCAGATATAAGATCAATTTTTTGATTTTATATAGAGATACAAATTGGAGCTTTATGGAAAAATTTTGAGCTCACCATTGAGCTCACAATGGAGTTCCACTCCACTATTCAAGGTAAGATTATTGTGTTGATCATTTACACAAGTTGGACACCTATCTTGTTAGTGTGGAGTTGCACTCCACTATTCATATAGACAAATATCATTTGAACTACACATGTTGTGTGAGTTCTCTGATCTTTATCATGTTGGGAGGATGGGTGGATAAACCGGAAACACACAATTTGATTACTAAACCAAGCAACTTAATATGCGGAAATTAACCAGATTCACCAAGTAACTAGAATTCAGAATAACACATGATATGAGAGACAATACCAAATTGTATTAACACTTTATACAGAAAAGAATACAATAAAGAAGATGCCACTTCTTGTCCACCACCTTACAGAGGTTTCCCACACCTCAAGTGAACAGTAATTCTCCTCCCCAAAGCTCTCCCTCTCACAGGTCCCAACACCCAACTCAAATACAGAGTTGGTGTTCACCTCTCGTGCTCCACGCACACCACAAGTGCTCCACGCACTCCACAAGCACTCCACGTGCTCCACAAGTACTCAAGGTACTTCAAGTAGATCTCCCATGAATCTGCAACAACCTGCAATTCAACAGACCATACTTATGGAAGGAACTCCCTTGCCTTCCTCTCGCTCTATCCGAGTACACACCTGTACTCCAAGTAGATCATGCCTGATACTGCTCCCTGTTGTGTTGCTGTCTATATGACCTTGCACACCTGCAAATCAAACAATGGTTCTATTCACCTGTGAACCTCGACCTTGCACACACATACACCTGCAGATCAACGATCTTACTTACCATGTAGATCTCCTATATAGGCCATGCAACTGTGACCAAGATCCTACACTCTTGAAGAACCTAGCTGGCTCTCCAATCTAGCACCAACACACCTGGTACTGAGGCACTAGGAGGAACGCACCAGAGCTCTACCTCACACACAGAAGGAGCTTATAATTATGCTCTCTTACTCCCTAGCACACCTTTCCAATACAACCATGAGTCTATTATATAGATCTCATCCAAACAATGATTAGACATCTAATTACCATAATTAGATCCGCAGCTATGAGTCTAAAATTAGCACTCATCATGCAAACTCTTGGTTCGTTAGCTCACTGCCCGTAATTAACTCGCAGTCGAACTACACAGGCGACCGACGTCGGTCCCTGTCCGCCTGGGGTCGCCGACGCCGGCCGATATATGACCGACGTCGGTTGCCTTCCTGTCTTACCCTGCCGACGCCAGTTGGCCAGACCAACGCCAAACACTTCTGACACTTAGCAACTCATTCTGCAACCTCCTCCATGTCTACATCAGTGAATCTTTTAGCTCCACAATCCTAACATATCATGCATGCCTTGCTCTATATAAGCAATGGCTATTTATGTATTCTATATCAGATTAATATTGAATTATTAGAGTAATTCATCATATTTGAGTTATTTATTCATTTATGTTATTATCTCAGATATAAAGTTATTCTTTATTACTATTACTATTTTATCTCTTATTTATGTTTTCTATTAGATTTATTAGATCATGTAGCTAATTCTAACATGGTACTAGAGTTATCTTGAATTTATAGATTGCTAAATATTCAAGAGAAAAATATCTGGATATAAAATTAGTTTTTAGATTTTATATAGAGATACAAATTGGAGCTCTGTGGAGAATTTTTGAGCTCACCATTGAGTTCAGAGTGCTTGAGATAGTCAAAATCATCTAAAATTTTTTCCAAATTTAAAAGTTTGATAAACTAGCACTAAAACTAACACCTAAATTTGAAAACTAAGGATGGTTATTGGTGCATTTATTTTCTTTATTACATTTAATTATATTTATTATTTATTATTTTGGTGCACTAATTACTTATTATAATTAGTTTATTATGTTTATTAATAATTTGCACTGGATAGGATAAGCTTGCTTAGCTAGTAGTTAACTTAGACATTTATCTTGTTACAGTGGAGTTCCACTCCACTATTCAAGGTAAGATAGGATAAAATTCTTTAACTAATAGTCAAATTGTGTTGATCATTTACACAAGTTGGAAACCTATCTTGTTAGTGTGGAGTTGCACTCCACTATTCATGTAGACATATATCAGTTGAATTACACATGTTGTGTGAGTTCCCTAATCTTTATCATGCATGCCTTGCTCTATATAAGCAATGGCTATTTATGTATTCTATATCAGATTAATATTGAATTATTAAATTAATTCATCATATTTGAGTTATTTATTCATTTCTATTATTATCTTAGATATAAAGTTATTGTTTATTACTATTACTATTTTATCTCTTATTTATGCTTTCTATTAGATTTATTAGATCCTATAGCTAATTCTAACATGGTACTAGAGCTATCTTGAATTTATAGATTGCTAAATATTCAAGAGAAAAATATCTAGATATAAGATTAATTTTTTTATTTTATATAGAGATACAAATTGGAGCTTTATGGAGAATTTTTTAGCTCACCATTGTGTTTAGAGTGCTTGAGATAATCAAAATCATCTAAATTTTTGTCCAAATTGGGCACAAGAGGTGAAATTGGCAAAGGTTTGATCCAGAAGCACCACACACAAATCTAGTAGGTACCTAAAAATTGAAGCATTTTTTTTTATCAAAATAGACCTCACGGTTACGTTTAGAAAATGTCAAAACCTATAGATCCATATAAAATTTATTCAATTTGGATATAGACACCCTAAAAGACAAAAAAAAATTGCTCCCAGGTACGGCCATATAGACCGTATGGACTGTGTAGACCAAAAAAAAATTTGGTAGGCCTCACGGATCAGCAGTAGATTTGAAAGGGTAACTTTGGAAGCCCACCATTTGAACACTGGGAGGTATTTTTGAGTGAATGTTTTTTTGAAATAGCTTAAAATTATATGCTCTTCACTGCTATACTTCATTTTTTTCCATATTTTTCCAAAATTTAGATTTTTATACAACTCTTACTCATCCTCATTTTTACAACTTCAAAGGGTCATAACTTTCACATATGACCTCAAATTGAGGTCCCATTTTTTTTAAAGTTAATATTTTTTTTAGCACAACACATTGGTATAGAAATTTTGTAATAAAGTATATATTTTTTGTCCTTTTAGACTAGAGGGCCTAAATGAGATTTTTGTAAACTATAAAAATTATAATCCAACCTTGTAATTACACTCAATTATAAAGTGTCAAAAATAATTTCTAGGTCAGATAAAACTAGGTAATTTAGGGGGGGTTTGTGGTGTGTTCTGTACTTTGATTTTTGCTTTGTGATAGTATATTTTTGATTGCATCATAGGGAATCCTAAGTTTCCACTATTAACAACATACAACTATAATACATGGAAATAGAATTCTTGGAATGTATTAATGATGCTAGGATATACGCCTTACATAACAAATCTTCTTACTCTACCTACTAATGCAAAAAAGTTACAACACTTTCTCTTTGAAACTACCAAAGTAATTGTATGCATTAGATCTTACATGTCTTTAGATCTAAATTTCCATCTTAATAAATGTACAACTCCAAAAGAGGCTTGGGATAAATTAGCATCATTGTTTAACAAAATAGATGAGGTTCATGGTTACCAAATTGATAAAGAACTCATTAGTTTGGATCCTAAAATTTATGCTACAATACAAGACTACATCACTAAATCCATAGATCTTAGAGCACAACTTTCTAAATGTAAAATTGATAAAAAAAGATAGTCAATTATTTTTTAGTGCCTTACATAAATTAGGTCTTGAATATTCATCTTTTGTCTCTAGCTTTTAGACTCATCAACTCACATTGGGCACATCTTATCAAATGCCCACCTTTGAGTTATTCTCTAAGATTCTAATGGTTGAAGAAGAAAAGTTAGTAGTTATGGGTCTAATCAAGTCATCCAAATCTCATGCTCTAGTTACAAGTCAACCTCATCATAAGCAAGTTTCAACATCAGCATCAAATACATGTTCAAATAAAAAGAAGCAGAATAAGTCACAAAAACATAAGAATAAAGGGAAACAATCTTCCTCACAAAGAGATTATAAATCCACTAATAAGGAAGGGGGTTCACAAAAAAGAACTAGCACTCCTTGCCTTTATTGAAAAAAGGGTTTTCATAGTGAACAAGATTGTTGGAAGAAAGAGATTGATGAACTTAAGGTCTTCTCAAAAAGAATAGCATCAATCAATCCTCTTCAAAGGATTCATCCACTCCTTCAAATTTAGGGAAAGGGAAAGCTATGGCACTAGTTTCACTAGAAAATTCTCCCAAGTCATGGGTCATTGACTTAGGTACTTTGCACCATATGGGTTCTGATAAAGAATAATTTTCTAGATTAGCATCAAGTTCCTTGCCTCATATTCTCATAGGTGATGATTCTAAGGTAGATGTTATAGAAAAAGGTATAGTTGATGTTGATAGTGGTGTATTTGAAGATGTCTTATATGTGCCAAAGTTATCAACTAACTTTCTATCTATCTACCAAATCACTCACTTTGATACTAGTAGGAAATTTGAGTTCACACCCAATTTTGTATCAATCAAAAAATTAGAGGATAATGCCTTAGCTAAAGTGGGAAAAGTTGACACTAATACTCAACTTTATTCATTCTCCCACTTTATTCCTCAATATTCCTCTAAAAATTTACTCTCACACACTGATTCAGTGAGCAAGTTATGGCATGAGTGGTTTCGTTATCTGAACTACCACTATTTATAGTAGCTTAGTCAATAGGAGATGGCTATAAGACTTCCACAAATTCAATTTTTATGGGGTGTATGTCATGGTTGTGCCTTAAGCAAACATCCAAATGATAAGTTTGATAAATGGAAGGCTTGGAGGGCTACACAAGTCCTCAAACTTGTTCATAGTGATTTAGCAGGTCCATTACCTACTGTGTCTTTTAGTAAAACCTACTATATTCTCACATTTATTGATGACTATTCCATATATACTTGGGTTTATTTTCTAAAACTCAAGAGTGAAGTATTTGATAGATTTCTAGAGTTCAAAGCTCTAGTAGAGAAACAATCTAAGAAGTATGTCAAGATTCTTTGCATAGATAATGGGAGGGAATATATGAACAAGTTTGAACAATTATGTGCTCTTGAAGGAATTGATCTCCAACATTCAGTTGCATACACACCTCAGCAAAATGGTGTAGCAAAGAGGAAGAATAGATTCTTAAAAGAGATGGCAAGTTGTATGATTCATGCAAAATCATTAGTACCTAAGTACTAGGTGAAAGTGATCAATTATGCTACATATATACAGAATAGAGTTCCTCACAAAGCTTTAAACGGGATAACACCTCTTAAAGCTTGGTGTAATAGAAAGCCAGATGTGCATCATTTCAGAGTCTTTGGCAGTCTAGCATGGGCTCACATACCTTCAGACAAGCATCATGCATTAGAACAACAAAGCTGAACTTACATATTTGTGAGATATCCTGATGGTGTTAAGGGATATCAGCTCATTAATCTAGATTCACATGAACTTATTATAGTGAGAAGTGTTTACTTTGAATAAATTTATTCAGACTTGTCTTCTAACATTTATCATTCTTCTTCGTTAGAAGAATCAAGTAACAGTAACAATGATACTCCTATTTTATCTACTCATAGGGATGATGAGGTATAAGCTCCACAATAGGGTTTATTAGGTCATGTTCTTACTCCTCCAGATCCTTGCCCATTAATACCTTTATGGGATAGATAGACTTTGGTGGATGTAGACCCTCTTGTTAGGGATCCATTAGATAGAAGGAAAACATGGTCACAACACGATCTTCCACATTGCCACAACTTCTGATCCATAGTCTTTTCAAGAAGCCACAAGGACAATTGAGTGGGATTCAGTGATGGAAGAAGAGTATGACTCATTTAATAGGAACAAAATTTGGGATATTATTCCTCTTTCTAAAGGAATAAAATTAGTATGATGTAGGTTCATATATTAGACTAAGTTTGTAGTAGATGGAAATATTGATAAGTGTAAAGCATGCTTAGTGGCCAAAGGTTTTTCTCAAGTAGAAGGCATTGACTATACAGAAACCTTTGTGCCTATTCCTAAGATTAATTATATTCACTTGATACTAGCTATTGGTGTAGTTCATGGTTGGGATATACATCAAATGGATGTGAAGAGTGCATTTCTTCACAGGAATCTTCATGCAAAGATTTATATGGAGTAGCCACAGGGGTTCATTTATGATTCTTCACTGGTATGTTTCTTGAAAAAGTCTCTCTATGGTCTAAAATAAACCCCTAGGGCTTGGTATTCTAAGATGGACACATTTATTCTCCCAGTTGGGTTATCAAGATGTCAGTCAAATATGAATGTCTACATTCTATGGTAGGAGGATTCACTATTGTACTTGGTACTCTATGTTGATGATCTCATTATTATAGGGAACAAAACATCCATAATCAATAGTGTTAAGACTACACTTCATGATAGGTTTTATATGATAGACATGGGATTATTGCATTATTTTTTTGAGATTTAGATAGCACAGTCTTCTTTTGGGATTACACTTTCATAACCCAAGTATGTCATGGACTTGTTAGCTCAATTTCACATGGTTAATTGTAGGCCTACACTGACTCCTTTCTTATCTAGACTTAGACTTGAGTTTCATTATTCCACTCCCTTTGTTGATGCTATATTATATCGCCAGCTTGTAGGCAGCATCATCTATCTGAATCATACATGGCTTGACATTTCATATGCAGTTGGTATGGTTTCACGCTTTATGTAGACACCACATGAGCTTCAATAGAGAGCCACCAAATGAATTTTAAGATACATTCAAGGCACTATCAGATATGAGATTCACTATATAGTAGGTATAGGTTTAGACTTGGTGGGATACATAGATTTTGATTAGGATAGTGATTATGATGATTCTAAGTCCACTTCTAGTTACAGATTTCACTTCAAATTTGGCCTCATTTTTTGGTAGAGTAAGAAACAAAATGCTATTACTCTTTCATCTACATAGACTGAGTATCATGGAATTATTAATGCCACTACTGAGGCTATTTGGCTTCAAAATATTCTCACTGAGTTTAGAAGCCATCAATCATCTACTATGATAACTAGAGCACTATCTAGATCTCAAAGAATTTGGTTCATCATCAGAGAACTACATACATAGAGATCTATATGCACTTTATCAGGGAGCTGATTTAGGTGGAGATCATTGATCTTCAATATTATCCTTTGAAGGAGTAGATTGCATATAATTTCACCAAACCTTTCACTGAGAGCAAGTATCTTCACTTGTGATCTCTTTTGAGGGTGTTGGACATTAGTTCTTCAGGGGACATCAGTTCTTCAGGTGGGTCTCCTAGACCTTCATTTTGAGGAGTTTTTTTCCTTTGGGTTTTCTCCTTTCCTCATTTATTTATATAGAGTACCTAATATGGCTACACATTGTTGAAACTCTTATTTGCATAGCCCTATCTAAGCTTAACTTATGTGGGGTGTTGGTACATTTATTTATTTTATTGAATTTACTTATATTTATTATTTTGGTGCACTAATTACTTATTGTAATTAGTTTATTATGTTTAAATATGGTCTTTCCTGAGCATCTTCAACATATAGAACTAGTTTTGCAATAGTTGTGGAAGCACAAGTTGTATGTCAAGTTGTCTAAGTATACATTTTTCCAAGAGAGTAAAATATCTAGGACATATTATCTCTATGGATGGTATTTTAGTAGATGTAGTAAAAATAGGATCCATTATGAAGTGGCCAGCACCAAATAATGTGCATGAGGTAATAATTTTCATGGAATTAGCGGGCTATTACAATAAGTTCATTCTAAATTTTTCTAAGATAAATAATCTGATTACTTCTCTATAATGGAAGAACTAAATTTTTGTCTGGTCAGATAAGTGTTAAGTAGTTTTTTAAGAATTTAAAAATAGCCTTACTTCAGCACCAGTGTTAAGATTTCCTGACCCCAATGGTCAATTTTTAGTGATCATAGATGCATTTGGGGATGGACTAGGAGGAGTCCTTATGCAGGATGAACTTATGAATCAATGAATCTAAAGCCTTATGAGGTTAAATATTCCCCTCATCACCTAGAATTTGTAGCAATTGTGTATGCTTTGCAATTTTGGCATCATTATTTGTTGGAAAAATTGTTTAAACTCAAGAATGATAACTTGGGATTCAAGTACATATTTACCCAAGTGAATCTGAATGCTCATCAGAGATGTAATCTAGAGTCCTTATCTGATTATGATTTTGATATCAACTATGTTAAAGGCAAATAAAATAGAGTAGCCGATGCCCTTAGTCATAGAAGGTACATACCAATTGTGGTTACTATCAAGATTACTTTCAAGGATAAGTGATTAAATTATTTCCAAGAGATAAATTATACGATTAGGTTAAGAAAAAATTATCTGAGAATGCTCAGAATCCTAAGTTTAAGTATTTAGACTAGAGTGTGATGGTCTTTTCCATTACAATGGAAGGATGTATGTCTTAAATCAAGAGAATTTGTAGAGCATAATGTTAAAATAATTGCATAATGCCATATATTAAGGACATCTAAGAGTAACCAAGCTCATGGCTAAGCTTAGACCACTATATTTTTGAAAGGGAATCAATAAATATGTATTAGACTTTGTGTCACATTATCTAGAATGTTAGTGATTGAAAGGTGAACGTGTACATCCACCTAGATTGTTATATTTGCATGATATATCAGAATGGAAGTGGTAGGTGATTAGTATGGACTTTGTCTAAGGGTTATTATTGTCATGGAATAGTCACAATGTGATCTTGGTTATAGTTGATAAGCTAACCAAGGTATCTCATTTTATGCCAATTAATTTGATAGATGATGCACCTACTCTTACAAAAATATTTGTAAGGAAGTGTATCAATTGCATAGATTTATAGAGAAGATGATTTTGGATTATGACTCGAAGATGACTTCTAAATTTTTGGTAGCTCTAAATTTAGATTTGGGTATGCAATTAAACTTTAGCACTACATATCACCCAAAGACTGATGGACAACTGAGTGATTTAATCAGGTGTTAGAGGATCTCTATATATATTTCATGGATCAACAGTACAAGTGAGAGTATTATCTTTCATTGGTTGAGTTTGCATATAATAACTCATAAAAATAAACTTTGAAGGTGGTTCTATTTGAATCATTGTATGGAAGAAGGTATAGGACACCAATAAATTGGGATAGGTTATAAGATAGAATAGTCTTTGGACTTGAGACACTTTCAGAAATAGAAGATCAAGTCAAAACAATCATGCAGAGATTAATCAAGGCCAATAATAAGTAGAAGAGTTATGATGATCTAAAGAGAATAGAAAGGTAATTTTTAGTAAGTGATAAATTTTTCTTTTGTATTAAGCCACAAAAGAGCTTGATTAAGTTTATAAAGTCATCAAAACTTTCACTAAAATATGTGGGACCCTTTGAAGCTTTAGAAGTGGTCAATCCTATAGTTTATAGGCTTACATTGCCACCAGCCCTAGCTTTATTGGATAATACCTTCCATGTTCATTATCTTAAGAAGTATATATCTTATCCTTCACATGTGTTGGGTTGAAATGCTTTACAAGTTATGGATACTAGGGTGGTCACGGTAAAACCAATTAGAGTATTTAACACTCATAAACTTCATTTGCATAATAGAGAGATGTCATAGTACAAGGTCTTGTGGGATCAATACTCTGAGGATAGTGTTACTTGGGAGGATTATGATGAATTCTATAGATGATTTTCACATTTATTTTCTTGATTTGATACGTCATACTATTTTATCTTTATGTTGAATAATATTTTAATTTAGAACTTATATTTGAATAAGTGTCATCAAGATGATGATCAACTTTGGGGGGGGAGGATAATGCATCCTGATTCCTCACTAAGAAAACTTACGTGATTATCTATAGATATTTATAGTTATTAACTAAGTTGTAAGCCTTATGCTATTATGGGATAGTTGTATGTTGCTTTGGTTTCATTATTTGATTACTATGAGTTTACTTGTATTGTATATCATTTAAATTGTGATCATGTTGATTCATTATTTCAACAATATTTTATGATATATATGTCATGATGTTATGGAATAACTATATTCTTGTCTTGAGTTAGACACATAAGAGATTCATCCATCAAAACATGATGAAGAGAGAGCATCATTAGAGAGGGTGACATAGATGATTGTGTTGGGGGATGATAGAGGAATGACTAGAACTCATGTACACACCATATTAGATAGTACATGTTATATGTATTATTTGAATTGTTAGCATTAATACATTATCTATGTTATATGTATTTAGATAATTGCATATGTATGTGTTAGTTTATATTTATGCTTAGGTGAACTAATCTCATGTAATTATGTTATGGTACTATGTGCTTGTGTCATGTTATGGAATTCATTATCATTAATTTTTTTTCAAGAACATTGGCAAGTTATCTTTATGATACTTCAGAAATGCTAATTACTATTGAAAAGGCATAGATAGTCTACGGAACATGATTTACCATTTTTTAGATAAAAGAATATTATTTACTTTATATTTTCTAGTAATTTATTATGAAAATTTATTGATTATCTATTATTAAGTCATATTTTTTTGAGATCAATACCAAGGTTCAATGGGTCCCTTGCCCTATATTAAAAAAAGTAAAGTTTTACAAAATAACCAGAACATAGCCAAGCAAAAACACCATGGCCAAAAAATAACCAAATACACCAACTGACCAAAAATCAATAGAAAAGATTAAATAATAGCTCATACAAATACCTAAATACCAACAATAGCAACAAAGCCTTCAGTTAGCAGTAAAATAGTCTACAAGATTGACTGTCTTGCCTTTTTTACCTTTCTTCTTTTTAACCTCTTGCCAAGATCCTTGTTCAAAGTTCACTACAACCAATTACTTATGATAATTCTAAATTTTTGAGTCAATCTTTGCATGTATATCTTTGTCTGAATCTAATCTTTCTAATTCATGTCCTCTCTTCACTCCCCTTACTGTATTTTTTAAGGGAGGTATATGAACTTTCTCTATTGTCCCTACAAATAACTTAGTTTATTTATGAGATACACATTGTTCTTCTTTCTCTGTCTCCAAATTCTACATTTTCTTGTGTTTTCAATTCTCAAAAACATTCTTTAGCAACCATTGTCAGATTTGGAGCGCTCCATTTTCTTGAGGTTGACTTCTCCCACTTTTTATTTCATAATTTGAAATGCCCCTGAGGATAAGAAGCATAAATATGCCCTGGTGCTTTGCAATTTCAGCATTTGAATGTTGTATTCTCATAATCTAAAGCTTGAACATGAATATTTTTACCATATTTCAAAATAATTTTCTTTGGAACCCCTTTGCTCAAGTCAATCTCTACACAAATTTTTGTAAAATTACATAGGCCTATAGCTACCCTCTCATGATAAATATTTAGAAATGACCCCAAAGTATTACCTATTTACTTATATGCATGCCAAAATGCAAAGGTAAATTAGGGAATTAAACCCACACTAGCATCTTTATCATAGAGAGAGAGTTTGGATCAAACTCTGGAAACCAAAGAGTGATGAACAAACCTACATTACCCTAAAACCAAGGGCCCTCTGATAGACACTTATGATAATACTTATCATCATTGAAATGAACAATAAAAAACCTTTAGAGCATAAGGAAATATCACATTGGGTTGACTAATTCACATAGACCCACTGATATAAGGTAGTTGAAGAAGGCCACAAGCCATTAAATGTATAGATAACTTCATCCTTAATCAAAGTATGAAAATACCCATCCACTTCTTGATTTAAAACCTCCATTGAAGGGATCTCCTTCACTTGTTATACAATATAGGCTTGAGGTGGTGGAGGGATTTTCATAGGATTTGACTTGGAAGCAACATTTTTGATGACTTCTTTGAAAGTTAAAGGTTTGGAAGAGGAAGCTTGATTTTTTTCCTTTCACACCTCCTTTCAATCTTGATGCCATGAAGATGAGCAAGTCTTTACCTAGTGGATATAAAATTATTAGAAGGTGATCTTGTAATTATTTACCCTATTACACTAGGCATTGAAAATCATCAGGACACTTAAATAAACCACCAGACTCTATTTTAAATTTTTCACTAGGTTTGACCCTTTAACCTAGCTACAAATTATTTTACCTAAAATGGATTTGATCAAGATTTGAAACATTGGGTTAACCTCATTTTTGCCCTGTTAAGTATCTAATGCTCCCCTAGTTATAATAGTGTCTTCCTCAATAGCCTTAGATCTTAAAAATTCCTTCTTTGGAGTTTTGGTTTGTTGTAACATTTTTTCAAACAATTCACCTACATCATCCAACTTATCATACTTGCCATTATCCTCCAAAGCCTAGTCAAAGGCAATCTAGGCTTGAACGCTTCCATAAGAGAGAAGAGCATTGGAGACAAATCGATCAATAGAGATCTTATTTTGGACATGAGGCCTATGGTACCTATCTAGACTACCATCACTCCGTGCATCCTCCCTTATTTTTTGATGACAAAATTAGCCATCTAATGTCACGAACCCTCAACCTGTATTTTGATTCTCTGGCTACCAATCTACAAGTAGCATCTCCATTCATCCTTAACACCACAACCCCATTATAACTTGATTAAAATTATTAAAGTCTCTCTACTTTTGTAGGAGGGTCATCCTAAGCAGTGATGGTGGAAATCACTAGATAATCATACCTGATGCATTCCCTTGAGGTAGTCACCATAGCCTCCTCTATATCATTTGTCATGATAGATGTTATAAGCTTTGTGTTCTTTAAATACTCACTGTGTAGAAACACAAATCACTCCCCAAAGCTTGGCTCTACCATACACCTTAACTTCATCCATGAAATCTCAAAATACTCCTTTAGATCAATGAGTGTGACATTTGCATGATTTTCTAGGGCTTTGACAATATTGGCACCTATGATTTTGCCTCCCATAATGACCATGCACTGCTTTTGTACTGCTACCATGATCACAATCCCTTATTCAATTTTTTACTCATTGGTTTATTAAGTCATATTATTAATAAGAATAGGAAAAGTGAATAAAATGATTGTAATGTATTGTGTTATAATTAACAATTTTAATGGATTTTTATAAATAGAAAATAAAATGAATAAAGTAATAAGTAAGAAAATTATATATTTATGAAAAAAAGTGAAACAAAAAAAGAGGCTAATGCTTTAAAAAAAAGGCAGCTTTGATAAGAATAGAAAAAATGAAAAAAAAAAAAAAAAGAAAGAAAGATAAAAGTCATTCAATGAATAAAAGATAACGGGGAGGGGGGTGAATTTGGAAAATAAAAATATAGAAAAGCATAGGAGAGTTGAAGAGAGGAAGAGAAGAGAAGGCAATGCTTAAATAGAAGGAGCAACAAGACATTTTTGACATGTAGGTGATGCCTTTAAAATTTGTGTGAATTTTTGTGTTTGACCTCTACAAAGCCAATATAATCCAAATGTATTTCTAATAGATTATACATCTAGCTATATAAATATCTATGCTTAGATTTATATTATAAGGATACATTGACTAAAGCGAATAAATTATTTAGTTTCATTATAATTTATGTGCTTTAATAATGAATTTATTTGATTGAAATGTTTAACATTCCAAATTAAATCATCAACTTCTCACTATGTTGGTAGAGGAACTATTCTCTTTCCTCCCTCTCCACATCTTCCATTACAAATTTTAAATACTAATTCTCTAGCCTTACATAGATCTCTGATGCTTGTGGACTTCAACCCTCTAACTGTAATGAATCATCTTACCTTATTGAAATCACCCCACTATTACATAGATGTATGAAATAAGGACATAAGGTGCACCCTTTGTAAGATTTAACTCAAAATCTAAGTATTGCTAAAAATAGGACTGTGTATAAGAAAACAAACATGTGTATTATGATCATTAGGATAACAAACTATATATGTATGTAGCGATCTAATATGGTTGTATAACAATCTAATGACAATCTAAATTAGTTGTAAAATGATCTATTTGAGTATAGAATGTATAATGAATCAATGTAAAATTTATAACAACTCCAAGAAATCAAAATATGTAAATACAATGATTTATATATAGTGGTATGCATAACACATAGTGGTGGGTGTGTGTGTGTGTGTGTGTGTGTGTGTGTGTGTGTGTGTGTGTGTGTGTGTGTGTGTGTGTGTGTATTGAGCTAAGTTAGATATAAAATGAACAATTAAATGGATAGTGATTTATATTTATGCATTCTTATATATCTTTATATTTAATTCTTGAAACATTAAACCTAGTGGGATATATGTATAGTAATAATTATTGTATAGCGATTTCTATTCTTGAAACTATAAATATGTATAGTGATTTAAATATGAAACCTGAGAATAAGTTAATTTGCAGAGTATATGGTAAAGTGCAATATACGATATGTATATAGTGATTTTCATATATACATATATATATGCATACATACATACATATATATATATATATGCATACATATATATATATATATATATATATATATATATATATATAATGTCAATAATAATTGAAACCAATGATTTATATCTTTATACATTCTTTATATCCTTATACCTTTATAACTATATATATTTAGATATATTACAATTTATATCTTATGATATGTAGCATTTTATAAATGGCGAACTACATATGGGGTGATCTAAGTATGATATGAAACAAACAACCACTATTATTATATAATGTATAGACCACTTTATCCATATTATATGTTGTTATATTTTATTACATGTAACTAGAGAGAATCTGAAATTATGTTGTATACACCAAGTAGAAGTTTGGATGTATAAAAGTTTATGGGAATCATAAAAAATATTTAACTTTTGAATCAACTAAAATATGAAGTAAATCCATATTATGTTGTATATATGGAACTATATAATCTAGTACTCTTAATTATAAAAACCATAACTATCAGAGATGATAAATAATAAACTTATACTCTGAACTATGTAATAATCACTAGTCTTTGAATTATATATCATGATTTGTATTTTAATATTATAATGTCATAAGTAATGATATTAATATATTAGGGTATCTTGTTATGTTGTATTTATTATACATGTTATCTTGTTTTGGTCATGATAAGTGGCACCTACACACTATGTGATAATATTTCTAGCTCTAAAAATACATGTGCTCCAGTTTCTAATTAGTTATATAAAAAATATCTATATAATGTTGTGTACATATATCTAGTTCATATCAAGAATATATTTAGTATGAATATTTGCCCATTATAAATAATAATAAGTCATAAGGGAAAGTAAATTGTAACTATATGAATGTAGTCTATTACAATATAACAAATTATTAAAACAAAAGTTTATGTGTTCATGAGAAATATGACTTCCTTTGTCATGACTGGCTGTTTGTAACAGAGTAGTTACCCATATGAACAATGCATTGTGTTATTATTGTTCTTCATAGAATGTTTTATATTTGAATATGTTTATGAGTATTAGAAATATGTAGATAAAATTTAGATTATACTCAGATGGTATGAATTGTATATGACATGCTTATTATTTATGTGGTAAATAATATAAAGGAGATTCATTCATATGTTTAATGGAATAAATGTATGCATTTTGATTATTCCTATATTTAGCATGTTTTATGCCTTCTAGTAGGAAGTAATCTATATGAATTTGTTGGTTTTATTTATATTAACCAAATCTTGTATTGTTGGTAATAAGTAGTGAGATAGACTTCACTAGCTTACTAGCATCACCAATACCAAATTAAGGTGATCCGATCAAATGGTGTGTATGAATTTGACTGATCTTAGAGATCAATAACTATTGAAAATTTTGACCAAAGTAATGTTATTTATACATTGGCATTTCATGTGTATGATTTACAAGTTTGTGTGATATTATGTTAGAATAGATTTCTTTATTTTACACTTCATGTTCTTAGAAATCATACAACACATGGGTATTATCTTGTCTCTATGGATCCCCACACCATCATTATATGCTCATATATGTAGGGAGGGACATTCTCTCATGAGGGATTATGCAAGGGATCGATAGTCCATGGTTGATGTGGAAACGTGCTCAGATGATGGTCTCCTTCCCCACAATAGTACTTATTTCGAGACCACTTGAGATTGCCATAGATACTAAAGTTTGAGGAACTCATGATCCATGCAGCCTTTTATCTTATTTCTTGTATTTATATTTATTATTATTAAAATATCATACCTGATGAAATGTAATTATTTTCTTATTTTACCATGATAGTAAAGGATGTATGTTTGCACTAGCCATGCTAAAAATCTATAATTAATTTCTATATTCAATTATGTTTTGTTTCATATGATGCTAGTGATTAGTAATAGGTAGTTGTTAAATGTTCATTTTATATTTAATATATTTTGTGTGTTTTAGATGGATCATTAATTAGATTCTCATGGTGAATTATAATAAAAACATGTGTTGATGAAATAAAAAATATGTTATTCTAAGTGGATCCTTGTGGGGATGTTACAATGTCTTGGAGAAGGACTTATATATGTTGGAGTATTTTCCCAATAAGGACTTAACCAATTAGACTCGATGAGAACTTGATTTTTATATGGATATATATAATGAAGAATGTCATTGTGAACTACCTTTGAATAGTACTATTTTGGCATCAAGAGAGACTGAGCTCCCTAATACATTTTATTTGGATTCCCAACAGTGCGCATCGACTCAAGAAAACACAACCCTTCTAAAGTTTGCTCATGAAGTGACAAGGTAGAATGCCTTGTAAGATTTTTATGTGAAATAACTTAAACAAAAGAATCAAGATGTCATTGATTTATTTCACAAGTGCTCAGAATGAATAAAACTTTAAGAGGACTTAGAATAGCTCAAGCACTAATTATAAATAATGATGTTAAGAATGAAGACTCTATCACTCTTTAAGTCAATTTTATAGCAGGAGTCAGCCCTTATTGATGGAGTTCCTCTTGAACATGAGGCTATTAATAAATTGGGGACCCTAGTGGAGTTGTTATTGAAAAGATTTAAAGACTAGTAAAATCCTTAATGTGATCAGACTTGGATAATAGAGTAGTTCACTAAGGCCATTAAAGTTTGTAAGAGATTTTTTACTAGAGTTGGTGATATGGTTCCCATCATTGATGGGTTGTTTATCAAACCAGAATGGTCTACAAAAATCTTGGAAGTAAGGCTTCATGTAGAATAGCTTCAATGTAAAAAATTGGTTGAGAATACACTAAAATAAAGGATAGAGATGAGCATGCCAAATAATTTTAAGATGTGAAGGCCCTTAAAAATAAAATAAGCACTCATCATCAAGAGTTGAACACTAGTTTTAGAACACTCTAGGATAGGTTTTGATGGAGGTTACTTCACTTGAGGACATTCATAAGGATGATTCTACATCACTTAAGCATTTGGCCATTTAAGTGGGTGACTTCTTGTAACAATTCGAAGAGACTAAGGAAATCAAGGAATAAGTGGAAGAAATCATTTCTAAGCTCCAAATTGCATTGAATCATTAGGAAGAATTGAATCATCAAGTTGAGCACATATGACCTAAGTTTTTGATGTCAGAGGGACTTGAAGATAATTCATATTCTAGAATGAACTATTGGCTTAGTGTGGGGTGATGTTGGGCCCTCAATTTTATATCTACTTTTTTCTAAATACTTTTTGGAGTTCTTGGTGGCATGGAAGACCATGGCACAGAAGAGACATGATGCCAAAGATTGTGAAATGGAAGAAGTAAGTCACATGGAGTAAGGAAACATGAAACAAAGAGGATTCAATAATTTAGGACTCGGACATTAGTGAAAGACTTGGGCAAGGGTGCAAAAAGCAAAGATGGTTAGGGAATTGTTTGATCAAACATCAGAGAAGAATAGTCAAGCATGAATCTAGCACTAGTATACAAGAATATTGGTGCATGGTGATGAGGATCTAGCATAAAAATAACATATAGGGGAAGTTAGGCTTGGGTTTTTATAAATTTAATGTAATGGCTTTGCATAACTCATTTTTGTTAATAGTCATTGATGAGACATATTTTTGTAATTAATTCTATAACTGAATAGTCAAGAAATAACCATGGATAAATACCCCCTAATTTTACTTGGTATTGATTAAATATTTTAATATTGATGCTATCATAATTCTATAATATAATATTTAACCAATATTTGTAATTAATTCTTACAACTTCAATTTTAATATTTTAATATTGAAGTTGTCATACTTAAATTTTAATATTTGAATGTAATGAGAGGAACCTTTTGGGTTGATGAAATACTTATGTAATCTATTTATGAAAATAATGGAATTATTACTATTTTGTTCTCAGTTTGTGCCTAACTTATTTTTTTGTGATTATTAAGTAGGGAGTGAATGAAAATTTAAGAGTTATACATGAAACAAAGTTTGAATCTATAAATAAGTTCCTATTTGACCACCCTAGCTTAAAAAACTAGATGAATACATTGTCATGTGACAAAAATAATGGGAACCATTCCTAAGATGCATGCTTTGGGTGAAGGTATGAGAGATTTTTCTTTCATGATATGTCAACATGTTATCATGTTGGAACTCTTATTCTCTTATGTGCACGACTAGGAAAAGACATGCTAGTCTAAAGGAAAATATCCCAACACTCATGAAGTACACATGGCCTATTAATAAGCCTACATATAGGCTAAATCCCAATATGAAGCTTAGAGTTAAGGCTAAAATTGATCACATGTAAGAAGAAAAGATTATCCATATAGTAAAAAAGCTAGAATGGGTAAGTCCAATGGTGGTGTAACCTAAAAAATTATGAGAAATCAAAGCCTATGGGGACTATAGGGAATTTAATGATGCTTGGGTAAATGACCCATTTATAATTCAATTTACAAATGAGGTTATAGAGTTAGTCATATGGAATGAAGTATATTCCTTCAAAGTTGGATCTAGTGGCTATCACCAAATACCTAAAATAATTGATGATCAGGATAAAAATACATTTTTAGTAGAAAGGAGATCATTTGCATACAAGGTAATTCCTTTTGGTCTCAATAATGCTCACATTATTTTCTCTAGGGGTTCAAAGATTTCATCCATGACTTCTTGGAAGTCTATATTAATTATTGGGTTGTATTATCTTTATTTAAAGAACACTTATCCAAGTTGTGACATGTGTTGGGGATCCTTTCATCTACTATCATGATCTAGTCATCACGAGGTTGCTTCACTCCACCTATCTGTATGGTTCTATTCTAGATCAAATAGATAGGTTGAGCCCTTGATTTAGAAATAACAACATGAACTAAATGTCCTATCTAAGCTAAATAATTTACTTTGAAGAGCCCTAAAAATTATTATTGAGATCAGATTAGACAATTTAAAACCATGAAACACTTTGTTTCCATTGAGGTTATAGATACAAACTCATGTTAGAACATTTTCAAGCTTTGCACATTGTGTTGAATTTTAAAAAAATGTTTGTTCTTTACACTATTTAGTGTTCTCTTGGGCCACATAGTGTGCAACAATGGGATTTTAGTTGATCAAGATAAAATCATAGTCATTGTGAGTATGTTACCTTCTAAAATATCTACTGAAGAAAGATCCTTCCTTAGACATATAGATTATTATCATAAGTTCATCAAAGGGTACATAACTATATATGTGCCAATGGAAATATTATTATGCCAAGATATAAAATTTGAGTAGACTACTGAGTTTTAGGTATATTTTATGAATTTTAAATATAGGTTGTTAAAAATTCCCATATTAGTGTTCCTTGATTGGATTAATCCATTTCATGTGCACATGGACACTTCAAGAACCGTATTTTGAGTTGTATTGGTTTAACCAAGAGATAGAGGTTTGGATCACCCCATTCACTTCACAAGCACCAAAGTATTAACAACAAAAATTTAATTACAATAAAATAGAGTGATATGCCTTAGCTATGGTGTTTGTGCTTCAAAAATTTAGGCACTATCTTTTAGCCACACATTTGAGTTATTTATAGATCACTAGGCTCTATGATACTTATTAAATAAGGCTATGTTAGGTAGAATGATATCCAAAGTGATTAATGTTATTCCAATAATTTAAATTTAAGATCAATGTGAAAATAGGAAGATAAAATGTTGGACTAGATCATCTTATCCAAATAAGGAATGATGAGGAGCTAAAAGAATCACAAGATGAGTCACTAGATGTGAACTTATTCAGAGTCTCCATGGTTCCATAAAATATAGAAGACATAACCAATTTCTTGGGAGAAGGGGTTTGCCTACACATTACATAAAAAATAAAAATAAAAAAATTGATTGATCACATGATCCATACCTTTCAGTATTTTCAATGAATATCTATATAAAATGGGTAAAGATGATGTGCTTGGCAGAGCAACCTTAGAGCATGAAAGACCATAATTGCTAGAAGAAACACATTAGGGAATTTAGGAGGAAACTTTACAAGTAAAATAATTGTGAGGGTAATAGTATAGAGTGGTATGTGGTGGCCTACCTTGTTTTTAGATGTGCATAGAGTCTCAAAGCATTGTAAAATTTGTCAAAGAAAAGGAAGGCCAAATCAAAAGGATGAAATTCCTTTGAATCAATGTTATAAATGAAACCTTTGAGTAATGGGGATTGACTTTGTATGACCTATTAATCCACAAAAAAAACATGGTCATATAAGGTATATAATTATTGAAATTTATTACTTCATAAATGGGTAGAATTTGTTGAAAAATTAAGTTGTAAAACAAGAGACGTAACCAAGTTTTTTATGAGAATATCATTACCAGGTTTGGGCATGCAAAAGCATATAACAAAGTAGTTTAAAATATGATTACAAAAATATACAATGTTTATGGAGATAATTGGGAGGATTGAATTCCTATGATCCTATGGGCATATATGACTAATTATAAATGTGTGATAGGGTTCACTCCTTTCTAGTTATTTTATGGAATAGAAGTAGTTATGCTTATCGAATATATAGTTCTAAGTCTGTGAGTCACATTGATAATACAATTAGGAGATTAGGATTAACTTTAATCAAGGCTGTTATATATAACTCACATGAAAGAAACTCAGCAAAGAATGAGTTAGACACAAGATATAAGTAATTAGAGTTAAAAATCATGGCATAATCATAATCTATGATCTAAATATTTTTATCCAAAGTAGAAAATATTATTATATGATAGAAAATTTTGAGCACATCCAAGTAAACTATGTATTTAGTTGAAAGGATCATATGCCATCCATGAAGTATCATGACAAGGAATAATATAAATAATGGGCCTTCAAAGAACCATTCTTCTGGGGCATGTGAATGGTTTTAGGCTTAATCCTTACTTATAATGATCTTTATTAATCTCATGTTGAAAATTGAGTGGGTGTGGAGTAGCCCCATGTAGTTAGGTTTTTTATTTCATTTATGGTTTTCTTGTATTTTTGTAGGTTTGTATTGTAGTTGTGTATAGTGTGATCTATATATCATAGGCTATTCAAACATAATTTTAAAATTTAATGTTTTATAGCATTAAAGGAAAGAAAAAAATAAGAAATTAACAATATGAAGAGAAGTCAACATGAGGTTAACATGGTATCGAGTAATTAAGTCTAGGAATGAAGTGGTGCCAAAAAGGGTATAGTGGATAGGTAACTAATGGTCATTCAAAAAGTGATTAATGATAAAGTAATTCAAATATTACATCTTTCCAAAGGTATATCAAAATGTTAAACTTAGGTTATGTATAATAAAGGAAAGTTTTAGAAGAAGAAGGGTGACACGTCACATCAAAGAAATCCATAAGCAAAAGAAACAAGTCTTTTCAATGAAGTAGAAAGATCACATCACAATAACTGATGATATTTAAATCAATAGTATAAATTCATGAACACAAATTAGTCTAATTCAATGTAAAGTGCCAGATGTATGGAGTGAATCAAAGTTATATAAATGAAATGCATACAAAGCACAACACATATCAAACCATTAGAGCACATGAGACTTTTACAATCTGAGCCTTAGTTATCTACCTGAGCATAAAACCTTCCAAGTTTGTAACACATCATAACAAATATGATTCAATTAGATCTAATCTTACCATTGAATGACACATAAAAGGAGGAAATGGGAATAGGGTTAGCATTATGAAAGATAAGGTTTGATTCACTCCATATATCTGACCCATTTGGTTTTGTTGATACATCAAAGACTATATTATTTGGCCTTGATCCCACTTTTTTTGTGTGACCTAGAGCCCTAACTATGTAAAATCAATTATGAAGGTCAGATGTTGAATGATTGATCAAGATGTTAACTTATAGGTAGCTAGATAATGTGGTGATGACACTGTTAAGTTGATATAATGAGGGGGAAATGCACTTGTCCAAGGATGTGACCATACACATTAACATAACAATAATGGTAAGAGCAACAATACTTCTTGTGCCAAGAAAATCTATTCTTCCATATAAAACCAAGACCCATACTATTCACTCAAACATAAGGGATAATTATGCCAAAGGATCTATGGGAATCCCCCTTAACTCACTAAAATATGTGGCATTGCAAGTTTTCTTCAACAACATTTCATGAAAATTTTAGTAGACCATCAGGAATGCCTACCAAGTAACAAAATGGGTAATTGACATTACCTATCGAATGATCTGGCTTAACCAATAATTTCAATTGACCAAAGTACCTATTAGTTGAGTTGATTTACAATATGTAAAATATTGTTTTAGATGAATCACGCTCTGATTTACTCAATATAAGTCTCCTAATAGTCCTATTATAATGGATGGATATTTTTGTCAGGTATCTACCTTATAGAATTAGGCTTAGACTAGAACAAGGAAATAATATGCATAGTTAGTTTGATTCAATAAATAGTGGTTTTAAGTGTAGGTGTTCATAGCATCACACCTTAGGGTTCCCATAAATGTGATACAATACCTTTTACCCCATGCAGAGATCACCAAACTTCATGATGGAGTGCATATGAGACTTCATGGATTTGCTAAAGAATCACATGTCCCGTTGTCATTCTTCATCACCATGTTGGACATGTAAGTAGAGGTTCTGAGTCAACAAGATTTATAGGTAAGAACAGTGACACCTATGTCTTTTATGTCCAATAAAGCACAACATCTAGTGGTGTATTCATAATTGGAAGTGGAAGAACAATAACAAGCACCACCTCAAACATCAACAACCCCATTAGAGGCTGCTAAGGGGAAAATAAAGGCATTGATGCAAAGGAAAATAGCACCTCCACTAAATAGGAAGACTCTTAGAACCAACTCTTGGGTCAGTGACATAAATGTGTCAAATATTGTTGTGGATTATGATCTCACACAACTTAGTATCACTAAGGAGTAATTTTACAAGTATATGTTAGAAGACATAAGCACAAATCTATATGAGGAGGAAGAAGAAAAATATTTTTCTTATATAAATTAGTGCACACTTTCCAAGTTTTCTAAAATGTCCAAAAAAATCTAATGGTTGATATCCCCACACCTCTAGTATCAATCATAGTAGACATTGTCACGAATGAAGAAGAGAGCAAACACATAATGAAAAGCATCTTCCAACGCACATTAGGAGAAGGATAATTTGCATGACAAGCTGTGTAGTCACAACTAGAGGCATAATAATAATCAAGCCCTCAATAACTAATAATATGAAAACTTATAATTCACACAACACGAATGATCTCTCATTCCATTATAGAATGCATGGTCTCATTTACCTCACCACAAGTGGTGGATGAGATTGAGTTTGAGGAAGAAAAATTTATGGATAAATAACCTACTATGATGGTCTATATCTATAAATACTTGAAGAAGGTTCTCATTCCACCTCCTTGCATAAAGGCATCAATAAGTCACTATATAATGGTAATGTCCTCTCCCTCATCTTGACCTCATAATTCAACCCTTTTACCCCCTCCATCCTCCCATTAACTATATCATATTTAGAAAGAGGACATTACAACACAAGATTAAGCTATGTAGCCCCCAAAAAAATAAGAGAAGGATTAGAAAGAATAGAAAAGGGTTAGAAAATAAGAGAAGAAAAATAATAAGCAAGAAGAAAAATAAGAATCAAGAAGAAGATAAGTGCAAGACCTAAGAAGAATAATAAGATGAATGAAAATAAAAAGATGCAAAGGAAAAGAATAAGGAGAAAAAAATTGTTGTGAAGAAGAAGAAATAGGAAGAATAAGAATTTGAAAAAAAGAACAAGAACAAGCAAATAAGCTAGTGCAGGAGGAGCAAAGAAAAAACTCTAAGGCTGACACAAGAGATAAAGAAATGTAGGAGAAAAAGAGTGAAGCCCTATGAAATCCATAAGAGAAAAAACAAAATTACAAAGAGAAAATTGCCAAGGACATTGTGTAGTAAGTAGAGAAAACATCAAAGTCACATGCAAAAGCAAATATCAAAGCAAAACAAGAGTTAGAGTCAAATAATAAGGTTGAAGTTAGTCAATACTAAGAAGGCTAAATAACAAGATCAACTTGTAAATCTAGTAGTAGATTTGAAATAATAAATGATTCCTCATGCCACACAACCTTACAACACATTACAAGGCTAGAGATCAAGGATTTTTTAGTGGTGAATATTCGCTAATTCATGAATATTCTATTTTTTTTTAATTTGGCATTTGGAAATTTTGTGGGGTACCTAACAACATGGGATTGCCTAAATTATAGGGTAGAATTTAATTTTCAAGGTCGACTCACCTACTTTTTAAAATAAATTTCTTATTGTAAATGTATATCACTGAGTGAAATAAAGCCAATCTTGGGGCATTCACCACTATATATATGGTATTCACTCCTCTATGTTATTTTCTAAATTTTGTTGTCATACTTCTATAACCAATGGTCAGGTGACAGTAACTAGGTGAAAAATGACAATTAGAGGGTGATGAATGACAATAAGAAGGTGTTAGACAACTATAGGTAGTTATAGAATGACAATGTTAACTAGGGGATAGACAAGAGCTAGAAGGTTATAGATGATAGTAAGAAGGTGTCAAATGATTGCAAGCAGTTGTTAGGCAATTACATGGAGCATTTAGGCAACTATAACCAACAGTCGAGTGACTGGATTGAATAGTCAGATGCCTATGTGTAGCAGTTAGATGACTACCATTTATGTGTAGTGTTGATTTAATGGCATAATAGAAATTTTAAAAAAGTAACATGTTTTCTTATTTTAGCTAGAGGGCAAACACATGTATAAATATTAATTTATAAAATGTTATTATTTATTCATTACTATTAGGGTTCATTAATAATTAATTTATATAACCATTTTGCATGCAAAATCTAATGATAATACAATTGAATATATATCTCCATTGGAAGATGTACTTGGGTATGAAATACTAGACATAGGTATTGAATATTATTTGATTTTATGTTCTATTATTTAATTGCACTTTTGTAACAATTTTTATTAATAATTAGTTTACAACCATTTTGCATGCAAAACCCAATAATAATAGTTTTGAAGATATGCCTCCATTGGAAGATGTACCTAGGTATGAAATACCAGATAGAGATACTAAATATTATTTGATTTACTATTTTATTTATTTATTTTCACTTTTCTTATAATCTTTATTAATAATTAGTCGACAACTATTTTGCATGGAGAACCCAATGATAATAATTTTGAAGATATGCCTCCACTGAAAGATGTCCTTAGATATCAAATTCTAAATAGAGGTACCAAATATATATGATTTAATATTGTTAATTATTTACACTTTCATATTAAAGACCAATTTTTAATATTAATTACAAGATTTGTACCCATTTTGCAAGTAGAACCCACTGATAATCCTTTTAAAGATATGCCTCTACTGGAAGACATCCTTAGAATGAAATGCCCTCACAAAATTCAAATAAAATGGCATTGAAAGGCATCATCATGGATGTCAATAATGAGTACCCAACACCATTAGATGAGTTTTATAATCAGCCAACAAAATCTTTAATTAAAAAAAGGAGTAAAAAATATGTGCAAAATAAGAGAAGTACAAGGATAATTAGAAGGTCATTTAAGTTTGATTGGGAAGCTAGATAGCCATTTATTAAAATTTTACAACATGAAAATAGTACCAAAACACTGATAGAATGAAAATTTATAATATGCAGTTGGAAACTTGGAAAGGAACACAAAATACAACTCAAGTTGGACATAGTTAAGAAACATTATGGCAAAATATATGAGTCGATAAAAGACAAAGATAGACAGACCAAAAAAATAGTGAGATGGAAAAATGAAAAATAATGCATTCATCAATGTTAATCAAAAGAGTATTGAAATCATTAGAAGCATCAACAACCTCATTCATAAAGGAGGAACAATCATAACTCAATTTGGAAAAATTGTTCAAGTCAATCTACTTGCCAAAAGTATACAATTTTACACTTTATATCACATTCTAAAAAGAGGTAGACCAATCCCTAATTTTTTAGATTATAAGATTTTATTTCAGAATATTGGATTGTATAACATTCCTCAATCACATTGGTTAGATAACAGTGTTTTGGATATGGTAAAATGCCCTATGATGATTGAAAAGTAAGATTTGAAGGAAAAATTAAAAGCAACACGGTTTATCTCAATGTCTATTGATGAGGGAACAATAGTTGACAACACATAATGGGTTTACATACATTTTTATACATTTGATAACCATTCAAGGAAACCTCACCTATTATTTTTAAGTAAAATGAAATAAAATTGTAATGATGAGAATCTTTCTAAATTGTCTATTTATAATTTGGTAGATATTGTTGGGATGAATTATTATGATATAGCTACCAAGTTAGTATGTGTTGGTGTGAATGGTGCATTAGTAATGTAAGGGAATAAAACTAGTTTTTGTATTCACTTAAAAACAAAATTTTCCCCATATATGACTCCAATCCACTACATCGCACATAAAATGAATCTTGCTTAAAAAATTATTAGCACATTTCAAAATGTAGCAAAAGTGGAGGAGCTTATTCATGACTTACACACATACATGTCAAGCAGTCCAAAAAAGTTTTTAGAGATTTAAGAATTTGTGATTAGAGTTACTAATAGTAAAAAAATATTAAAATATGTTGATACAAGATGGATTTCCATGTATGACCCTGCATGTAGAATATTTGAAGATTATCAATCATTAATAGGTTTTATGTTTAAATATAGGATGGATGTTGACAAGACAAAAGATTTATTGTACCATTTAACAAATTTTGAATCCTACTAACATTATGTGGCATTCTCCCCATGTTGAAATAAATGTATTATTTGATGAAACATTCAAAATAGATATCAATATATATTGTTGACTTCATATGGTTGAGGAAACATGTTTGTCAATCTCTTGATATATTATACTACTCAAATGAAAGTTTCAAGGGACCAATATTTGATAGTTGATAAATTTTAACAGATATTAAAGACCCTAAAAACTATTTTATATTCAAAATTAATGATCATCTTTATATTGTATTTAATGGAAAGGAGATACCACCACACACTTTCCAAAGACTAACTCATGTGGCTGGAGCAAAAATTATAGAAGTACCTATATCACAGTTTCTATATGATAATATCATAGAGAGAGAGCTGAATTAAATTAAGTAACATTTCAAAAAGCTTATCTAATGAAATTTGAGATTGATTTCAAAGGGATGAGTTGCTTAAATCCATGGGAGTAGTGAATCTTATATTTTAGAATAATTTACAGGGTAAAAAAATAATAGATAATTTATTTATCAAATACATGGGTACTCTAATTAATCATTTTATGAAGTTTGTATAAATTGATAGAGTTGATGTTGAGGGTATTTTTCAAAAGGATTTACTAAAAAAATATTCAACAAATTTTGGAATTACAATGTTTGAACAATATCTGACCTTAGTTGAACCAATAAAAATAGGTGTTATTAAAAGGCTATTCAAGAAACTACATATCCTAGTAGTGTTCTACAAGAAAGAATTAATGAATATTTTTGATTATATGAATTGTGAAAAACAATGATTTTGGGGTTATTTTAAGATGAAATGGTATTTAGTACATTATCTTTTCTCAAATCCAAACTTCATAATAGATTGGATAAAAATCTTGATATATATTTGAGCTCTTATGTTTTAGGTTATGCAGTGAATGAGTTTCCATATGAAAGATAAATTTTAATTTGGAATTCTCTTAATGAAATAAGAGGAGTCACTAATAGAACAAGTAAAGAAGATATTGAAAAAATCACTGAGATAGTACATACAAGTGTCAACTATGAAGCAGTATTGCAAAAGGGTTGCTCTAGCTACCTGAGTTTTAATTTTTATGTATTTCAAATATTACTTGAATTAAATTTTGTTGTGATAAATTTCTATTGTTTACTAAATAATATTTTCTCTTTTTAATTCATAAATAAATTATGTATTCAATTAGTTTTGTATGTTCAATTATGTTGTTTATGAATGGCTTAATTATTTTCTTTACCAATAGTATGTATCATACAGTGTACCTAAATTAATTTAAAAAAAATCATTACTTTTTAAGATAATAGCTAACACCATCAATTACAAGTCATATAACAAAGTAAGAATCCAATGCATATTCTAAAATCCATATGTTAGTTTGTGATCCATGAGGTCTAAAGTTTGGATGATTTTAGAGTGTGGTTAGATGATTATGCTATATAGTCAGACAAATATAGGATGTAGTCAAAAGATTGTGCCATGTAATTAGATGACTGTAGGATGGGACAACTACATCATTCATTCAGATGAATGCATTGTGTAATTAGATTACTACATCATGTAATTATATGAATATAGAACATTGTTAGGTGATTGTAGAGTGCCATTAGACAACTTTAGGGTGTACTCAGATGATTGCATTATGTTGCATGCAATTAGAAACCTCCATTATACACTATATAGTCAGAAGCTTCTTGGTATTTCACTCACCACATGCTACCTCCTAATTCACATACACTATTATATGCCTTCCAACTTGATTCTCCACCATTTTGAAACTAATTTGCTTAATGACCTCCAAGTTTTTTTAATATAGGCCACTATAATTTTCTCTACTCAAGATTAGTGTTGAGAGGCACATAAGAAGAGGCATCATAGGGTAAACCTCAAATAACCAACCAATGATTGTGTGAAGTTCAAGGCCCACCCATGTGATGAATAAGACTCACACTCCCAGTTGTTTAAATTAGACACTAGGTAACCCCAGCTACAACTACTATGACTTCTTTTACTTTAAACACAATAAGTTAGGAGGCATCACTTGATGTGACCTAGCTAACATTGATAATGTAAATTGAGGGAGAGGGTGCATTTCAAGAGTTCATTATGTAAAATTCTCTTGATATGGAGCATAAAAACCTCCAACTAAGGGAGGAAAACATATATTTTCATGATCAGTTGGCCAAGGCTCATGTGATCATCGATGATTCTTATCTAGTGTTGATGGTCCAAGTCTAAGAGACCAAGTAATGTCTAAAGATAAGAAAATCATAATGTTGCTTTCTCATCTCACTAATGTTTGGGTGGTTACATAGAAACATTTTTAGCTCCGAACATAAGTAGAAATTAAATCCTCTTCCAACTCTTTGAGGAATATGAGTAGGTGTTGGACACTGTTGCATAGCAATCCATTATAACTACTCAAATTATGCTTGACTAAAAATAATAGGCACATGATTCATTTAGGGAGGTGTAATATAATTTTTCAAAGGTAAACATAGCCAAAATCATCATGGAATATCAATTTTCCATGCTAGACCTCATGGATGTTGTGCTAAAGGAGTCTCTTAACTCAAGAAACTTGGTGAGGAAAAATATGACTACATAATAGAATATGATGCTTTGTAACATGTTCATTAGCATCCAAAACTAATGGTACGTAGACAAACTGGAGTAAATATCATAATAAATTCAACTAAATCTTTCATAAAATAAGGATATCAGTACCACCATGGATGATAACAATATTTAGGTAATCATGTAGTGCCAAGCTTCGCTGCATACTTTTATCAATAGGGTCCAAGATGTTTTAGCTGATTGGAAACAATTCAAGTAAGATATTTCACACCTAGATAGTTTAATTATTTCCATTATCGATAAGCCATAATTAATCCCATTATCCCATCTCACACAAGATCTACAAAATAGAGAGGTATCCAAATCAACATAGACACAATGTCCATTACCTGACTCTATATCTACCTCATCTTCAACAACCATTTTTACAACACCATTATCTTTAGGGACACCAACTTATGACACAATACCAATCACACCACCATCTTCATAGCCTCCTCTAACTTCAAAAATGCATTCCATGCCTCCTCCATCTCTTTAGGTATTTTTCAATCCCAATTTTGTAAAATATTGAATAAATTTAAAGTAGAGAAGGCCAAAAGAATTAGGTGTAGGGCTAGGATGGTTGAAAACCCATAAAGGCAGCCTCTTGGTTATGCCAATCTATTGAAAATGTATAAGGGTAGTATATTGGTATGTTTCTTTGTTAAAAAATCAAAAGGGTGATTAAGTAATGTACAAAAGGTGAAAATTGATAAATGACACCTTTAATGATTACCACAAATTATGTTTTGTAGACCAACCCCTCAAGCAATTCTACTATTTTTAGCAATAGGTACACTTCCTATAACTTTGTCTTAGGATGCGATAATTGTTTGTCTAAAAAATTGTTCGTAGCAGACTTAGGACTGTAAAATCATAGTGTAAATGCACAAGTGTATGATGTGGAATATTTGGTGCAATGTTTGTCATTTTATATGTATTTTATTTATGCATGTATTCTAAAAGATTTCAGAATGTAAAAAGACTCCTTCAAGCTTGAACTCAAAATATATAATGCAAAGTGACAAAGCTTTGGAATTTATATATATAGTGATTGATTGTAAATGAAAATTTTATTAAATATAGAGATAAGATGATTGGTTTTTTGTAAGTATTTTTGTAATTGTTTATTATGTAGTGTATACTCTATTTTGTGTACATCTAATTAATTACATAATAATAATGAATGTTTTATCTAATTTTAGTCTACATTTTTAAGAATAAACATTTAATTTTGAATCAAAGGAATACTCAATATTTCAATAATTTTGTCTACATTCTAAACTTGTATCCTACTTCACATAGAAACACACACATTAACATGTTATGATGGTTTTCTAAGATCCTCTTCTAACAATAAACCTTGAATCCTGATCTAAAACAATACAACTAAGAATACCAAAATGAACCCATATAATATAAAAAAACAACTCAGCTTCATCATTGCCTTTGAGGTTCTTCTTACAAGGAATAAGAATATATAAATTATTAAACCATCAACCACCACAAAGATGTATTCATGCCCATCACTTGAAATAGGCAAACCACCTAAAAAATCCATGTAAATACTTTCCCATGGCCTAGAAGGAATTGGTAATGGCATATACAAACCCAAATTTATTTTATCAAGCTTGATTATACTACATAATACACATCCTCTTATAAACTTGGTAACATCTATAGATGTGGATTTGATGTATTAGATGAAGATCCAACTTGTATGATCACAAATCAATTAGTATTAGAGCATCAAAACATTTAGTATCCCTCTATTGGGGGTGAGCAACTATGAATTTAAAGAAGGAATACAAAGAAGAAAATAATAAGTATTACCTTGTGATTTATCTTCTGATGAATAGATTGAAGTAGGATTGAGCTCTATTTATGAGCTAAAAGTCTTTGGCGATGCTAGTTCCTTATGGATAACATCTCTCTTTTTTCACCTTAATTGTTTTGGCTTTGGCTTGATTAGGTAATTGATAAAAGAAGAATAAAGATTCTAAGGTTATTTTGGCATAATGACCTTACAAATATTGGATCTTACTAGAGGAATTTTGGCATGGTAAGATTAGGATGAATAAGCTTTAATGATTCTTGTATAGTAAGTCTATAATAGAGAATTTTTTTGTCTAAATTGGAGGAAGAAACTCCAATTTATATACTTTTGAAATGGATGTGAACCATCAATCTTGAGATGAGGATCAAGGATTCAAAATGTCTCCTAGATCTTCATGATGAGGAACATGCGGCATGTACTAAGAGGATATGATTTTGTAAGATGATGTAAGCTTTGTAAGGAGATGAGCCTTACCATGTCATTTAAATATTAAATTGGCAAGTTGCTTGTATTATGAGGATAAATAGGAATATTGATTTGTCTATATTTGTAATATGTGCATTCCATGTAACCCCATTTAAATAAGAAGACTAGCTAATTAATTACTCTTAATTAACTAATGTAATGTGATGTGAATTTGATAGGATAAAATGTGATAATAGAAGAAATAATTATAATCAACATGAAATATTTGATTTTAAGTGTCTAAATTTTTCCCCTATTTGAGAAGGCATTGCAAGAAACTAGGCATAGTAATGTCTTTTCAAATAATCAAAAATTCCTTAAGAAGAAGTATAAATTTTAAGATAAAGAAATAATAGACAACCCATGATACCCCCTCGAGAGGAAATGCATGTATGAAAGAAATGGATGAGCTCTCGAAAGGAGAGGAATAATAATGGTGAAATTAACTCATGGACAAGATTAATACAAATGAACTAATGATTGCACACTTTTGTCATAATTGTTAATAAAAATAGAGTAAAATTGGCCTGAAGGTAGGAAGAAGTGGGAAATATGCATCCTAAAACAATCGACACACTTTAACCAGACCTAAATAAGGTAAAAATTTGTGGGCTTAGAATTAGACTAATTTTCTCTAGTAGGGAAAAATAATGGTATAAGGTCCTAAAGATGATAGTACATATATGGAAATAGATTTCCCCAATAGACCGGATGTAAACATTGATGGGTCCAAATGATTTTCCCTAATAGGGCAAATTACATTGTTAAGTGATGTAAATGGTTAACTAATTGATTATCAAGCATAACTTAAGGATTTAATCTATCACATAGATTAAAAATGAGAGGATCAATGCAAACATAGGTAAAATGGTATAATGACTTTTTTAAAATAAAGAAGCCATAAAAAACTATGCCCCTGTGAATGGTCAAAGTGATAAGATAAATGATAATATTAAGAACAAGAAAATGATTGAAGAATGGTGTAATTAGATTGGAATAATTTTAATAAAATGATCATGACTTTTTTTATATGTTATATGTATCATGAGGAGTATATAAATTATATATATGGTCTAGTTGATGGATATGCAATGAACAAGGAGATTTTACACTACAACATTATTGAGTAGTCTCCTAGATATAAATTTTTGATGTAGCACGATACAATATGCACCATGATATAAAACACCATGATGACCTAGCTATAACTTTCATAAATATTAACCCCTAATCCAATAGATAATTTAAAACAACACTGTTAGGTTGTGGAGCTAAAATCTTCATTGTTTGCAGACATGGAGGAGGTTGTTGAGTTCCAGGGATACCGACGTCGGCAGTGTAATTGACGGTAGTCAGGGGTGAACAGAAGGGCAACTGACATCAGCAGGAGTCAGCCGATGTCAGTCACCTCTAGGCAGACAGGGACTGATGTCGGTCACCTATGCGGTTCTAGAACTATTCATTGCATGAACAGTTAATTAGTTGAATAGATTGTTTGCATGTAAAGGCTATTTCGAGTCTTGAGCTGCATGTCTAATTATTGTAAATTAGAAGTCTAAGTTATTGTTTAGTCTAGGATCTATTTATAGACCCATTGGCATGTATTGTAATTAGTGCAAATAGAGGAAGGCAAGGTAGATCCTTCCATTGTAATATCATTTGAGTTGCAAGTTGTTGCAAGCTCATGGGAGATCTACATGTGTAAGTAAGATCATTTGAATTGCAGGTTGTTGCAAGTTCATGGGAGATCTACTTGAAGTACTTTGAGTACTTGTGTACTGGCAGTGTTATTGCTGACTGGTTAGAGGTGAACACCAACTCTGTATTTGAGTTGTGTGTTGGGACCATTTTTGGTAGGAGAGAGTGAACTCTTGATTGAGAATTACTGTACACTTGAGGTGTGGAAATCTTCTGAGAGGTGTGAGAAGAGGTGGCATCTTATTTATTGTATTTTCTTTCTGGATGAGTATTAATACAAGATTGTGTATTGTCTCTCGTATTCTGTCATTTGTGAATTCTAGTTACTTGTACATTCTGGTATAATTCTGTGTTTAGTTGCTTATACAAGGTAATCATATTGTACTCTTATTGAGGAGTAGGATCCTGAAAAACACACCAATGATAAAAACATGATGATAATGCTAATAAATTTCAATAAATTAACTTAAGTACACCTGTGTAACAACAAGCACCATGATGATGACCATGTTGGCACAATGGATTGAGTCAAGTAAACAACAAAAAAAGGAAATAAACAAACAAACAAATACACACACACACACACACAAAATTGAAAATAAAATCAATAGAAAGCATCTTTTTGTTTAACCAAGTCCAAATCCATGCATGAAGGCTCAATGATAATGATAAATGGATGATGCCCCTAAGCAAGGATACATGCAAGGGAAGGATAAATCTCTAGGTGGCTAAAATAATTATAACCAATAATGAATCTTCCCTAGTAGGGTAGATTTGGGAAGAACACATCCCAACAATGGTTCATGACTTAAAAGGAGTGGATTAGGGATTTTGACTATATTTAGGATAAGACAAATATTTTTGGATTTTGGGGCTTTATATCTCATTTTGAGATGTAATCCATTTTCAAATGTTTAGGTGTTTGGGGATTTATATCTCATTTTGAGATTGTAATTCATTTCCAAATGTTAGGTTTTTTGATTGTTTTGAATGTTTTTGGAAATTTTTGGGTATCTAAACTTAATGGATATTGACAAGATATAAATGGTGCTTGCTTACAAAATGGTGAGAGCATGAGTTAAATTTATTTCAAAATGGTGAGAGTTTGGGAAAGGGGTGACCGATCTAACCTCAAAAATTGAGTGTTGCCTACATAGTTCAAATGGACTTCAAGTCAATTTAGTTCCACCCATAGGGTTTTAACTTTAACCAACAACATGGTGGAAATTAGGAACGTAAAAATGGTAAAATAAATGACATAAAATTTGTCAAACATTGAATATTGGATGGATGACAATGAGGGAAATAACTAAGAATATCCAAGGACCATGTCACATGAGAACCAAATGTGTCTAGTCATCAAAGTATCATGTGAATAATAGGTCAAAATGTTTCCCAAATAGGTCTCAATATACCTTCCACTTCCATAACAAGGTCAAGATGGGAAGATTAATGGTCACAAAATGATGAGCTAGGTTGAATATGATTAAATGACTAAAATGGATAGAATAGTAATGGAATGGCAATGGTCTATAATGTAAATAGGGTTTCCCACAAGTGTCAAGGTGTTTTTAGACAACACTTAGTTACACATGATACCATAAACTTGGTTTTCATCTTGGTACTTGTCCAAGGTGACATAGGCATGGTTTTCACCATTGGAAAATTTATTTATCTTTCTCTTTTGATTTTTTATTATTTTAGCATCTCAATTTAATGAAGTATTACGAGATGCATAATGTATACCCTTTATGTCTAACCAATACCTGATCTAAATAGCTAATTTGTTTGAATCCTACTACCGATGTGAACTATACTACTGGTTTCATGATATTCGTTGGTTGTTGACTCTTCTTCCTCCAAACCTCTAGATGAGATTTCTTCATAGCCTCTAGAAAAAAGAGTGCTACTAGGAAGGGTAAATAAGGGTAAGCATGGGATGAATGGTCTAATGGGATGATGGAAAATAGGACTTGAATAAATAATAGGATTAGAATGTAATTTATAATGGTTGGAAGACAAATTAAGATTAGTATTTTCATTCATACTCAATATTGTTGATTTTGGATTGGACTTGTCTTTGGTTGTGGCAGGGCTAGCTGGTCCAATATTGACTTCAATAATATCTTCATCAAGTGATATAGAACTAATTTGCTCATTTATTGGTGCCTCAAATAAGTTTTCACCAATAAATTCATCTTTATTTTTCTAATTTGAATTATCCAATAGTGCCTTGAATAAGGTTTCACTAAAGGCTTTTGACTTTTGATTTTTATTATCATCTAGTACCTCAAACAAGGTTTTACTAGAAGATGTTGATTTTAGACTTTTATTGTCACCTAGTAACTTAAACAAGGTTTCACTAGGAAATTTATCTTTTACCTAAATGGTATCTTACTTCCCTAAAACTTTTACCACTAAAATGTCACCATGGAATAAATTCAACAATGTGTGATTATATTAGTCCCAATCAATGTTTATGGGAGGTGTAATTTCAATATAATGGCTAGGTTGATTAATGGTAAAGGTACGTGTAATGGTAATAAAAGGGGAAAATGTAACATAATTCTCATAGAGGCTACTAGGATAATTTTCATTGATGTTGAAGGAAATATTCTCAAAACCTATGTAAAATTCACAAATGATTTTAATTGGAAATGTTGGAATGTGGAGCCAATGTTGTAAAATGCATAAATATTTTATGATTTTGAATCTAATTCTAACTCAAGAGGATCTAAACCCAATGTTTATATTGATACTAAGTCTTTTCATGATGCTAAATCTGATATTGATTCCAAAATGGAACCCAACTCTGATATTGATTCTAAAATGGAACTTGATTCTGATTTAATGTTGTCCACAAGTAACTTGTTCACCTTTTGCTTGGAAATAGAGAATTTAGAATGAATAAATGTTTAGAAATTGGGAATATTTGGTAATGGATAAATAAAGTACTTTAGCTCAATAATAATAGGTACTTCAAATATGGGCTCATAAAAGATGGGTCTTGTGTTAAATAGAGGCTCTTCGTAAAATATAGGTGGATCATCTTTGTTGTCAAATAGTTGTTGATCAAATTATTCTTGTTCATGATCTATACTAGACGACATATTTGGGAGGTATGGTTAATGTATAATGGTCAATTGCATGTGTTTCAGCTATAAGACTAGTTTAGGTTTTAAAAAAATTAAAGTAAAAGTAGAGTAGTCTAGTTGTTAACTAAGTTGAGTGATTTGATCTATCATAATTTGACACAATATGGGTGATAATAGAATAGGTGGAGGATCATGAGATTCCATGACTTAGATGAACCTTGGACTAATGCCCACAAGCAAGGATACATGCAAGAGGAAATGGATTGAAAAATTTGGCCATAAAAAGGGTGGTCTTGGTATAAATTAGAATGGTCCCAAAGAAGGGAGAATTGCCATAGATATTTTTCAAATGAAATAAAGGATGGATGACATGAATTTGTCATTCCTAACTAATAGGTGCAGGAGATTGAATGAAAAGATAATAAATGGTTTGAATTATCATGTAATTTATTTAAATTTGAACTATAATGAAACAAAATTGCATTGGAATGCCACATAATCAGTTAGGTATGTGGTTCAAGATGAACTAGATTTGCCTTTAACTAGCATGCTACATAATTGGTTCATAATGGTACAAAATTGGTTTGGTACGTGGTTCAAGATGAGATGACTTTAAATTTGAATGGCTTGGCATAGAAATAGTTTGGTATATAATTTAAAGTTGAATATACCTTTGATAGACATTGAATATTCAAATTAGGTATACCAATGTAAATGTCAATTGGACTAGTTCTATCAATGTTAACTTTGGCACAGTTTAGCACATGAATTGATACTCTAGATTTGGAATTGGTATCATAATTTGACCTTGGATTGGAACTATAACTAGGTTTAGAACCAAATGGATGGAACATCGACATGGTTTAGATAAGAACTTAGATTTTTGGTCTTTATTTGGGAGGTTCGACCTTGGATACTTGACCTTATAAATAAAGAAAGGAAACTTGATTGATGAGGCATTTTTAGGACTTTAGAATGTGTAAAGATTGGTAGAAGAATTATAAATATGGTCTTGAAATGTTGAATCAAGATCCAAACTTATTTTAGATATTAATTCCTAAAAGGGGTTGATCTTGGTACAAATCAAACTAAAATTAGGAACATGGTTTATAAATTGGAACTTAGAGTTTGTAATTGGAACTTAGAGTTTGTAATTGGAACTTAAAGGGTAAATTGGAATTGACACTTAAACTTGCACTTAGGTTTTGGACTAAGTTGAATAACATAATAGAACAAGTTTTAAAATAAATTTGATGCACTTGAATTTGAAAGACGTAAGTAAACATTGGAACTTGGACCAAGTCAAGGTTTTGACTCAATTTTGGTAATGTAACGATACAAATTAGAATAAATAGGATAGGTATTAGAATAATGTTACTAACTTTATTTGCATGAAATTTTGATAGTGTAATACCTTGTTGTGTGGGTATAAAAAATGGTTTTGGATTTGGAATTAGTTTATTTTATTTGGTCTCAAGTTTAAATAAGGTTTTAATATAATAATCAAGTTACAACACACAAGCATTACAAGGAAATTTTAATAATCGACGTGGGTTTCCATCACATCCATTGAACCTTTTGAAACACTTGCATTGAGAGAGGATTATAAATTTTAAAGTTCATTAAATAAATTATTGAAATTATTGGTAGGTTTTTTAGGGCCCCCATTCTCTCTCAAGGTTCATATGATAAAGTCAAACTTTAGGGGGTTTTTACCTTTACACCCCTGTATTAATGTATGATCCATAACAAAAGAGGCATCCAATTTTTTCTTACTATGGGATATATATATATATATGGTCCTTATATGTAACCCATAATATGTGGTATGTGGACAAAAAAATATATTGAAGAATAAATCCAAATCAGGTAATCCATAGGAGGGGTCTTATCCCCATCATGACCGTGTCAGCATTGCTTTCTAAGTAGCAATATTACCAAAGTTGGATTCTTCAAAGATGTTTCTTGATGGCTTGGCATAGTTTTGCCCCTTACTTTCATGAGATTCTCCTTAGGGAGTCATGTTTGGCTCTAATTATAGTTATCTTCCATTTGTATATCCCATCATATGTACAGGTTTGGTAAGTACAATGGGGTATCAATTCCCAGTATTTGTGCCCTATGAGGCTTAAAAAAAGGTGATGAAATCCAAATTGAAAAGTCTAAAATAAAAATATATAAGTTATCATTTTGACTAAAAAATATTTAGGATAAAATGACTTGACACTTTTGCATTTTTGAGTCACCCAAAAAAGGGAAAGCATATGTGCAAAATGCCTCACAAGATAATCAAGCAACAAAAAAAACTTGCAAGAAAGTAAATAAATTTAAAATGAACATATTTTTTTTAAAACCCAAATTGAAGTGTGAATTCATTTTATTTCCCAAATTAAAATGTGAAATAAAATGATTTGTTTGAATCTAAACACCACTCTTTAGCCAAGGTCTTGCATCAAATCAATTAGTAGGTTTTTTAGTTTTTGGGTGGTATTTAGGAAAATATAACTTGAAAAAATAAGAACATTAAAAATTAAAAAACACCAAAAATTTAACAATTTATAAATTAAATAAAACAAATAAACCTAAAAACATAAAAAGTTAGGAGAATAACCAAATAAAATAAATAAATAAATAAATAAGTGATGGTAAAATAATGTTATCTAAAAAACTATACGTTGTATTTTTATGAAATTTAGAAAGAATGTAGATAATATAAATGTGTACCATCTTTAAAAAATTTATTTTTGATTAAAAACATAAATGTTTTAATGGTCTTATATTTAAAAAAAATAGATAATTACTAAAATAGCCATAACTGCTAAACTAAAAATTAAATTTTAATGAAATTTTGAGAAAATTATGATGTAACCAATAAGAACAACTTGTCAAAAAATCAAAAAAAAAGAATTAATATATTGAAAACTAAAATTACTCTTTTGTTAGAATAAAAATATATGAGAGAAAGATTGGAAGAAGAAGAAGATGTGGGGTGCATAATTGAGTCCAACTAGACATGTCATTATATATATAGGGATTTGAATTACTAGAAGAAGAGACAAATTATATGATCACAAATCAAATAGTATTAGAGCATCAAAACATCTAGTATCCCTCTATCGAGGGTGAAAAATATGAATTGAAATAAGGAATACAATAAGTATTATCTTGTGATTTATCTTCTTAGAAATCGATTAAAGTAGGATTGAGCTTGAATTGTGAGATAGAAGTCTTTAACAATGCTATATCTTTGTGGATAACATTTCTCCTTGTTCACCTTGATTGTTGTGGCTTTGGATTGATTTGGTAATTGATAGAAGAAGATTGAAACTTCTAAGGTTATTTAATGATTCTTGCATAGTAAGTCTAGAATAGAGAAGTTTTTTGTCTAAATTAGAGGAAGAGCCTCCAATTTATATACTTTTGAAATGGATGTGAACCATCCATCTTGAGATGAGGATCAAGGATCCAAAATGTCTCCTATATCTTCATGATGAGGAGCGTGGGACATGTAATAAGAGGATAGGCTTTTGTAATAATATGTAAGCTTTGTAATAATATGGGCCTTGCCATGTGATTTGAATATTAAATTGGAAATGTTTTTGGATGATGAGGATAAATAGGAATATTTATAATTCTATATTTATAATATGTGCATTCCATGTAACCTCATTTAAATAAGAATAATAGTTAATTAATTACTCTTAATTAACTAATGTAATGTGATGAAAATTTGATAGGATAAAATGTGATAATAGAATAAATAATTATAATAAACATGAAGTGTATGAATTTAAGTGTCTAAAACATCTACTTGTATATTATGTTAATAATCATACCTCTACAAATATGCAACAGTCTTTGTAACACCAAATTTACCTACAATTTTTGAAGTATGTGATTCTCTCACTAGCTGAACGCTTTTCTAATTAGGTACACATAACTTAACCAACTTGTTAATGAATCCATATTGAAGGTAATAATCATCCATAGGCTCAAAACTTGCACTTTGGGACTTCTATTCTTGAATAAATGGATTCCTAAAATTTTCATAATGCTCATATCCTTCTACATAAAACTCACACATAAAAGGATCGAGAAGATAACATATCAACTACTTTTTTAGTCACACCTTTCTTATATTTGATAACTGAATGAGATTTTTTCATAAATCCCATTGTCTAGTTTTTTATAGTATAGTTTGATCTTGAAAATAATGGATAGGTTGTTGATTCACATGAATAATAGTTTCCTTACCCATGAAATAGTTATTCCATTTATTGATCAATTAATCAAGATCATACATTTATTTGTATTATGTAAAATAATTTAGGAGTGCACCATGAAATAACTCTAAATGGAAACATATTAGCTTACCTATTTGAGATATGACATCTCCCATAACATAAACACTAGCATTTATTTTTTATCAAATGGCACATGTAAGTTAGGCAAAGATTTTTGTTGAAGCATGGACAATTTTATGTTTTAACATATAAAATATTATGTGTTTATTCTTAGACCATGTAAAAGTCTTATCACCTATTGTAATGGCATTTAAAGATACAACTATGCAAGATAAGTTCTTAATTAACTTCTTAAAATATTGAACTACACCCACAAAGCTTCTTGTCTTAGTCACATTGGAATGTCTTGGCCAATTTATGATGGCCTCTACATTATTTGGATGGATTCTCAATTCTCCATCTCCAGCCACATGACCCAAGAAGGAAATTTATTGTTGAGAAAACTCACATTTCTTCTCATTCAACACTAGCTTGTTCTCCTTAAAAACTTACAATTTGTTTTTAAGATGATCAATATGTTCATAAAAATTTATGATAAAAACAAGAATATCATCCAAAAATGCAATCACGAATGAAACAATAAAATTCATTATTACCTCATTCATCAACTATATGAAGATATCCAATTTATTACATAGTCTAAAATATAGAAGCGACCACTCGTACAACCCTTGCATTTTTTAATATTATTTTCCAAATGTATTCTTCCTTAATTCACACTTGGTTATACCCAAATTTAAAATCAATCTTATTAAAATACTTGGCATGTTAAATTTGATCAAGAAGATCATCAATCCATGGAAGAGTGCACCCATTCTTGATGATTATCTTGTTAATTGATATATAATCGACACACATTCTCCATGAACCATATTTATTAGGTGATATAACAATAGGAAAACCACATGATTAAGTGATAGGACATATTGCACCTTGATTATTCAAAGACTATAATTGTTGTTTTACATCATTGGTATCCTTCAAATACTTCCTATATAACCCAAAATTTAGAAGCAGACTATCGAATAAGAAATTAATTATGTGATCAATAGGACTAGATGGTGGCAACACCCATAAGCTCATGGAAAACTTATTGAACTATTGCACCAACTCTCTCAAACTCTTCTAGTCTTTGTTAGTAAACATGATACAATAAGTATTATGTGTAACCACGTATTCATCTTGAGTATATTTCAAAAGAAAAAAAACAAACTTCCCACTAACATTAATAAGCTTCTTAGCTTCAAAGGCACTTACCAAAGAGATATTAGAATTAAATTTTTAGGATGAAATGATGTATCTCTTGACATCCTTCACCAAATGGTATTGGTTGAATCTCCTAATGAAGAAATCATCCTAGATATACAAGTAAGGGATGTCAAAAACCACACCACAAACATAAGGAATCAAAACATCCATTGTAATTTCATTAATGAAATGTGCATTAATACCAAATTTAACTTTGGATTGATTTGTCACCTTGATTTCTACACCTTTCTTCACCTGAGCTAAATAATAGGGACTTGGATTATTGTAAGTTTCAAACCCTAATTTTTATAACAATTCCTTGCTTATCAAATTATCTTATGAATAAGTATCAAAAGGAGCATAAACTTTTGTTTCTTGTTTTGAGTTTTAGTATGGTAAATCTTAGAATTTTCACTCGCTTGAGCATTACTACTACCCAAATGTACCTCTCTATTTATGGAGGTACAATACAAAGTGTCACCCACATTAGAACTAAAACCAATATTCTCACATTGAAGATAAGGCATTTCATTTTTCTTCTTATTCTTGAGTAGATGCTAATCCAAATGGAGCTTCCAGCATTGATCCTCAGAATGAATATCAACATTTCCTTTCCCACAACTTATTATAGTATCTTCATTGGAAATGAAAGTAACATTATGCTTACCTTTCCCTTTACCTTTACCCTTTTTCTTAGAGCAACCTTGTTGCTTGGAAGTGTTTTTAGAGGTATATGGATCCCTATTCTTGTCCACATTTAAGTAGTGAGTTGAAGAACAAACCTCATCTATAACTATAGGATTAATAAATCCTCAAATTTCTATAGGGTCCACCCACATTATTCATCAAGATGTCATGGTCTACTATAACTTTTCCCATTTGGACAACCTTCTTATAGAACTAAGTTATGCACTCTTGTACACTTTGGCCTTGCTTTTACCTAAGATATTGACAATACATGGACCTATTTCTCATAACAAATAGGATACAATTACTTATTGATTATAATCTTAAAATCATCCCACTTAGTAATAGGATGAATCTTCTTAACAACCAAATTATGAACAAAGATCTCAAACCAAGTTAAAGCATGATTGGTTAACTTTAACTTTACAAAATAAATCAACTAGGTTTCACTAATCTAATGCAAACTAAATCATATCTCAAATTTTGGTATCCAATGGTATAGCCTATCCATATTTACATACCTATCATACAACTAAATCTCTATCTTTTCCATAGCCTTGAATGGAGGTGGAGTTTGGTTTGCATGTGGTTGCTCTTAATTATTCTTATGAGTCTTGGGAACATCCTCCTTGCTTGATTTATAGCCTCTATAGAAACACCAAGATTATCCATGAGAATACCTATGGTAGACTCCAATAGATCAAGATTAATCATAGAAAGAGAAATGATATCTACTTATTCAATCTTGCAAAATCACTATTTTATTTTTTGAGCATCTTCTTCATCAACATGGGCCATAATTTTGATCTTTTTTTTCCTTTATGGAAATATGTTATTCAAAGGGAACTAGGTTCCTTTGACCACTAGCATTACTTGATCTAGTGATAGGAATAAACTTAAAATATAGTGACAAACACATAAAACTAAACAAAGGGATAACACTAAATAATACATGATATCAATCTGATTCATAAAATAGGTGTATACCACTCTAAATTTCACCAACATGGATCTTATAAGTCCTAGCTCAATAATGAGTGGAATATGACTATCCTAGGCTATTTATAATACTAAAACAAAGATAAGTGATGTAAATAAAATAAGAAGAATAGACATTTTCAAGTGTTCAACTTCAAGATTTTTTTGGGTGGTGAAATTATCAACGTAGTTATACAACCATCAAGGTAGTTAAAAAAACTACCACACTACAAATAACAACAATTGTGCTATGTATGAAATACTTTTAAGAGCTAAAACTCACTAAATTTATCACTATGATGATGTCTAGATCACCCCCACATTGACTCTACCATTATAACATGTTTGATTTGATGATTTGATTATGATATGTATTATAATAGTTTCTTAAAAGCATGAATTACATATAATTGGGCATAGTGGAAACATCTAGTATATATATGACTAGTAAATTATGATCCAAATTTGGATCAAAATTGTTTACAAAATATTGATCCATACATGATTGAAGAGCGGGAACCAAATAGTAATGGTGGGGTTTGGACCCAAATGTTTCCTAGTTGAATTTAGGAAATCAATCATGATCTTTACCTCGACCCAATTATTATTTTTATTTTCCACATTCTTATGTTACCTATTTTAAACCTAAGAGATATAAAATTAAGGAAACTAACCACTAATTCAAATTATGTAAAATATGTCATTTACCACACTAACCTGAATAGAAATTGATTGCTAGATGTTGAACTTACATAATTTAGAAAGGAAAAATCAAGAGAGTGATACTGTACTTAACTATTTATACCTAGTAATTGCTCACAAAAACTATTATTTAATTTGGATGTGCTTCATCAACTACTTAGATCATAAATAAAAGATGAAAACATGTCTGAATACTACTAACAAAGTCAAATTCTTGTAATAGCTAACATTGTCAAGGTTTACTAGTAGTATCCCTATGCATAGTGAGGGTTTGATATCCCTTGGAATGCTACACTTACACCTGCAATGTGATTTTATATGTTCTCACCTCTCTAATCTTGCACTAAAATTCATGTATTATGTCTCTTATATCTAGACATTAATTATGCTTTTGACCATAAGATTCCCCTAAAAAAGGGTTGGTATTTTGGGTTGGACTCACCCCAACCACTCACCACTAAATGGATAAGTTTTTCTTATATTTTAATAATCTGAACAAGACACAAACTGCACACAGTTCTCCCACTTATGTGTGTTTGCATCAACTTGAACAATATAGAATCCAATGTTTTTTTTTTTTTTGGCACCATGCAAATTTGACTTCATGTATTTATATTTTACTCTATAGGCTGATTCTTGAAGGTTTGAGATGTGTATGCATTTTTTATAATGTCTTAAGAGAGTGCTAGGTGTTTTTTCCAATGATACTCAATGTGTGCCAAGACCATAATAACTTTAATGATGGTGTGTATTTATAGATGACTCTTCATTGATTTTCACTATGATCAACCCATGAAATTTGTCTAGGCTGACCTAATGGATACTTATAAATTTTAAAAATATTCATTGGGGGATCTTAAACACTATTGACAGAGGGAAAAACTTGTTGTAATTGACACTACCTAGGATTATTGATAGTGTCTTGAAAGTATAAGATAAGGATTTGAAACATGGAGACTATATGTCTAGGATTTTGGAAGGTTCATATATAGAATAAATTGATCTTAAATAAATGTATTTATGGAATAGATGTGGCTGATAAAACAATATATGGGTAGATTAATAGAGATAAAGTGTGCTCAAGAATTCAAATACATGTGCAATGTCTAATCATGTCAAATTATGTCAAATTTAATTTTCCCAAAGAGATAAATACCAAATTTAGATTTATATATATTTCCCTTTTTAATATAGTATTACAAATGCTAATTTAAAAGGATAAAAAGGTGAATTTAGTACCTATAATAATCATTTTTTGTGTTGATAGTTACAACCAAAATGTATCATTTTTTCCACATAAAATGCACTATAAACATATATAGATCAATTCCTCTTCACCATAGGAAATATGAATTAATTTTAATCATTAACATATTTGAAATTTAAAAGCGAAGGAACAAATACACTAAATAGTATTTAAAACAAATTATCACTTGTTGAACTTGACTGAAGAAAGCCATAGAGTAATCATGCCCCAAATAAATACAACTTCTAAAATTGTGAGTTGAGGAATGTAAATTCCCAAACTACCCATCTTGATAAGATGGTGTTAAAATTTGAGTGACGTAGACCCTCAACCACACTACCACAGGTAACAAAAGAACATTTTTAGAACCCCAAAATTAGGTTCATATGTAAAATGATTAACCACTATAGATGGATAAATACCCAAAGTGCTCATGTAGTTACCATTATTTCTCATCATTACATAATTATTAAATATAGAAAAAAATTAAAAAAAATAATAATAAACAAATTGTGTGCCCTATATGATCCTTATCTCTCTTAAAATGATGTATAATTCCAAATTTTGTTCTAAAATATCATTGAATGCCTCAATTGTTGCTCAAAATCATGTAGAATGCCATAATATGTTTAAAAATATCATAAAATATCTCAATTTTTAATAAAAACCATGCATATGCTAGAATCTATCCTAAAATATCATATAATGTCTAAACTTTTCCTCAAAATCATGCACAACATATTTCAATTTACTCAATCTAACTCATTTGAACATATAGTATGTCTCAGAATGTGAAATGCTCTATCCAACATGGTCTAAATCTCCAAACAAGCCAATTGTATGTCCCCATTTTGATATTAGGGATGAACCTTGTGAACCACTCATCTCAAAAGAAAGAGTTATGAGCATCATGTGTTTTATATAAAAAATTTAATCATATAAAGTATATGTATGAACATGGTAAGATATGTTTTCGTAGAAATATATTGAACATTTTAAGCACACATGAAACATGTAATCTAAGGCAAATTAAGTTTTTTTTTATTCACACACAAAATATGAACATGATAATTCATTTAAAAATAGTTGTCATATGTATCTATATATGTCAATGAAGCACACAATATTTAGAATTGTAGCATATGCATGATCTAAATCATGGAAAACTCAAGTAGAATTATATAGCACATGGTAGTAATGTGTGTGATATAAATCACATTACCAAACACATAGTAATATTTAATTCATTCCACAGAAAGATAAGTCAATGTATGTAAATATTCACATGCACACAACATGATAGTGAATAACTCATAAGCATACAAGTATAGAAAATATAAATTGAATTTGTCTAACACATACATGGCATTGACTAGAGGATTCTATAACATAATTGATAAAACACAAAAAATGTATCCATAAAAAATAGAACATGCAATATAAAACACAACAAAGATCAAACAATGTTACAATCATCAACATCAAATAAGCACAGAGCAAACAATGTTAGTCTAAAAAATTAAATATGTCACCATATAATATAGAAAAACATGAAATACATAATAAATAACACTCTAATAAATGCATGCACAATATCAAGTCATGTAAATATTCTAAGTAGTTTGACATGATCAATGGAATGACATGGAAAGATATAGCCTGAAAAGTGTACCAATATTATGCCAACATGGGCATGCCCATAAATTTGGAATGGTTTTTTGTGGGTATTATAAATGTCATGCATATATGTGTTCATGTCTCATGTGTAACCTGTATGCCTTACATATAACTCATGTATACTATAAAAAACATGTGCATATAAAATAGATGTGTAACTCATAATGTATATGAAATATGACATAATACAACTATATGTACCTTCAAATCAAGTCATGTAAGGTCTTGGTTTTGTATTTTTTGAATAATTGAATTTTTTGCACTTTTTGAAATATTTGAATTGAACAAGCACTCATTAAATGAAATAAGTCCAAGGGGAATGGTTGAAAAATATAAAATTATAAGGGATCCAAACATTCAATAGCATATGTCAACTCAAAATGTGCAAAATGTATAGTATCAAAGAAGTGTTCAGTTTTAAATAATATGCCTTCCTCAAATGGTAAAATCATGTCTCAAAGTGGTGTATAATAAAACTGAAAATAAGCATACGTCATTAATGGAAAAGAGTCAATATATGAATGTCCTAATGTGTGTAAGCATAGAATATATGTGATGATGTAAGTTCAATGTGTGTTATTTAAAATAAAAACATAGATAGTCAATATGGATAAGTGGGAAGATAGTATGACACATTGAGGTGTAACAGTCCTCAAATAACTATAAACTAAAATTAGATTATCATAAAGGATGTATGTGCATATTCCATCATAAGATAGTTAATGTGAATGTCTAAATCATGATAAGTAATCAAGAGGTAAGGACCAATAAAACATGATAATCAAGTTAAAATAAAGGGCCAAAATAATGGATTAAATAAGCACATATGTACACAACATTATAGAAGAATGTCGAAATCAATAAGTCAACTAAAAATAAGGTGATCAAGTAATCAAAAAATAAGAAGCTATGTAATGTATAATTTTCCAAAGCTAACGTAATATCCCATTGATGGCATACACAAGTGGAGATCTTGTATACATTGATGCAAATTTCACATGTTGAAGAGTAATATGTATGTCACTATTAGAATCTAAAAATAAGTCATGAGTTGTATAATATTAAGAATCATCTATGTAATCAAAACAATCATGTATATACTATATAGGTCTAGTAGTCAAAATAACCTATGGGATATGTTGTATGTTAGGAGAATGCATCAGTGTTATTTATGGAACACACTCACAAGGTTTATGTAGTACTAATGTAGGATGCAATGAACTAGATAATGTATGCTAAACTCAAATAGGTCACTAATATATAGGACATCAAAGAATCAGTTGTTTAGGATAATCAATCACTTGTCATGAAATCTATATTATTTGTGGAGGGAGAAGCTATGTAGGTGTACAATAGGTTACTTCAAGATTAGAGTAGGAAATGTCTTGGGGTAAATGGATTACTCATATGGAATAGAAAAAATAATAACCCCTTTGTCATTATGAATATAATTCAAACATCCAAGTATGAAGGATGTGATTGCATGTATCTTATGTATCCATGATCATCCTAATAGCATGCCAAATGCACCAATATCAGGAAAAACTAAGAATCAAGTAGAAATAGTTGTATTTCCTATTATAATTAGTAACACAATGCCCCTACAAGGGTTTTGTCATCTTCCATTGAATCCCTTTACTATGTCTATTGTACTAATAAAAATTTTATGTGTGTATCCAATACTGATAAGTAATGATATAATACTTATATTTTCACTTGAACCATTGTCCACCATAACACTCAATAATGGATGTGAGTCAATGAAAGCACATATTAATAAAGGCACATTGTTAGAATCATCATCAATAACCTCATGGTCCTCAAATATAATCATATGATGTCATATTTTTGTAATCCTAAGTGTACCAATAAGATTATCTATAGGATGAGCCTCCTTAATTCTATGAGCATATGATGCTAAAGGCCAGTACACATTTTAAGTCATATGTTTCTTAGAATTAGCCTTGGTTTCTTGTGCCTCATGATTTTTAAATGTCTCAAAAAATATCTTAAGATTTCATTATGTTAAAAAACTAAATAATTAGTACATGTTTTATTATTATTAAGCTCAATAATATTATTCTTTATTAAATATTGAATCTTATTGTTGGAAATATTGTCATTGATGTCAAAGGTCTAGCATTATTGGTGATAAAGGCCCCATTGCATTTAATGATTTTTGTAATAGTTATATCTTGGCTAATGTGTGTTAATATTTATTTAATATTAATGAATATATTTTTGGTTGTATATAAGTCAAAAGAGGGCCCATGGAGAAGTCAAAGAGTCACGGGGGAAAGACAAAAGAAGAATGGGATGCATTTTCCAATGAAGAGTCATCTCGGGGAATTCCAAGAGTCACCAAATGAAGACAAAAGAGGAAGGGTACAATTTCCCATGAAGGGACACTTTGAGGAATATGAAAAGTCACCAAGATAAAGACAAAAGAGGAAAGGATGCTTTTAATTATGAAGGGTCACCATATGACTTTTAAAATACAAAGATACGAAGGGTCATACAAGTTTGGCACCATTTTCCATGAAGATTGAAAGGTCATAAAGGGTGAAGGCCAAAGGTCATTTGGAAAGCTATAAATAAAGGCTTGAGAAGCCATTTGTAATATGTGAGAGTGAGTATGATTTGTATTTGTTATATCTAGCTTAGAAGAGCAAAGGAGAGAGAGAAAAGAGATTTTGTAATGAACTATCATTTATTGAGATAACAACATTGAGAGATACTTGTGTGGTATACACAAAGGGGTTGGTGTTCATGTGGGTTGGTGCTCATGAATTGTTGTTGTGTTAGTGCTTAGCAAAGGGGTTGGTGCTCTTGTGGGTTGGTGCTCACAAATTGTTGTTGTGTTGGTGCTCAGCAAAGGGGTTGGTTCTCATGAATTTTTGTTGTGTTGGTGCTCAGCAAAGGGGTTGCTGCTCTTGCAAGTTGGTGCTTGCAAATATATTAGTTTGAGTTGGTGCTCATTCATATACTTGAGATTATTCTTCATGGTTTTTCCCACATTGGTTTTCCACATTAAATCTGGTGTCTCTCTCTATCTTGTGTGGTGTTTATTATTTCAGTGTTATTACATGTCTTGAATGTATGGTTAAGTGGAATTTGATTAAGTGAAAGTTTATAAGATTTATGATATATTAATTCACCCCCCCTCTCAGTATATACTATGATTAACAATTAGTATCAGAGTAGGTTCCTTTTTTAAAAAATTTACAGATTGAAGGTAGATCAGGAAAGCATAAGATGGCTAAGCGACTAAAGAAGGAGAATCAAGAGTTGAAATCTATGGTTGAGGTTCTTAAGGAATAAGTGTGTATCTTGGATACTAAGTTGGCTATAGAAGCAAAAGAAAATAAGATATTTATTCAAGATTTTAAGAATCATCTAGAGGTTGAAAATTAAAGTTTAAAATCAAAAGAAGAAGAGGATGAAGCTGAAGTGAATCTAGAAGGAGAACTCATTTGTGCCTTAGAAGAGTTAAAAGTTGTTGAGAAGAAGGATCAAATATTGAAGTCCCAGATCAAGAAAAATGAAATGGAGTAAAAGGAAATAATTAAAGATCTACAATCACACTTTGAAGAAGTCAAGAAGAATGAAGAAAGTTGGCTATGACACAGGAGAATGGGGCACATAAATTTTGACAATCTTGTCAACATTAGAAAAAATCAAGCAATCAAAAATCTTCTAAAGATTACAAAGCCATCCAACACGCTTTGTGAACCTTATCATCATGGGAAGCAGGCTAGAAGGTGGTTTAAAACAAAAAATTACTCGACCACTCAGATGCTAGAGCTTGTTCACACTGACCTATGAGGACTCAAAGTACTCAAGGTGAGAAATAATTTATTTTGATTATTGATGATTTTTCACATATGACTTGGGTAATGATTTTAAAGAAAAAATCAAAAGATTTTAGACATTTCAAAGCATTCAAAGCATTAGTTGAGAATGAAATTAGTTTGAAGATTAAGTGTCTAAGATCATATCAAGGAGGAGAATTCATGTCAAATAAATTTATTGAGTTTTGTGAAGATCATAGAATAAAGAGACATTATCCAGTAGCTAGAACTCCACAGCAAAATGGAGTAGTTGAACGGAAAAATAGAACAATTTAGGAGATGGTGAGGACAATGCTAAATGAATCCAAGATAGCAGATAAATATTAGAGAGAAGCAGTTGCTATAGTAGTGCATATTCAGATTAGATATTTATTGAGAGTCAATAGTGACAAGACTCTTTATGAGCTATGGAAAGACAAACCAGTAATAGTTGATTATTTTAGATTTTTCGGTAACAGATGCTTCATAAAGAGAACTAATGAAAAACTTGGTAATTTTGAATCCATAGCAGATGAAGGTATATTTCTTGGTTATTCTTGAAAAATTAAAGCTTATAAATGTTATAACAAAAGAACCAAGAAAATTGTTGAAAGTGCAAGTGTTAGGATAAAAGATGGAATACAAAGAATCAATGATCAAGTAGACATTCCTAAAATCATTGAAGAAGAAGGTTTTGAAGAATCAGATGAAGATGAGAAGGAGAAAAGGGGCACCAAAACTCCATCCAAATATGTTTAAAAAAATCATAATGAAAGTGACATCATCAAGGACATAAATGAAGGAATTCGTACCAGAAGAATAATGGTAAGTGAATCTGAGCAAGTTAATTTCTCTTTGTTATCTAAAATTCAGCCTAGAAATTTTTTAGAAGCTAGACATGATAAACATTGGTTTAAGTCTATGGATGAAGAATTAAATCAAATAGAAAAGAATATTACTTGGGAATTAGTGCCTAGACCAAAATATCATAATGTGATAGGAACAAAACGGGTTTATAGAAATAAATTGAATGAAAATGGAGAAGTGAGTAGAAATAAAGCAAGATTAGTATGTAAAGGATATGCCCAGATTGAGGGAATAGATTTTGAAGAAAATTTTGCACCAATGGCAAGGTTAGAGTCTATTAGAATTTTTCTTACGTATGTAGTGTTTAAAAATTTCAAAGTGTTTTAGATGGATGTCAAATCTGCCTTCCTAAATGGGAATCTTGAAGAAGAGGTCTACATTGAGCAGCTGGAGGGATTTATTCTCTCAAATATTAGTAACCATGTATGCAGATTGAAGAAATTATTATATGGATTGAAACAAGATCCCAGAGTTTGGTATGTAAAACTTGAGAAGTACCTACAAGATCAAGGTTTCAAGAGTGTATTTGTTGATAGTAATCTCTACATCAAAATAGAAGGTGAGCATCAATTGATTACTTTGGTATATGTTGATGATATCATTTTTGGAGGAAATATTGAAAAGATGACAACGGAATTTTCTAATAGAATGAAAAAATAATTTGAGATGTCTATGCTTGGAGAATTATCATTTTTATTAGGATTGCAAATATTTCAATCAAGTAAAGGAATTTTCATATCTCAAAGTAAATATGCCAAGGAAATGTTGAATAAATTTGGTTTTGATGATTGTGCACCAGTTGGCACACCTATGTGTATAGGAAATAAGGTAAGGATGAATATTCACCTATTATAGATCAATCTTTGTATAGATCTATGATTGGCAATATTTTATATTTGACAGCATCAAGGCTAGACATCATGCATGTAGTAGGTATGGTTGCAAGATATCAATCATATCCAAAATATAGTCATATTCAGTTGGTGAAAATAATATTTAGATATATCAAGGGGACATTGGATTACAGATTATGGTATCCCACAGGTAGAGATATCACTTTGGTTGCTTATACATATTCAAATTGGTCAGGGTTCATGGATGACAGAAAGAGTATAAGTGGAGGAGCTTTCTTCCTTGGTGATAGCTTAGTATCATGGCTAAGCAAGAAGCAAAATTTAGTATCACTTTCTATAGCTAAAGTAGAATATATTATAGAAATATTGTGTTGTACTCAAGTGCTTTGGATGAATCAAACCTTAGAAGATATCAAGGTAAAGTATGATGAGCCTATTTATATTTTTTTGTGATAACATAAGTGTTATAAATATTTCAAAAAATCCTGTGATGCATTCAAGAACAAAACATATTCCCATTAGATATCACTTCTTAAGAGAGTAGGTTATAGATCAACAAGTTAAGATGGAGTATATTAATACTACAAAGTAGATTGCAGATATTTTCACAAAGGCACTACCAAAAGACACATTTGAGTATCTATGAGAGAAGTTGGGAGTAACTTCTTTTACTTCCTACCATTGAAGTTCAGCATCAGTTGAGGCGGAGCTAAGTGTTAGTTCCAGGTAGGCCCTTTGCCATTGATGTCAAATGGGGAGAATAATAGATAAAATTACATGTGTATAAATAGGTATAGGGAATAGGTATAGGTTGCTATAGTAAGGGGGAGTTACTGTAGGTTTTTCAGATGATAGTATGTGCAGTTTTTAGGATGTGGCAGTTTCAGGGTTGAGGTTGCCATTAATGACAAAGGGGGAGATTATTGGAAATATTTTCATTGATGTCAAAGGTATAGCATTATTGGTGATAAAGGACCCATTGCATTTAATGATGTTTGTAATAATTATATCTTGGCTAATGTGTGTTAATATTTATTTAATATTAATGAATATATTTTTGGTTGCATATAATTCAAAAGAGGGCCCAAGGAGAAGTCAAAGAGTCATGGGGTAAAGACAAAAGAAGAACGGGATGAATTTTCCCATGAAGAGTCATCTTGGGGAATTCCAAGAGCCACCAAATGAAGACAAAAGAGGAAGGGTGAAATTTCTCATGAAGGGACACTTTGAGGAATACAAAAAGTCACCAAGATAAAGACAAAAGAGGAAAGGATGCTTTTGCTTATGAAGGGTCACCAGATGACTTTTCAAATGCAAGGATACAAAGGGTCATGCAAGTTTGGCACCATTTTCCATGAGGATTGAAGGGTCACAAAGGGTGAAGGCCAAAGGTCATTTGGAAAGCTATAAATAAAGGCTTGAGCTTGAGAAGCCATTTGTAATATGTGAGAGTGAGTATGATTTGTATTTGTTATATCTATCTTAGCAGAGCAAAGGAGAGAGAGAGAAAAAAGATATTGTGGAATTTGATTAAGTGAAAGTTTATAAGATTTATGATATACTAATTCACCCCCCCCCCTCTCAGCATATCTTGTGCTTAACACTTATGTTATAAATCAAAATATCTAATATTTGAATGTCATGTGCATATATGCCAATCATAATATGCATTGATATCAAAATTCTAAAGTTTTGGCCTTATTATGCCAATATCCATAGGCGGAGGAAGAGATTTGATGTTGCAATCAAGTAATTTTTGAAATACCTTATGAGGAGATTCTGATAATCATGTAAATGACCTCCATGGAGGATCAAAAAGGACAAACATGTTATTAGGTTATGAAATCACATTAACTATTGTTTTTGACTTATTATTATTATCATTAGTCTTAGCTTTGAAAGGTGTTTTTACTTGAATTTAGCATTAGAAAATGTTGGAGTATTGGTCCCATACTTTATTTTTTTCATGGTAAGAATCTTGATGTCAGATTGTTAGATTGTATGACACATGTCATTAAAATATTGGTAATGTGTGAACACAATAGACTCATGGATGGTAGACAATAATATTTATTTTAAAATATATTGTATTTATTTTAAAATATATTGTAATTATTTTTCAACCATAGGAATCATCATTTTTAAAATTAAAGTCTTGTAACAAAGCACATAGTCACTAATGGGTTTATTAGATCCTTCTTTGAGTTGTGAAATTTGAACAAACGAGACATTATCACTAATGTTGATAAAGAAATGAGATAATAATTTGTCAACCAAAGGATTTAAATCATGTATTTATTAAATAGGAAGGTCATAAAACCATCACAATGCATAGTCCTTAAGACTCCTAGAAAAATTGTTTTTGAGTAAATTATTCTTAAATGCACAATCTAAACACGCTACATGGAAGGCTCCAAGATGTTGCTTTGGATCACCTTTACCATCAAATAGTGTAATATTGGATGTAAAAAATCTTGTTGGTAAGTGATTTTTGGAAATATATGAGGCTAAAGGTATATGTAATAATGTTTGAGAGTTCATGGTATGGTCTACTCTATTAGAACCTTCTACTATTTGAGAAAACTTGGATTGAAGATAAAAAATGTATCATACAAGTGTTTGATCAATATGATTGGTATCCATATTATAAATATTGGGACTATGTGGTGTCACATGAGTTAAGGCTAGGAGGCACATAAAAAAGAATATGTATTGAGCACTTATACACTACTGCACTTACTAAAAATCTTTCCTACTCTTTAAAAATTCAAGAGCATTCATTGGATTAGTCATAAGCCAAGTCTAAAGCATCTCAAAACAAGTCAAAAGTTATCATTGTCAAGTATCAAATCCAAATTAACAACTACATACATATAGTCAAGGATCACAATTGTACAATCAATATAGGTGGGATAACTATATGTGGCTTGATTCCCTATTTGGAATATATGAATACATATACAATTATCAATCATCAAGGTGGTATTGGGGTTATCCAAACCCATTACACCCCTCTCCTTTTTTGTAGGATTTTTTTTGGGATTTGAGGTGTTTCAATCTTGAAAAGTCAGGATACTATTCATGAGACACTATTCACAAACTACTATCCATAGTCACTATTCAAGTGATGAGGTGGCAGTGGTGAGTTGGAAATGGTTGTGTAGGTGATGTGGCATGTGATGTAGGTGTTGATGTAGCTTATGATGAGTTATCATGGCCACAAATTAATCTACATGATATAAGTGCATCTGGGTGGAAGTGGGGCATACCACTCCACTAAGGAGATAAGTTATCTTTTGTGATGTGCATGATTTTAATTTAGGTGCAAAATGAAAAAGAATGGATATGGGGTGCATTTCTAATTTGGCCTCATGATCTTGAGTGGAGGAGAAGTCAAAATTTGATGGAGATTATTTTGGAAGAATGTGGAGTCACATGTGTGAGTGGAGGACAAGTTTTAGAATCATATGGAAAGTGGAGGATCCACTTTTGACTTCTACACAACACAATAAGAATGACACTATTATTAAATAGTGATGCCATAAAAGGGAGGTGCATTTTATTTACTTGCTAATGAATTTTCCTTGTTTGTCATCTTCTTTTTAATTTTATATAAGTAAATACTTTATCTTTTTTAATTGTAAGCTAAGCAATGAAGCTTGTGAGAAGCTTGTATGAAGCATGAAGCTTGTGAGAAGATTGAATGCAAGTAGCTAAGATTTTTAGAAGCTTGTAAGCTAGAGAGTTGTGCAAAGGCACTAAAGCTCTATGAAATCAGTTCTCATATGTGTAGTGTATTAGTGGTTCTCCTATGAAGGCTTTCTATGCAAGTGTGTTATAATCTTGTTGATCTGAATAATACATTGAGCTACTTTGGAGTGTGGGGTTTTTCTCCCAAAATAGTTTTCCCCATGTAAAACACTTTTTTGATATGCTGGTATTTTTTAGTTCTATGTATTTTATTTTAATTGTGTAAAAAGTATCCAAATTATTTACATATTATCCTCTCTTGGTTAGTGTAAGGAATTGTTTCCATGATCTTGTATTCCTTTCAAGTGTTATCAAAACCTAGCTAGTTTTGGTTCTAATTGTGGGCTTGTTGGATTTTTTGAACTAATCTAGTTTTGAGTGGGAGCTTGTGCAAGAGATATTTGGATTTATTTGTTGTAGGAATTTTAAGATGATAAGCACATTAGGGATAATGGAGGTTAAGACATTTTTAGGGAGTAAGTCCCAGGGGAAATTTGAATCTCCTAGAAATTCTAAGGTGAGATGCTAGAATTTTGAAAAACTTGGTCACTTCTAAATGGATTGTATAGAAGAAAAGAAGGAAAAGAATAAGTATGATTTGGATTTTGATTATAAGAAGGAAGGTAATGATTCTTTCATTTCAGCCTTGGAAACCCATGCAGTTAATGATGCATGGTTAATTGATTTGAGTGCATCTTACCATATGATCTCTAATAGAAATTGGTTTTTTAAGTATGCAAAGTTTGATGGAGATACGGTGTACTTGGGTGATGATTATTTTATAACCATTATTAGCCATGGTAGATTTAAAATTAGATTTCTATATGGAAGGATTAAACACTTTGATGGTGTGTTATATATCCCAGGGCTAACTCATAATTTATTATATGTGAGAAAACTAATAGTTGTGGGTGTGTAGTTTATATTTTATAAAGTAGGTTGTAAGATGGTTAGAGGTGTTATGGTGATAACTAAAGGTGTTAGGATTGGAACTTTATAGAATCTTGATGCATGCCTAATTAAGTGCAATAGTAATTATATGAAGATTAAATCTAAGACTACTCCATTGGATAAAAAGGTAATCACTTTTTATACGAATGGTCATGGTTTTTGGGTACCTAAGGGTGCTCATTTTATGGAGTTAAAATTGCCTACAGAGAAGACTATTTTATGGCACTAGAGATTTGGCCACATTGGTGAAAAAGGTCTTAGGTCCTTGAAGAATAAAAACCTTGTTGAAGGTTTGACTAACTATAATCTTGAATTTGATTTTTTTGAGCATTGTGTTTATGGTAAACAAAATTGTGTTCAATTTTACTTGAGTTCTCATAAATCTTGCAGTGTTTTGGATCTAATTCGTTCTTATGTATTTGGTTCTATTAATTTTCATTAGATTTCAAAATTCACATATTATGTTTCATTTATTGATGATTATAGTAGAAGGACATGGGTTATTTTATTAAGAGTAAATCTAAAGTTTTTAGTCATTTTGAAGAGTTTAAATCAATGGTTGAGTTGTAGATTGGAAAGAAAATTAAGTGTTTGAGAACTGATAATGGTGGTGAGTTTTACTCTAATGATTTTGATAGATTTTGTAAATATTGTGGTATATAGAGATAAAAGAAAACTCTATATTCACCTCAATATAATGGAGTTACATAAAGAATGAACAGGATATTGATGGAGAAGGCTAGGAGTATGCTTAGTGGTGTTGGACTAGAAAAAAGGTTTTGGGCTGAAGCTATAGCCACTACTTTCTACCTAATCAATAGGTCTCCTACATCAAAGCTTGTTGATAAAACACCTATGGATGTGTGTTCTAGACATAATCCTTCATTGAGACATCTTATAGTTTTTGGTTACGAGTCATATGCACATGTGCCAAAGGAGAAGTAGACAAAGTTGGAGAATAAGGCTAGGAAATGTATCTTCATTGATTATAGCTATATTGTGAAAGGATACAAGCTTGGAATCAAGTAGCATAGAAGGTAATATATTCTATAAGTGTTATTTTTAGAGAGGCTAAGCCTTCTTTTGTTACACTTTAGCAAGAGAAAATGGAAAAGAAAGAAGTGATTCAACTTCTTCCTATGCTTGAGAAAGTTGAGTCAAGGCCATGGGAGAGATAAGAAGTTGAGAAAATCTCATTAATCTATGAATATTTTGAAGAGGAGGTAGATGAATAAGAACCTCCACCTCAACTTGTTTTAAGGTCTATAAGGTGTATAAAAAAATCACCAAAAATATATTCTCTTGATGATTGGAGATGTATATTTTCTTTGAGTACTAATATTAATGAATCAAGATCTACAAAAGAATCTTTGGGTATGAATGATGCACAGTCCTGGAAGGTTTCTATGGAAGAAGAAATGGTCGCTTTGAAAAAGAATGATACATGGGACCTTGTACCATTACTAGAAGGACATAATCTCATTGAATATAAATGGGTGTTCAAGAAAAATATTGGTTCACATGGCAATGTTGAAAAGTAAAAAGCTTAGTTAGTTATAAAAGATTACTCTCAGGTTGAGGGTGTTAATTATGTTGAGATATTTTTTCTTATTTATAAAATGACATATATTATATTCTTGATTTCTATTATAGATGCTTATGATTTAGAAATTGATTAAATGGATGTGAAGATTGCATTCCTTCAAGGTGATTTGGAGGAGGAGATTTATATGACACATCTAGAGCACTACATGGTGAAAGGTAGAAGAAATTTGGTTTGCAAGCTAAAGAAATACTTGTATGGTCTCAAGTAAAGTCCTAGGATGTGGTACCAAAAATTTGATACATATGTATTGAGTTTGGGGTTTGAGAGATCTAAATATAATCATTGTGTTTATTATAAAATTGATGGTGATCATTTTTTGGTTATTTCCTTAAGCATTAATGATATGTTGTTTGTTGGCAATGGAAAAATTTTGCTTTCAAATCTTAAATCTCAAATCTCAATAAAATTTGAGATGAAAGATATTGGTGCTATTAGACACATTATTGGGATGGACATTAAGATAAAGAGATAGAATATAAAGTTATGGCTTGGCTAGAGTAAGTATGAGAATTCAATTTTATAGAGGTTTAACATGTAGGATTGTAAACCATTATGTGTTCCTTTTTTAGTTAGAATGAAGTTATCTACTGCACAATGTCCTACATCCCCATCATAGATGAAATACATGATCAAAGTTATTTACCAAAGTGTAGTTAGAAGTTTAATTTATGTTATCGTCTGTACTAGACTAGACATTGCCCAAGAAGTGGGAGTTCTTTCCTGCCATATGTCTAATCCTAGTAGAGTTCATTGGGATGAAGTTAGAAGGGTCTTGTCATATTTTTGGGGTAGCTCAGAGTATTATTTATGTTATTATGGTATCATGATTGGAGACAAACATCCTCTTGACATTCTTGGTTATGTGGATTCAAATTTGGTAGGTGACATTGATAAGATCCACCAGTGTTTATGTGTTTACTTTGTTTGGTGGTGCAATAAGTTGGATGATTAAGTGATAATTTTTTGTTACCTTATCCACTATAGAGGTAGAGTATATGGAATCTAAGCATGCCTATAAAGAAGACATTTAGATTAATACATTGTGTTTAGATATTGGGTTGAAATAGGGTGCATTGATAGTTTATTGTGATAGTCAGACTGTTATTTTCCTAGTAAAGAACCCAACTTTTCATGCCAAGACCAAACATATTGATGTATAATATCACTTTTTGAGAGACATGGTCGAGGATGGAAAGGTGGAGATAATAAAGGTAGAGACTTTGATGAATGTTTCAGATTCATTGAATAAACCCATAAACATAAAGAATTTTAGATGGTGTTTAAAGTCTATGGGCCTCTTGGCCCCTAGCTGTTAAGTTTATATTGGTATAGTTCCTCTGGGTCTTACAAGGTATTAATCAAGTGCGAGAATTTTGTTATTTTAGGTGTCTCAAACTTGACAAATCAAGCACTATTCATGAGAAACTATTCATAATCACTATTCATGTGATGATGTGGTAGTGGTGAGTTGGTAATGATAATGCAGGTGATGTGGCAGGTGATGCAAGTGGTAATGTAGGTGGTGATGTGGCTTGTGATGAGTTAGCATGGCCCACAGAGGAATCTCAATTATGTAATTACATGTGAGTGGAAGTGGGGCATACCACTTCATTAAGGAGATAAGTTATTGTCTTTTGTGATGCACATGATTTTGATTTAGGTGCAAAATGACAAAGAATGGATATGGGATGCAATTCTAAGATGGCCTTATGATATTGAGTGAAGGAGAAGTTAAAATTTGATGGATAATATTTTATAATCATGTAGAGTCACATGTGTGAATGGAAGACAAGTTTTGGAAGCATATGGAAAGTGGAGGATCCATTTTTTACCTATGCACACACAACAAGAATGACATTGTTCCTAAATAGTGATGCCACTAAAGGGTGGTGCATTTTCTTTCCTGGCTCATGAAGTTTCCTTATTTGTCATCTTCTTTGTAATTTTCTTTAAGTAAATACTTTCTACTTTGTAATTGTAAGCTAAGAAATGAAGCTTGTGAGAAGCTTGTATGAAGCATGAAGCTTGTGATAAGCTTGAATGCAAGTTGTGAAAGTTTGTAAGCTAGAGAGTTGTGCAAAGGCATTAAATCTCTATGGAACTAGTTCTTCTCCTGTGTGTAGTATACTGGTGGTGCTCCTATGAAGGATTGTTCTGTAAGTGTGTTGTACTTGTGGTGATTTGAATAATACATTGAGCTAATTTGAAGTGTGGGGTTTTTCTCCTGAAAGGTTTTTCCACATGTAAATCACTTGTTATGGTATGTTGGTATTTTTAGTTCTATGTGTTTTCTTTTAATTGTGTAACAAGTATTCAAATTATTTTCATATTCTCCTCTCTTGGTTAGTGTAAGGAATTATTTTTGTGATCTTGTATTCCTTTCACTTTTAGCACTCACACAAACCCATAGGGTTTTTTAAGTAAAGAGAAAGAAAACAATGACTTTTTCATGACATCTATAAAATATAAATATCTCAACCCTCTTAGTAGATAAGGATCAAAAAGCAAAATAGTCACTATTTTATCACGGTCAATGTGAACAAGTTCATAGTCAATAGACATGGCCGACCTATGCTACTATCCAAGGAACACATACATGTCTAGGTTTACTATTTAACTTTGCTTCTGATCCTAAATAGTCACAACTTTGTCTTTTTTAGTTTCTCATTGTCACATATTATATACAATCAATCAAAGATAAGAAAAGCTAAGTATCTTATGTTTTGTTGTACTTATTATTTTTAACATATGCCACTTGTCAATTTCTATTTTATTCAATTCTGATTTACATTCAAATTCATGCTTAAATATCATGAATTGTAATCTGAATACATCTCAAGTTTTACACCTATTAAACACTATTGAATCAAAAATATGGTAAAACATATTGGTGAATCTATACATTTTTTAGAATTACTTTATTTTTCAATTTTTTTCTAGGGTTTCAGCTAAATTCTTGATTTCCAAACACTAAACAAAAATATGATCATTCTTTACAAGGTTTTTTTAAGTGTTGCTCTAGGAGTTCTCTTTGACCTCCATTGACAATTTTTTTTTTTTTTTGGCTTTCAATTTCATTTTTATTTATTTTTTGCTTTATAAAACTATAATTTGGTAGTTATAAAACTCATAAGAGCTATCTGTAGACATCGAAATCATGTCTACTCCTTGGTCATTCTCCCCCTTGGTCCCCTTGGTCCACTTCTAACCATGCCTAATCTATCTTATTAATTTAAAATAATTATCTATTTTAAATTAATAATTCCCTCTCTCTCTCTCCATGCCACCTCACCTCCCCTTGGATTCCTTGCCCTTGGATACCCTCATTTATCACCCTTCCAACTCTCCCACTCCATCCTCACGCCTATTAAACCTACCTTCAACTGTTTTCCCATGACCAGCTGACCTCGGTAGGAGGAAGAATAGGTAGAAGGCTATTTTTAGCCCTTTTCCCTATTTCTTGGCTACCAACATCAATCAGTAGTCAGCTGACATCGGTAGTTTTGCCGATGTCGATTGCCTTAAAACTGCATTCTCCACCCCGAATGTAGGCCCTTGGCCCTCTTGGTCTTTGACTCTCTTGGTCCCCCAAATCAATCTTCCATCTTCTTTTCCAAGTACCCATGAAGGCAATCCTGTTGCATCCACCAAGCATCACAGGCATCACACACACACCAAGCATCACAGGCAGGAAGTCTTCTACGTCAACAACCAGTCTTCAGCACTCCTTCTGCAGCAACCAATAACTAAGTATCTCTTTTGTCTTTTCATTTCAATAGCTTAGAATGTATTTGTAATTAGCTTCTTCTTACTCTTTCTAAGTATTATTACCCAGACCTGACCTTCTTCCTGGAAAGGCTGAGAGGCCTTCCCCACATCCTTGCCCATTTTGACAACCTCTGTCTTCTACCTGCCCCCTTTTCATACCATACTCTCTACCCTGCATCTTTACACAGGCCATTAAATAGACCCAAACTCTTTACAGACTCTCTGTCAACCATAACCCTATCCAAAACCAGTCCAAGACCCATCCAAGGCCACTACCCTAACCGACATCGACCACTACCCCAACCGACATCGACAGCCTAATCGACATTGGTAGACTTGACCAATCGACGCCAGTAGCCTAACCGATGTCAGCGACTGTGGAAGACTGACAGCAGCATTCAGGTACGCATTTGTCTCTATTTATTTTGTTCAATCTTTCATCATTTCCTTTTTTGTCAACATTCTCTTATCAACTAGTGGATTGTCATCCCTTAAGGAAGTCTTCGCACTTCTAGGACCAAGGCTTTGCTTGGCAATCCACCATATGTCTATCTAACAACCTTCTTGTTTAAGTCTCTCATCTGCAGGTGTCATCCTCCACAGCCAAAGAGGTGTACCTTCAACATCTGGATACGGTGCGCAAACTTCATCCAGGTATCTTCTAACCCTAGACCATTTCTCATAGTTTCTTACTTCTCCTTTTGAATGTGGAAAGTGAAATTTGATAGAAACATTCTGGCATGCTCGGTGGGACCCTAGGAGTTTTCCTTGGGTTCATTATTTTCTTCTAAACAAACTTTTCATATAGGTGCATTAGATCTCTTCTTTGCATCTTTCTCTTCTATCTCTTTTTAAAAGACACTATCAGCAAAGTTAAAAAGAATCTTTCTTTTTCTTTCTTTCCTGCATCTTAGACTAGTCAACTCATACTCTTCAACCCTTTCTCCATTTGTCTTCATCCGAACACACATTTCTATTTGGGCTTAAAATCTATTACATCTCATCTCTGCTTGTATACATATTTAGTCCACACATCTATTAACTTAGAATCGCATCATGAATTAATTGTAGCACACTCATGTTACATTACCAAACCACTTGCACAAAATCAAACATCTTAACATACTTGAGACAAGGCCCAACTAGGATTTCATCACCTAGCAGATACCTTACCCATCCTGGAAATCCCACTTGGACTTCACTACCAAGGGGAAAGCCCACTCTATTCTCTGGTAGAGGATAAACTCTAGGGGAAGTATATACTGGATAAGTGGCCCAGCTTATCACTAGGTTCGTGAAGTGAGGGGAGTTGCTCCTTAGCACCAAGCCACATACGGAACCTAACACAGACTCTTGAGCACTGAAACTAACCTGAAACCAACCTTAGACTAATTCTTTTAGGACCCGTTCTAACAGCCAACTTCCCAAACTCACTCTAAGGCATAAGCCAACAAGACTTTAAAACTTATTCTTAGAAATTTAACATTTAGGGTCTACTTGTCTTCATCTTCTTTTTTGTTCTTATCTGGTTGTTTGAGCTAGTGAGGACATCTTATCTTGCCTTGAATGGTTTTGACACGTAGTCAAACCAGGACTCTTGTTGACCACGCAAGGCAACAACCACTCCCGCCTTCGCCTTCCATAACAAGTCCTCTAATGGAGTATCATTCAGAGACTGAACGAACTCCTACCCAGACTCAACCTTCAATTGTTCCCAAAGGGGACCAAAACTTTGAGAGATTCCTTGACCACAACATCAAGGCTCTCCAACACTATCTCACAAGAAACTGAATGCGAGACCTTTCAGGTGAAGCGGCAATGACATCGACATCATCCGTTACCCAACCCATCATAACTCAGGCTATTATCTCAACTAGTCACTCGACCATGGCCAATACACAAAGTTTGGCCTCCCCATCTATTTTTGGACCTACCTCCATTGGGGTGTCATTACCCCCTCAACCACACACAGTTCAACCAAGTTCTACACCATACCAGAACTTGATTGTCTCAACCTCACCCACTCTTGTGCCCATACATGTGGGAGTGACTACCTATCCTTTTACCAGTGCCACCATTCAACCACCTCTGGTGGTATCTAGTCAACTTGTGTCCTCTAATTTCATGGCACAACCCCATTTGACCTCAACATCAATCCGTATGATGAACTACCAATACGTTGCACCTATACAAGCATAACCAAGTATGTCATATGCCCCTCTGACCACCTTTTAGGTACCTTACAACCTAGGGGGTGCCCCACCTGCCAATCCATCAGCTGATCTCATTAAAATGCTGATGGATAAGATGTCTAACCTTGAGACATCCATCTCTAGTTCCAGCAATGTTCTTTCATATGAACAAGTCTACAGCAAACCCATTCATCCTTCCATCTCAATCTGACCTTATCCCAACCAGTGGGAACTTCCTAAGTTTACTCCCTTCCAGAGTAAGGAAGACCCACAGCAGCATCTACGAGCATTCAGACATGCTTGTTATCTTATAGCACATGATGATGCATTATTACTCCGCACGTTCCCCATGTCACTTTCAAGGGCCACCCTTGACTGGTACATCTCTATTCCCAGTCATTCCCTCTTTTCATTCACTCAACTCACCCAATTATTCCTTGACCACTTTTCGATCAATATAACCAAAAACATCTCCATCACAAACCTCTACTCTATCAGGCAGTTTGACGATGAATCAATAGTCAATTTTGTCACCCATTGGAGAGGCTTGATCAACCAACTCTCCTTCCCTTTACCTCAACTTGAGCTCATCGAGCTCTTTTCTCAAGCATGTTCCAGACACATCTCACCCACCTTGTGGGTTCAAGCATTCCACACTTTTGACGAAGCTTTCACCATGGCTAGAAAGCTTGAACTCTGCGTTATTGAAGAAGATAAGGTCAAATTGCATAATGCTAATGCAAGAGCCAATGACCTTTCTTCTTCCAGACCTTCTTCTACCAATTCCAAATCCAAAGGAGTGGCAAACACTGTGGTCATTAGATCACCATCTTCAACAACAGCCGACCAACCTCAACCTTCCACATCTCAAAGCATCATAAAACAATTCCAACAATGGTACATACAGCATAACTACACTCCATTTGGAAAGTCATACGCTTCTGTGTTGGAAAAACTCATCAAGCAGGGGGTCTTCAATCTCTATCCAATCCAACCACCTCAATTCAACCCTTCCAAAGCCATCCCAACATGGTATAGGGAGAACGACTTCTGTCACTATCACCATGTCCAAGGCCATGACATCAACAACTGCCAAACCTTCAATAACATTGTCCAAGACATGATAGACAAGGGGGATCTTGTTTTGGATAACCCAAATAAGCCACCCAATCAAAATATCGACATCTTCAGACAACTGTTTCCTAACCATCCTCCTAATCAAAATAATGTCCAGACCATGGCCGATAGCTCCCAAGAGCATAATATACACATTGTCAACATTGTCTCTCCTCTTGTCCCTAACCAACCTCCTCCACAAGTAGAAGATTCTTCTTCTCCTATTCGTCCATCACAAGTAGAAGAGCCCTCTTCTCCTATTAGTTCTCTATCAACCTCTCTTATATTGGAGGATGCCTTGACCATACCAATGCCATTAGCCCCACCTTCATCCTTCTTCCTGCCAATGGAGGACCATACCATTCTTACTCCTCAACCACAAGTAAAAGGCACCATCATCCCTACCCTCTATCCTCTTGAGGAGCCACATTCTCCAATTCATTCTCCACCAAGAGAAGACCATGTCCCTTCACCCACTTCAACCAAAGAAGACCCAGTGACGGTTTTCTCTTGCCTTTTGCCTGAGATCACTACATCTCACTCATCTTCATCCACATCTAAGCCCAAACCCGTGCAGGCATCCACCATGCCCAAAGAGATTAAATCTCTCGGTGTTTGCCCCATATCTAACCTTGCCTCACATAATAGTGGCCCTCAACCCAAACCAAATAAGGCCACTAAACCACACCAGAGAACTCCTCCCCCACCTTCATCATTGCCCTCTATTTTGGGCCCACATCCATCCACCTTAATAGGAGTGCTTCCTACTCCAATACCTCACAGAGGCAAGTTGCCTCCATTACTTTCTCAACCCATCAAACATATATTTCCTCCAAAACATCCAACACCTCTCATCACAAAAGTGCCATCTACACGTGTGGCTACACCGCCAAACAAAAAGATGGTACGACCAACGTCTCCTACAACTAAACAAAAGTCATCAACCCTTATTGCAACAAAATGTGTAGACCCATTAACAAGTTCTTATGCCTTACTATTATGATAATTGTTGTAGTCTTCTTGCATCAGTCTCCTGCCTCTTAAACCATACCAATCTCTTGGACCAATAACCACCCTAGTTCGATGACACTACAATTTGTGCATATCATCGCACACCTGGGCATGATACCGAGCATTGTTGTGCCCTCAAGGTTGTCATTCACCAATACTTGGAGAAAGACACCCTTCTTCTTGACCATATTATCAACAAACCTTCAACAATGTCTCATTCATCAACTCTCAGATCAAGACCATCTTGGTTTGACAACACTAAATTTTGTCACTATCACTGCACACTGGGACATGACACTGAGCGTTGTGCTCTTAAAGCTGTCACTCATCAACACTAGGAAAAGGATACCCTTGTCATCAAGGATGCTCTTGACTATCCCTTTGACAAATCTTTGACATCATCACATGCCTCACAAACATCATCACCTAAATCAGGATCTCCACACAAGACTATGGTCCCTCCACCGCCTTTAACCCCATTATTCGAAATCAACACAGTCAATGTGACCACCAGCCCACCGACCCAAAAGGATAAAGGGAAAAGACATGTTTCTATCCCTTGGACATCCCCATCCATCTAGCCTTCACCACAACCAAAACTCAAGATTATTATCTTGGGCACATCTCGACCAGCATCCTCGAAGACAATCCCTGACTCCATGGTGAAACAACCTCACCACACGACCCCTGTGAAGATGTCTTTGAATGATCTCATTCAAAGCTCTCCACAGCATCATCAAACCTTTATCAAAGCCTTACAATCAATGGAGGTCCAACCTGATGACCCTCGACCACTGGCCACTTTACTCAAATCATTACCAACCATTGCCTCTGTCACCATCTGTGATTTTGAGATTCCTGCCTTCAACTTGGTAGATCAGGATCTCGCCCTCTCACACTAAATCTGTCAAACATTCTCCCTAGCAATTAGGGGAATTTGACCTTATACTAACTATTTCAACCATCTATCATGACCTTGACCAAACATCCAACAACCAAGCATCGGCCAGCATGTGACCAATATGGAGCAAAGTAAACAAGGCAAGTTTTCTCCTATTTGGCTCAGAACTTTCATCATAACACACAAGTATGGGTCAGGGACTTATCGTCTGTCTTCTCTCAAAGGCCGACCAGAACTTGAGCCCCTTTTATGCCTTGCATCTGTGACCATTCTAATGTTAGTCAAGTACTCATTCACTTGACGTTTTACTTGAGCTCATCCCTTGAGCAGATCCCTGTCATCATCATGCCTATTCCTTTCAACCCCTTTTCCAGCATTAGTCAACCCCTTTTTTCAAGCATGAATGCTTTGTCTTAATAAAAGGGAACCCTTAAACCTCTAGAGGCTCGTCCATGGCTAAAATTTAGTCAACAAAACATGTCAAAAATGGGATACCTAACATATCAAAGGTCATAAACTCTAAATGTAGACTGCTCCCTCGAAGGATAGCTACATAATTGCTGTATTTACTAGACTGCTCCCTTGAAGGACAGCTAGGCCAACATCTCAAAAATATATAAAGCAAAATATAGACCACTCCCTCGAAGGATGGCTATGACCAAATCTTGCTACAAATAGCACTCTTTTAGAAGCTTCCTGCATCGATCAGCTTCACAAATGACCACAAAGCAAAAAGACATCTCTATGTAGACTTCTCGCATCGATCAGTCTGTGCAAAAAAAAATGACTGACAAGCTATTAAGTCATGGACATGCCTATAGTCATTCTCAGAGTCTCCTATAAAAGGGGCAAAGTTATCCTTGCTAAAAAGGGTTACGCTATCCTCTCCTGACATATCACATCACCCACTCAAGGGATTTTGAGCTCATTTTAATGTCAAAATGATTTGATTACTTCTCTAACACAACCACTGGTCAATGACGTAATGCATGAATGGGGATTTTGGTTCTAACAACCCCTACCTATGCCATCATTTTGGTCCTTGTCAATGAAAGAGTAATTCACCTTTCACCCTTTTTTCACACTTTGGTCACATTCAACTAAATCATTTTCCAATCTAGACCAAACATTTTCAGACCAGCAACATGACATCCTGACATCATATCATCATAGTCCATTTCACATAGTTTCTATGGACAACAATACACATGGAAACTATTGATCAGACACAATTTATGCCAAGCATAAACCATTACTTGCTGAAGCATAAACATTCTCAATTCATTTTTAGCAAACATCCATCGCCTAATATGGATAATTGCTAGGGATGAAAAACCCCAACCAATGTTACAGAATACACCATTTGGAAAAGGCTATAACATCTTCCTCCCCTCATCATTTCAAGCATGTACCATCAGACATATGGGAAGTGCTAAACCTTTATCATGACCAACCTTTGACCTCCTGCTCAAACTACATTGGTCTGAGGCCCTAAGACCGGGGCTATGTAGGTAGCACTCAGATGACATGATGTCTTCTGGGGTTAGCTCAACCACCTCCATTTATTCATCTACCTGATGGACAAACCATCTTACCTTTAACCTCGACTTGACCTGACCAAATCAACCCATTGACCTCTTTGACTCTTCTTTTTGAACTACATTGGTATGAGGCCCTAACAACTAGGGCTATGTAGGCAGCACTCAGATACATGACGTCTTCTGAGGTTAGCTTGACCACATCTATTTGTTCATCTACCTGATGGACAAAACTTGTTTTTCCCTTCAAACATGACTCAACTTGGTCAAAACCCATCCATGACCCACCCAATCTATCGACCACTTTGACCCTTCCTCCCTTTAGGGAGAACTACATTGGCCTGAGGCCCCTAACCATAAGGGCTATGTAGGTAGCACTAAGTCTTCTAAGGTTAGCTCGGCCATCCATTCATCTGCCTATTCATCTCTCTAAAGACGTTGGCCTTTCATCTTTCATCATGACCAATCAACTAGCCTTGACAATGTCGAAGTCACTTCTGAATCCTCATGGGGCCCATTTGAGATCACTTATATCTCAATCTGACTCAACCACCAACCTTGGAGATCACGCCTATCTCCCCCGACCCTGACCACTTCTGAGACAATGATGTCTTGGTTTTGATTGCATGTATTCTACCTCATGAATAGATAGCAAAATTATCTGTAGACCACATTTTGACCCTCACAAGTATAGGATCGCGAGCAATTTTATCCACACTACTTGTGACATTTTCATTTTTTCTAAGAGCACTTCCTAAGCTTGAGATACTTGGAACATGATGACCATTGGAGCTATAGCTTAGATTGAATAACCCAATCAGCTACGACTAAATGCTGAGGCCTGATTACTTTGATTTTGGCACTCCTTGACCTTGACCTGCAATAATTTGACCTACCTGTCCCATGAAGTGGTATGCATGCAATCATGACTATTGCAACGTTTACACTCAACCTTCACCATTCTCATCCACTCTATGTCAAATTGGCACTCAATATCAGGTTCCCTTCCATCGACTCCTACTTTGAGGGGGAATACCTCATCCATACCTCAGGGCAATTACTTCATCACTTTTTGTCTTGCAGTTCATTCGAACAACCAACAGGACAAAATCAACCTCGTCCCATATCTGGGGCAACCAACTCCTATTTTTATCTTGCAGTTCATCCAGAATAACCAACAAGACAAAAAGGGTCAAATGTAAACACTGAAATCGTGTCTACTCCTTGGTCATTCCCCCCTTGGTCTCCTTGGTCCACTTCTAACCATGCCTAATTTGTCTTATTAATTTAAAATAATTATCTATTTTAAATTAATAATTCCCTCTCTCTCTCCATGCCACCTCACCTCCCCTTGGATTCCTTGCCCTTGGATACCCTCATTTATCACCCTTCCAACTCTCCCACTCCATCCTCATGCCTATTAAACCCGCCTTCAACTATTTTCCCACAACTAGCTGACCTCGGTAGGAGGAAGAATGGGCAGAAGGCTATTTTTAGCCATTTTCCCTATTTCTTGGCTGTCAACGTCGGTCAGTAGTCAGCTGACATCGATAATTTTGCCGACGTCGGTTGCCTTAAAACTGCATTCTCCACCCCGAATGCAGGCCCTTGGCCCTCTTGGTTTTTGACTCTCTTGGTCCCCCGAATCAATCTTCCATCTTCTTTTCTAGGTACCCATGAAGGCAATCCTATTGCATCCACCAAGCATCATAGGCATCACACACACACCAAGCATCATAGGCAGGAAGTCTTCTACATCAGCAACCAGTCTTCATCACTCCTTCTGCAGCAACCAATAGCTAAGTATCTCTTCTATCTTTTCATTTCAATAGCTTAGAATGTATTTGTAATTAGCTTATTCTTACTCTTTCTAAGTATTATTACCCAGACCCGACCTTCTTCTTGGAAAGGCCGAGAGGCCTTCCCCACATCCTTGCCCATTTTGACAACCTTTGTCTTCTACCTGCCCCCTTTTTAGACCATACTCTCTACCCTGCATCTCTACACAGGCCATTAAAAGACCCAGACTCTTTACAGACTCTCTGTCGACCATAACCCTATCCAAAACTAGTCCAAGACCCGTCCAGGGCCACTGCCCTGACTGACATCTACCACTACCCCAACCGACGTCGATAGCCTAACCGACATCGATAGACTTGACCAACCGACACCGGTAGCCTAATCGACGTCGGTGACTGTGGACGACCAACAGCAGCATTTAGGTATGCATTTTTTTCTATTTCTTTTGTTTAGTCTTTCACCATCTCCTTTTCTGTCAACATTCTCTTATCAATTAGTGGATTGTCATCCCTCAAGGAAGTCTTCGCACTTCTGGGACCGAGCCTTTACTTGGCAATCCACCAAATGTCTATCTAACAACCTTCTTGTTTAAGTCTCTCATCTACAGGGGTCATCCTCCATAGCCAGAGATGAGTACCTTCAACGTCTGGATACAGTGCACAAACTTCATTCGGGTATCTTCTAACCCTAGACCATTTCTCATAGTTTCTTACCTCTCCTTTTGAATGTGGAAAATGAAATTTGATAGAAACACTATCATTTTGGGAAAAGTGATCTTTATTTTTACCTAAGCCATGGTGTGAGGGGTATTAATCCAATACTCAAGTCATTAGAAAACATTGTATATAGACTTTAGTTTCCACGTACCTAATGGTATATCATAAACACTAAGTTTTTACTTTTTCAACCATAGGAAGCCTTTCACCCATTTGGTCTTGTAGTGCATCGGTTAGAAATTATCCTCAAATAGTTACTATCAATGTACCCTAGAGATGGGATAGTGTCATGTCCTCCTTTTGGATTAATTAAAAGGAGTGGACCCAAAGTCTTTTTTCATTTCCCCTAGGCTAAGGGATTAAATGAGTGAAATAATTTAATAATAATATATTTAAGTTTTCCAAGGTTACTTTATTTCATAATGCAAGAAAATGATACTTAGGTGTTATTATTATTAAAAAGGGGCAAAAATAAATATTAATTACATGGCCAAAAAGGAAATATTTGTTAAATGGTTAAAAGTAATTATTATTAAGAGGGTATAAAGTGAATATTTCATTAAAAGTATTTTCAAATACTTTTAGGAGTGAAATTGGGAAAACAAGTGAAATTATAAAAGGATAATTAGGGCCAAAAGATTATTCATTCATTCATTATTCACAATTGAAATTAGAATTCTTTTAACTTCTACACTTGAGGATGAAAACCCTACATTATAAGTAGATTTGAGGACAAAAACCCTCCAATCTATAGAGTTGACTCCATATAGGGGTTGCAATCATTTTGATCATTAGGATTACATTCAGATTTGTGTTGGCTAGGATTCATAATCAATTACAGGGTTTTTTGAGGATGTGAAGAGTAACAAAACACGTAAATTTATCATATTGGGGCTTCCATACAATAATTTTCCTCTTGGATAACCAAATCATTAATATTAGGACAAAAGCATGCCACTTCAAAGCCATTTTATTCATTTTTTGTGCACCCAATAGGTTGGAATCCCTCTTTAGGGTATTATTCATAGCTGATGTACAACTCATGTTTATTCCTCATAGTTGTCATACCATTTTTAGGGCCTAATGTCACATTTTTAGCCTATCATATAGTACCGAACTACTAGCATCACTATTTTATTTCCATTTCACTATTATTATAGGTTGGGAACTAACTTTAAAGGGGCCGCATTGACTTTTCAAGGGCCATTGTACATTAAAAACTTGCCATACTATTTTGGGTTATTTCCAACTAGGGTTTCAAGGAAATATTTTATCTTTATGCATTTTTAGGCTACTTTAGGTTAGGGTTTGCTGGGAAAATTAGAATTAAATTGGTATTTTATCTTTTCATTCTATTTCACTGTATAAAATTGAATAAAATCTCAAACTTAATTTTTGAATCTCAATTTCAGTTGTGTTTTATGAATTTCTAGTGTATAATTTGAATAGAATTTTAAAATTAAATATAAACATTCAAAATTCAATATTTTATCCTAAAAGGGATATTATAGTGGTATTAGTGTTGTGATTCTAGTAGCTTGTGAATCATGGAGTTATTATCAAAGGAGATAACTATGGTGGATGATGTTATTTCTAGTTGTGATGAATATAAAGCTCTTCCAATAAATATTCAAAAAGAAATATCTTTAATAGTCTTCATGAAATTGATGAAGACAATAAGTGGATAAGTGCACTATGAGGATGTGTTATCAAATGAAAAATTAAAAGAGCCAGAAAAGAAAAACATATAACTAGGCAAATGTTGGATACATCAAAACATCAAGAGGAAGAAATTGTGGGGGAGGAGCATGAGATAGAAGAAAAATTAGAGTTTTAAGAAAAGGGAGGGAAAAAACCTTGGAGGAGTCCTCCATGTAGGTGGAAGGTATAAAATTTAATGTGAGGAAGGATGCATATGTAAGGTCACCACTTTTAGTAAATAATACCTAAATCCCTTATATGATGCTATAACAACTTCTTTCCAAGAAGTATAAGTGGTAAAAGTCACCATTCTCGATAAAGAGATATAAATCCATTATATGAAGTAGACTTTGAAGATCTCACCTTAAGTTTGAAAAGTGGTCATATAAAAGAGATGAAGAAATGTACATTGCGTGAAGTAAACATTTCTAACACAAAGCATATAGCTCCAGGTTTGTAAGTTGGAATGATTGATCCTATTATCCACCTACTACCAAAAAGGGTTAAATTACTTAACCTCATCCAAGAATAAAAATGTATGAATCTCAATCATTTCTACGAGTATGATACAAAAATGAAAGAGATAATAATAACATAGATTCACTTTACATTATGCCCTTAAAATATTTTTGTCATCATGGAAAGTACTCTAAAATTGGTAAAAATGTCAAAGATATAACTTACAATTAAGGGCATATAGATCCTTTTACTCAAATATATATTTGGCTATACATAAAGGAGTGGGATCCTTGTTTGTATTCATTGTCTAGGATCATTAGCAAACTTGAGCAGAAGGTCATGGCAATGAATATATCATTAAGTTTGATCAAGCCATTTTTTCTTATTTTTATTTGAGGCCTAATTATATCAATGGAAATACATATACGTTTGCTAATACAGGTGTTTCCAAATGGAGGTTGAAAGGTATGAAAGCCTACTAAAATGTTCCTAGAAAAAGATTTGGTTTTAATTAATGGATAAAAGCATTGGAGAGGCATCTACCTCCAGCCCTTGTGCATGTTTCTCCTATGGTTTGAGCAACTTCTCTTAAATGTTTTGGTGGTTTAACATCTTCAATATTATTTATACTTCCTGATAACAAATAACCTTTCAATATTTCTTGTATTATAAGTGTAACAATAAAGGATGGTGATAAGATCGAGGTGAATGTTGTGAGAATGTTGGGTAACCTTGTAAGATTATTTAAGTTTTTTTATGGAAATTTTATTGATTATATTAACAAATTATATGGCTAGTGGTCACTAACATCTGAATTTAAATCAATGTAAAAAAGGAAAGAAAAACCATTTAAGATTTTATCCCCATTGGTGAGAATGGTGAAAGTGTTTGTTTCTTGTGTGATGTTTAGTGGATCATTGTCATGATTTGAGGAACTTCTTCCTAAATGATCCTATTACATTACAATACATGGCATGGGAAACTTTAGTTTATCACATTCTTATTCTCCTAGTTTGTGATTCACCTAATTTTAAAATATATGTACATGCAACATCAACCTTAGTTTTACCACTAACATGCACTACAGACCCTAAGGCATACATTGGAAACACTACATTGTGATCTAGACATGATCCTTTCCAGTTTCAAGTATAAGATAATTATTGGAGAGTAGTTAACATCAACCACCCTTCATATTTTTAGTCTTGCTTTGTCAAAATATTATAAATGTTGACATGATTTTATTTCCAAGAGGGCATCATTTTTAGAAGATCAGTTTAGGTGAATCTACACTATATTCATAAAGTTTAAATTTTATGTTGACTATCATTCAATTAGAATGTATTCAAATTTTAAGATTCCTTTCAATTGTGTCTTTATTTTAGAAACAACCACAAATAAGGTACCAAATGCATCACCAACAAATTCAACTCGTTATAACATGTATGGATCAGTAGTACTAGATGAATGTGAAAAAATCAAGTCATAGATGGAGATAATTGCTTTGAACAATAAGCATGCTTCATTTCCAAGATTGCATATGCATGTTATGTGGAGGAAATTGAATTTTCAGCTCATGGATTTTATGTAACCACTAACATTGGATCTTATTGGGAAAATGGTAAAAGGAAGACCCTTTGGTTACTACACATTTTGAGTTGCATATACAAAGGTTGAAGTTGATATTCTAACTAGGAATTTGCACTCATTGAAGAGTGGAGGCCCTTTTTTCACTTTCAAAAAAGGAAAAGAGTAAAATATTTACACTAGTGTCTCAAGGTATCTAGTAACATTGATAAAGTAGGGGTGTAATGTTTCTATGTTTGATATTTCATAAGAGTAGAAAGAGAGGCACATCGTGGCAAGAAATTTCATGTTATTTTTGTAAAGGAGAATTATCCTAGGGCTGATCCAAAGTCTTTTAATAGGGTTCATTGGGTATTTGGGAAACTGATTATAACTAAACTACATGCTAATTTAATTACACATAGCCAATGTCATGAGGTTGAATTGACATTCAGAGGGTCATCTAAGGAATTTGAGGGATCCAAGATACTTTTTCTAACATGGAATAAACTTTATCTTGTTCCTATTGTTAGTTTTGAACAATAAGATAACTCTTTTTATGGGAAGCTATTTTTATATCATCTGGGAAGTGGAGAGTCCATAAGTACACTAATGTTGGAAGGAGATATTTAGAATCCTAAAATTTTGCATATGATACACGATATAAGGATTTAACTATTCTTCAAGAACACAATCGGACCTCATAGAGTTTTATATGACCCACAATCAGAGAAGGGTAACCCAGGAGAATATTGCTTCATAGATACTTTTAGGGAAATGCTCTAATGGGATACTAAAATTCTTTTCTTTGGAGAAGGGTAGATTGGTATAATTACAACATATTTTTATCATGCGTTTGGACCAGTCAAGTATACCATGGTATATAGTTTATATTGGTTAGACATACTTGTTGCTTTCCAAGAAAGAGGGGCATCCATGAATACTTTCATAAAGGTAGTACAAGTGTCTCAATGGTATTTTGGGGTAGTAAAATAGAGATTGGGAAATAAGGCACTATATATTTATGGCATAAAACTTATTATAACATTGAAGGACTATTTTGAGAATTAGATTGATGTAAGCATGATAAAAACAAATATTCAGGGACGTGATCACTCAGTCATCAAGGAAGGTGAAGAGTCAGAGACTCCCATAGTTACTTGTTCGAGGATAAGTAATTTTAGGAAGGGTAGATTGTCATGTCCCCTTTTTGGAATAATTAAATAGGAGTTGACCCGATGTATATTTTCATTTCTCATAGGCTAAGGGACTAAATGAGGGAAATAATTTAATAATAATGTATTTGGTTTGTCTAGGTTACTTTATTTCATAATGTGGGGAAATGACACCTAGTTGTTATTATTAAAAGGGGCCAAAAAGCAATATTAATTACATGGACAATAAGGAAATATTTATTAAATTCCTAAAATTAATTATTATTAAGAGGGTGAAAAGTGAATATTTAATTAAAAGTATTTTTAATACTTTTAGGGTGAAATTGGGAAAAAGGTGAAATTATAAAAGGATAATTGGGGCCAAAAGATTATTGATTCATTCATTATTTACGATTGAAATCATAATTCTTTCAACTTTTACACTTAAGGATGAAAACCCTCCATTTCAAGTATATTTGAGGGTGAAACCCATCTAATCTACAGAGGTGACTCCATATAGGGGTTGCAATTATTTTGATCATCAAGATTACATTTATATTTATGTTAGTCAGGAGTCATAATCAGTTCTAGGGATTTTTAAGGACATAAAAGGTAATACAACACATAATTTCATCATATCATGGCTTTCATACATCAGCGTTATTCTTGGAGAACATTTCATTACCCTTAGGATATAAGGTCCTACTTTGGAGCCATTTTATTCATTGTTTATGCACCCAACAAGTTGGCATCACCCTTTAGGTTATTATTCATAGCTTTTTTACAACCCAAATTTGTTCTTCATAGTTATCATACCATTTTTAGGTCCTTTCATCACATTTGCATCCTATTGTATAGCACATGACTACTGGCATCACTATTTCTAGCCATTTCACTATTGTTATAGGTTAGGCACTAACTTTAAAGGGGTTGCATTGAATTTTGAAGGGATGTTGTACCTATAAAAACCTATCATACTATGTTGGGTTATTTTTAGCTAGGGTTTCAAGAAAAGATTATATATTTATGCATTTTCAGGTTTTTCTAGGTTAGGGTTTGGTGGGAAAATAAAAAATAAACTAGTATTTTATATTTTCATGTTGTTGTACTTCTTATAATTGAATAAAATCTCATACTTAATTTTTGAATCTCAATTTTAGTTGTGTTTAATGAATTTCTAGTATATGATTTGAATAGAATTCTAAAATTAAATATAAAAAATCAAAATTCAATATTTTATCCTAAAAGGGATATTATAGATAGTGCAACAGTGACATGGTGGAATGGACCTTATTCTTTATTTATGACTAAGATCAGCATATCTAAGAGCCTACAAATAAAACACATCCTACCTAGTCATACTTGTTGATATTGTCGATTTCCTATTAGCAATACATTTGATGTTTATCAAATTTTGTTCATATTTGGTTAAAATTTTCAAAAATGATACTAAAAAGGCTAAAATAAATAATGTACAATCTCAAGCCTTCCTAAATATTTATTCTTGAAATATTCAATTAGAGTTACTACCTATCACCATAAGGGGCCAAATGGCATGCATGATTATTATTTTTCCTCCTACACCTAGACCTCAAAATTATCTCACTTCCCATCATGCTCCCATTATTCACCCATGACTTACATTAGATTCTAATTTTCATGTTGTCAATACTAGACAAGTGTAGATACCTCATCTATCATGATAGAATGAAGGTAGTCAAAATGTCACTCCTCAACCCCGTCCACCTCTGACAAGGAAATCTAGTAAACCTAAGGGGTACAATATCATTGATCAACTAAAAAATACCCCTGTTAAATTTTATATTTTAGAGTCATTAAAGAGAAAAAAATCCACAAAGATATATTATATACAATTTTGTGTGATACAATTATTCCTTTTGATACACATCCAACATCATTTACTTCCACCATGAACTCAATCAAGGATATCAAAAAGGTCATCCATCACCTTCAATAATGAAGACCTACCTCCTAAGCATATCACAGATGAATATCTTACACTATTCATTCAAGTTCAAGTGCATGAAAATATAGTTAAGCATGTGTTGATTGATAATGGTTTAGGGATGAATATTTGTATCTCTAATTTCTTATAGTAATTGGGTATTGATATGAATAACATAAAAAATCAAAACAAAATATCAAGGGATTTGATAATATTCATCATGAAATACATGGAAATATCACATTAGATTTATTTGTAGGTCCTAAAATGGTGCCTACTATTTTTCAAGCCATGCCTACTCAGTTACATTACAACCTACTTTTGAGGTGACCTTAGATTCATGCAATAGAGGTTGTACCTTCTACATTCCATATACACATAAAATTTATATATTACATACATGAGTTACAATTATAATAGATGATGCTCCCTTCAAATATAGCAAAATAACTCAATCAAAATTTGAGGATCATTCAATTATACCATCTATACAACTCATCTCACTTGATTAGATGAGGTAGGTGAGTCAAGCACAAAACATGACAAAGTACCAACCATCAAAATTATAGAATATGCACAAAAATTACCACCAATTATAGTATAAAAATAGGATAAAATCCAATATCTCCCTTTTTTTTATCAATTTTGAAGATCATAATTGCATTGTTACAGATTGGAATGATAAAAATGATGATGATATGCAATATCTAACATGTGAAAAGTTGTGTGAGATAAATTTTAGTCCTATCAACCCAAATGAGTATGTATATCATACTCTATTCACACTTATAGAAGTTAAAAAATATTGAGATGATTCATATATAACAAAGAAGGGTGAACCAAATATTACTACAAAGACATAATATTCATAGGACAAAGTAAATACTATAATGCAAGATAACCAACATAATATGAGTAAAAGCACTTGTAATATTAATTCACAAAATAACAAAATAAAATTCAAGCTCTATGTGTAAGGGTTACATCACTTGAAGATAACAATGCACATAATTACAACCCTCAACATGTTACAATGTATGTTGCACCTTCTAAGGAACAAATGCAAGTAGAACAAAATGAGAAATTAGAAAATCAAAGATTACAAAGGGAATAATTAGAAATGGAAAAAATATCAAAATAACAAATGTAAAAGGAATGATTGTAAATATATAAAATAGAACAAGAAAGTTACACAAAGAAAAATTAGACCAAGAAAGGCTTCAAAAGGAAAAATCTGAAGAAGAAAGATTACGAAAGGAACAAGACAAAAAATAAATGTTACATAAAGAATAAATAAAAAAGGGAACATAATTTAAAGGAGAATTTACTACAAGATCAAAAACTAAAAGAGAAGTTGAAAAAAAAACTCAAGATTCGAAAGAAAGCATCCTCAAAAAAAGGTTTCTCATAAAGGAAAATAAGAAATAATACATGCCAAATAAGGTTATTGTGGATCCAAAGGAGGAAACTAAAAATTCTTCTTCATAGCTAGATTTTTTGATTATTAGTCTTCAATTCAATGGAAATAAATTTACCAAGGTAGCTATTGCATATTTTCATGAAACCAATATATGTAAATGCCACTTATCCAATATCTTGGATGTGACATACAAAATTTGGGTAATATTAATGGACGTCAATGTTGCATTGGATCCATTGAGTTTTCAGTAGCACTTGGGCTAAAAATATGTTCCATTATATTTCACATCGACCTTACCTTGGATAAATATAATGCAAAACTATGAAAATTATGGATGAGAGTAATGAGGGAAACATTGGGTAAAGATCATGACTATATCATATTTGAGCATGAAGCTATAATGGTTACCATTTCAAGATAGGATGAATATGTAGAGAAATAATGGATAAAGGAAAATGTTTTTTCAGTTAACATTCCAACAAAGATAAATAATATAATCATATCACAAGAACACGATACAACACATATGACAAGTCAAAAAAACATAAAGTTCAAGACCATATTATGGTGCAATTGTTTTTACACATACAAATGCAAACAATGATAAGGGTATCATACCATAATTTCAAGACCAAAAAGATGATTATGTTTATGTTACAATTATATAAAATATTAGCACAATACTCTCAATGACATAATACCTACATATTAACATCCTATATCAATTGGTGTCTTAATATAGGATTCAACACATGAATTCCAATGTTATATAGGAACTCCATGGTAACATCATATTTCTTAAATCATTGGTTTGCTACAATATTTTCTATTGTACATATATTTTTCATATTTATTTGATTACTCACCCACCTTATTCTCCTATTTTTGGCACATGTGTTCATATGAACTTACATAGATATTTATTCTATCCCTTGGCTTTATTTTATTTCACCCTTGCCTTTTGATTTCATATCTTAATTGAAACATATGTGACACTTCTCTTGTAATAATTCTAATGTGTATATTTTATATCTTTGGCCTTGGCCTTATTTTTTCCTAATATATTACACCTACATGGACCTCTCTTCTTTATTAAAAAATAGGATATATGTACTTCTTGATTAACATCTTAAATCATCCCACTTAGTAATAGGAGGAATCTTCTTATCAACCAAAGTATGAACATAGCTCTCAAACCAAGTTAAAGCATGACTAGTTAAATTTAACTTCAAAAAATAAATCATTGATATTTCATTAATATGATGCAAACTAAATCACACCTCAAATTTCACTAGCCAATGTTCTAGCCTCTCCGTGTTCACATCCCTATCATACAAAAAATCTCTATCTTTGCCTTAGCCTTGAATGGAGGTGGAGCTTGGTTGGCATGGGGTTGCTCTTCCTTATTTTGATGAGTCTTGGGAGCATCCTTTTTTATTTGTTTTAGTGCCTCTATATAAACACCAATTTTTTCCACGAGAATCCATATGATGGACTCCAACTAGTCAAGCTTACTCATAGAAAGAGAAATGTTAGATACTCCTTCAAGATTTAAAGATCACTCTGTGGTTATTCGAGTATCTTCTTCATCAACATGGGCCATAATTTTGATCTCTTATTTCCTCTTCCTTATGGAAATATGTGCTTTAAAGGGAACTAGAATACCTTGACCACTAACACAACTTGCTCTAGTGAGCGACATAAACTTACAATGTAGTCACCAACATATAAATCCACGTAATAGGCTAATACTACACCATCTTTGATACCAATATAATCTGTAAAATAGGGGGATACTTTTCTAAGCTTCACCAACATGAATCTTATATCCCCTAGCTCAAAAATGAGTAGAAGATGACTACCTAGGCTATTTGTATTTCTAAAATAGAGATAATAAATAAAATGTATGGCATATTGCACATTAATATTAAGAATAATATTGAAAAAATCTCACAATAAACATAAGAGTTATTTTTGATAAACTAGATGTGGGAAAAACTCCAGTGGGTGAGGCAATTGCATTCCCCTTCCTCTATGTAATGCAATAAATGTAAAAGGTACTACCAAATATGTTATTCATGGATAAAACTCTCACTACCACTATAACCAAAACTCATACACAAGGTTATTTTGCACTTATCAAATACTTATTTATACTCCAACACAATTGAACCAACCATCTATAGCTAGGAAACAATGAAACAAAAAGAATAAAGACTCAAACTTGTAACTTCCAATGTGAATCCAACTTTAATAATTTTCATTGTGTTTTCTTATGCCTTTTACCATATACAACACCTGTATTTATTCTCTCTCAAATTTGGAGTCCATCAATAAGCTTAAATTAACCACCCATAAGAAGAAGAAACATTTTCAACCATTCAAATTTGGGATTTTTTAATTTTGGTGAAATCGTTAGGGTAATTACGTAACCACCAAGGTAGTTTCAAAACTACCACACTATAAATAGTGATAGTTTTGTTATATATAAAATGTTTTCAAGAGTTGAAAATCATTGAATTAATCACTATGAATTTAGGAGTTAATATTTGTATTTAGAAGATATTTATGAAAGTCTAAGAGCATAATTACATTATTAAAGCATCACCATTTAACTAAAGTAGAATTGAAGGATTAATGAAAGAGTATATAAAATGTACTAGCTACTTATATCTCATTAATAAGGATAAAAATAAGGGTTGGGATATTCATATTGAACTAGAATATTTGTTAACATGAATAATTATTGATTACCAGCTTATCAAAGAACAAGTTTCTAACTGATGTAGGTCCCTCATAACTACTCGCATTTTAATGCTCTTGCAAGGTGTCTTGGGTTATTTAGTATTGAGATAAATGATAAATAATTTCAAGATATCTATAACACATTTTGAAAAAATGGTAGAGGTTTTTTATTAAGATAAGTAGACAAACAAAACCCAAAAATAATTTTATAAATAGAGGTCATTTACTAGGATTTAACTTAGTGCCCATTATTGAGATTATCCTACCAAAATCAAACCCTATGATTTTGGTCAAAAATTTAAAGATTTTATATCAACATAAGTTTTAAGGGTTATCTTTGGGTCTATTTATAGACCTATTTCACCTATTTTTCAACCTTAAACAATACACATGTAAATCATAATTATAATTTTCTCTATGAACTAACTTTTTCAAATTCTAATCATCTTAATCTATGTATTTTTTAGAATTAAGATATGTTTTTATTGTTATAATTTTATATTTACTTCATATTTTTCTTGTGTGCATATTTACATTGGATAAATGTACTTTTTTAAGCCTAGAACCACATTTTTTACTTTCCCATTAAAACATTTTGGTGACCCTAAGTTATTTTTTGGTGAACCCATGCTCTCTTAAACACCTTAGGTTTAGATGATGTTGATATTACATATTGGATATAATTTTTCCTAGGGATTACTAAACCCTTTCCCTATTGTTACATCTTGTTAGGGTTATCCTTTGCATGTTCTTAGTGTTACCAACATTTCTTTGCATGCTCTCATTCCTTTTATAGTTGGGTATTGTTATGATGATCACATATATTATTTTCCTATGATTATGCTCATTTGTTTCTTCATCATTATCCATAGTTCCTTGTGCTTATCTTATAGTAACATCATACATTTCAATTTATTTATTCCTTGTTATTATGGTTATATCTTACATGTTCCTAGTGTTTCTTTTTATTAGGGTTACATTGTTAAATCTCATTTTCCCTAATTTATTTGTGTTTTATTCAAACTCTAGTGTACTTATGATGGATCACCCATTGGATGTATTATATCACAAAATTATAAATGATTATATGAATTATAAGTCTCTCTATAATGATGTACAATATAATTATTATTATGATAGTGAGGATAACATTGATGGAATGTTAGGGAAACTAAGTTTTATCCTAATTAGATCAAAAAATGCAAATTCAAATGATAGGAATGTATTGCATGTTGGTTGTATTTTTATAAGTCCTCATGATTATAGAATGTAAAATGGTGATATTCAAAAATAAATTAGTAAGTAAATATGTGTTAGTTTGAAATAAACCAAGCTAGAGAAATTTGTATTTTGACTACAATGTGTTCAACACAATGTTGATTCTTATATAGAACTTATTATGAATGAAAATGAGTGTCTTTATACTTTTGATTTGAATTTCAATAGTGATAATTATATGAATTTTAAAACCCCTTAAGAATATTATTGGACTGTAGATGATGATGATTATGATTTTGAAGCTGAAATGGATACACCATATAGGGATGAATTTATACAAATTATTATAGCATATGTTGTGGAATATTTTTTTCATTTTTATAAGATGATGGATATTATGAAATAAGTAGCTATTAAAAATAATTATTGTGTTTCAATGATACTCCTATTGTTTCTAATGATTTCTCTCTTGTCCTTTTATGATTTTAAATGTACTTAATGATTGTGTGTGTTTGCATGTGTTTCCTAGTAAAATAGACTTTCTAGCTTCCTTACCTAAACCTATTAAGGTTCCCATATTTGTATCCAATAAGGAGCCTCTTCCTTTGAGTGATACACTATGTAATTCAACAATACCAACTTATAAAATAGTCACTATGATGAGTGAAATAGGTGAATTACAAAGATAACTTCTAGATTTGTGTCTTGTATCCCTTGAGACTAATGTTAGGGTTGATTCTCATGCTATATTACAAAACCCCTTAGCTCTAGAGGTTTTAAGCTCTCAAATTCCTTATGGTTTGTCATGCCTAAGATAAATTTATTAAAATGAAGTTGATACCCCTATAATAACCTCAATACCTTCGATGATTCTCTTATGAATTAAGCTTATCATGACACATTATTACTTAATATTTTTCCAAGAAGCTTGATAGACTATGCATTAGATTGATTTCATACATTACCAAGTGGATACATACAGTCATTTCACATGTTATAATAGGATTTATTATATGTTTCATTGCTAATAATGTCCCACAAGATACCTTTGAGCATATATAATTTATCAAAAAAGATCCACATGAGAATATTTTTTATTATATGTTTTGATTTAGAGCTAGTATGCATTTGATTGCTTTACCAACCATAATATTTGGGAAAATAACACATATTTAGTAAAATTATTCTACCACCTCACAAATAAAATGTGTTTTTTTAATGAATATCCATCATTTATTAACCTTTTTATAAGGTTAAGATAATCAATTTTGAGGTATTACACATCCATGTGCTAACATATGATACATTTGCTTTAAAATGTTCTACCATCCAAAATAACTCAAGTATCAATTTAAAAATATTGACCATGCACTAAAAATTAATGATGTTATGAGATTGGTAAATGATATAGATCAACCACAAAATAACCCTATGACTTATCAAAATGAACGCAGATGATTTCTTACACTTGTTGATAGTCCATGAATAATTTTGAAAAATCTACTTAACTTCAATGTGACAAATTTTACACCCATCAAGATACATGAGACAAAATGGTATTTTGAGTATCATATAATTGATAACCATTAGAAAAATATATGTTTTATTTAAAGAACAAAATTTAAGTCCTTATCAATTATGGTGATATTGAAATTGAAGATGCACTAGTTAAAATATTAAGTTATAAGTGTTAATCTACCAATACCTATTAGATGCCTAAATATAAACCTCAATAATATATTAAATGGGTACCTAAGAAAATAATTTTTCAAGATCAAATACAAACACCAATGATGGTAAATAAGAAACCATTTCATAGTGCAGATCCATAGTAGAATAAAATTAACACTGCATATCAATGCACCAGTGACACCTATTTTGATAAAAATTAATTATTAGATTTGCTTCATATGTATGACAATGTAAATTCATATTCTTTCAAATGTAATCCTGTGATGATCATTCAATAATTTATAACATTTTTGGTTATCTATGCTAGAAACCTTTGTACTTAAATGCTTTACGATATATTTATGTATAATATAATGATTCACTTGGTATTATTACATGAGATATGAGATCTACACTATATACATATGATCATGGATTTCCAATTGGCTCTAGGGACTTTGTGGGGGCATCTTATTTATATTTTTTCGGGTACTACTTTGATATCTTCTTTATTATTCCTTTTGACTAACTAGTGAATTCTCTTTTACTTACAAGATTTTCACAAGTTTCCTTTTCCACTTGGATCTATTTTTTACTTTTTGGATTGTCCATTTCTTTTCCTAGGAATTTATTTCTTAATATTTTGTTTACATACTTTGCTTCGTGTACGTGCACTTGATTGTCTTATTTTATTTTCACTTTATTTCTTTGATCACCACATGTCCCTAAAGTTCTTATCCATTGTTATTACATTTATAAGATCCATATTAGGTATTTACTTGGAGGAAAGAATTATTATGTGCTATCATACATTTACTATTCCCTTATCATAATGGTGCACACCATTATTTCATTTAGATTGATCATATATTTCTCACCAAGGGGAATGAAACTTATCACTATTCATGTGCTTACATCAATTACATCTAGATTAAATTGGGGCATGCCCTTGTTGTTTTTCATTTCTTATATCTTAAAAACAATATATCATGCACTTTTTATGCCTCATTTCTTATATCTTATCCACATGGTGCATACCATCACTTGTTCTTCATTTATTATACCTTTCCTATATATGGGTAACCTATTAATGCACATATATCAATTTTATATTGCCTATACCTAAGCATATTAATATTTTGATTCATTTATTATATATTTATCATTGGGGGCATGATATGCCCAAATGTTGATAGATTATACATTATTTATATTAGGGAAATCCCTTAAATTATGTCATGGATTACATCTCAGTCACATTGGGATATACTATGTTTTAAGCCTACATGTATTATAGATTGCTTATATTGGGGCATTCCCTTTTCATTTTTCATTATCAACATTGAATTTACACCAAAATATACAACTAACTATACCCACATTGATTATACTTACCCTCTTAAGTAAAATCCACTTTTTTGTGCTTATATTCATTACACTTAACTATATAGAGGCAAACATATCCCTCCTATACTTATATAGACCACATCTTATCCATAAAATGGTGGTCATGTTGATACCCACATTGATTTTTCTTGAGAATATATGAATTTAATTACTTATTATACATACGCATTCATAATATTTTATTATGTATATGTCATATACCTCTATAGGTCATATTTTTTAGCATACTCTCTTTTTAGATTCTCTTATGTCACATATACTTTTTCATGATGATATTGTTACTAATTGACTAACTCCTCCATAGATTTAACTCTCTTTGATCATTTATGTTCTTTGAATGATGATATTTTTACATGTTACACCACAATGTATGATAAATATGCTTCAATGATAAATATTATCTTTCTATGACTATACAAAAATGTGTAATATTATTCTTTAATGATGATTCTTTCTTATGATAATCTATTAGCACTTTTATGATTTATATTTTAAACTTGGTATACCTAATCCCTTTATTTTTAAATGATTAATGTGTAGGTACATACCACACCTCAAAAGGGTGGAATGTGGTCCATTTATTCTATCTTCAATTACATTATTATACACCCAAGTATATGCATGAGATAGGATTAGCCTACAACTATCCTATCTCAATATATCAAGGCTTAGATAAGGTTAATAAAATAGATCCTATGATACTTAATGTTCAGGTAATGAAACATGACTATTCATATTTCAAAGCGAATCATTTCATATTTTATTTTTAGACAATTCATTTCCTAAAAAATTTAGATATAAAGTTCTCATCCAAATTTAAAACTCAGAGAAAAGAGTCTCATGGCTTCACGTCTCTTCTCAAAAATTACTACCCTATTGTACATTAATCTTGGATGCAATAAAGCTTCATTTATAATTGACTATTATGTTATTATTATGCACAATTATTTGATTCAATTCATTATTTTCACAACACATTAAAATTATTTAATTTAGTGTGTTGTCCACTGAATTTTCAATTAAAATCCAAATCACTTAATCTCTTCCAGTAGTAGGTAAACTTAGAAAATAAAGAGTTATTGGTATATGTATAGATAACCAAGATAAACCTATGTTTCAATTTTTAATGGAATTAGGTACTAAAATGGATAATTATGTGAAGGCTATCGCTATTAGAGAATGCATTTATATGTCTAGGTAGAGAGGTGTCATTAGAGTGCTTATATAGAATGAATTTGGTCCTTAATAATATTTTTGGGGATGGAGGAAAGATCTTCCCAAAGAATTAGCTATTAGCATATATATTCCACCATGCTACTTTTTGGTGGGGGAAAAGGAAACATAAGAAGGTAATGCCAAGAAGCACCCACAAAGTCATACAAATAATATTTTAATAAGAAAATAGCATGGGCACTTGGATAAGGGAACAAGAATGTGGACCTATCCTTGTGGGACAATGAATAATGATAAAATAAATTAAGACTTTGATGAATAATTAGCAAAAAATAGAAGTGCTTATGAACTGAAGGAGTGAATATAGTTTCTGTCTCTTTAGCTAAGGTTGTGATGATAATTCCTCCCAAAGTTAGTGTTACTAATCAAAGTTGAAATTGAATTGGACTCCTCTACCCAATTCAAATTCTCGGACTTTGAATTTCAAACTTCCACAATCCATAATAATTAAGATAAATATCCCTAAAGTAAAAATTGTGTTGGTTGGATAAATGTATTTAAAACATAAATGTAGGAATAAAAAGAATGGTAATTGGGATTATGACAATGAGTATAAGTGTCATCACCTTGTTAAAGACTTTATTTTACTTTACTAGATAAATTTATATATCAAATGTTGAAAAAATTATTTTATGGCATTATTTTGTTGAAATTTGTACTACAAACTTTTCATGAGAGGAGGTGAGGTAGTTATCATTTTTCATATTCGTATTTTTTGCATTTTCATTTCAAGCATAAGGATGTAAATCCTTGGAATGGTAAGAGTTTTAATTAAAATATAAAATATTTAAAAAAATAAAATAAAAATAAAAAATATACAATAATTCATATCTCCAAATAAATCTCTCTTGTCTTTCACACTTAAGAAGGAACATATGCATGTCAGTTGGTGTTGTAGTAATTATGTTTCTTGTATTCCCATCGCAATTGAGCAAACTAGTATTTAAAGAAGCCTTTTTCATTATAAAAGTTGTATTCACATTTCATTTCTCTATATGTGAGTGGGAGGGTCAATGAATGCATAGTTGTTAAAAATTATACTCTCATTTCATTTATATATTTATTGTGTATCTTTGTGTACTCATAGGAGTGTGGGGATAGTGTAGTTTTGGTTCTTCCTCTACTTTGGATCATGTTATAAAAGGTAAGCTTCATGGTCAAAAGTTTTTTTGATTCATTAAAGACAAAATTAAAACCAAATAATTTGGGAAAATATGTGACCTATTTGATTTATTTTTAATGGCCTTTGTGAAAGGACCAAGGAAATCCATTTTGGAGAATTTGTCTATGATCTAAATCTAAGAAGATATCCAGGGGATAACACTCTAAATAATAGAATCTAGATGTATTATATGCATGTGCATATGCAATATTAAATATTAAATATCTATTCATAAATGAACATTCAAATGGACATGCATATGAAAAATATTAAATTAAGAACAAACATGTTTATTAATGTGTATATTTTATACTATTAGAATAATTAATCATACCATAGTCTATTTAAAATAATGTTGTAATTGGTGTTATTAAAACACCTATGCTAGTTTCTAGGTTGGTTAGTTGGGATGATAAATAATAGAATAATATGCACCGTAGATAAAAAATTAGCTTCCTAAATATAAGGAGCTAAATATAGTATGTTGTATTTATAAATAACTCCATCTCTTTGATGGAAAATTAAATTAGTTGTATTTTTCTCGCATTTTTTATATTAGAATAGGAGAAAGGATATAAAATAAAATTGAGAATCTTAATGAAGAGCTGTAGGGAATCAAATTTATTGAAATTGAAAGGAGAAACCAATCATTGCTTTCTTCTTTGTATCTTTATCTAGATCTATATTTGTTTTGTTTATTTTTTGGAATAGCTCCAAAGCATTCTTAAAATTACTTCAGAGGATAGAAATCCATCAGAGGTATACAAAGGAGGAAATATATTAATTCTAATTGTAAGGAGCATAGGATTTCTTGTGAAAATATTTGGATATAAATGGATCAAAAAATAGATCAAAGGAAGAGCGAGAAGAAAAGAAAGAGGATCACCATTGAACTTGATTTTTTTACATAAGAATTTTACTATTTTCATTTTTTATTGAGATAAGATATAAAAAATAAACAAATAAATTCTATTTTTTCCTAACAAAGTGGAGTTTTTTTTAGAAATTTCAAAAAATTATGACTATCTTGAAAAAGGTTTTTTCCTCACACAGGTGTCTGATTCAAATAATTATTTCATGATTGGAGAGATGACTTCGAGAGACTTCTAGACAATGATCATACTAAGTATTCTAAGTAGCATCAAGGGAGATATCACAATCTGAAGTTGACTTTGTGAACATGATTTTTAATGATTTTGTTTTATGCACAACATGTGGAAAAAAAATCTTATATTTTATTCCAAGTGAGAAAATTAGGGGTTATTTTGTCTAATTCAAAACAAAATTTTAGATTTATTTTTCTATATAATTTTTTTTTAGATACGTGGCATAAATCATGAAAATAAACTTACAAAATTTTGCATTTAGGACACATACAGTGTTCAATATATGCATTGTTTGTGGTTCACATTTACAAGTAAATTATTCACAGTTAACTATTACATCCAATGCCTAACATAGATTTAAAAATGTTGTATATGACATCATCCCTTTAAATCACCAAGGAAAAATAAGAATCATAATTTCATTCTTACCTTTCCCTCCATTACTCATTTGTCACTATTGTTAGATGTAAATACTAAGAGATTGAAATTTTGAGTATATTTGGAAGTTACACCCACATACAAGGATTTATATCTAAGTAGGTGTCATTAATAGAACAAATAATTTTCACATGTTGTCTAGGTGTCATGTGACACTCTGCTCTCTATACTTTAATGTTTCTTTCATGTGCCACTTTATTCTCATGTATTTTAACATCTATTTCACATACCATCGAATATAGAGAAAGGATGGGATTCTCCCATGTATTGATTGGGTATATAGTAAGGTCAAGCATATCAAGAGGTTTGGTATACTAGTCTAATAGTATATAAGATGGGAAACCTATTGGATTAATAAGGAACTAATCTATATGCCACAAACAATTTTGTTCAAGTATCTAGAAATGGTCCAAGATTTGTTCTACCATATTCACAAATTTTTTGTCTTGATAACCATGTTACATAAAAAAACAAGGTGAAAATTCACCTAAAATTTGAAGATATTTGGCATGTTGTTGATGGTTCATACATGTGACATGAAACAGATGTTGAACAATAACATAAGTTTGAAAAAGAGATCTAAAAGGTAAATTCAATCATTATATTCTAGGTATTGGATGAGGTACAACCTCACATCTAAAATTCTACTTCATCCAAAGACACTTAGGACAAAATCAACACTATTTTTTAGGCCAAGAATAAGAAACCATTCTTATCTACAAAGTCAACTTCACTATCTCAAGCTAAAAATAGGTGAAAAAGTGGAAAGTTTTATTCCATGTTTGCAACACTACAATCCTCACTCTAATCTTTGGGCCAAGAAGTGTTGATGAATCCATGGTACCTTTCATCTTAAGAGCACTAGCCCCCATCTATAATATCTTTGTGACTACTCTAAATATTTCAAAGATGAAATCAACTTTTCAAAAGTTAGTTCATATATTTCAATAATAATAATCCATGCACATAATAGAAGTCGATGAAGAAGAACATGTACTTGCATCCTAAAAAAAAGGGAAATGCCCCATGAAGTCTTCAAAATAATCCCCTTAGTATATCAATGCACAACATGAATAAGGGAACAAACCTCACTCATAGAAGGTGTGTCTAATATGTACAAATATAAGTCATGAACTAAAGGATTGTTAGTATAATGCATTTACACAAAGCTCATCTAAAAATAAGAATCCCACATAACAAAAATCTCAACAAGGATAGAATCAAAAAAATCCATAATCCACATGTACTTGGAAATAAAAACATTCCTCACAACATCATCATGGGAAGTATTGTGACCAAATATTACACCCTATAGGAGGTTTTTTAGGCCTAATCTAAGATTTGGTAAACATTGGAATACTTCTAGTTATGTGGGTTACCTATAGAAGAAGTAGACCTCTAGGTTTAAGGGTTAGCTACTTGAATTTTATTTTAAGTGATTATCACCTACACTAAATAATTTCTTGTGGGAAAAGGGATAGAATTTTTCATGAAAATAAACTAATCTAAATGGGTGATATGCCATGAAGATTTCTACAATTCTCTCACTAAGAAACAAGACCTACAAACTAACTTCAAAATCTTAGATGTTCTAACATTAGTATTTCAATATAGAGGTGATATGCATGAGACATTAAAGGTAAGTGAGAATATTGGAACACTTGAAGGGATCCAAACACATTAGCTACACTCTATATGACATGTTAGAATTATAACTTCTTGCACCAAACATGAAAGGACAAGGAGAAGCAAGTATAAAATCTTATCACTAAACCTCACCATTTATCACTTCATACACTTAGACAAGATGTATTTTAAACTAAAAACTATATTTTTTGAATTATTTAAATGTAAATTACAACATCAAACCATTAGGGCTTCACCATACCAGGTGTGGTATTATCAAACAAGAGCCAAAATGGCTAGTATTTATAGAATTTGAGAGAGGAGAGAAGAGAATGAAGTCCAAGAGTCACAAAAACACTTGTAAAGCTGAGAGAAATATTTATGTTTATAGGATAATGTAATATGGGATATACCATGCAAGGTTTACTTGGACAAATGTCATTCAAAACATGAAACTCCTTCAGTTCTGGCATAGGACTCTTCAATTGCTTGCTTAGAAACTACCTTCATCATTTGGCCTTATTTGAATGCTCCATGGTAGACTAGGTATAGATGAGATCATTTCACTATGAGGGAGTGGTTAGAAATAGGATCCAACATGAATTTTATGTTTCCCTAATCATCAATATTATTTTATCCAAGTGTTCTCACTACCTGTAGTCACAATCACTCTTCTTTAGACTTATCTTCACACTTAGCACTAAGATGCTCATCAGTTTATTAAACCAATCCATACAAGGGATGATTTAACACTTTTTGAGAGTCTTCATGTCCTTATATTCATTAATTAGACCTTAAAATGCCTCCCAATTAGAGTTATCACCTTTTCACTAGGTGATCACCCTTCATTCACTATGTCATTCTGGACTGGCTAAAGTGGAGGTGTTATAAGAGATACTTATGATCTTTTTAAAGCAAGATATGTACATGGTGAGTTATATTAGGTCTCACCCTACCTCCCAAAGTTATTTTCATCCTTTAAAACCCTTTTTTACATGCACAACACACACATTTATCAATAAAATCTAATTTACACCATGTTCATACAAGTAGGGTAGGATCCAACTTGATGGGAAAGATCCCTAGAGATTCCTCAACAATTTCCATCATCTCCCAAGTAATTATAGCTCATTTTTATTCCTTTCCTTCTTCATCTTTCCCATCAGGTCCTTATCAATTAGAGGGTTTTAAGTAGTTTTCACCCTTAAGGATTGTTCATAAAAGTTTAATTTTAGAACCCTAAAAAAATTCCTCTAAATACTTGTTTGGGATGCCCTTAAACTTATCTTAGCTCCTTAGGTTCCCATGCTAAGCCTCCATACATGTATGAGCTTTCAAAGATAGCCTCTTAAGCTTTTTCCTTCATTCTATGTAGGTTATCATGCTTCTAAGCCAATAAATGGCTTCTCTATGGCCTCCTCTAAAAATAAAAAGCTCAAACACACCATATATCCACCCATTCCCATGTTATATTTCATTATAATGTCCATCTTGTGTCATAAAATGAATTGGACCCCTTATAGGCAATAGGCCTAGTCAAGACCTAATAGGTCTATCTACACATAACTAATCATCAACACCCCTGAGTATTTTCCAAGGGTTGAAATGCCTCATTTAGGTTTTTTCATGTCTAATTCAACTCCTTGCATCTCATTTCAAGGTTACAACCTCTCCCAACACACCTTCTTACCATTTATTTCCTAAACCTATAGATTTGCACCTTTTGGGAGTGCCCTCTATCTAAGACAAAATAGAGGGCATATCCCCTATTATCCCAAGCAAAACAAAGGTATAAAATGCTTGGGTAGGTGGTGGAGACACTTTGTTCAAATTTTTAAGGTTGAACCATACCTCTAGCACCTCCAAACCTTACAAAACCCAAAATGGACTGTAGGTTCACCTTGAAGATCAACTCTTGCTCTATTTTCCATTGTCTCAGAGTCAAGTGATATGTTCTTCATCATTTCTAAGGTGTTTTTAGACATTTAAACACTTTATACTTGACCATACTCCTCATCATATCCCTTCTACTTAACAGGCCTAGAATGATAGACTATGTATTGTGTTCTCTTACTCAGAAAGAGGGATGCCTATAGGTGAATCTTTCTTACTATACCTTGAATAATTTCCATAATACCTTCCTAAGATCCTCTAGGCTTCCCTCATAGTTTAACTTATTCACACCATGTTTTAGGTTAGACCAACATCAAGACTAGTTATGCATTAGATCATTGTCATACTGTAGTCAACTATAGTTGACTATTCCTAGATCAAAAGAGTCTTGTAGGTGCATTTCAACATTTATACCTTGTAGTACACCTCATAGGATTCATTTTTGGTTTTAGGAACAACTCTTAATGGCAAATATTCATGTTTATAGGTTCTCATCCTCCAAGGTCCACCTTATGAACTTGTGAATCCCTATAGTCAAGTTGTAGGTGATTTTTTTGAGCAAAGGTATACCTATACGTGTGTGTATAGATCAAAACCTTGCATTCCAATTTTTCTTGATGTCTTTTAGACCACAAATGTCCTTATTACTTCAATAGAATCACCTACCATGAATACATGCTCCTATCTTTCTATCTTTGGATAATAAGGTCACTTGAAACTCAAAGTATTTTAGTAAACACTAAAAACCTATAGTGAATAAATTCATGGATTTGAAGCCTTATAGCATGATACTTTATTGTCCAAATCACTCACTCTCTTTTGCAAGGTTTTACCCTATATGAGGGATACATGATGGATGCATTCAACATCATCTAGACTCTATGTCACATCATCATATAGTATCACCAAAAGTAGCCAAGGCTCTGTTTTGGAGTTTTTAAGGTAACAAGTCCTGAAAACTCATTCTCTAAAATTATATATGACCCTTAAGTTTGCCTACCTCTCTATGGTTCCATAATGACTATTAGGACATATTCAATGTTTTAAGACCTTAAGGAAGGTCTATAACATGATCAAACACCTTCATGAAACATTTTAAGGTCTCAGTGAGAGCCACCTATAGGTGGACATATAGTACATAGGGAAATGAGGATGAGATATGGACAATGTGCATGGAATATGGGATTATATTTGATCTTTGATAAAATTTCCATGATGGTGACACTTGTCACCACCTTGCTCATCCTAAGGCTTTGCTAAAACTTTGATCTCTTTTATGCACCATCTATCAGGATCTGTATGCTTCACCATGTCCTGTTAATTGATGAAAATGTGATCAAACTTTATGCCCTATGAGATCGACACTTATGCATCTTGGGTAATTCTCTTCAGGATTTTTATCATTAGGCCTTTTGGTCTATGGGCCTTTTGTCTATAGCATTTTTTTTGTGGTAATAATTTCACCAGGGTAATTATTCTATAAGAATTCCTTCATTAGGTTTCTATTTATGGGCCTTTTATTATGTAACACTAATCCTAAAAAATATTGTTCTACAATAATTCATTATTGGCCTTCAGGACTTTTTTTCCTGGGCATTTGTTCTAGGTATTTGTTTATCAGGATAATTGTCTTAAAGTATTGAACTCTCTCGGACACTTCTCTCCTAACAATTGGGTCTTTGGCATTTTTGTCTTCATCAAGATAATTGTTTTGGACATTTTGTCTGATACAATTTCCTTGAAGAATCGATCTTTGTCGATCCTTTTTATCATGAATCTTATATTGGGACAATTATTTTAGACATTTTATCTATAACAATTTCCCTGAAGCATATATGGGTTTTACATTTATCTTGAAAGATTTGAACTTAACATTTTTCCAGGAATAATTAGAATTTTATCGGGTTTTTTGTGCAGGTGAAATTCCCAAAGTAAATAGCCCTTTAAGATTTTTGTGTGGACAAAATACTTGAAGGAAATATCCATTCAAAAATTTTGTGTGGACAAAATCCCTGAAAGAATATGGCCCTTCAAAAAAAATTCACGGTAAAAATGTCTAAAAGAAATAAGCTTTCATGATATTTTCATGAACATTTTTCCTGATAGACTCTAACACTTTTACCCAAAACAAATGAAGGATTATACACACTAAACAAAGACCAAATTAGCACTTAGCTGATTTAACATAAAACTTAGCCTTTGACATGAACAGTTGAAAGCAAGAATTTGGCTAAGGACTTAGGTGTTTAAACTTAATAAGGGCTCAATTACTTAAGTGCAATTTTGAGCACTAACATTAGCTCTCATCCAGGGATGCATACCCCTTGTGAGTGTGTAAATAACCCCAAAACATAAGACTAGGTGCAAATCCATTGGGTCACAGAGTTAACACTTAGAAATTTATCAACAATACTCATGAAGGCTCAACAAAACAAGGCATATCAACAAAAATAAATCACCAAGATTTGAAAATAAACACACGATAAAAACAATGAAAATGAATTGGACAAAAAAGGCCCAAAAAAGAGGGGCAACAAAGTAACATAAGGATAAATAAATAAAACACTATACAATATATACACAATCATGAGCTTAGTCAAGGAAATGTTTCAAATATTTACCATTAACTAGCAGCTCTAGAATTCTACCATCCCTTAATATCTTTAACTTTTCTAGCAACTTGGTGGCCAAGATGAAGTAAACCAATTTCTACACTTGCCTAAAAGGTCTGTTACTAGGTTGTGATAGGATGACCAGTTGAAATATATCCTCTATACATGATCTCAAATCCGGATAAGACCATGCTAAAATATTTTGATACTCCTTTAGCAGTTATAAATAAAACTATTTCTCAACTACAATTAGGTAAGTACCAAACAAGAGTGCTTTAGGATCAATAATGTCATTCATGCACTTAAATTTCTAATTGAAATAAGCCTAAAAAATTTCATCTTTGGGGGCATAGAAGATAACCCCATCTTCACTTAATGGCATTCTCCAAACAGCACATTTATTATCAAACCCAGCATTAAGAACAACTAGTTGCTCAATAATATCCATATTCCCAATTGAGCTACCCATTTTTACATCCATGTTTAGCACTTATTTCAAAGCACACTTTGAATCTTCAATTACATCATGATTGGGTAACTCATTCTCTTATGTCATATTATCATCACAAGCAAATTCATATGTTGGGACACATACCTTCTTGACCTACTCCAAAACTGATCAGCAGTAGTAGCATTCATCATTTCTATGGAGGTAGAAAACATGCTTGGGGAGTCTTTATAATTGAACATCATAATATCATCATCACCATCAGATACACACTCAATATCATCCATATCTTCATCACTTGGCTCAATAGTATCACGTGGGAGATGTGGAAGGAAGCACTTGTCACACTAATCAATGTCAAAATCAAAATTCATAGCAGTTACTTTCGCATGTAGTGGATCAGACACTTCTTTTATAGACCCTCTATTATGATTTATATCATCACATTTAGGCCTATGAAATAGCCCCTTCTCAACTCTAGTTATCTTATAAGACATCTCTTTGACAACAGAGGCCAAAGTCTTCATGGTTTCCTCAAGGTTGGTTGTCTTAGAGGACTGTGCTTTTTCCAAATTTTCCAACCTTACACTAGCTTACTTGTTCATGGGCTCTCCCACAACCTTTTTATTATTCTCAATTTGGATGGACATATTGAATTCCAACCGTAGCTTCATGAGAGCCTTGTCCCTCAAGTAGAACGTAGCCTTCTTGTCAAAGGCATCACAATACTTTATAAATCAAATTGTATCACTAGGCTTGATGTTTTTAGGTAACCACATCATAGCTTTGTTGAACCATGTATTGAATTCCTACACAAACTTATCAAGATTCTTCTTCATGTTTTCAAACTCAACCAAAACAAATCTTGAATCAATCCTAGCACCATACTGAATTCTAAAAACATTATGCATCCCTTCCCATTAATTAATGCATCCATAAAGAAGGGAATTGAACCATTCATAAGCATCTTCCTAAAGCATGTGAAAAAATAAATAAATGCACACATCCTCAGCCTTAACCTCATAATCTTCAATGATATTGTGAAAATACCTCAAGTGTTGATCACCACTCACTGCATTCTTCCCTTGGAATTTTGGAAGACATTTCCTTCCTTCATTTGAAACTTCATTAGGATAACCTTCCATGTCATCAAAATTGATAGGCCTAAATATGATAATTTTAAATGCAAGATGTTCATTTTCAGCTTGATACCTATGCCTCATGATTGGTTTAATGGTATGTTCAATAAAAAATGGAAAAGGGATGTGAGGGCATGAATGAAGAGGACTTGTAGGATCAAACTTAGGAGGGGATTCAATTGGTTGAGAAGGAGCTAGATAATAAATAAGACTATAAGGTTCTGAATCACTAGAAAAGCTATAATTATAAGAATTATGATAATATTTAACAATAGGAATTTCAACAAATAGAAGCTTAGGATTATCAAAATTTTGGCAGCCCAAGCAATCCTTTGTAGCTGCACTATGTCCTTCAATAGGCCTCCAAACTTGTCTGCTTTTTTTAATGAAAATTTAAGGGTGAGACATGTTTCTTAGATGAGTCACCTCTAAAACATGACCTTAGTCCTTCCATCTTTGAAATCAAAATAACTCTTAAATATGAAGATATTTGAAGTAGACACTAATCTTTTATTAAAACTAGATGATTTTTTGGAGTCACCACTAGAATCAAAGTTCTAGAATATAACCATTTACAAACTTGTAGTGATACATACTAAAACCATATCTTACTAAAATTAGTGATGATGTATGAAATAAAAGACAATTAAACTTTCATATTCATGTACAAATAGTGAAAATCACCTCACAACATGACAAATTTCTAGCTCTTTGCAATAAATTCATAAAATGTTAGTTATCAAATCTCTCAATTCCAGGCATGTCCCCAATGGAGTGAAGTGGAATTAACAACCAATATAGTCTTACTATAGAAAATAACAAGTAGATAACCTTCAAACATGAAATACTTATATCTCTCCACAAGATTCCCTAGTAATGGTTCTAGTAAAGTGTTAGTTCCTGATTGTACACCACGTATGCTCAGCCTTGTACACATGAATAAAATGGCAAACTAAGACGTAAAACCCACTAGTATGTCATTGTATCTAGGGAATGATTTAGCATCAATACTAGACCAAATGCATAAAATGACTGAGAGGCACCTATAGAGGGTATGGTTAAATCTGTACTACTTATGACTCTCCCTGAACCAAGGTGAGAGGACCTAAGGGGTAGCTTGCTCACATGGAGAGATTCTACAATTCAACCTCCATGGAGATTTTCAGCACAAATAAGGAATAGATATGACCATAGCATAACTTAACTCATTTATTCCACCTAAGAAGGGTTGTTATATAGAATGAACAAATGCACTATGTCATATATAAGCTACTGAAGGTAGATTTGAAATTGATTGCAAACTTCATTATAAATAATTTTCAACAATAAAGGGGCTGAATAAAATACTACAATGCTAGGATTTAAAGCACAAAATGCATACATGTTTTAAGTATGCAATATCTTATGCATCTGCTAGAAAATAACACTTATGATATGAAACAAGGGTTTTTATTTTAAAGGTAGGATAGGGTAAGGTGAGTTAGATGATTATATAAAAGGGGAGGGCAGTGATCTAGTAGATTTTAATCAGTAGGGATTCTTTCAGCATTCATGACATCACCTATTACAAAGATGAAAAAAACCTAAATGCAAGCTACTGAAACTACTAGGAGTGATTTTTACTTATTGGTTATAATGAAATACAAATACCCAAATGATCCTTGAAATTCTAGAGCATACACTAAAACTAGAATATCACATGCTTTTTCCCATTGAATCCATAAACCTAGGGTGCCTTAACAAGTTATTCAGTAACATATTTCCAAACATAATGCAGAAAGGGATTTATAATCTAGCTCTAAGCCCAAGATGACAACTATATACACATAATATTTTCAAACTTTTATCAATTACTGATACTTTGTATCTTGCAAGAACCCATCGAGTCTCAATCTCTCTAAGTGCATGCCTTAAGTGGTGCACCAAGAAAGGGGTGGGCAGACCATTGGTGATTCATAAGATTGGTGTCCCTTTTTCCACTTTCCATCTACACACTTTTATCCTAAAACCATTAACCTTAAGCTTATTCTTCTCAATTGTACCCATTCCAAATATTTGTCATATCTTTATCCTCTTTTTTATTGCCTTGACCCCCTTTTACTAGTTGACTGTACTAGGTTGACTGGGTCGACCCTTTATAACTTTCAGCCTCTAATTACTATACAGGGTCAACTAGGTTGACCTTACACTATTTAGGGATATTTTTCACTTGGAGTTTCATTAGCCCTTCAGCCAATCTAGCTCGGGACCTAGTGATTTATCTCCCTAAAACATATAGGGTCGACTAGGTTGACCCTATACAACTAACATATTCAGAAGGATTTAAGGCAAGATCCACCTATATATACAAGTTCATTTCCAACCATTTGAGAAGAAAGAAGTGAAGAAGAACAAGTGTAAATGAACATCTACTTATTGACCATTCTACTTGAGGAATAAAGCTTAGGGTCCCATACTTTCCTTGGAGATACAGATCTTATCTTGTGGAGAAGTATTTTGAATGCATAGATAGGTTGTGTAACCTAGAGATGATTTATATTTATTATCCTTACATACCACAATAATATCTTGAAAATCACCTTGGACAAGGGAGAGATTGAGGATCGGTGGGTTCATCTTCAAGGTAAGTATTCCTAACTTTATTTCTCCTTTATAAGAGCAGATAGATAATGTAGTTGTGTTTCTCTCCCATGTATTAGGATTCTATATATATTGATGTGAGTATATGTCTTCTATGCATGTTTAGTTTAGTTTATTTTTTTTCTAACCCCCACTCTGTGCTAAAATATTTGGTGTGCACTAGATTAGATTAATTTTTTGTTTATTAGAATAGAGTGAAAATTAAACCTAGAACTCTTTTAGGGTTTGTTACATGATTGTGTCAAACTATAGTCTTTGAATCCCTTCCTAACATGGTGTATTTTGACAAGTGATCCCCTAATCAGGTCTAGTGGACCCCTATCTTGGTCATGCTCCCACTAACAAATATATTCCCAATCTTAAGTGTAGGTATGCTCTATCTTCTCCAAGCCGAGATTGATTTATAGATATGATGCATTTTTGATTGCATACATTCTGGTGAACCTGACATGAACTTACCTTTATAGGATTTTTTCATCTTATTTCATTTATTTTATTCTTTCATCATTATTTTTATCATATATTTTCCATATTGGATTGACTTTGTCGACCCAGTATCTAACTTTTATGTGTAAGATTTTAAGTATAGGCTATTAAATCGACCCTATTGACCTAGTATAGATTTCTAGTCTTTTAGACATCCAACCTAGACTACTATGTCAACCCAGTCAACCTTGTATATTATCAATCATCTAGTCCAAACTACTAGGTCAACCCAATCAACCTTGTACATTTTTAGGCACTTAACAATAGGTTTTTGCAAAGCTTGATCAACCCAGTCGACATAGTTAGCAAAATTTGTAAGCATATATCAAGGTTCTTAAAAAATAATCTTTATTCTCTCCATCTCTGATCCACCAACATTCCTTTCTATCTCTCTATTTCTTAAATATCTTTCCTTTTATAGTTTGTAGACTTTAAAATTGCCCTTGTAAATTCAACTGAACTGACTCTATTGACCTAGTTTTATATTATGTGTGTTGTCTAGAATATTGGGTTGACTTTGTCAACCCTATTTATTTTTAGACCTTCTTTTTGTAATACAGGATCGACCTTATCAACCTTGTTCTATATTTTGTGCATATATTGTTGACTATATCAACATTGTACCTTGTTTCAAAGTTGGAATTAACCTTATATTCTAGTAATTAATTCACACTTTCTTTTCTTGTTGTTTGAATGCTTAGAATAGATCACATAGCTTAATTTGGTGGTTTTCAATTAATCACTTAGTTTCACTATTTTATATTTTATGCACACATGACCAAATCACAAAATCTAAACAAGTATTTTAACATTTGTCTACATAAGGCTAACCTACTTAGATTTCATCACCAATGGGGAAGCTGACTTGATGTTCTGGTCAAGTATAAATCATGGTTAATAATACATTTTGGCTAAGCACCTGACACCCTTATCACTTTGGTGTGTGAAGTGAGGGCGTAGGCCCCAATACCAAACCTGTATCATTAACACTACAGATCCTTTTTAGCTCAAACTACCTGAAACCATCCTTAGATTTCCATTTTACTTCTTTGCTTATATGCAACTTACCATCACATTTAAAATCATATTCTTAATAATCTAATAAATACTTAGGTTGACCAATTAGTTAGCTATTTACTTTCCAAGTTGATTGCTTACTCTTTGTTTAATTTATATTTTGTATTGCAAAAACTTGCATCATCTAGTGTTGGTGTAAGGTTTTATGTTGTGTGTCTCAATTGGGTCAACCTCATTGATCCAATTGGTTGTTTGTTTCCTTTCAATTTTCAATTGCAAAATTTTTCTATTTTAGCATATTAGGTTGACATTGCCAACCCTATACATCTTTCAAGCTACTGGGTCGACACTATCAACCCTATGTTTTTTTTAGCCTACTAGGTCGACTCTACTAACCCTATTTATTTTTCAACCTATTGATTGACACTACCAACCCTATACATCTCACTCTAGGTTGATCTTGTCCCTCTTTTTTGCCAATTTTGTCCTTATTTTTCCTCCTAACCTTATGATATCCACTTTTGCTTGTCATCATGAAGCCTCTTATCAAATTATTTCTTGATAGTCTTAACACATTCTGAATGTACATGGGTTTTTCTTTCATACCCCGCTTGTCCACCATAAAAGATCACTCTTAATGGTATAGCTCTTCATCACATGGTTCTAAATATTCTCAATCTCAATCTAGCCCATACCATATAATATATCTAGAGAATCATATTAGACAAATCCCAAACCATGACAATCATATACCTTATACCACTTTTACACCTTCTAAACCCAGAATTCATAAACTCATCAACCCATCTACATTAAATGTTGGAACCTCACCTTATGTTCCACCTCTTACAACCAATGTTCACAATCCTCTTGTTACACCCATAACAAGATCACCTAACATTATCACTTCCCAAAGTAACATGGTTTAAACAACTCAAATTAATAATCTAGATGGCTCCCAATTATTCAAAAACCTTGATGATAATACTATTTACACTCCTACTAAGAATGATGGATTTACCAAGCTTCCTTCTTCTTCTACCACACTTAAGACAACTAACACTAAAGTTGGGATCTTCCACCTACAAAGAATCTTCCTCCCACCAACATTAATAATCCTCTTCCTAACAACAATAATACCCCTCCTACAAACACCAACCCACCTACTGATACAACTCAACTTCTTGCCCATGTAGTTCAATAAATTAACATCATGAAAATAACTAATCGATCTCAAATGATGACCATGCAAAAAAAATTATTAAACATGGCTAATAAACCACCTCAAGTCATCATGTCTCAACCAAATCAAAATTATGTCCCTCCTCTTAGAGATGCCAATGGTAATATCATTCCTCAACCTCCAATAAATAACAAAATGCTTCAACATCTTCAAAATGAAACTTTAGCCCCATTCATTGCATCCATAGATATTGGAAACATTTATCCAACTATCACATATAATGCAACTAAAGACCCTACTATTTTTTTAAAGTCTTTTGGTAATCGCTATAAGGAATGGGTCCAAACTAACACCTTTTCTACCACCAAGCTCTTAGCCAAAACTTTTGTTGGTGATACACTTGAATGGTACAACCAAATTCCTAGACATTCCATCTCACAACTAGATGATTTAGTTAATTCTCTAGTAAAGGAATTCCAACATGATGACCTTCCTTAAAATTACCTTAACCATTTCATTAATGCTAAGCAACTTCCTAATGAATCTACTCACACTTTAATCAAATGATGAAATTCTCTTGCTCATAAACTGGACCATAACATGAATGATGTTACTCTTTTAAATCCATTTGTCATTTCTCTTAAACCTCCCCTTTAATACAAAGTTTTAATCTTTTCACCTAAAACTTTAGAAGAAGCCTTAGACAAAGAAAAAAGGCAAGACTTTCTTATGACTCAATTTGAACCATCTCAAACAAGTATTAAAGAACCTTTTCAATCAATTTTTCATAACATCGATTTATCTAATCCTCCCCAACCTTAAATTTGAGCATCCAATTCAACCAATTTTAATCCAACCCACCCTCCCTTGAGTCTAGAATAACTTAAGAATAAATTTCCACCCTCTAAACCCATGAGCTTTGATCCTTCTAAACCTCCTCCAAAATGGTATAATCCTGATAAATTTTATTTGTGGCATGCTAATATAGGTCATTCTCATGAGTTTTGTCATGATCTTCACTGATTTCTTCTTTCTTCCTTGCTTGGTCCACATTTCAATCTTAATACTCTCACAAAACAAAGTTATCAAGACTATCTTCAAGATTTTCAAATTCAAACTCAAGAACCACAATCACATTAACACCAAATACTTAATGATCAACAACAATCATCTCATATCTACACCTCATCCACTAATATTGTTCAAACCATAGTTGATCCTTCTTCCTACAATAATAAGGAAAGGATAGCTAACATGAATAACTTTATACATAGTGTTGCCTCCATTGAACCTCAACCTCTTAGGTCACATGTACCAAAAGAGTACCTCATTCAAATGCCTACTCCAAAGCATATCATCTATGGTCCTCCTTTACCTCCTTCATCTCCTCATACCTCTCCTACAAATCCTATATCACATTCAACATCCATAAAATCTAACAAACCAACATATTTACCTATCTCTAAATGTACATACCAACCCAATGTAAACCATTTTAATATTTAAATGTTACCTCACTCCAAATCATATGTCAGGGCATCTAACGATGCCCATCCACATGTCCCTTAAGACTTTGGGGCATATTTTGATTCTTATCCCTAATCCACTTACCCATTGGGGCATCTTGTGATGCCCAATCTTATTCTACAATGCATAATACTAACCAAATTTAGCTTCAAGAAACCTTTTGAGACTTATAGACTTATATTTCAAATGCTCATCTTTGGTACAGACGCTAGCATAGATCTTACTTGTTCTTTTTTGTCTCATGTCTCTTGTTTTTATGCACTTTATTTCTTTTAGTTTCACTTTACCAAGCATCATTTTCAACTTTGGGTTCTTTGATTTTATTTCACATTACATTTGGCATTTGCTTTCATTTTTGTCCTCATATATTTATTTTATCTTTTTATGTTATTATTTGCCTTTGTAACTTTATGATTTTTTTTCCCTTATTTATCATTCACCCTCGTGTGTTTGTATTTTGTGAGTTTTTAGTGTAAGACTGTGGATGGAACCTGGCTCTCCTCACAAAATACCACCTTTGCTTATTTTCTCATTTTTTTACATGTTTATTTTTGGCACCCTCATGGGTTTCTCTTTTATGAGTTGCAGTATAAGACCATGGATAGCACTCAACCCTCCTCATAAAATTACCATATTGTCATTTATTTTCTAAAAAATTATTTTAATCTTTGTTCTTAGCTTTAGTTTTTGCTTATTTTTATAGATGGAATTTGCACAACAATCTATGTTAGCATGTTTTCATCCATTTCCATTTTTATTATGATAAGGAATCACCCTTTACTATCATTGTATCCCTTTTTACCTTATGTCACATTTTTTTCAATTTGAAGTAATTCAAATTGTTCCATGTGTCATTCCTCTTGATTTCCCATTCCTTTCACTCCACATTTGGATAAAATAAGGTTAAATTCAAGATAACACTTTTATTTCACCTAGATTTATGATATTCTTAGACCCCGTGCTCTTTGAAGTTCTCTCTCTTAGCAACCAAGTTCCAAGTATAAAAATTAAATTCATCTTTAGCACCCATGTTTGGTCTTCTAAATACGTATGGAGGAGGAATAAGAAAAATCCATAAATAAATTTAAAAGACAAATCATTTAAAATAAAAGGCAATGATATCTAAAATTCAACATACAAAACTCAAAAGTCAAATCACACTAAAAGATGTGATTACAAGCACATATCCTATATCTAATCAAAGCTCAAACTCCATAGTTGGCCTCATATAAATCCAAGGTCTATTGGGGTGTGGTAGGCCAATAGATTGGAATAGGGGAATTCAAAAATCTTTATGGTGTTATCTACTTTCTCACACAAGTACCCAATCTTTGTAGTAGATTGACAACTCTGTAAGGGGTCCTAAGGAATGGGGAACACGTTGTGGGGAGGTAGGTCCATTAAACTTTTCATGCATATAGCCTTCATGGGATGATCTACATACTTCATTTGTTAACTTAAGACTTGTGTGTCTAAAATAATTTTTTTAGAGTCCTTAAAGTCAAAAGTCCTCTTGTTTTGACAAACCTAATTTGAGTGTATTGACATTGATAAATATTTCCCCTACCTTAGTTTTTCCTTCATTCTCCCCTCCACACATTTTATTTCCCCCCTTGACAGATAAATTGTGATTCTAAATATGTTTTCCCTCTTCTTTAAATTCCTTCTTCTTCACCTCTTAAAAAGATGCTAGCATTGTTTTGTTTCATTTTTATCTATCCTTAGAGCTAAATAACATGTTTGAGCATCTATGGATTACACCCTTACACCATTTATTTACTATATCATCTCATTGTCATCCTAGTCATGTCATTAGATGGTTGTTTTTTCTTACTTTGCATCTTAGAACAAGCACTAAGTTTGAGTTTTCATCCTTTAGATCTTTTGATTTTCATTTATCCATCATGTTCTCTCTTTGTTTTTTGTGGACATCACTTATATTACCTATGACATTTTCCATTATTACATGTTTTCTATTTATGTATGCCTTCTTCATGTTTGTATCACATCTTCAATTACATTTCATTTTCCATCTTTCATGTTTTTCTTTTTGCCTATCTTACATGAGCTTACTTTTCACTTTCTTCCATATTTTTGTTAGATATGTCTTGCATTAATTTTACATTTTTCATCTATGTTTTACATGCTTTCCAAATGTGATTTAGTATGTTATGCATTCCTTTTTTTCCATTTATGTTTTACATGCTTTCCAATGTGATTTATTGTATTTGATAATCATTTGTCATTTATTTGCCATCATTTATCATTCATTTGCCTCCCTTTTGTCATTTACTTGCCTTTAATATTCTAAACCTTTCCCCACCAATCCTAATTTTCCAATTTTTCCTAATAGTCTCATATCTTTTCCTTATCTCATTTTCTAACCATTATATGTCTATCTTTCAAAACTTTTGATTTTTGGCTATCTTTTTACACTAACTTCTATAGGTTCACCTAATGTTCTTCACATTAGATGCCTTCACTTATGTTGTAGTATATTTGTTTATCTATGGCACTAAGGTAAGTAAAGTTATGTGTTTTTCAATTATATCCTTTCATGTATCTTCTTTATTTCTTACTACACTTTACTTAGTATCAGCATTGTGTATTATCATGTAATATTTCCTAAACCATCCCATGTTTCATTCACATGACACATGAAGAGATTCAATTGGGGCATATGTATACACATAATATTTTCAAACTTCTATCAATTACTAATCATTTTTATCTTGTAGGAACTCGTTGAGTCTCAATCTCTCTGAGTGCATGCCTTAAGGGGTGCACCAGGAAAGGGGTGGGTAGACCATTGGTGCTTCATAAATTATTGTCCCTTTTTCCACTTTCCATTTACACACTTGTCTCCTAAAACCATTTACCTTAAGCTTATTCTTCTTAGTTGTACCCATTCCAAACATTTTTCATATCTTTATCCTCCTTTTTCTTGCCTTGACCCCCTTTCACCAGTTGATTGTACTAGGTTGACTAGGTTAACCCTATACAGTTTTTAGCCTCTGATTATTGTACAAGGTCGACTAGGTTAACCCTATACTATTTAAGGATATTTTTCACTTGGAGTTTCATTATCCCTTCCACCAATCTATCTCAAGACCTGGTGATTTATCTCTCAAAAACATACAGGTTCGACTGGGTTGACCTTGTATAGCTAACATATTCAAAAAGATTTAGGGAAAGATCTACCTATATATACAAGTTCATTTCCAACCATTTAAGAAGAGAGAATCAAAGAATAATGAGTGTGAACTAACATCTACTCATTAACCATTCTACCTGAGGAATAAAGCTTAGGGTTCCATACTTTCCTTGAAGATACAAATCTTATTTTGTGGAGAAGTCTTTTGGATGCATAGATAGGTTGTGTAGCCTAGATATAATTTGTCTATGTTATCCTTACATACCATAACAATCTCTTGTGAAGCACCTTTGCCAAGGGAGAGATTAAGGCTCGATGGGTTCATTTTTAAGTTAAGTATTCCTAAATTTATTTCTCCTTTGTAAGAGTAGATAGATAATGTAGTTGTGCTTCTCTCCCATGCATTAGGATTTCGTACAAATTGACATGAGTATATGGACTCTATGCATGTTTAGTTTAGTTTGTTTTATTTATAACCCCCACTTTGTGCCACAAGATTTGGTGTGTACTGTATTAGATTTACTTTCTTGTTTATTAGAATAGAGTGAGCATTAAACCTAAGACTCTTTTAGGGTTTATGACTTGATTGTCTTAGACTATAGGCTTTGGAACCCTTCCTAGCATGGTATATTATGACAAGTGATCCCCTAATTGAGTCTAATGAATCCCCATCTTGGTCATGCTCTTTCTTAAAAAATGTATTCCCAATTAGAAGTATGGGTATGCTCTATCTTCTCTGAGCCAAGATTGATTTAAAGACATGATGCATTTTTGATTGCATACAACAACTAGTAATGAGCAAATAATAAGATATCCAATCAACAACATTTATAAAACATATTATTGCACTTCATCAATAGAAAATAGTAGAAAACCAAAAGAATTTTCATTAAATTTATAATAAAATATTACACACATCAGTGTTTTAAAATGTTTCCATGGGGACAAGCATGGTGGATTTGTTCCATGTTAGATAAGGGAGACTTATACACATGCTCTCAGAGCTTGATAATGGTTGTACAATTGTAATTACCTTAGTAAGAGAGGTAAAATACACATAGTAGTGATCCCAAAATTTTGAAGAGCTTATACTTAGAAAAAAAAACCAAAAATAATGACCAACCTGAATAAAAGACAAGCCTTTTATTTATACATTTTAAATCTAAGACTGTGGGTCATATTTTTCAAAATTACAAAACAAACTTTCAAGTCTGCCAAGATCCTTCTAGCTATAAAATATTCCTTTGCCATGCCTGAAATCTTCATCCATTTTAAAGAAAAACCATTATTACAACTAAATTTAAAAGGAATGATGAAGATTTGGAGCACATCCTTTGATTTCATGGTGGGAAATGCCTTTCACATCAGCTGTTAGGAGAGTATTCATGGCATATGTCTAAATAAACTATATCATTATGTGTAACTACCTAGGGATACTATCGACCACTTGTTTGCATAGCTAGAAACTTCTGGATAGATTTTTTCCCTCTCATACACACCATGGAATAACCTAATTTTTCCATGATGGAATAGGACTGATCCATGGTCATGGTATAGATAGAAAATGATCTATGGTTATTATTGGAAAACATGTTCTCGCATGTCCCATAGACCTTCTTTTACACTTTGAATTTATGCCCATCTATGAAGGAGCCATCAATTTTAACTTCTAATCCAAATTTCACCACATATTGACATGTGAAACTCTTGCATTTGTTTTTAGATCCATTAAAAGGTCCACCATCACCTCGTACCACTAGATCTACTCATTTGAGCAAATTCAGACCATAGATCTACATCTAGCTCATTATGGTTGTGACACATGTCACTACCGTGTTCAAGTTGGACCCTTTGAAAAATACATCTTGGTTCTCATTATTGGATCATCCTCACTTGATTAAATACATGCCATTTATTTTTGAAATAAGTTCAAGATTTAATATGTGACACAAAGCTATGCCACTTATCTCCTCTACATTTATCGATAACTCTATTGAAAATTCCAACATCATCTTGCATCATTGATCGCATTGGCACGAATCAAATATGGATCATTGATCTATATCCATAGGCCCCAGACCTTTACTATACACTCTATTGGATCTTTTATGTAATTCTCATGATGGTGACACTTGTCACCACCTCACTCATCCTAAGGCTTTGCTAAAACTTTGATTTCCTTTATGTACCATCAATTGGGATCTGTACACTTTATCACATACCATTGATCGACAAGAACATGATCACACTTTATAAACTATGAGCTTGACACTTATGCATCTCAAGTGAATCTCTTTGGGACTTTTCTCATCAGGCCTTTTGGTCTGCAAGCCATTTATTTGTGGAATTTTTATCTTGGTAGTAATTTCACTAGGATAATTATTCTGAAAGAATTCCTTCATCAAGGTTTCTATTTGTGGGCCTTTTTAGTGTAGCACCAATCCTCAGAAATATTGTTTCACAAGAATTCCCTATTTTCCTTCGAGACTTTTATTCCTAGTCATTTTTTTTGGGTTTTTTTTATCAGGACAATTATTTTGGACATTTTGTCCAAGATAATTTTCCCAAAGTATTGAACTCTCTCAGATACTTTTCCCATAGTAATTTGGTCTTCGACATTTTTGTCTTCATTGGGACAATTGTTTCATATATTTTGTTTGATATAATTTACCTAAAGAATCGATCTTTATCAGGTTTTTTTTCCATAGATCTTTTGTCAAGATTATTTTTTTGGATATTTTATTTACAACAATTTCCCAGAAGCATATATGGACTTTACATGTACCTCAAAAGATTTGAACTTAACATTTTTCCCAAAAAAATTATAATTTTATCAAGTTTTTTGCATGGGAAAAATGCCTAAAGGAAATAATACTTTGGGATTTTTGTGTGGACAAAATGCCTGAAGGAAATAACCCTTTAAACTTTTTGTGCAGATAAAATGCCCGAAAGAATATGGCCCTTCAGACTTTTTGCATGGGCAAAATGTACAAAATAAATGAGCCTTCAAAATATTTGCACAAACATTTTTCTTGATAGAATCTAAACACTTTTTCCTGAAACAAATGAAGGCTTATACACATTAAGCAAAGACTAAATTAGCACTTAGTCAAATCAACATAGAACTTGACCTTTGATATAACAGTTGAAAGTAGGAATTTTTATAAGGACTTAGGTGTTTAAAATTAACAAGGGATAAATTGCTTTAGTGAAATTTTGAGCACTAACACTATCCACCACCAAGATAATTTGACCTATAACCTCTCCTACTGGTCATACCATCAAAAGACATGTTGACCAATTTTGCATGTCTAGTAGAGTGATGAAAGAGCATAATGGTTTTCAGCCATTTGCTATGCTTCTAAAGCTAATCAAGTGTTGAAATGGATTCAAATAAATTGAATATTCATTTTACATGATTGACACATGTGCCATACCCTTGTATGGGCAGTATAACTTCTAAAACCTCCTTATTTTCAACTATTTTCCTGATTTTAGTGGGGAACCCATACATTTCAGATAGGATTGGCATTCTTGATAGGGAATCTGACATATTGGACATTGAAATATATTTAAGAACACTTGCATACCTTATAAAATGATATCATCTTCATAAATGGCCCAAATATGACCTTTGAGTGACATAGAATGACTTAGGACTAGATTTAACTATGACCAAGGCTAATAACACATTAAATGACATAAAATTGACCATGATACACACTATAACATCCTATTAATCTCCTCTATCAATTTTTATACTATAATGGTTGACCTTTTTTTGACTTGTGGTTAAAATAGTCAACATTCTTGGTGATTTCCTAGGGGTGGTATGCTTGATATGCCAAGACTAGTAGCCTGATCCTATCTATTAGGCCATGGAGTTACCTATACACAAGTTTGACATTGATTTTGCCTTTTAAACCACACCAAACACAAATAAAAACACACCAAAAGAATAAAACATGTGTTCAATGATAACACTTATGGAACACAACACAACTAAAACAAAACACACACACCTGATCTAATATATACAATACCTCACTCTTGAGGTGAAGGGCATCTTACCATATGTGAACCAAGGTCAAATATGGTTCTTCTTGAATCTTTGTCACTCCATGAAAGTAACTTGTCATGTGAGGCATGTTCATCATCAATCTACCTTTATATATATCTTCCCATGCCTGTAAGTGGCCTATATTGATCTTTCAATGACACTCTTTCTTGCTTTCCAATGAGATTGATTAGATCTTCAAATTGATTGATCTTCATCATATCTGATTGCACTCTTTAATCTATAATTTGGGAGTGATGATAACTACCTCAACTTTATTCTCTTTTAAGATAGAATGTACTTGATGTAAATGGCCATTAAATTTGCTTCCTTCTTATTCTATCACATCTATAAATGACTCATATTTAGTTTGAACTCTTGACTATCCTTCAAGCACAAACATGCTTACCTTGACCTCATTCTTCATGTTTACAACCTCTTGGGAAACATCTTCACCAAGCTCTTTTATAACTGCATACCCTTGAATAGTGGTTTCGCATACACCTTCATGCTGAATACAGCACTAGACAACCTTATCATTAGTCTCATTAAGAAACTTGACATCAGATATGCAATCTTTTGGAGGAGAAGGATTCTTACCCAATTGATCAAATTCTTGACATATGGCATTGAACCTTTACCATAAGTCATCTTTCTCTTCCTCATGAATATTATCATCAAGGGTAGCTTCATCAATTACAGGTAGAAAGACATCATTATTCTCACCATGGTGATCTATCAGGCTCTTCAATATTTCATCATCATATACATGGATCATATAGTTACCTTGAACAACTTGTGAGAAAGAATGTTCAACACTTACCACAGCTTACTCAAATGCTTTTCCATGGATGATATAGGTGCCAAGGTCAGTTTACTCAAAGTATGCATATGGATCATGTTCATAAGCACCTACACCATACTCATCTAGAAATGAGTTAGTTATACCTTCAATCTTGGAATAAGTATAATCATCCATAATAGAGTCTTCTTCCTCATTCATCACATAATTCAAATTAGAGATTGCTTCAACATAGGGCTCAATGTGAAACTTTACAAGTGAATCTATTCTTAAGGCCACCTTGGTTCCATATCTTTTCCTAAAGGCCAATAAGGACCATTCCGTTGACAAGTAGCCTCCTATATTAACTGTGAAATCTTTTGAAAGGTAGATTGTAAAATGAGTAGTCAAGTCCACAACAATAATGTCTTGAAGGATGGGGAAACTAGGATAGTCATGAAGAAAAAATTTAAATACTTTGATCAACCCTATTATCTTATCAGGTGTACCATCTAACTAAAGCACTCCTTTGTTATGTGGTTCATACTTTAGGCCCAACTTATCAGCTACAACTATGGGCATGACTGATGTAAAGGAACCACTATCAACTATGTAATTGTGGATTAGTTTGTCATCCATAATGAGAGTGAAGTGTTAGCAATAAATCAAAAATTAATGCGAAACAATTTCATAGAATCACAATAACAAGAGATATGAATAGAGATACATAAATAAAAAAATTAAAATTCACAACAAGAAGATAGGATTTAACATGGTTCACCTAATGTGGGCTACATCTACCAAAAAACACTTGCTCAGATCTTATTACAAGCCAACAAGAGTACAATCCACTCTTAGATCAGTCTTCTCACAATTACATTGCACAAATATTGTTTGGAGTAATGCTCAATAAACTCTCTTGAATTCACACACTCTATTCACCTTCTCAAACTAATTACTTTAGATGTATTACCTATTGTATGTCCATCTATAATACATCAATAGGTAATCGACATAGTGGTTTTACAAAACAATGTGTACCAAAACCATGGGCCAATTCAACCCATAATGCTTCCCCATTAATCATGGGTGATGACACCATACATATACAAGTATAGATAAACCACGTATCTATACTCCTAGAAAAAGGGGGTCCAAAAAATACATTAGGAGTGTACAGTACATTTTAATGTACAATATTTGAAATGCATTGTAATGTTGAAATAGGCTCCACAACATAACATGAGGTATAAATGTGGAGGATTCTTAGCTTTGGTAAATGGTTCCATAATGTTTTTAGGGGAATTGGTAAGAGCTACATGACCATGAATTTGGCTTGAAGATGGAGGACTAGTAGGGATAGTGGACAACTATTTTTATAAGAGCTCTTTTTGTCCAGGCATATGAAGGGCATCCCAAATGAAAATGGATGCCATAGAATTATTCAATGAATCCACTATGTTTATAGCAAAAGTACTTAGTTTATCTTGAGTCCTTGGAGGAAAAAAAGTTTTTGGAACTTTAGGAATTGAATCACCTTGAGTAGACCTTACCACAATCTAATTTCAAGGAGGTGCAGGAGTGTTAAAGACTGTCATGCTTGAAACCATGCATTGCTACCTTATAGGAGAATTAGATGAAATTTTAGGCACATTATTATCACCTCCTAAAGACTTCCTCTTGTATCTTTTATTTTCTTCAATAGAAGTTCCTTGATTGAGTACAAATATGTCTTAAACTAGGAAATTGGTGAATCTTTCTCCTTGGGGCTACCAACCTTGATTTTCTTATATTAAGACCTCATCTTCTACTAATAGGAGAGGAGTGAATCCTCCTTAATAAACTAGATCTTTCTCTCCACATTAATTTGCATCCATTAACTGGTCTTGTTTCCAATCTTCTCCTTGCACCAAGTTGCTATGTACTGGTACCATCTCTCTTGTGTTGGAAGTAGAATGAAGATTGTACACATTGGCAAGCCTGTTGAAATTAAGTTTCCCTTGACCTCTTCTTCTCCCATATTTCTGGCCATATTTTTATTTAAAGGGATTGGGATTTTGATGAGCACCTTGTGGGAGATTAGCTTGCCTATTTTAAGCCTCTAAGGCTTGGCATCTTATCTTAAATAAGTTAGATCTTGATTGCTAATCAATGGCATTGTCTACCTTCTTAGGAGCAGACTTTGTCTTAGCATTTGCATTAGGAACTTGGGCAATGTTTGGAGCAACAACAGGAAAATTAGGTAGTAGAGGCATAAACACTTTAAGAGGTAGCTTTTATTCTTGAATGAGGCCATTCTTAGCTCTAATGGCAAGTTCATATGCTTCGGGAAGAGTGAAACCACCCATGGATTGTAGCATGAGATTAATATTAGTACTAATGGATCTCAAGTATGTAGGGGAGACAAAGCTATTAGGTGGTCTCATGGGAGGAGGCAACTTATGCCAAATATTTTGAAACCTCTCATTAAAGTCATGCATTATTTCCTTGGGGGCTCTTTGGATGACATTGAATTGGTGAATGAGTGAAGTGTGGTCACTCTCATCTTCAAACCTTGAAGTTAGCAACACTCCAAAGTCATCCCATGTTGTAATGCAACCACTAAGAAAATTCCTATATGAATCAAGTGCTTTTCCTTTAAGGGACATGACAAAGAGTATAATCGAAATATTTTCCTCAGTGACATTGTGAAAACTACAAAAGTTTGAGATATTCCTAATGTGTTTATTAAGAGTGACATTGCCTTCTCCATTGAATGTGGGGACACTCTTTGTAACATTAGGTAGAATGGCATCAAAGACATAAAGATGGATTAGATTTTTAGTATTAAAGGTAGGGAATCCATGTTTTCTTCAAGCTCTTCCTCAGTCTCTTGAGCCTCTTGTACTTCAAAGGGAAAAACAATATGAGGGTGTTGAACTTCAACAAGAAGTTTAGGTTAAATAGGTGGATTGATAGGAATGAACACTCTACTAGAAAATGACCTAGTAAGGACCATGAATTATGAGATTAAATATATGACAAAACAAAGATATATGACTAGATTTTAACTTGAATGGAGTCACCAAATGCTAAGTAGCACACTAGTATTTAGTTGATGTTGTCAAGACCAACATTCACCATGATAAGTTATCTTTAGGATAATGTGTCACACTGGGCATGCTATAACTAATGTCACCAGATCTTACAACCTATAGGAGTTTGTTTAGACCTGCTCTAAGATCTAGGCAACATTGGAATACTTTTAGGTATGTGGGTTACCTATAGAAGTAGACCTATAGGTTTAAGCGCTAGCTCACAGAATTTGTTTTTAAGTGATTATCACCTACACTAACTGATTTCTAGTGGGAAAAGGGATATAATTTTTCATGAAAATAAACTAATATAAAGGGGTAATACACCATGAAGATTTCCATAAGACCATCATACTTCTCTCTATAAGAAACAAGACCTATAAACTAGCTTCAAAGTCCTAGATGTTCTAACATTAATATTTTAATATAGAGGTGATATACATGAGATACACTTGTTGAGCAATTTTGCATGTCTAGTGGAGCGATGAAGGATTAGAATGGTTTTCAACCATTTTTTATGTTTCCAAAGTTTATCAAGCATTGAAATTGATTCATGTAAGTTGAAGAGTCATTATACAAGCTTGCCACATGTGACACACTCCTCTATAGGCCATACAACTTCCAAAACCTCCTTTTCAATTGTTTTCTTAATTTTAGTTGGGAACCTACACATTTCAGAAAGGACTAACATTCTTAACATGGAATATGACATATTAGACATTGAAAGAGAGTTAAGAACACTTTTTATACCTTTGAAAACCATACCACCTTCATAAATGGCCCGAATATGACCCTTAAGTGACATAGAATGACTTAAGACTAGATTTAACTATGAACAAGGCCAATAACACATTATAACATCCTAATAATCCCCTACATGATTTTTTTTACTATAAAAGGTTGACCTATTTTGACTTGTGGTAAAAATAATCATCAGGAACATTGCATAAGATAATGATTCCATATATGAGGATTTTTTCTATGTTACAAAGATGACTAAGGAGATCTCTCCTCTAAATTCAATTTGGTACATGGATTATAGTGATACAAGGCACATTATTAGCTAGAAAAAAATTGTTCACAACTTTGAACCATTCATCATATCATGGTAATGTGTCTTTCAAATATGACACATCATGGAATGTCCAAGTTACACATGACATTTCCTTACCACTTGGTAACCACATATGTATAATTATTGATGTCTTATATGTTCCAGTCCTAACATAAAATCCATACTCTATAATTCAATTACTTGATCATAATCTTATAGTTTAATTTGATAATAAAAATGAAAAAAAGTTGTGTCTCATTTGATACAAGTCTTGAAGCTAAAAAAGTGTTGTAAGATATTCATGTGCAGCCAAAATGTTTCAACTTGATGTCGTCCACAAAGATAATCAAGATCTAGTAGTCAAAGATATAGACTCAACAAATCTATGGCACATAAGATATGGACTTTTGAGTTTTGAGTACCTGATTCCATTAATAAAAAATAACATGGTGAGAGGGCTTCCCTCACTTAAGAAGATAACTAATATGTTCTCTAATTGTTTAGTTGGAAAATAATATAGAGATCCATTTGGCACAAGTACATATCAGGCAATCAGTCTATTAGATCCTGTGCACATCGATATGTGTATATATTTCACTTCTAGTGTCATTAGATTTAGATATTTTTAATTTTTTGTTGATAATTACACGTGTAAAATATGGGTATATTATATGAATACCAAGGATCAAGCCATCCATGCATTCAAAGACTTCAAAGTTCTAGTTGAGCGACAATCTAGTTATCACATACATATCCTTCACTTAGGTTGCGGGGGGTTTAATACACCAACAATGAATTATATATATATATATATATATATATATATATATATATATATATATATATATATATATATATATATAAAATTCATTGTTGGTGTATTAAACCCCCCGCAACCTAAGTGAAGGATATGTATGTGATAACTAGATTGTCGCTCAACTAGAACTTTGAAGTCTTTGAATGCATGGATGGCTTGATCCTTGGTATTCATAATATATATATATATATATATATATATATATATATATATATATATATATATATATATATATATTTAAGGCACATGGAATTTAACATAAAATAACTTCTCCTTATAGCCACAATAAAATGGTGATGTTAAATGGCGTAATCATACCATTGTTGAAATGATGTGATGCATGTTAAAATATGCCCACGTAACATGTCCATATTGAGCAAAATTAATTCACACAAAGTTTTACTTATTGAATGATGCACCCACAAAGCTCTAGATGGTGTTACTCCAACAAAATAATGGTCATAGAATAAGCCTTCTATTTCTCATCTTCATGTTTTTGATTGCAAAGCACATATGCACATTTTAAAGAAGAAGAGGAAAAAGCTTGATGAAAAATATTTATAATATATATTTATTATGTATAGTGAAGACTCAAAGGCCTACATACTCATGAATTGTAAGTCTAAAAATTTATATATCAATAGAGATGTAATATTTGATGATAAGGGTGAGTCTAGTCCACTCTCCACACATACACCTAATACAAGTTTTAGTTCTCTACGCATTTTTTATTTTGATAATGGTAATGAGGATGAGGAAAATGATGATGGTTAGTCATGTCCTATAGCTCTAACACCCATTAATATTGTTCAACGTATGCACAAGTGGTATACAAGTATAATTAGAGATGCTAAAATGGACTTAAACACTTCCACGTCAAGACCAAGGACTCATAGCATCGCTCATGAAGAGGTGAATTTGGACCTTAAAAGCATAGTTTTATAATCATTTGAACCCTCATTGTTCATGAATCCCAAGATTCAAAACCCTATAAAAATTCCATAGAAGCATAGTATCTGTCACTAATGAAGAACACTACTTGACAGTTTATTGATCTTCCAACAGGGAATAAAGTTATCGGTTGTAAGTGGTTATTTAAGACCAATTATAAATCTAATGGCAACATTGATAAGTACAAGTAAATACTTGTAGCAAAGAGTTATATACAAAAATAAGGCATTGACTATGAGGAAACATTTTCTCCCAAAGCCAAGATAATGACTATAAGAATGGTATTTACTATGGCTACTCGATTCAGATGGAAAGTCCATCAAATGGACGTAAAAAGTGCCTTCTTGAATGGAGATCTACAAGAATAAGTCTACATGACCCAACTAGAGGGCTTTACCACACTTGGTGATGAACAAAATGTGTGCAAACTTATCAAGTCTCTATATGGTCTCAAGCAGGCTCCCTGAGCCTGGTATATCAAGATTAATGATTATCTTATTCAACATGGATTCCAACAGAGTCCATAAGATCCAAGCCTCTACCTCAAGAGCAAGGGGAGTATGTTGTGATTATAATTGTATATGTCAAAGGTCTGGTCCTCACTAAAATCTCAATGAATATGATTGATGCAACAAAGAATGATCTTAAGCGATCATTTGACATGACAAGTCTCAGGCTACTGCAATACTATCTTGGTTTAGAAGTATGGTATAAAGGACATCACATATTTATGTCTCAAAATAAATTCCAAGATAATGCTCAAGAAATTTTGGGTGTTGTATTGTAAGTCTATTGTAACACCCATGGAGACAAGACTCTAGTTACCTCATTCGGATCTATCACCACCTATAAATGCCACTCTCTATCGTCAGTTGATTAGGAGTCTCATTTACTTAACTTACACTAGGCCAAATATCAACTATGTTGTTAGTTATTTTTCAATATTCATGCGGGAACCAAAGGCAAGTCACTTAAAAGCAGTGAAATGAATATTGAGATAAATTGAATGTACTTTGGAGCATGTCCTGAATACAATAAGAATGATAAGTTATTTTAACAAGATACATAGATATAAATCATGCAGGCTCTATTGATGACAAGAAATCCACATCTAGATTTGTTTTCTTTTTGGGATTTGGTCCTATCTCATGGGGGAGTGAGAAGCAAAACTTTGTTTCTAGATCTTCCACTGAGGTAAAATATCATGTAGTAGGTCGAGATGTCTATGATTAAATATGGATACATTGAATACTTACAGGATTAGGAGTACCATAGAAATAACTAATGATTCTATGTTGTGATAATCAATGTGTTATGTAACCTATTCACAATACAATGTTTCATGATCACACTAAGCACATCGAGGTTCAAGTTCATTTCATACGTGATCATGTTCATCAACATTAAACTCCAATTTATCCCGACTTAAGATCAATGTGTAGATGTCTTCACCAAGTCATTTGTATGTGAAAAGTTTGAGGCATTCAAAATTTATCTCTTGTACTCACAAGATTATGATGAATTAAGGTAGAGAATGTTAGAATAATTAATTAAATACTAATATATTTTAAATAAGGGTGTAATTGGTGTTATTAAAATACCTATACTAGTTTTTAGGTTGGTTAGTTGGGGTGATAAACACTATAATAATATGCATTGTAGGTTAGAAGTTATCTTCCTAAATGGAAGGAGCTAAATATAGTATGTTGTATCTATAAATAATGTTATCTCTTTGATAGATCATTCATGCAAGTAATTCAAGCAATTATATTTTTCTCTCATATGTACATTGCATACTCTCAATAAAGATGTATAGTTGTCTATTTTCCACTAGCTATGTCTATGCTCTTATATGTTATTTGATGATTAATGGTCTATCTAAACACATGTATACATAGTACTCCAAATCCACGAATGCTAAATAATAGTTATGGAAGATGAAATGGTGTGTCTTCCACGAGACTCTTCATCTTCTTTCAATTGAGATGAATGACGTCAAAATTGTAATGATCATGTCATATGGGGGTTCTGTCTCTTCAAGAATGAAGGAAACAATGTTGTAAGCACTTGGTGGTACCATGCATTGTGATTGGACCTTAGCATTTTAGTTTGTAGTTATCTGAAAACCTAATAAAGCTAATGATGAAGATTTCATAATGTTTGGCGTATGCATGGATGGTACCATGCATGATCTACCTAAATTGCAACTATAAACGTGTGTGTGGCATCTAGTGGAGATGGATTAGTTATATTATAAGAATTTTGGATCTTTTGGAAGTGTTTTAAAGTATTGTAGATCATGAATCATGCATTGGCATTGTTTCACACCATTAAGCATGAGTTGACATTAATGCATGCCATGAGAATAGGCTTCTCAGTATGAAGTGAGTATATTTTGAGGATCCAGTTGGACCAATTTTTTACAACTAGTAACTCATCAAGCATATCTCTTATTTCAAAAAAACCAATATGTCCATAGACACAAATTACAAGACTATTAAGAATGGGCATTGGAGTGTACAAACCCTATTTCCAATTGAAAGGCTTATAAATGGCACAAACCAGACATCTTGATAAATGGTAGGCTAATAAAAATACTTTTGAATTACAATCAAATGAATTATGAATACCAAAATGGCTTGCCACCGCACCCATGACATGGGCCTTTGAACAATATGTGCATACAATTTAATAAACATTTCAAAAAATTTGCCTAGAAACAGATCCCTTTATATTATTAGTCTTTTCACATAGAAGTTCAATCTAGCATTTAGACATCACGATGCCATATTCCTTATTTGCCCAATCCAATCCTTTGGGAGCTCATATGCATTTGTTTAAATATTGGGCTCATTGAAGTTCAAAATCCATGGACATTTTGTTTATATGGTTGTGTGCATGGGAGACAAGATATCAACACAACTAAGGATCACCATGGTTATGGTGACGTACATGTTTATTTTTTATAATTTTTATGTCAAGTGCAATATTAATGAGGATTCTCACTCTTAAGAAAGATATAACCCAAAAGGTTGAAATAAGTGGAATGCTTCTTGTTAGAGTTTGGATATTTTATGTCATGTTTACCTATAATAATGAAATGATCCACATATTTTGCAAATAGTTTAGGGTTAGTTCAGATTGGTCGGTCACCGTGTGTGATCAGTTATTTAGGCATCTTGTATATAATCTAGGGTTAGTTTAGATCGGTTAGTAACCATGTATGATCAGTTCATTAGACATTGAGTAGGAATAAGTTAAGAGAATGATCAATAAATATGAATGAGAATGTACTTATGTTATAAAATATTAGCTTTTGTCACTATTTTGTATGATTAATTTACTTTTTTAAATATAAACATAAATTTATTATATTCTAATTGTGTGATTTCTTGTCCCGAATCCAACTTGTATAATTGATAACTATTTGTACATCTTTCAAATTGGTATAAATAACCTCCACAATACATATATACTCTAACAACGAATGAATTGAAAGCATACTCTTATAAAACTGTTAACATGAATGTCTATTTGGGAAAACACGTGTTAAATTTCCTTCCATACTGAACCACAATTTGTCCATCAACAAAAGATCGGAGGCAAGATGCACCCCACAAAAACAAAGTGAAAGAATAATTACATACAATCAATACCTGTATGTGTTATCTCTAAACATAGGGTAAAGAAATTTACACACTTACCAAAAGTTTCCCACCCAATTAGCCATGACAATCTATCTTTAAACAAAAGAAAGATGAAAACATGTGAAACACGCAATATAGTGGAAACAAGACCTACACCAGGCAGAGCTAAATGTAAACAGAAACAGAAACCCCACGTAAATCTTAGAAGAAGTAAAAGCAATTGGTAGTGGTAATGAAGTAAAGGGAAGGCCTTTCAACAGACGAGACGTTTGCAGGAGACCATTAGAACAAGCCAGAAAACCGTTAATATTGCCAGAATCGCAGCCATTTGAGCGCACCACAATCGCAGAGACAGCCCCCCGCTGAGATTCACTTCGATACACATGCTCTGCAAACGGAAGAATAGATTGGGATTCCTCCTCATCTGCAGCGCACTTTGAATGCCATCGAGAACAGTGTGAAGCCGTTGGGCCAGACGTTGCCCTTCAACTGACGCAGTAAAGTGGAGGAAGATCTTCAGAGCGATTGCCGAAATTATTCCGCCGGAGGAAATAGCCAGTAGAACCGGTAGAGTCCACCACGTCGCACAGTGCATTTCCATGTTGACTGTTTGCACGGTAAATATTGCAGTGATGATTGGTCCATTAATCGCCACATAAAAGTTGAACAGATTACGGATTCCCTCTGCGTGACCTCAAATGACTCCCTTTAACAGCCAAATCTGGTTATATAAAAACAAAGCGTACAACTGGATTTCGTCGCCATCATGTTGAACAACATCAACTGCAAGTGCAACATCATCGTGGCCTGCCATTATTTATTTCCGAAATTTGAAGAGTAGAGAATGCGCCGCTCGCAGCAGAAGGAATCGATGTTGGGGCAGCAGTGCTAAACGGCCAACGTAGGGAACTTCAAAAAAAATTCCTGTATTTATAGCGAAGCGAGAATTCTTTCACTGCTCCTTTTCCAAAAAAAATTCCCGACATAACCTCACCCATGGTTTACGAAATGAGGTTGATCTACAAATGCTGCCGCCACCATTATAAGGTATATAGTTTTCACCATTTTAGAAGGCATTACTTTGCTAACATGCGGCTGCCATTATTATAAAGTTTATAGTTTTTTCCATTTTAAAAGCTATTACTTCACAATATCAATGACATATAATGCCATCATTATTATTATAAAATTTATAATTTTCATCATTTTAAAAAGTATTATTTTATAATATCAAGGACATATAATGTCACCACTATTATTATAAAGTTTATAGTTTTCGTCATTTTAAAAGACATTACTTTGTAACATCAAGGGCATATAATGCCACCGCCATTCTTCGCCATTTTAAAAGGCATTATTTTGCAATATCAAGGGCATATGATGCCACCAACACCATAATGGCAATGCCTTAAGACATTGAGGGCACAAGATGCCACCACCACCATTATAAAGTTTATAGTTAGATCATTTATATGAAGCACCACACCAACACAACACCAACATCAGAGGTGGAGGTTATATGGTAGAGTGATACAAACATTCATATTGATCATTTTCTTTCTTAATCCTCAATCTCCAAATATTTGATAATTATATTATTAATTTTGTGAGATTTTTTTATATATTTAATTAAATCTTAAAATGATCTTCACAAATAATCATTATTTTAATAATATTATTATTCATAAATTTTTAGTAAAAGAAGATACACTAAAAAAAAACATTTGATAATAAAAAATAAGAATTATGAACCTAATCTACCATTTTAATGTTTCCCACCCTCTAGCTACACAACCCCACTACATGGAGTGTAGTTTATTATTGAAATTTAAAATCTTAAAAATGTAGCTTATTATTGAAATTTAAAATCTTAAAAATGTAGCTTATTATTGAAATTTAAAACCTTAGTTTTTTAAAGGAATATTATTATTATTATTATTATTATTATTATTATTATTATTATTATTATTATAAAAATAGATCAAATTTGACGCTTGTCTTATTAAATCTTAATTATTTTGAATGTATTAGTATATTTCTTATAATTTTTTTCATCTCATACAACATTTATTTATTTATTTTAACTATCAAATTTGTTAAATTTTATAAAATTTTAATATTTTAACTTAAAATATAGAAATAATTAAACGTATTATGTGTTTTCTTTTTTTTAGATTTTTATATTTATATTGTCACACAATAATAGATGTACTAAATTTGAAATAAAATAAATTTTAAAAACTAAAATCTTTTCATAATAATCGAAAAAATCCAGAAAAAGAAGAATGATTATCAAATCTCAACTCTCAACATATTTCATAAAAATATTTTTAATACACTTACATTTTATGAATGGCAAAGCAAAGCGTTTTGGCTGCGGTTAAGGTGGAAGTGTCGATAAGATTTTTTACGAAATATATGCAACCTTGGTGAATTTGACGGCCAATTTAATTCATTTATGTACATTTTATAACAAAATTTGGCGGACATGTTTTTGAAAAAATTGTTAGTTGGTAAATTTAAAAGTTAAAAAAATTGTCATAAATTAGTTAATTAGTGAAAAAATATTTGGTTGGACATATTTTTATAGATCTAGAACAATATTAATTATTTATATTTATGTGTTTTAATGATTTTTTTGGGTTTTATTATTAATCTTACGAAGAGGTGATAACCATTGATTTTTTGTAAAATTTGATCACGAAGTATTAATTATCACAATGAACTTTTTTCTATTATTATGAGGTTTTCCATTTTAAACATCAGTTTATGAAGAAATTCGTATGGATATGAGATTCCATGAATATATGTGTGGTAGCACAATTTATTACGGGGTGTCAGGGCAAAACATGGGGCACAATGATTATCCTTAGATATTTCAAAGTTGATTGTGACATTTTCTCAGTGGGCTATGAGGGATATTGGCCCAGCCTTTGGACTGCATTGAGGGTTTAGTTATATAATAGATCATACATGTACCTACCAGAAAATACCTAAAGATCCCTGGAACTATTTGCAACTACATAGATATACCTACATTTTACCCTTATTTGTGTTTTATAGATACTTGGCAATACATGCGGGTGCAATGAGTTACATGAAGCAACTTGGGCGTACATGCATATACATGAAACAATGTTAAATGGCTACATTGGTGTGTCCCTTCTTCAAGCAAAAGATGACCTTCATTTGTTGATCATTTTATGGGTCCCATTATTGAACTAAGAAGAGGTGATGACCATTGATTTTCTGACATACTTGATCAGGGACCATTGGTTATTTATAAAGGTGTTTAACTCTGAAATGAGAATGTGTGAAGGGTTAAAAGGGTAGAATAGCTTATACACAAGGATGAATAAAACTATTCTAAAGCAAGGAAATTAATTGAAAACTCAGATAAATTAATATTTTGAATTAAATTGTTGAGTTATGTTAAATATAGAAAGTACATTCAAAATAGTAATTTGATTGCATAAACATGAAGAAGATATAATACTTAACTTATCTACAAATACACATGCATATCTGAGATATGCAAAGGTAGAAACAAACAGGAGCAAGATCATGATCCAATCATCATGTCTTCGATTCAAATTTGTCTTAGAAAATTAACTCGATTGAAATGTTGACCTTAGTTGACTTTCAAATTTTGAAAAGTTTGACTTGAAATGTTTTGATTTTTTTAAAATTGACTTTGTTTGACTTTAAAAGTTTGAATTTGTTTGCTTTGAAATTTTGACTTTGTTTAACCTTCAAATTTGGAATTGAATTTGAAATTGACTTGAAACTAAAATTGATCTTGAAATCATAATGAAACCAAGATTAATTCAAAATTAGAATTGACTTGAAATTAGAAATTGGTTGAAATTGGAATTAATTGAGCTCTAAATTGAAATGGAAAGTGTAATGCTTTAGAATGAGAGAGATGATTCAAAATGTGGGCACCATACTGCCTTACTACTTAAATGTGGATTAATAAATGTTTACACTTGGCGTAGCATTGATTCATTTGAAGTGTAAAGTACATGAAATGTAACACATGGGTATAATAATAAATAATCAATAATATACATCCAAGATAAGCCCTATTTTTAATGGTAAGACGGATGTATAATGCAATCGTAGTCCACATAAATACCTTGCTCAAAATGGTGACAAATTGATTTGACTCAACCCTCAATTCAAGTAGTACATCATGAAATCTTGGGGGAGGTTGGTTTCCCTCACACTACAAAATTGTTTACGATTGATGGTCTTAAGCTACAATTTTGAAAGGATATCTAGATGGTCCCTGATATTCCTTGTGATACATGCAACTCAAAATTTATCATAAGAGAAATATATAATGGTCAGTATGGTAGGTTCAAGTCCTTTCATGCTCCATTCAGCTATAAAGGTTGAAATGAAGTGCTACCTAAGAATCAAGCTCCAAGGGGTGCAGTCTAAGGTTTGTATTGGAGCATGAAAGCCCTGCTACTTCACTTATGTGTTTAAAACATAAAGTTTCTCAACTAATAATGACTAATAATAACCTCTATTTATATACACTATTGAATGTATGAGGTTGGTACGTAGGTTGGGGAATGACGTCCCAATCACCGTACCCTATGGACTTATAAGAAGGAGATGAAATTCACCACGTGAAGTCAAAATCAAAGGAAAGAAGTGCTATTTATGATTCTTAGGACCCCATGAATGGGCAAGAAAAGAGCATACTCCAACACTCTTTCAGAGAAAATAAGAAGTAATCTATGTGGTTTTTGGTCACCTAGACTCCCTAAAGGGGGCAAGGGGAGAGTGTAGGCACAAACAGATTACACGAGCAAGCAAGAAAACAACAAAATACATAAGCAAATGAGATAAAGTAAGTGTCTTAAAAGCATTAAATCAAAGTGATAATTATTTTGAAATATGAGCTAAGAACACGATTTGTTTGGCAATAAATCCACTTCTCTAACTAGCAAAACCTACAAAAATAATTATAAGTTTGATTGTGTTCTTTGGCTTGTAAAAAGGATGTTGGAAGTTAAAGTTTTTAGTTCCCTAGAACGAACTTGTATTTACACAGTCACGACATTGAAGTCTATAGTCATGGATTTAAAACACACGGGTATGAATTTGAAAACCTGCACATAGTCAATCAGAGAAGACAAAATAATGCTTAGCTAGAACGAAGGTGTGGGTATTATAACAAACTAGCAGTTCTGTAGGCTCAAGTTTAAAAACCAATAAGAAAAACAAAGGAAGAAATCATGGTTAGAAGAGACAAAGCCACGAATGAGAATACAAACTCATGGCTCAAGATACATAGGTTTAAAAACCTATAAAATAAAAGTTAGAGAGAATGAAACACTGCATAAAAAGGCCACAAACTTGTGGTTGGACAAATGAAACCATGAGTCAATAGGCATGATATTGTTAATCTATAAAACAATGTGAACAACATACCCAAAACATGCTTACAGTTTATAATGTCACAGATCCAGAATTAATTCACACTCTACAAACGTGATATCGTAAACCTGCAAAACAAGTTACACAGAATAAAAAATCATGCTTACAGACAATAAAGTCATGGTTACCAAAGGCAAACTTGTGAATCTAAAAATGCAATATTGTAAAAGGGATAGATAACAGCTACAGTCAAATCTAGTGGTTAAAACTATGCCACGACTACTAGTTGTAAATACATGCTTCTAGAGAATGAATTTGTGGTTAAATAGAGAGAACCTACACCAGATTTAATCTCATGGTTTGAACAAATTTTGAAGAAATATTGAAGATTTTTTACTTGAAAATGCTCCATTTTTTTTTATTTAAAGGCCTAGATGACTTCCAATGATGGATTCATGGGGTGTTGGTCACCACCATGCATACCATATGTAAATCAAGATTACAAGAGAGGTTATTGCATGTTAGCATACCAGATCAAACATAGAAACAATTTATAGGCATAACATCTCAAGCATGATCCTTCAGGTTGGGCAAGACTAGAGTCAACAAACTATCAAATATAATTCAAACATTATTGCTTCTTCTTTGAACATTGTTGATTCTTTGAAGAATGCTAGAACTAGTCTCTCTCTTTAGTAAATGCTTCACTTGCCTGGTCAAAAAGAGATTCTTCAAAAGTAGCTATCCCAAATCCAAGAAAGACTAATTGAATAAAATATATTTATATCACATAGAACAACATTACATAATCGGTGAAGTCCAACAAGCTTTTAACCATACATAGTCATAATCCTACCAACTCTTCAAGATCAACAATCAAAAACTAACATACATTGGTTTCATAGGCTATGCACAGCACAGAAGGCCAAATAGATTTGAAAACTATTCAACCCTGAGCCAGGTAGCTGTCTAAACCAATACTTAATAACCCTATCCTAAGACTTGCAAAGCTTAAAGACTTGCAGAGCTCTCTCCTTTCTACTCTTAGTACTCGATGGTAGTGAATGAACCCCAAACTCTTCTTAAATAAAGAATTGTGAGAGCTTTTCCATCGGTTCAAGGAGTAACTAGTTAGAAACAACCAAAAACTTAGGTTTGTTGGATGACAGTCCCATCTAACTAGGCAATGTGACAAAAGTAAAGATGCTCTGGTCATGTCATGCCAAAAGGTGTACTACTGAGGGAGCATCTAATAAAATCTAAGAGGCTAATAGGCCACCCCCACCACATGTGCTACTTTTTGCTTTATTGGGATTCCCTACTCGAGTCATGGAGTAATATGAGCACATGCTCCTATTAGATCAAAACCTTTATAAAAAGAAAACACCATCTTACAGTTGTAAATGATAGAGGACAGGCCCACTCTACTAGCCAAGACAAGACCTTACCATGGGTCACATGGTGTGATATAGCTAGATCACACTCCAAGATTTGATTTCATAGTTAAATCATCTACGTCACCGTATTAAAGGGATAGCCAAAAAACCTTGAAAGGGACCATCCATGCTTACTACTAGGGACTCCCATAAGGGCTTTCAATAGATATGTCAATGCTTATGTCATCTAAATCTTCATACATGTGATAAGTGTCATGGATATAGTCATCCCATGAGTATGCATGTGATTCATGAAGATCAGGGATTAATATTTCAATTTTATCAGGGTGCCTGGGATTTACTGCAAGAAATTCATTACTTAATATAGTATCAGCGTCTTCTAGAAGTTCACAAATTTTTTTTTGAAATGTATATCTAGTTTTCTTGTTCTCATGGTTATATATACAATCTTTGAAATAGAACTCAAATTCTATTTCATCATATAGGTGATCTCCAATAAATTTGAACAACATATTGGTATCATAAACGCCTAATTCTTCATGAATGATAAGAATCTTGAACCAGGGGCTTAAAGGGGTTGGTGCATATTCTTCAAGCCAATTATCCCAAGTTAACTTTTCCCATTGATCATATGGTACATCAACTGGTTTGTCATGAAAGCTCCTTGTAAGCAGATTGGTACTCATACGGATATAGACTTCTCCATTGAAAATCGTCTTTGCTTTGATCAACCGAAACTCCACGAGTAATAATTTTCCTCCAAGTATCCTGATATTTCTATGATCCATGTCACAAAATCTAGTCCAATTTTTTCCGTCAGCATCAAGAAAGTTCCTGTAGGCATTAACTAAGAAATATTTTGACAAAATCTTTTCAATAGCAAGCCTAGGAAGTTCTTTGATTCGGGTCTCTACAGGGATAAAAATTCATTCTTTCTTTTTCTTGCTGAGTAAGATTTTATAGAACAGTATCGTAATCAAATTTAAAAGATCCTTCATCACCCTAAAACATTAAAACATGATTAGTACAAAACTTATGAGAATACCACTTCGATCCTTCTTTGGACATCAAATCAGCTAAACAATTAGCAGTTTCCTTCTTGTATTGAACATCAAACTCAAAGTTAGAAAACCATATTGCCCATCTAGTCATTATCTAGTTTCCAAATTTCTGGGTGTGGGGTTTTCTAATGATATATTCAAACTGTAATAGATTTGTCCTTAAGATGAATTTCCTTGGGAGTAAAAAGATCCTTAGTTTGAACATGCATAGTTTGGTTGTTAATAGTTCTTTCTTAGTGGAATGGTAATTCTTTTGAACTGGGTTCCATGTTCCACTGCAATAATAGCAGACTTCTTCTCTAACATATTTAGTTTTTTCCAGAAGTATTTTTCCATATGCTTCATTTGAAGCATCTATTTCCAAAACCATTAAACCTTTTCCTGACAGTTTGAGATTTGGTAGTCCTTTAACTTTTTTCTTGATTCTTTTGATTGCCTATGTCATTTCTGTAATCCATGGGCTTGAGTCTTTTCTTAACCTTTTCTATAGTATTTTCCTATCTTTGGCCTAATATTTATAGAATGGAGAGCAATAATTCAGAGATCCAAGGAATCTTTGTAATTGGGTTTTGTCTTTTATTTCATCTGGGAATCTTTCCAAAGACTACAAAATATGGGGTTTTAATACAATCTTATTTTGACATATATTTAACCTAATAAATTCAATCTCTGTTTTGCCTATCTCTATTTTCTTATCACTTAAAACCAACCCATTCTGGTTACAAAGATCTTTCAAATTTTTAAGATGACTATTTAAATCTTTTGAAAGAACTAATATATCGTCAATATAGACAGCAAAATGCTTATCATGGCCAAAGATTCCATCCATCCATTTTTAAAATTTAGAGGGAGCATTTTTTAGGCCGAAAGGCATAACCTTCCACTCATAATGCCTATCTAAGACTGGTAAGACAAATGCAATTTTATAAGTATCTTTAGGTTCTACTGCAATTTGCCAAAATCCACTTTTCAAATCAAACTTAGAAAAAACACAAAATTCCTTCATCTTGTTGATAAGAACAGTCTTGTTAGGAATTAGATGTCTGATGCGTATAAGCCAATCATTGATCTTTTTATAATTTATTACCAGTCTCATTTTCCCTCTTTTTTGTCCTGGATGTTTATTCACATAAAATGCAGGAGAAGTCCATTCACTATGGCTTTTCTGTATCAAATCCTTCTACAATAATTCTTTGATCTCTTCTTCTCCTAAGTTAACTTGAGAAGGGGAGAAAGGGATAGTGTTAGATTTGATACCTCAGGTATGATCAATGCCAGGATTTAGATCAAGAGAAACAATATATTTACACTTATCCCAAAACCTTATAGGATCATTATCACAAAATCCTTTGATATTTGTTATGATAGTATTCAGGATATCTTTTCTCTTTTCAAAATCTTGGATTGTCTTGTAAATCTTCATCTGTAGTTTTCTGTCTTTTTCTTCATGGGGTCTTGTGTCAATTCTTACAGTTGCATGGTTTTTTCTAAGAATTTGGTGTTTATTACCAAAGAAGCTCAAAGACAAGTATTTGTTGTGACAGTATAAGGCATAAATTGATTCAAGAAGTTTATTCCTAAAATAATATATGTCGACATCTTATCGAACATCCATAATTTTACATATGCCTTAATATCATTTGCTTTAAGTAGTACCCTAGGAACAACTTTATTTATAGTAGTCCTTGACCCATTGACAGTAACAAAATCTAATGAAGCAACTTGTCATAGGTACTCTAGGATAGCTCCATGCTTTGTAATACTCATATTTTCTCTAGTATCGATTAAACAATCTCAGGTTAATAGGCCATTGTTTGAATCAATGATGTTTACTGAGATAATGATTTCTTTTTGTTCTCTAGCATAGAGACATCCTTGGTTAGGAGGAACTTATTTAGGGCTATTTTCTTCTATATAATCTTCAGAACATTTTATTAATTCATTAATATCTTCAGAAGTAGATTCTATTTTTGATTGTATAGCTCTAAGGATTTCAACAGGAGGCTTTTGGTATTTTTTCAGGCTCTTTGTGCTTAGATTCTTAGTCTTATATTTTTATTTTCTATTCCATTCTTGTTGTGCATATAACATTGGGTTGTCATGAAAGTCAACCTATTATAGTGTTTTGCCCTTAGGGTCACCATGCATGCTGCATAATTGGGTAAGCTTATCTTGATAGATAAGGATGAGATGAAGAGGGAGCTTATGATTCTAGAGTATATATTCAAGATGTTACATTCAGGCTTTGGGATCAAATCCAGACATCATATTACAATAGTAGAGTTCAGTCTCAGAGTTATCAGAAGAAGATAGTTCTTCAAATTGATTTACTTGATTTTCATTTTCACTAGAAGAAATATCATTTTCAATGGGTATTGAATAGACATCATCATTTGCGTTGAATTAAGAAATAACTTGCATTTCTTCATTAGGAAGTATAGCTCTAATCTTTTTCATCTTTTTAGGATACCTTTTCTGATTTGGGTACTTAGGAGCTATATGACCTTCTTGACCACAAATATAATATTTTATAGGTCATTTTCCTGAGATGGTTCTTTTTGGCTTAACATAAGTTTTTATTTTAGAGAACCTCCTCTTATACTTGGGCTTGTCTCCAATTTTCCATTTTTGAGATCTGTTCTTTTCTTTGTGGCATTTACAATGAGAATTCTTAGAACCATAATAGCCTGGTGCACTATATCCACTATTTTTGTAGATATTATTATCAATGGTTTTCATTTGTTTTTTAAGCAATTTGGCTGCAGCTTTATCCTTACATTAATTGTAAATATATTCTTCTATAGACTAGATAATTTGACCTAAGGTCATTTTTGCAACTGTGGTTTTTTCTCCAGTCATGGCTTCCTTTTTAGTTGCTATGTAGGCCAATACTCCATCTAAGATTTCACTAGGAAGTGCATTAATAAACATGTGTTTAGTTTCAGTCTTTTAGCTCTATTTTGTTTTTCTTTCCAAAAGAGTAAAATCACACTTGAATCTATCCCAATATTTCATGTTATAAAGCTTCATCCTGAACAATTTATTTTATTCAATAGCATCAACATTTACCATGTATCCAGCATACTCACAGATAACTGCTTCAACAAAGTCAGCTATCATGGATCCTACCACAACCCTTTGGTCTTCTATAAGGGATAACCACCATCCTTTTATGCTACTATCTAGGTTAGCAATTATAAGGTCCATGACTTCTTCCTCAGTCTTCCCAAATATAAGTTGTTGAGTTTCTACCCATCCATGGAGCCTTTCAGTTAGACTCTGGATTCTATATCTTATATCATTACCTACTCCACACCAACCATCAATATTGACTGAATATGGAAGTATAAGAAATTGAGTTAGGTCATATGGCTATCTTCCTTGATTTCATTGGATATCTTGATCAAGGGCTTCAACACTACCAATATTTCATTGAGGAAATGTTTCTCTAATCCTAGGTGTGACTATAGACAAGTTGGATGACTCAGTGTTGGAGGAGTATACTTCTTCCAACCATCTAGGTGTATCGATAAGTACAACCTTTTCCTCTTGCACACCCTTCGAGTTGGCAAGCAAGGACTCAGTCCAATCTTGTGAAGCATCCAAGGGATCTAAGACTTTTGGATTATCAGGGTTCCAATCTAATTCACTAAGTTCATTGAAATATAGGCAGGTGGCAGTGAGATTTTCTTCAATGTTCTTTTTCTAGTTTATATCTTCAGATAGCCTGACCAGTTCTTTGAAAATTTTAGTATTTTTATTAAGCCTTTCAAGCCTTTTGTAGGTATCATCAAAAAAATTAGCAAATCACTTATGCTTAATGACTCAATGTTTATAAAGGATCTTAATTGTCTGATTTGTTTAGCGTGATCAAACACTTGCTCTGTAGTAGGTTGTCTTAATGGGATGATCTTAGAAGGGGTGCATTTTCCTATTTTTATCATACTCAGAGGGTTTGTTTTATAAGACCTTTTCATGTTTTCCTACAATTCATGTATCTGAGTCAAAATAAGTGAGGATGATCCTACCAAGGTATCAACCTTTCCTTGAAGTTCTTGAATTTTCTTTTCAATTTCCTCTGCTCTAAAACTCTGTTGGTCATTTATTTTTATGACAATTTTTTATATTTGTTCAAGGCTAATGTCTATTTTTCTAGTTTGAAAATTTGTACTAGTATCAATACTTAAAAGGTCCACCATTCTTGTGTGGATTATTTTGAGCATATCATAGCCTTGTGTATTTGTCATAATTAGCTTCTTTAGATCTTTTATTTCTTCAAGCTTTGTAGCCTCAAGAGAGAGGTCTAGTTTTTACCCCAAAATGACTTCTTCCAAATGTTTTACTATGCCAATGGCTTCATCTAACATTATTATTTGTTTATCTTGACCTTTATTTAACTCAACCAGGCTAGCTTTGGCTGCATTTATCTCACCTTGAATCCTGTCACTAGTATTGACTAGTGGAGCTAGGTCCTGTGTTTGGGCCAATGGTTTCTTAACCAGTGTTCCTAAATTTTGATCTATAAAGCTTCTCATTTGAGTAATTTCCACATAAAGTTCATCAATATTTTTCCCAACTCAGTTAAAGCCAAATTACACTAGTTTAGTTACCTTCATGTAGTAGAGTTATGTTTTCCCCTACCTACTACTTCTATTTGGTCATGTTTCATAACAAATTGGCCATCAGATGTGAATTTTACATAGAATTGTCTTGGGGGAAATCTCCCCATATTTTCTAGAACACTATATTTGATATCTACCCAATTTGCTTCTTTTTCTAAAGTTGTTGAGATTTTCAACTCATCTTCTCTTGGAGGAGATTTTATTTCTTCAGTTGGCTCTCCTCTAAACATATTAATAAGCAAATCATTATGCATTCTATGGGTATAAGTTATATGGGCATCATAATCAGGATGGTTACCAAAATGATTTTTAGCTAGGTTTACATAATAATTGTGTTCATCAGGCAAACTATAGTATTCTGACCAATCTGATTCAGAAGCATCAGATTTTTGGCTTGGGAATCTTATGGTTTTGAGGGTCTCTAAATTAGTTATAGAGGGTTTCTTCATGGACTAAGACCTTTTGAGTTTTCTCTCTTTAGGGAATTCTCCTTGTTGGGTCTCTTATTTTTCTTCTTCCACCAAGGAGATTTATATCTTCCAAAATCTTCTTTTGTAGGAAGAGAAATCATCCTAGGAGTGTACTTGGTTTTTTCCTTAGGTGGTCTATAGATACACTTGCTATAGCTAGTCACCCATTCTTTGGGTAAGGAGATTGTCTTGAAGTTTATCTGACTGATATTGACCTAGTCTCCTATAGTCCTTATTCTAGGTACCATCACCATGTTGGCTAGGGATTTTTGAATATAATTGGAGGGTACCAAAGGATACTTACAATATTGGAAGACCCATCAGGTAACTATACTAAAGGGAATAGATCTAGGATCTATGTCTAGGTTCTTAAATTATAAATTACATTTAAGCATTTTAGGAACAGTAGGATCCTCTAGGTCAGCCATAAAATTAGGATAAACCCGATAAGTAACTTCGCCATCATGGACATTATCATTGATTACACCAAGCATAGCTTAGGAAATGTTTTATAGCTTGTTATCAACAAGAATAGATAAAATAGGAACATCCAGGCCTTGCCTAAAAAGAGGTACTATTTCCCATTTTAAATGGCCAATGTGTACAAAATGATAGCCATTTTTATAAAATGTCTTAAAATGTTCCTTAGCCAGTATATTGAACTAATTACCCTCAAGATTTCCTAACATCAAAGAAATCTTTAGAAACTTTTGTTTGAAGATATTCATCCTATAGACTTCAGACAAATCTAATCTAAGGAGTTCCCAGTTTGCATTTATGGATTCAAGAGAAATATATTGGCTTAGATCATGTTCATCCTCTTGTCTATTTCTAACTTCCGATTTCTCCATCAAATCTGAAAAGGGAATAGAAATTTTACTTACTTGGTCCATAATACTTAGAAGATGCAACTCATCTCAGGAGAACTTATCCTTGTTATCGCCTAGTGCTCGTTTGATTGGTAACTTGCCTATTAACTTGAGATTGTTTAATCGATACTGGAGCAAATATGAGTATTGCAAAGCACGGAGTTATCCTAGAGTACCTGTGGTAAGATGCTTCATTAGATTTTGTTGTTGTCAATGGGTCAAGGACTACTATAAATAAAGTTGCTTCTAGGGTACTACTTGAAGCAAATGGCATTAAGGCATATGTAAAATTATGGATGTTCGATAAGATGTCGACAGATATTACTTTAGGAATGAACTTCCTAAATAAATTTATGGCTTATACTGTTCATAGCAAATACTTGTCTTTGAGCTTCTTTGGTAGTGAACACCAAATTCCTAGAAAAACCCATACAACTATAATAATTACCACAAGACCCCATGAAGAAGAAGATAAAAAACTACAGATGAAGATTTATAGGATGGCAAAATATTTTGAAAAGAGAAAAGATATCCTAAATACTGTCATAACAAAGATCAAATGATTTGGTGATAATGATCCCAGAAGGTTTTGGGATAAGTGTAAATATATTATTTCTCTTGATCTAAAACCTGGCATTGATCATACCCGAGGTATCAAATCTAACGCTATCCCTTTCTCCCCTTCTCAAGTTAAAATAGGAGAAGAAGAGATCAAAACATTATTGCAGAAGGATTTGATACAGAAAAGCCACAGTGAATGGGCTTCTCCTACATTCTATCTGAATAAACACTAAGGTTAAAAAAGAGGGAAAATGAGATTGGTAATAAATTATAAAAAACTCAATGATTGGCTTATACCTGTCAAACATCCAATTCCTAACAAGACTATTCTTATCAACAAGTTGAAGCAATGTTGTGTTTTTTCTAAGTTTAATTTGAAAAGTGTATTTTGGCAAATTGCAGTAGAACCTAAAGATACTTATAAAATTGCATTTGTCTTACCAGTCTTAGATAGGTATTATGAGTGGAAGGTTATGCATTTTGGCCTGAAAAATGCTCCCTCTAAATTTCAAAAAAGGATGGATGGAATATTTGGCCATGCTAAGAATTTTATTATCTATATTGACGATATATTAGTTTTTTCAAAAGATTTAAATAGTCATCTTAAACATTTGAAAGAATTTGTTGATCTTTGCAACCAGAATGGGTTGGTTTTAAGTGATAAGAAAATGGAGATAGGCAAAATAGAGATTGAATTTCTTGGGTTAAATATATGTCAAAATATGATTGCATTACAACCTCATATTTTATAGTCTTTAGAAAGATTCCAATATGAAATAAAAGACAAAACCCAATTACAGAGATTCCTTGGATCTCTGAATTATTACTCTCTGTTCTATAAAGATCATGCCAAAGATAGGAAAATACTATAGAAAAGGTTAAGAAAAGACTTAAGCCCATGGACTACTAAAATGACACAGGCAATTAAAATAATCAAGGAAAAAGTTAAAGGACTACCAAATCTCAAACTGTCAGGAGAAGGTTTAATGATTTTGGAAACAGATGCTTCCGATGAAGCATATGGCAGAATACTTCTATAAAAAACTAAAGATGGTAGAGAAGAAGTCTGCTATTATTGCAGTGGAACATGGAACCCAGCTCAAAAGAATTACCATTCCACTAAGAAAGAACTATTAGCAGCCAAACTATGCATGTTCAATCCATCATCACCGCCACTGAATATTTTACGAAGTGGGTAGAAGCAACCCCTCTTATCTCAACTAAAGCCCATAAAATCATTGATTTCATCAATCACCATATCATTTATCACTTTGGTGTTCCCCATAAAATTATCACCAATAACGATAAATCTTTCAAAAACAAGCAAGTCCAAGCTTTTTGTGACTCCTTTGGCATCAAACTCAATTTTTCATCACCTTATCATCCACAAGCAAATAGACAGGCTAAGGCCTCCAATAAAACCCTTAACAATATGCTCACCAAGATGGTCAATGCTTCAAGATGGGATTGGCACTTACATATTCCCTTTACTTTATGGGCTTATTATACTAGCATTCAAACCCCTATGAGTGCTACACCTTTCTTTGTAGTCTTTCAAATAGAGGTTGTACTCCCTCTCAAGGTCCAAATTTCATCTCTCTACATATCTCTACAAGACCTCATCTCTGAAGATGATTATTGTCAAGAATGGTTGGCTCAACTTAAACTCTTGGATGAACATCATTTAACTGCTCTCACCCATCTTCATGTCTACCAAGAGCGTGTTAAACATGCCTATAATAGACATCTCAAAGCACATGAATTTAATAGTGGTGATCTTGTCCAAAAGGAAAATTAACATGTCATAAATATGGAGAAGAGCAAGCAAGGAAAATTTGCTTTCAATTGCCTTCGACCCTACATCATAACCCATAAGTATGGATCAGAAGCTTACCGATTGTCCTCTCTTGAAGGACACCCAAAACCTAAGCCCCTTAATGCTTTGCATATGCATGCTTTCTATTGTTAAACGAAGGAAATTCATATCACTATGTGTCTAACTTAAGCTCATCCCTTGCATACCACATACATCTCCCTCTTCTAGGGATAACCAACTAAAATTGAATCATGTGATTATCCATCACAAAAATATGCCCTAATATTAAACTTTGGGTACCACAACTCTACCCAAGGCGTGACTATCATAGTAATTCATCTTCCTCTGAGGAGTAGTTCCTATGGTTATTATCTCTATAATCCTTTTACCTACTGAACTTTTATGCAAGCCTAGTTTTGCCTTCATTTTAGTAATCCTTTTACCATGTGTAAACAAGTCTTTGTCAAATCAAAATATCAAAAAACAAAATCAATAAAAAGCAAAAGAAAAAGCAAAATCACAGTATCATGGTTCAATCTATAGCAACCACAGACTGCTCCCTTGAAGGATAGCTGTTGGAAATTTTGAAATTACAAATGTAAGGTGGATTATTCCCTTGAAGGACATCTATCAAAAAGCATTTTGGAGTTATAAACATTAGACCACTCCCTCAAAGGATGGCTAAAACACAAAAACATTTGTCAAAATGCTAGTAATATTTGGAAGCTTCTCGTATCGATCAGCTTCCTTAAAAGAATAAACATACAAGCAAAACAACACAATACCCTCAAGAAAAAGATATCTAAAATTTTGAAACCTATAATCGGTGTTGTTCCCAAAATTTGTCACTCATTTTTGGGGACAACATATCAACTATTTTAGTCCTACAGGCCAAAATTCTCTCTTCCCTTCTCAAAAAATATTTTGAGCATCCAAGTTCTTCAATTATTCAATCTTTTTCAGCTAAGGGACTCGCAGGTTCAACAGGTTCAACAACTTCAATAGGTGAGCTCTCACAAAGAAATAAGTTCCCAACACTTAGGCAATTTCAAGGTTGGTTCAACGTCGAGGTTCAACCAAAGGGTTCATCGACAGGATTCAAACAAATGGAATGAACCATTGAACCCCACCTCCAAAGGTTCAAAGGTTCAATGGGTTCAAAGGTTCAATGACATCAGTAGACTTAAAGAGTTAACCACTTCGGCAAGTTTAAAGTTCAACTGCTTTGGAAAGTTCAAACGGCTTCGAAAGACTTAATGAAAAGAAGACTCTAAAGAAGAAAGATTAAACCATTAAACTTTGAACCAAAATGGTTCAAAGGTTCAAGACAGCTCTGAGCGAAGGAAGGAAGCAGAAGATTCTAGAGACAAGTTCAATCGAATGGTTCAAATGAATGGTTCAAAGTGGTTGGTTCAAGCAGTTAATTGGATGAGCAGAACATAGTATTGAACCATTGAATCGTTGAACCATTATCGATGCAATCGGTCAGTTCAATCAAAAAGAACAAAAGGATATCTTTTAGAAATATTTTTTGCGGTAAAACTTCACAAGAGAATTCCTTTGGGAAAAATGTCTGAAGGAATTCCTTCGGACATTTTGTCTGAATAAATGTTCAAAGGCCTGATAGAAAGCGTCAAAGGCAGAGGAAAGATTTCCTTCAGACAAAATGTCTAAAGGATTTCTTTCAGACATTTTTCTCAAAGTATTTTAAGAACAAGACCACCCAAAGGACCCCGAAGGGCAGGTACCCTTGCGGGGGACTCTCGGCGACCACGAAATGGACCATTCTCAAGGCCTGAAGGGATGCCTTCCCTTCGAGGAGTTCTAAAGACTTTAAAAAACAAAGGATTCTAAGGAAGAGAATGAACCGTTGAACTTTGAACCAAAATGGTTCAAATTTTAAAGGTTTAAAGGTTCAAAGAAGCTTCAAACGAAGGAAGGAAGTGGAAGATTCCAAAGACAAGTTTGAAGAGATGGTTCAATCGAAGAGGAAAGAAAGTGATTGAACCAAGGAGCTGATAGGACCACCTAAACCATTAGACAATTGGACCAATGAACTCTCATGGTTCAAAGGTTCAAGGTTCAAAGTGGTTCAAGTGACCAGCAACCAGTGATGTCCTCACAAATGTCAAATTCAAGGTAATGAAATGACCATTTATTTTCAAATATGGCACGAAACTTGAAGAATAAAACTCAACAAATAGTTGAAGGAGCCAAAGAGCCTACAGAAAGGAAAGGAGATAGCCTGAGAGCTCAGATCATGAAGAAAAGGACAAAAGGCATTAAGAGAAGAGGGAACAAGAGAGAAATACTAGACATATTTGTGTAGGAGTTATTTCTAATAGGTGAAACAGTCCACCAGGTGGACATCAGAGAGCATGAGAAATCAAGGACGCGGCCTATTTTTCTCCATCGAGTAAAGGCAAAGTGGATAGTTGTGCAAATATCAGGAAGAGGACTAGATGGCCTATACTTTGGAGGAGACATTTGAGATGAATTGACATGCCACAGTTAAGGCTAACGCCCCGTTCCAGCATGGCCCCTTGATTGAATTGAAAATGCATTCGAGGCATTGAATGTAGCATGAGTCTTTACATGAAACAAAGCCCAAGTCTTTTAGGGGCTGATATATATTGTAATCTCTTATTTTATGCAAAATAAATCTCTTTGTTATAGAAGCAAAACTCTGCCCAAAATGAAAGGCATTTCTTGAGACTTTGAGCTCAAATTGTTAATCATATTTCGTTATCTGAATGAGAAAGCAAGTGACCTTTCAGACTTTGTGCTGGAATAGCTTGTGTTTTTTAGGAAATTGTTCTTATGTTTGTTTCATGATTGCATTCTTGTCCATTTAATTAAATAAGTAGAACTAGTGGAAGTAATCAGGAAGGTGTCCTAAAGCTGACTGTGGGGAGACTTTGTGCTGCCACAATTGTCTTTAGTGTATGTGTTTTCAGTTTGTTTCTGTGTAAAGGATCTTGGGACAACTTTGTGCCCCCATTATCCTTCATATTTCACTCTTTGGTAGTTGAGGTGGATAATTTGTGCTACACCTCATTTTTCTAGTTATTACGCCCTGTTACAATTACTTATACTTTCTGAAAGAATTCTTGTTGTTTGCTACAAATCACTTCTGAAAGAAGAGAAGTGCCTTATGTCATTTCACCTAGATTTCTCCTTTGTCTGTGAACATCATCTCTAAAAAAAGAGAGATGGATGGTGTTATCCTACCCTTGAGTGTTATTTTCTGCTTATATATATAATATATAGCACCTCATAGTTATAGGGAACCTCCCCTTGATGAGATCAGAGATTTGTCCCCTTTGGATGTGGTAAACCTACACATTTGGCTGATCAATCTCCTTATGTTGTGGTTGAAATAACCTATTTTTCCCATCAGTTAGCTGGTGACAAAATATTCACCCAACAATTGGCTCTCATGAAAAAGAAAAATCACATAGGGAAAGTCATAATCGGCCCTCCTTCATAGACTTCCCGCATCGATCAATCTACATTTTATATATATTATGGCATAGACTTGTTTACCCTGCTTCTTTGGATACCTATAGGAAAGACATACTATTCTTGCTTATAAGTTTCAGTATCATCCCTTCTCCCCTCATCTATCATATATGCACGGGACTATGAATTCACTTAATACATAGTGATTAAGATACCTACTTTATACAACGATAACATGCTAATACGAAGTGTATTATAGCCTCATTTTTGCTAAGCCCAATCTGACCTTTGAGTTTTATATCAGTGTTTTCCAATTAAAAAGTAAAATCAATATCAAGCATAACAAACCATGAGCATTTGTATTAGCTATCTTCATCAAAAGTACCAATAAAGAGCATCATATCACATCAAATCAAAAACATCCCTCTAGTTTTCTATCATGTGAGACATCCTATGTGTACACCAATCAAATACAAAGCATTTTTCATATCCATATCCATTAAATGAAATCAAAATCACAACCCATTAGGATTCTTTCCAATCTACATCTATGTAAATATCATAAAATCCATCAATCTTATCATAATCATATCATTCATATCAAATGAAATTAAACATCCATATACCATGTCAACCCTGACCATCGATGGTCAAGGTCCCCACACTACACTAACACCCACAATTTTTCATCATACTTATTCAACTATCCCTTATTCCATCTCATCTTACCTTTAGCATCACATTGCCGAGGATGTTTTCAGACATTCTATTCCTTACCTACCTATCTTCAACACCTACCTTACCCATTTTTCTTAGCAAATATACTACCTTTCTAAACCAAAATTACATTTGGCAGGAAGATGAGGTGGGGTCTTACATCCCCTCACCTATGTAGGTAGCATTTACTTAGTGCATATAGAGTCAACTCAGTTGTCCCTACCGACAACCACCCATTTTCCCACATCCACCTCAATGTTGATCATTTTTTTCATCAATTTTTTTTGCATGATTTGTGATCCCTGTGCTTTGGCTCTTTTGAATGCACTGACCTACTTTTCCATGTTACCTATACACATTTTACACCACCTAGTGCACAAACCTAAGCATTTATGTCTTCTTAAGATCACTTCTTACCTCAGATACCCATGACACTCAACCTATTAGTGATTTCCATGGGAGCACTTCCTACCTTGGATACCCACGAACACACTAGACCTGCTTTGGAAACTAATAGGTGTATCCCACTACCATGCCTATAGCAGTCACATGTTACATTCATCACCTGTCTTCTTATCATAACCTTTACTTTTACTAAACATTGGCAACTTTAGTCTTTGCATGATTTTTGACTATCACACTTAGTAGAATTTCATACACTGACTTCGTGTTACAAATGCCCAACCTCATCATTTCACCTACTCGTCTATCAAACCCTGACCCAATTTTTTTTACCTCATTACCTCTTAGTTTGAGGGGGAATACCTCCTCCTAAACTTGGGACAACCTTAACCTTACCCAACATCCATTTTTTTATGTAGCCTGTCGATTCAAGTCACATAACAAAAAGGGGCAAATGTAGACACCAAAATCCTGCACATCAGATTCTTACTATCAAACCCCTAAGTAACTCCTTGGACCCTTTAAATGAACCAAAACCCATTTTTTTAGCTAATTATTGAATCAAGCCTAAAACACCCTTTTTACCTATTTTTGGTTGTTAGCCTCGACCATTGACGGTCAGTCACTATCGACAATCAAGCCCCACCCCTTGGACTTTTCCATGTAAACACCAGCAAACAACCACTTACCTTTTCTAAATATAAGTTGTACAAATCCTCTCGCGAGACCTTACATGAGCAATTTATAATTAGAAGCACCTCTTAAACTTTTATTTTAGCCTCTGGCCTTTGCCTATAAGAAGAGGAGAGTAGCAAGAGATCAAGCCATCTGCAACTATTATCAAGAGCTCAGATACTCAAAGTTTTTCTTATTATAGGTCATCCATCATTATCAAGCATCATCAGCCATCTATTTGAGAGAGCCAATCTACCATTGCCTCTCAGATCAAGGTTTCAAACACCTTCATTCTATTGAAATTGAACTAGATTCCACCTACGAATCAACAGTGTCTATCAATCAACTAATCTGCTTTTGATAAGTCAAATACTTGATTACTACCATTTATCTATTTTTATCCCTTTTTATCATTAACAAACCCTGCACCAAACTCTCAAGATTCATTTCCTGAATCCTATCACTAGCTATTGATAAGTCCAAAATTAGACAGTCAACCATTGACGGTTGTTTAACCGTTGATGGTCAAGCCTAACCACTGACAATTACCTCAACTGTCGATGGTCACCTATGGCAGGTTAAAAACCAGCAAGCTAAAATTTCCTTTCTTTTCCAACCAGATCCTTCTTCGTGAGTTTCTACCTATTCTCCAAACTCTACTAGATTTCTTAAATCACACCTCCACCCACTAGTTCTAATCAGTTTCTCACTAATTAGATCATTTTTAGTCTATCTACTTTATCAAGCTTATCCTTGTTATTCAGTTTTAAATATCTTTTTATTATTGATGCAAGTACATGTTGATGCAAAAGATTTCACCCTTGGCAGGAGGCCAAGCTCCTACCTTCTTCACGCAACAAGGGAAACTCCCCTCTCACCTGTGGGACTGGTGAAGCTGGAGGGGAGAGTCTCTAGATAAGGGCTAGCTCCCTTTGATGTATCATGTTTATTCTACCAAGTGCAAAACACACACACACACACATATAATAAAGGGGGGGATGAAAAGGGAGAGGAATGCAGGAAAAAAAAACCTACTCTAAAAGAGGAGATGCACCAAAATAAGTTGACCTTCACACATCCACTCTCAAAATTAGACAAATACATACATTACACTACACACTTGGCAGAAGGACCAGGCTACAAAAGACTAGCAGGGAGGCTTACATGAAAACACGGGAAACAAAAAATCACTGAGTCACTATGAAATGCACACTGTAAGTAACTCCTTCTATTTTGGTCTTCTCAAATGTTAGCTCTTCTCCTTTCAGCTGCAGAAATGGTGCCTTGTAAATAACAGGTCTACTGGTGTTAAACCTGTGAGAGCATCAAGAAACAATGACTGGACACAGACAAAACACTCGAGGCACACTCAGTAATATCTATCCAAATGGAGGTAAAACTGCATTTTATTTGATTCAGGTGAAAATTTTGCTAGGACTATGCCTTACAAATGTGGAAGATCCGCCCCTTCTCAAAAATGAGAAGTTACAATATATAGAAGAAAAGGAGAAAGAAACTTGTTGCTTCTTTGACAAGTTGGCCTGTCACGTTCCATTGGAAAGAAGAAAACACTCTTGTGTTGTCATCATTCTAGAAGAAGCCTATTGGAACCATGTTGTATAATCACCAAATTTGACTTTGGCATTTGAGATTTAATGTGGAAACGTGGATCGCGCCTCTTTTCTGCCAACAGATTGAAATTTTTCCCCTTTTAAATGCACGGGCCGTGTTACTTATTGTTTGCACCATTTGGGGACTATCAGGCAATAAATCGCCTGTACTTTGCCACTTGGACCGCCTTATCACTTATGTGCCATATCATTTCTCCTTGCCTGTCATCTACGATTTGTCTTTTCTTGGTTTTATCTTTCTCGCTCTTTCAGCCCTCGAGGGTGATCTCTTGGCTGGTCGTTGCATTCCTTGGGCTTTTCCATGCTTGACGCTCAAAAAGTTCAAAAAAACAAATGGCTAGTTTATTGCATTAAAATTAATGGCCTCTGGGATGTCACCATCCTTGTCAAAAGTCATCGGGTCTTTTCCTTTAAACTGTGGCCTCCTTGAACTGAACCCATTGAACCAAAATGGTTCAACGGTTCAATGGTTCAACCAAGCGCGCCGATGAGCCTTTGAAACAAGACCGTTGAACTTTCGCCTTTGAACCATTGAACCTGGGTATGAACTAAATTCATTGAACCTGTTGAACCTAAAATGAATTGGCCTTAAATAGCAGGGGAGAAGTTGACCGAAATTTTGCCTGTGGGCAAAATTGATCAACAGATTGGTGACTCATAGGGGAAGCATGCCTGCTATGCTTTAGAACTCAGTTGCCTTAAAATCCATTAGGTGCAGAGTGAGGTGCAGTGATGAAAGAATTAATCAACAGCCTGAAATATTTGAGAATCAAACATGAAGCCTTTACCCCACACGCAAAGGGAAACACACAAGGCTAAAAACACTACTTGTGCAAACTGCACTTAGGGAAAGCAGGAAAGAAACAACTGAAAGCAAACTATTATATACATCTAACTAGGAATGTTCACCTCCCTCTTGGATCAAAGGGAAAAGTTCTTAAGTCCCCTTCCTGGTGAGAAGACTTACAGTGGCAGGCAAGTAGCTGAATGAAAAGGGGATTTGGTGACTTTCTCCTCTGGTCGCCTGGTTTGGCTAGAATTCGAGTGGATATTCAAACATGCTCCCAATGTATACATACTATGTTTGTTCTTGGAAGCTTACCTCTTGTTGGTTCTTCAAGCTGGTGTTTCCCATCAAGAAAATGATTACTGCCAGCTCATCACCATAAGCCCCTTGATACGCACCCTTGACTGGCTGGTTCTTCTCTGCCTCATGCTCGGGTTCCATGGTATGACCATCCTCATTGATGATTTCAAAGAAAGTATCTTCAGATTCACCAACCTCTTAGAGGGATAAATCTGAAAGACTGCAGCCTCTTTGCATTCTTGTTTGAACCCCAATGCTGTCTTCTCCGCTCTTATCCAGCTCATATCCTCCTTGAAGAACAGTGCAGTCTGCCTCAATGTCTTTAAATGGATCATTCAAAATATGAACAAGAGATTGTCCATGCTCCTCCATGTCACCTAAGGTGATCTCCTCCTCATCCATACTCATGAAGTATTCATGATCAGTCATGAACTAAGCATACTCCTCTTCACTTGCTTCCCTTAAGACAGGTTCCTCCTCGAGAAGGGGTGAACTGGAAGGTTGATGGATGAACTTATGTGGAAGAAGAGGCAGTCCTTAAACTAGAATCAAATGATTCTCCCCTTTCCATTTGGCCAGCACTTCACCTATATCAGGCATGGCCTGATAGCTCTCTTGGGGATGTGTAGGTGGGTGTGTTTACACATGGAATATGTTGTTGGGTCCAAACCGTCCATCACACACTGGCTGAGGAATCTCTCTTTGGATTCCAACTCTGTAATCTACCTATCCATATCTTCCTAGAAAAACCTTTCTCGAAAGTCACAATCATCATCGGGAGTAGGAGCAGCCCCATCTTCTTCAAGGTTTTGAGCAAAACCTTTCTCTTCTTCTTCCTTTTTGCCCCAAGACTCCACTGTTTGCTTCTAGCTCATGATCTTGAGATTGGAATCTTGCTTTTGTAAACAGGCAGCAACTTTATCATCTTTAAGGACCTGAGCTAGTTCATGATGTTCCTTCTTCCAGCTTGGAAATTGGAGATCATGTTGAAAGACTTGAGGAGGTTGGGGAAGATTTGGGAGGGTCTGCTCATGTACAGGAAGAGCTGTCTGAAAAGAGGCGTGCTGAAAAGCTAGGCACACGAGATTGAGGGTAGGATCGATTGATGCATCAGATGAGTCAGAATGAGCAAGTGCCATCTGATATAAAGGATTTGGCATACAAGAGGGATTTTTCTCTAGAATAGGAGAGGGCAGACTTTGGGCCAAAATTTCTTGATTTTCGTCCCTCCACTTTACCAACACTTCATCAATATTGAAATTAGCTTGTGGATTGGTGGAAGGGGTGTCCTTTGGTGTCAGCTCCTCTATAAGGTCTGAAAGCTCCATCTCTTTTTCTCTAAGCAGTCTCATCCTAGCTTCTAATTCCTCAACCTGCTTAGCCAAATAATCCTCACCTTGTACTTCTTGGAGCTCATGGGAAACACCATAGAGATGGGGAGTGCATGAAGATTGCCATGAAGTGCAAGGAGCTTCCTGAGGAAGGGTGGGGGGAACTTGAAAAGGACTAACCTCATCTTGTACCTCACACTCTTGGATAATTTCTTTTGCCCCCTTGTTTTGTGACTCAACCACTTGATTCTAGCTCAAGAAATTTGGACTGGGCATCTCCTTTAGGGGTAATGGGGCCACAGCGTGAGAGGGTAGTGAAGATTTAAATTCCACTTCCCTCACTGCCAAGATGGACTGCTGCATCTGAAGGTTTGCCAATTCGATCTGTCTATCAAGATTAGCCTTAAACACAAGGTTTGTTGTTTCAGAACTCTCCTCAACATAATTAGGGAAAGGACTTTGACAGGCTTGATCTGGCTTATAAGCAGGAGCTGTATATGATGGATATGATGCTTGGGGCAGCGAGTATGTAGGTTGATAGACTTGGTAAGGCTGCCTCTCATAAATACTTAGCTTCTCCTCCAAAGATGCAATCAAACCACCCACATCTAGCATCTCACTTGTAAGCCTATGCCAATTGGCTCTTTCAATGGGAGTCCATTCCTTCTTAACCTGATTCAGTGCATTTCTCACTTGATGGATGACATGATCAGGAACTTCTTGGCCACATCCCCTTCTAGTGCCAAGATCTATTACATATTTTTCGTATCCCAGCAGTGTTCGCTTGAAGGCAAAAATGGGTTGATTGGCAAAGAGACTGGGTTTAGTGGGAGCAGTGACATATTGAGAAGACTGGACATAAGGTTGATATAGCTCATGAATGGGATGGGACTGGCCATATTGGGTGTGATAAGGATCACCATAAGGATGGTAAGGATCATAGCCATGTTGGCCAAGGAAAACAAGGTTTATGGCTTTGAACAATGGGATTATACATACCAGAATGCTATTTCTTGATGGTACGTTACCAGAACTACTTAACCAGTTGACTTAACTCGGAGTCACCATTGGTGTTTGATGCAGAAGCCTCTAAAGGTTGGTCGGTTGAAGAACACACCAAAATTCTTCAACTCTTTTGGACAAAACCTATCCCAGTTGGTCCCACTAGGCGTGCCAAAAACTGTTGACGCAGAAAATTGCACCCTTGGCAGGAGGCCGAGCTCCTGCCTTCTTCATGCAATAATGGAAACTCCCCTCTCACCTATGGGACCGGTGAAGCTGGAGGGGAGAGTCTCTAGATAAGGGCTAGCTCGCTTTGATGCATCATGTTTATTCCAGCAAGTGCAAAACACACACACACACACACACACACACATATATATATATAATAAAGGGGGGGATGAAAAGGGAGAGAGATGCAGGAAAAATAAACCTACTCTAAAAGAGGTGATGCACTAAAATAAGTTGACCTTCACACATCCACTCTCAGATTCAAACAAATGCATACATCACACTACACACTTGGCAGGACTAGGCTGCAAAAGATTGGCAGGGAGGCTTACATGAAAACACAGGAAATAGAAAATCACTAAGTCATTGTGAAATGCACACTGTAAGTAACTCCTTCTATTTTGGTCTTCTCAAATGTTAGCTCTTCTCCTTTCAGCTGCAGAAATGGCGCCTTGTAAATAACAGGTCTGGTGGTGTTAAACATGTGAGAGCATCAAGAAACAATGACTGGACATAGACAAAACACTCGAGGCACACTCACAATATCTATCCAAATGGAGGTAAAACTGCATTTTATTTGATTCAGGTGAAAAATTTTCCAGGACTATGCCTTACAAATGTGGAAGATCCGCCCCTTCTCAAAAATGAGAAGTTACAATATATAGAAGAAAAGGAGAAAGAAACCTGGCGCTTTTTTGACAAGTTGGCCTATCGCATCCCATTGGAAAGAATAAAACACTATTGTGTTGTCATCATTCTAGAAGAAGCCTACTAGAACCATGTTGTATAATCGCCAAATTTGACTTTGGCATTCGAGCTTTAATGTGGAAGCGTGGATCGCGCCTCTTTTCTGCCAACAAACTGAAATTTGTCCCCTTTTAAATGCACGAGCCGTGTTACTTGCTGTTTGTGCCATTTGGGGACTATCAGGCAATAAATCACCTGTACTTTGCCACTTGGACCGCCTTGTCACTTCTGTGCCATATCATTTCTCCTTGCTTGTCATCTGCAATTTGTCTTTTCTCAATTTTGTCTTTCTCACTCTTTCAGCCCTCGAGGGTGATCTCTTGGTTGGTCACTGCATTCCTTGGGCTTTTCCATGCTTGACGCTCAAAAAGTTCAAAAAAACAAATGGCTAGTTTATTGCATTAAAATTGACGGCCTCTAGGACATCACCGTCCTTGTCAAAAGTCATCAAGTCTTTTCCTTTGAACTACGGCCTCCTTGAACTGAACCCATTGAACCAAAATGGTTCAACGGTTCAATGGTTCAACCAAGCACACCGATGAGCCTTTGAAACAAGACCGTTGAACTTTCGCCTTTGAACCATTGAACTCGGCTATGAACTGAATTCATTGAACCTGCTGAACCCGAAATGAATTGGCCTTAAACAGCAGGGGAGAAGTTGACCGAAATTTTGCCTATGGGCAAAATTGGTCAACAGTACCTTCTATTCAATTTTATAAGATTAATTGTTTTAAAAATGGTGGATTGATAACCCCTAAGGAAGCCCACACTTCTGGGATCTAGCCAGCGCTAAGAAATCCACCTAACTACTTGTCTAATGAACAAATTTGCTTTAGTGTTGTCTTATCTGCAGATTTTCATCCCTAGCCAAAGAGGAGTTCTTCACAATCTTCTGATTCAATGCGTGCACCTTTTATCAGGTATTTCTACCATAACCCGTATTTCTAGTTTTACTACCTTCTTCTGAATAATAGCGAAATTTGAGTGAAACAATGACATCCAAATGGAACATGTTCATAATTAGTAAATTGCTCCCTTTAGTATTTGTCTTGCTTAAAATAATTGATTTTAAAAGTAGTTGGCTTATGTTTAATCACATGTACAATATGATAAAACCCATATAAATATGTTGTTGAGTGGCCATTTTCATAGTAATATATTCTCGAAATAGACTTACAACTCCCTTGAGATATTCTCAGACCAAAATTATAAGGGGAGGGTATAGAGAGAGATTCATACTAAACTAATTTCAAATTTCATTGTGGGGTTCCCAAATTATTTAATTTAAGTAATAAGATATGAACGTTCGATCATTAACTTATTCAAATTAGAAATTATTATGTGTATTATATGTCAGACAATCTCTATTAAGGATCATTAGGTGAGTAAATTTCTCAGATGATTTGAATAAATAAAGTCAATTTTTTTTGTTAGAATTTAATAATATCTCGTAACAAATTATATCCAAATTCCTTACTCATGAAGGTTGATTATCACAACTCGCTCCCACACCTCTCTACATGTATAATCAAAGTATAATCGAGATGGAGAAGAATCCAGTATTCCATGTAAAAAATAGGCACAAGCATATCGAATATCATTACATGTGGCTGTTGGATAAGTGTAAACCACTAGAATTGATCTTTTACTTAACCAAACAATTGAAATCTTAACAAAACCTCATAGTATAGAGAAGTTCAAGACATTCATAAAAAAAATTAATATATGTTAGAGGAACTAACTTTGGATCATTGGAGGATTTGTTAGGACTTGCTCCAAAAAAACCCATTAAATATAGAAATTACCACATATATTGTATGGAAGGTAATCTCTTTTTAAAAAAGATCATTAAGTGAATAAAATTCCCAAAAATTTAAATAAATAATGAGTTGATTTTTTTGGTTACAATTTAATAATATCTTATAATAATTTATATCCCAATTTCTTATCCAAAAATTATATCCTAATTCTTTACCCAAAAGATCAAATCATCTAAACAAAATGATTGAATAAAAAAGAAAAACAGAGAGTGTGTAATAAATTAATATTCTAATGAAACAATATAGACCGGGAACAAATATCTATCTTCAAATCTTAATGGATTGAGAGCTTCAATATGTTTAAATGGGGGGTTTGGTAGGGAGCGGATATACCCTTGTTTTATACTCATATAAATATTTTTGTATATGTATTTTAATGTTTGATTGAACGTCATTTATTTATTTATTATTATTAAAAATAAATATTTTATGTGATTAATGTTCTACAGTATGTGATAATTGGTTATATATTTAAATTTATATTAAATAATTGAACTTTACAGAAATTTAAATTTATAAATATATTTATATTTAAAATAAAATATTTTATAATAATATTTTTTTATTTAATTTTAATTATTTTTTATTTTTTAAAAATAAATTTGTTAAATTGTTTAATTTTAGTTTGATCGGTAAAGATGATTATTACTTATATCTATTTACGAGGATAAAAATTTTTTTTAGGTATTCGATATGGAGAGTCAAACAATTAAGGTCAAAATCGTGTTTGGGTGACTTTGACGATGTGGACATTTACTCGTCGTTGCTTAGTCGTAGGAGCTCACTGATTTAGATGTACGCTTACTCATTATTATAATATGCTATATGTTTATTTCCAAAATATGGACTGAGATACCGACATTCTATACAATTCAGTGATTCCATATGAATACTCCCTGTTGAGAGAGACAAAAAATAATAATAATAATAAATTGATTTATATTTTATTATTATATTTTTAAATGAATATTTTTTATATTAATCATGATAATAACTTTTATTACGACTCCCTAAGCCTAATGGACTGATAAGGCTACTGGTCTAGTTAGTATAGCAAGGATATTACCTTTATGAATCACCAATTTGTTGACCAAATTTGACTTTTAGACCAAATTAGGGCACGCCTAGGTAAAAACTTGAGTTTTAAGTGTTTTAGGGGGTTTAATATTTGGTAATAAGGTATATCATAAGTAATTTATTGTTATTCAATGTTATATTAGCCTTAGTCAATTTTTTCATAAGCCAACATGTCCTTTTGAGTCATTTTAGGGGTCAAAATTGAGCATTTAATGAGTTATATAGATTTATTGGGAAGTGTGAACATTCTAAAATATAATTTCATGTCCCATGTGCCCAATTAAGTCTTAATCAACTAACATAACTGAAAAGTATCAAGTTTTTTAGTTAAAATGGTAGTTTTTTAGGAAAAAAATAGATTTTAGCACTTGTACAGTGCTTTCAGAAGTGTGCCATGTGGAAGGATTCAAAAATGTCTATTCAGCTTCCTCAAGCTCAGTGACACATTTTGTTTGCTCTGAAAGTGCCATTTCTTGCTCAAAACTGTTCTACTCCCTTTTCACCCTTCTTGGCATGCAAAAGTGACCTTCAGGTTTTTGCTTGGTACGGATAGCTTAGGAAGTTTCAAGACATGATTTTGAGAGGTTGTTTTAAACTCAGATAAATTCATTTTCATATAATTATTTTTAAAAATAGTGTCATGTGCTTCATGAATGTAATTTACTAGGGTTTCATACTTGCTAAGCATCTTAAGGAGAAGTATAACAAAGAAAAATCACCGAGAGCTAAATAGATATTGAAGATTGTTCATAGTGACATTGCTAGCCCATTTTCAAAGCCTTCATTTAGTATGACTAAATACATGCTTACTCTCATCAATGACTATTTGAGGCATACTTGGGTGTACTTTCTTAAGAAAAAATTTGAGGCCTTTGATCATTTTTAAGACTTCAAGGTGCTTGTATAAAAATAGTCAAGTAAACCCATCTATATTTTTGTGCATTGATAATGGTGGTATGTTAGCAACCATTTTGATCCATTATATAAATTAGAGGGGATTGAACTAAAACATACAATTCCATATAGTCCTTAATAGAATGATGTTTCAGATTACAAGAAAAAGTCCTTGAAAGCATTGGCTAATTGCATGCTACACTCCAAGTCTTTTGCACCTCACTATTGGGTTAAGGCCATCAACTGTGATTGTTACATATACAACTGAGTTCTTCACAACTAATTAAATGGATTTGTAGTGTTGGATTACAAAGAGGATTAGTTCAAACATTAGTCATGAAAAATCATAAAAGAATTTATAAGAACTGACAATCTAAGCCAACCTATTCTTTGAGGTTTGATAATGACAATAAAAAACATTTGAAAGAAATTACATACTCATATTACCTTCCCAAATGATTCCACCATCCAAGAGCAGCTGTAAGCGTGTTTTCTCCCTTCATTTGGTGTTCTTGTCTTTGTCAACAATGGATGTTAAGCTCCTCCATTATCTCAAGATCAGCATGCATAATCTAGGCTCAAGATAAGAAATCTAATATATGCGTATCAAATGAAGCTTAAAAATAAAACACAATGATCAACACAAAGAAAGATAGTGGAGATAATTTTGTATTATAAGTCTACAATATTTTAGCTTTAAAATGATGTTTTATGCCCTTCTATTTATATATTTTTCAAATGGGATAGGATCAACCATGACCATTCATCTCAAGATTGAGATGTGTGTCTATGAATTAATCTAATATTTTCAATTAAATCCATAAATATCCTCATAATGATTTAGGAGGAAGGGGCATTAATGAGGCATGGGTGCCCATAACCCTGATATTTAGTACATTTATGGCTTATGGATGCCACCCCATTGATCATGTCATTAGGTGATGCAGATATTCAAAATCATTTTTTAATAAATAAATATTCAATTTGATCCATAGGATTCTTACTTAAGCTTTTAATTTGAGTTAATTTTCCTAAGTAAGTTTAATCAACATTAGTGCAATTCTTTAGAAAATAGTGCATAATTAATTAAAATGATCATAAAGTCATATTATTAGATCATAATTTGACTTGGGAGGAATTTTAAGGTGATGTTAGATGTGTATGAATTGTAATCCCATTTAAGATGTTTTCAACACATAAAAATAAAGGTATGTGATGTGTACTAATGAACTACAAGAAAAGAATGATTCAGAGAACCAAAATACAAAATCATCATTTTGATTTGAAATGATTTGAGAAAAATTAGGAATCACATAAAATACATTTCCCCATTTAAGGATATATTAACCTAAATTGGTACTTGTATACGACAAGCTCAAACCATTTAGTGCATTTACGTGATTTTGACCTAAATTATGCATTTAAATACAATTCGAGTAAGATTGATAATTTCAAAACAAGGAGTTAGGAATTGGATGTCTACATTTTACCCCTATTTGAGAAGGCGTAGTGAGACATTCAGGTGAAGCAACATCTTTTCAAAGAAAAGAGATTTCAAGAAGAAATTGGAAATGACCCATGATGCCCCTTCAAGAGGACATACTATAATGAAAGAGAAGGATGAATCTCAAAAAGAGAGAGAAAGTGAGATTATCCCATGGAATAAGATTAAATCCATATGAGCTAATGCTTGCACGCATTGATTCCATCAATGATCAAAATATAATTAGAATATAATGGGCCCCAAAGATGGGGGAATGGGAAAGATACAATCTAAAAATAGAAGTGACACACTTTGAGCACACCTAAAGCTAGGGTGTAAGTTACGTGCTTTGGAATTGACAATCCCAGATAAGTTACATACTAAAATATTGCCATAATGAAGGAAAAAGTCTGTAGAGCTTAAAATTAGATTAAAAGAAGAACATTGTCTCCAAAGATAAAATAAATAATAATGTGCTCCATTAGAGTGAATTTGATCATGTGATAAACAATTATGCCCCAATAGGGTTGATTTTGATCACTGATAAAGAATGGTTTGCCCCAGTAGGGAAAATTTAGATTTGTGAGCCAATTCAGATATTGTACCCTAGCATGGAAAAATTGGCAAGCAATAGCTCAAGGATAGAACCTATTACATAGATTAAATATGAGCAAATGTAAACATAGATGTGGTGGTGTAATGACTTTGAAAAAGCCACAAAAAACTAGGCATATGAGACTGTATAAAGTGATGAAAGATATAAAAATTGAAGATGGCCGAGTTGACCTGAGGTATGTTATGTATCCAAGTGTTGCCTACATAGTCCAAATGGATCTCAAGCCAATGTAGTTCACCCAAAATATGGGAGAGAATGGAATGAGGGATGATGAAAATTGACCAAGGTTTGATTAGACTCATGATGTATGCGAAGAGATGCATGTCTAAGTATAGAGTCAAAGTGCTAAACCTATTGAGCCTAGTTTATGCATGGTGATCTTGAGAGCTATTCAATGAAGTTGTGTTGATGTTTAATCTTGAATAAAAATCACAAAGTGTTTGCTATAGCAAAAAAAATTAAGCATCATAATTATGAATAACCTATGAGGACATGACATTTCAATTGCACGGAGCCAGTTCAAATGTGAATACCTATAACTAAGGATAATGGTAAAAAATAACTAAAACTAGAGTTAGAGCTATTTATATTTAAACAAAAGCAAAGACAAAGAAAAAGAAAAACATAAATTAACCCAACTTAAAATCAGGATATGAACAATCAAGATTTAAGTAAGAAAAAGAATGTTTAAAATCAAAACAAGAACAACTTAATAACATGAGATCAAGATATAAATAATCAAGATCTATGTGGACCATCAAGATACTCTTCAAAAATAAAAGAAGATGACAAGACTAAACATGAAATCACAAGACTAAGGTGATAAAAGAAGTAATAAAAAGAAGAAACAACTAAAGGAAATAAGAAGAAATAAAGAGACAATAAAGCACAATAAAACACAACAAAACACTAATAAAAACAATAAAACACCAATAAAACTCAAATAAATACACACAAATAAAAACCAAGTTAGTGCAGTTTAAAAATAATTGTTCAGGCACGTGTAGTAGAGGCGTTACTTTATATAATAGCGTAATAAGAATAAGGACACAAAATTTTCTTCCAAATAATAGGGAAACAACACTTAAGAAATGAGAGAAGAGAAGAAAAGGTGTTGACTGAGTTAACTCTAAATGTACAAGACAAGTGGACGTTGCCTACATAGTTTCATGGATGCAGGTTTCAACATGAACTTTAGGCTAGATGTAGTTATCCCAAGAAGTGGGGTAAAAGAAAAGGTGATGACCTGAAAACATGATAAATGTTGTAGAAAAGGGAAAATGATGGGCTCGCAAAATGGTGAGAGAGTTGAAATCAGAATGGTCTTGTAAAATAGTAAGTGCATGGGATAATTACTTGCAAAATGTCAAGAGCATGAGGATCAGAATGTTAAAAAGTATAAGAAAATATTTTTTTTCTTTTGTGGATCATTTTATAATGTTTTTGGGTTTTTGGGAATAAAATATATACAAAGGGGGAACCAACTAATCAAGAAGATGCTCATCTAAGAGTAAAAGTTTCTGTTGGTAAAATAGGACCAACCCGGAAGCACACAATTGATTACCAAATTCAAGCAACTTAATATGCGAAAATAACCAGAATCAACAAGTAACTAGAATTCAGAATAACACAGAATATGAGAGACAATACACAACTTGTATTAATAACTCTTACATAAAAGAATACAATAAAGAAGATGCCACTTCTTCTCCACCACCTTACAGAGGTTTCCCACACCTCAAGTGAACAGTAATTCTCTCCTCAAAGCTCTCTCTACTAGGTCCCAACACCCAACTCATACACTGAGTTGGTGTTCACCTTACACCTGTGCTCCACGCACTCCACAAGTGCTCCACGCACTCCACAAGTACTTAAAGTACTTCAAGTAGATCTCCCATGAACCTGCAATAACCTGCACTTCAACAGACCATACTTATGGAAGGAACTGCCTTGCCTTCCTCTTAGCTCTATCCGAGTACACACCTGTACTCCAAGTAGATCCTGCCTGATACTGCTCCCTGTTGTGTTGTTGTCCTATCTGATCTCCAAACTACAGATCAATAATGGTTCTGCACACCTGTGAACCTTGACCTTGCACACACACACACCTGCATATCAACGATCTTACTTACCATGTAGATCTCCTATAAGAAGCCATGCACCCCTGATGACTAAGATCATACACTCCTAAAGAACCCTGCCGATTCTCCAATCCAGCACCAACACAACTGGTACTGTGGCACTAGGAGGAACACACCATTGCTCTACCTCACACACCGAAGGAGCTTATAATTATGCTCTCTTACTCCTAGCTACCTTACTATAATACAACCATGAGTCTATTATATAGAACTCATCCAAACAATAATTAGACATCTAATTACAATAATTAGATCCGCAGCTCTCAGTCTAAAAATAGCTCTAATCATGCAAACACTTGGTTCGTTAGCTAACTGCCCGTAATTAGCTCGCAGTCGAACCACACAGGCGACCGACGTCGGTCCCTGTCTGCCTGGGGGTCACCGACGCCGGCTGATCAATGATCGACGTCAGTTGCTTCCTGTCGCCTACCTACCGACGTCGGTTGGCCAGACCAACGCCAAAGACTTCTGACACACAGCAACTCATCCTGCAACCTCCTCCATGTCTGCATCAGTGAAGCTTTTAGCTCCACAACCTAACAATCTCCCACTTGGAGATAAACAGCTGCACTGTACCTGTACCTGTACTCCGTCTAATCTGTTTCCTGGTTTGTATCCCTCTTCAAGCTCAACCCTGAAGACAACCCACCACACACACTGTGATGTACCTCCTGTCATCCGAGTACCTGCCACATCCAAACCTACAAATCCATGTAGTGAAGTCCTGACCCTGCATGTATACCTGCTATCGGTCCCTCTCAAATACTTGAGAGCCCACTTCCCCGAATTGGCTCTTGACTCTCTAACAACTCCCACTGCATGGGAAAAACTCAGGTCTATACCAGACCTCATGTGATTTCGGACACTGTACCTGTCCAGCCCTTAGTGTGCTCTGGCTCTACATCCTGAACCTCGCCAACACCTGATTCACATCAGCTCCCACTGGAGACAAAATCTACCTGTGATCTCCATGCCTCCCATGTCAAAGAATTTCGCTGCTCCAAACACCTCATGACATGACACTGAACTAATCTTACCCTTAGCTCAGCAAAACCCTGTATGTACAAAACCAGCTAGCTAGCGTACCATCCACATACAGCAACAGAATGATGTTGTAATCACCATCCCCCTGGTAAGTCAAACCACAGTAGTTACCCTGACATTGACTGAAACCATGTTTCGTCCTCCACCTGTCAAAACCTGTACCACTGTCCTGCAGCTCCTCAAGACCATATACCTGATCTTCTGTCTCACGTATCCGTTCTCTCTATTCTTCTACTAAGGTATCCATTCGTCTCTGTGCTTTCATCCAGCTGGCAACCCTACCAAAAAACACCTGTTTGGTTCACCTCCAAGGAATCACATCCTCATCCATGCCAAGCTCACACCTGTTTCCTGGATCCTTCCTGCTCTACAATCAGCAACATGTATAAAGAAGAGGAACAACGAATTTGAGGGCCTACTTACGTCTTCAATCCTCCGTATGGGTGTTTGAGACTCCTTGACAGCTCGCTGTCCACCCAAAATCTGTTACAGTGACCGACCTCGGTCACTCCATAGTCTGCATCCGACCGACGTCGGTTCCCATGCGTCTGTCCCTGACTACCAACCTGCCGATGTCAGTGTCCTGCTATTGCCGACGTTGGTTCTCCTGACCGACGTCGGTCTTACATATTGCCGACGTCGGTTTTTTTTTGCCGACGTCGGTACCTGTGTTTCCTGTGAGTGATGACTTTTTACCCACGAGCTCCTTTGAATCAATCTCCATGTCCAAACTGCCCTGCTCAGAAGTATCCAGCCACATCCACTGATCTCTGTCCGCCATCTCCTCCAAGAACACCAAGGCTTTCCAGTTCTTAAGCCTATCAAATATATCTGTCTTCCGCTTAAGAACATGCATCTCCTTCCTGCTCATGTGACCAAGCCTACGAAGCCACGTCTCCGCAACAGAAGAAGAATCAGTAATATAAACAATTAGATAAAGAGTACCTATTTTCTTACCACCAGCTAATTCAAGTGCACCCGCTGTGAGAGTTCTTGTGCATCTCTCATCACCCAATCTTTCTGAAGAAATTAGCCATATCTCCAAACCTGGGACCTGCATGACCTCCTTCAACACCCATGTGTTGGCCATCTGCAATTTCAGCTTCACTTCCCCTTTGCCAATTCTTTGGCAAGGCTCACCAGCTCCTCTACCTGGGGCTGCATGGAAAGAGGCAACCGAATCTTTTATCCAAGATTCAACTTTATCCAAGAAACCTGCAAACACATCCTGTGCAACAACACCTGCTACATCTGTATCTTCAGTTCCTTCATGCTGATCTGCTACCAACCAACAATCTTCTTTTACCTGCTCTTTCTTTCCATGGGACCTTAAGTAACCATCTGTGCTTTTCAACTCCTCCATCCTTAGCTTACTTTGATCTGACAATGCTCTACTCCCACTCAATCAGAAACCCCTGAGAGTGCCCTGTAATCAAAACACAAAACCTGCTTCCTGCAACCTTAGCTCTGATACCAATTGTTGGTAAAATAGGACCAACCTGGAAGCACACAATTGATTACCAAATTCAAGCAACTTAATATGCGAAAATAACCAGAATCAACAAGTAACTAGAATTCAGAATAACACCGAATATGAGAGACAATACACAACTTGTATTAATAACTCTTACAGAAAAGAATACAATAAAGAAGATGCCACTTCTTCTCCACCACTTTACAGAGGTTTCCCACACCTCAAGTGAATAGTAATTCTCTCCTCAAAGCTCTCTCTACTAGGTCCCAACACCCAACTCATACACTGAGTTGGTGTTCACCTTACACCTGTGCTCCACGCACTCCACAAGTGCTCCATGCACTCCACAAGTGCTCCACGCACTCCACAAGTACTTAAATTACTTCAAGTAGATCTCCCATGAACCTGCAATAACCTGCACTTCAACAGACCATACTTATGGAAGGAATTGCTTTGCCTTCCTCTTAGCTCTATCCGAGTACACACCTGTACTCCAAGTAGATCCTGCCTGATACTGCTCCCTGTTGTGTTGCTGTCCTATCTGATCTCCAAACTACAGATCAATAATGGTTCTACACACCTGTGAACCTTGACCTTGCACACACACACACCTGCATATCAACGATCTTACTTACCATGTAGATCTCCTATAAGAAGCCATGCACACCTGATGACTGAGATCATACACTCCTGAAGAACCCTGCCGATTCTCCAATCCAGCACCAACACAACTGGTACTGTGGCACTAGGAGGAACACACCATTGCTCTACCTCACACATCAAAGGAGCTTATAATTATGCTCTCTTACTCCTAGCTACCTTACTACAATACAACCATGAGCCTATTATATAGAACTCATCCAAACAATAATTAGACATCCAATTACAATAATTAGATCCTCAGCTCTCAGTCTAAAAATAGCTCTAATCATGCAAACACTTGGTTCGTTAGCTAACTGCCCGTAATTAGCTCGCAATCGAACCACACAGGCGACCGACGTCGGTCCCTGTCTGCCTGGGGGTCGCCAACGCCGGCCGATCAATGACCGACGTCAGTTGCTTCCTGTCGCCTACCTGCCGACGTCGGTTGGCCAGACCAACGCCAAAGACTTCTGACACACAGCAACTCATCCTGCAACCTCCTCCATGTCTGCATCAGTGAAGCTTTTAGCTCCACAACCTAACAATCTCCCACTTGGAGATAAACAGCTACACTGTACCTGTACCTGTACTCCATCTAATCTGTTTCCTAGTTTGTATCTCTCTTCAAGCTCAACCCTAAAGACAACCCACCACACACACTGTGATGTACCTCCTGTCATCCGAGTACCTGCCACATCCGAACCTACAAATCCATGTAGTGAAGTCCTGACCCTGCATGTATACCTGCTGCCGGTCCCTCTCAAATACCTGAGAACCCACTTCCCCAAATTGGCTCTTGACTCTCTGACAGCTCCCACTGCATGGGAAAAACTCAGGTCTATACCAGACCTCATGTGATTTCAGACACTGTACCTGTCCAGCCCTTAGTGTGCTCCAGCTCTACATCCTAAACCTCGCCAACACCTGATTCACATCAGCTCCCACTGGAGACAAAATCTACTTGTGATCTCCATGCCTCCCATGTCAAAGAATTTTGCTGCTCCAAACTCCTCATGACATGACACTGAACTAATCTTACCCTTAGCTCAGCAAAACCCTGTATGTACAAAACCAGATAGCTAGCGTACCATCCACATACAGCAATAGAATGATGTTGCAATCACCATCCCCCTGGTAAGTCAAACCACAGTAGTTACCCTGACATTGACTGAAACCATGTTTCGTCCTCCACCTGTCAAAACCTGTACCACTGTCCTGTAGCTCCTCAAGACCATATACCTAATCTTCTGTCTCACGTATCCGTTCTCTCTATTCTTCTACTAAGGTATCCATTCATCTCTGTGCTTTCATCCAGCTGGCAACCCTACCAAAAAACACCTGTTTGGTTCACCTCCAAGGAATCACATCCTCATCTATGCCAAGCTCACACCTGTTTCCTAGATCCTTCTTGCTCTACAATCAGCAACATGTATAAAGAAGAGGAACAACAAATTTGAGGGCCTACTTACGTCTTCAGTCCTTCGTATGGGTGTTTGAGACTCCTTGACAGCTCGTTGTCCACCCAAAATCCGTTACAGTGACCGACCTCGATCACTCCACAGTCTGCATCCGACCGACGTCGGTTCCCATGCGTCTGTCCCTGACTACCAACCTGCCGATGTCGGTGTCCTGTTGTTGCCGACGTCGGTTCTCCTGACCGACATCGGTCTTACATATTGCCGACGTCAGTTTTTTTGCCGACGTCGGTACCTGTGTTTCCTGTGAGTGATGACTTTTTACCCGCGAGCTCCTTTGAATCAATCTCCATGTCCAAACTGCCCTGCTCAGAAGTATCCAGCCACATCCACTGATCTCTGTCCGCCATCTCCTCCAAGAACACCAAGGCTTTCCAGTTCTTAAGCCTATCAAATATATCTGTCTTTCACTTAAGAACATGCATCTCCTTCTTGCTCATGTGACCAAGCCTACGAAGCCACGTCTCCGCAACAGAAGAAGAATCAGTAATATAAACAAGTAGATAAAGAGTACCTATTTTCTTACCACCAGCTAATTCAAGTGCACCCGCTGTGAGAGTTCTTGTGCATCTCTCATCACCCAATCTTTCTGAAGAAATTAGCCATATCTCCAAACCCGGGACCTGCATGACCTCCTTCAACACCCATGTGTTGGCCATCTGCAATTTCAGCTTCACTTCCCCTTTGCCAATTCTTTGGCAAGGCTCACCAGCTCCTCTACCTGGGGCTGCATGGAAAGAGGCAACCGAATCTTTTATCCAAGATTCAACTTTATCCAAGAAACCTGCAAACACATCCTGTGCAACAACACCTGCTACATCTGTATCTTCAGTTCCTTCATGCTGATCTGCTACCAACCAACAATCTTCTTTTACCTGCTCTTTCTTTCCATGGGACCTTAAGTAACCATCTGTGCTTTTCAACTCCTCCATCCTTAGCTTACTTTGATCTGACATTGCTCTACTCCCACTCAATCAGAAACCCCTGAGAGTGCCCTGTAACCAAAACACAAAACCTACTTCCTGCAACCTTAGCTCTGATACCAATTGTTGGTAAAATAGGACCAACCTGGAAGCACACAATTGATTACCAAATTCAATCAACTTAATATGCGAAAATAACCAGAATCAACAAGTAACTAGAATTCAGAATAACACAGAATATGAGAGACAATACACAACTTGTATTAATAACTCTTACAAAAAAGAATACAATAAAGAAGATGCCACTTCTTCTCCACCACCTTACAGAGGTTTCCCACACCTCAAGTGAACAGTAATTCTCTCCTCAAAGCTCTCTCTACTAGGTCCCAACACCCAACTCATACACTGAGTTGGTGTTCACCTTACACCTGTGCTCCACGCACTCCACAAGTGCTCCACGCACTCCACAAGTACTTAAAGTACTTCAAGTAGATCTTCCATGAACCTGCAATAACCTGCACTTCAACAGACCATACTTATGGAAGGAATTGCCTTGCCTTCCTCTTAGCTCTATCCGAGTACACACCTGTACTCCAAGTAGATCCTGCCTGATACTGCTCCCTGTTGTGTTGCTGTCCTATCTGATCTCCAAACTACAGATCAATAATGGTTCTGCACACCTGTGAACCTTGACCTTGCACACACACACACCTGCATATCAACGATCTTACTTACCATGTAGATCTCCTATAAGAATCCATGCACACCTGATGACTGAGATCATACACTCCTGAAGAACCCTACCGATTCTCCAATCCAGCACCAACACAACTGGTACTGTGGCACTAGGAGGAACGCACCATTGCTCTACCTCACACACCGAAGGAGCTTATAATTATGCTCTCTTACTCCTAGCTACCTTACTACAATACAACCATGAGTCTATTATATAGAACTCATCCAAACAATAATTAGACATCCAATTACAATAATTAGATCCGCAGCTCTCAGTCTAAAAATAGCTCTAATCATGCAAACACTTGGTTTGTTAGCTAACTGCCTGTAATTAGCTCGCAGTCGAACCACACAGGCGACCGACATCGATCCCTGTCTGCCTGGGGGTCGCCGATGCCGGCCGATCAATGACCGACGTCGGTTGCTTCCTATCGCCTACCTGCCGACGTCGGTTGGCCAGACTAACGCCAAAGACTTCTGACACACAGCAACTCATCCTGCAACCTCCTCCATGTCTGCATCAGTGAAGCTTTTAGCTCCACAACCTAACAGTTTCAATAACAGCTAATTTGGTTGTAATGATAGTTATAGATATAAATAATGGCCTAGGGAACTAACTAAGAGTTCTAATAATAGCTAAATCCAGCTAAAATGACACATGCTCTCAAATTGGTGAGAATAAGGATCCTGATTAGGAAGCAATGCCTATCAAGTAGCAGCAAAATAATAGAATAGTATGTAGTAGTAGATAAATGTTGAAGAACCATGTAGTAGGCAAAGGTCCTGACCTCGAGATGAATTCATATTCACTCTTATATAAAAGAAGCTACAAAATATTATCATTTTTTATCTAATTTGTAGAACTGGAATCGAATGTGATCATAATGCTAATGATTTTTAATCAGGATCATAATTGGTCAAGGGATAAAATTGTTCATATTACAACAGCCTTGGGATATGAAAAGAATGTGGTTCTCAAAGAGAATGGTCTATAATTATGGTCCAAAAGAGGATGCCCTAGGGTGGGATAAAACATGTTTGGAATGCCAACAGTCAAAAAGCCTTCACTATCTAGAGTCACGAAAGTATAAAGGTTTTTGAAGAGAATGTTCCAAGGTAGGTCATAAGAATATGGTCCATGAGAGGATGGTTCAAGGTAAAATGGTAGAATACTTCAGTATAAGTTACCCCTGAGTAAGGGGTCTTGTAGACAATGATTCAAAGTTGTCAAGTGTAAAACCTCTTCAGGTGCACAATTTTCATGGGATCTAAAAACATTTTACCATTTGGTTTAGCTAGTTGATATGCCCTTGATCTATAGTTCATCATGGTAACATATGGTCCCAACCAATTAGGTTAGAACTTACCTTTTTCTTCCATTCAGTTTTTGTGTTAGTTCTCTTTCAGGACCAAATCACCAATCTCAAACTCCTAAGGGAGAATGCGCTTGTTGTATATTCTTTACAATCTATTCTGATAGGCTTGTAAGTTTTCTAAGGAAACCAAATGCTTACCATCAAGAAGTTCTAGTTCTTACAACCTTGAGACTCTATATTATTCATCATCTTCAATATGATCTAAATAAACTTGCAATGAAGGTAGTTCGATCTGAATTAGGATAATAGATTTTGTGCCATAAACAAAAGAGTGTGGACTGTTGTGTGTGGGTAAACGATGACTAGTTTTGTAGGCCCAAAGGGCAAGAAATATTTACAAGTACCAATTATGATTAGTATTATTGGAAATATTCTTTAAAATGGCTACAATGGTCTTGTTTAATGCCTCAGCTTATCTATTGCCTTACGGGTTATATGGCATGGATTTATTATGCTTGATTTTGAATTTTGCACAAAGGTCTTTGACATCTCTATTTACAAAGGATCTATCATTATCAGATATAATGCTTGTTGGGATGTCATAGTGATAGATGATATGGTAATGAATGAATTTGGCTATCTACCTCTTGGTAACATAAATGAGAGGAATGGCCTCAATACACTTAGTAAAGTACTTGATAGAAATTAAAATGTGTTTATGGCCATCTAAATATGTTGGGTTTATTTTTCTAATGAGATTGAGGCCCCAAGTAGAGAATGACCATGGTGTGGTGATCAGTGGTAGTGGTAAAGAAGGTACATGTATCAAATTTATATGTTACTAATAATGAACACACTTCCTCACATAACTACAAGTATTTATCTCCATCTTTGGGCATAATAGACTATTTTGAGGAGCTTCTTAACTAAGACTACACCATTGGTATGGGTCCCACACATTCCTTCATGAATCTCCTTCAGTGCTAGCTTAGTTTCTCTTGAAGATAAATAACGAAGTAGTGTTCCATCATAGCCTTTACGATAAAGCATGTTTCCAAAGAGGGTATAGTGGGCTAGACGGTGATGGAATAGTTTCAATTGATTCTTAGATAGGCCAGGAAAAAAAGATGATCATAAACGTAATTATAAAAGGCTTGATACCAAAGCAGTTCAGGTGGGGGACTGAGACCAGTAATAGTGCATACCCTTTCTGAATCTAGCATAATATGTGTAAGCTATAGAATATTCTCAATTAAAAACTAATACTCTTTAGTTCTACCATTAATCTACATCATTAGCCCAATTGTTGCCATTACATCAACAGATCTATCGTTGGCCCTTGGTACTTGTTCAAACTATAGAGATTTAAAATTAACCTTGAGATTATCCAAAATTTGCTTGTAAGGAATAATCTTGTCATCTCTAGTTTTATACTAATCAGTGGTCTGATTGATGATCAATTGGGAATCATCATAAATTAATAAGTGTTGAATGTCCCCCTAAATTACAAGATGCAGTCCTATAATAAGTGCCTCACACTTAGCCATGCCATCTCTAGATCCATGAGAAGTGAACTAACTATAAAAATAAATCTTCCATTGCTCAATTTCATGCTACACTTCTTTTACTGCCATGATAAAATCATCAAGAAAGTCAACTCTGAGTGGTTGAGTGTCTATAATAGGGGCTTGTGCAAGTTGATCAGCAATAACTTGCCCCTTGATAGCTTTTTGATTCTGATACTCAACATTAAATTCACTTAGGATCATGACCCATTTAACCATATGTCCTATGAGAGTTGTCTTGGATAAAAAAACTTGAGAGGATCCACCTGTATGATGATAATAGTTTTGTTGTTCAACATATAATGTCACAATTTTTGGGAATCAAACACCATAACCAAACATGCCTTTTCAATAGGTGTATAATTTTGTTCATAATCCACCAATGTGAGGCTTAAATAATAGATTGCATGTTATTTATCTTTATCATCATGTTGGGCCAAAAGTACCCCCAATGCATACTCAGTTGTTAATATGTAAAGAAGCAGTGGTTGTCCATGTGTTGGTGGTCTCAAAATTGGTAGGTTGGACAAATATGTCTTGAGCTTTGCAAATGCTAACTAACAGTATTCATCCCATTGAAACATGATCCCTTTCTCTAAGACATGGTTAAATGGGTGGCACTTATCTACTAGTTGAGAAATGAATATGTGGATTGATTGAATCTTTCCTTATATGCTTCAGAGTTGTTTATAGACTAGATCCAAGAAAGTTTGCCTACTCTAAAAAGTAGGCAGAAAGATCCAATGAAAAATCAAAGCCTTGTTTGTGATTTCCAATGGTCAATCCATCTTTTAGGCCCAAATATTCTATAATTAGTTATTCATTATGAAATTCATCAAGGCATATGACCAAATTTTATTGGTATCCCAAAGGCATTGGGAATAATGAAGATCTACTTCAGTAAGGTAATCTCTAATAGTGGAATGGGTTCTTGCTTCAGTAAGGGAAGCTCCAATAGGATAAACAAGTGTTATGGTCATGATAGCATTTTGGTCAATTAAATTTGAATCGACAAACTTATCAAAAAGGATATAAAGGGATGTTACATCACTGTCAGGAATCCCATCACTAGTCAATTCAAAAGAATCACTATCGAAAGTCATGAGGTCAACTTCAAGCGATATAAATCCAAGACCATGATTTAATTTGGGTACTCCAACTGATAATGGTTCCAAGATTCTTTGGGCTCATGGGCCAAGGTCACTTCCTATATAATCAAGATGATCCATGATTTGATTAAGGATAGGATACTTTGGAGTTTGAAAGCAATCAACAAGGATATTACTAGTCTCCTTCTATAAAACCCTCTCGATCTTTCTTTAGCAAATTAGCATGTATAAATACCACAGGTGGTTTCCACTATTCTTTATTTGATTTACAGATCAAGGTGGGTCTGTTTGGGATCTTGGATGGTTTAGGTTTACCAAATGTTTTTGGATACTTTGGAATTATTACAACATGGAAGGCATCCTTTAGATGGTATGTGTAAATTCCCACATCTTCAATAACAACTTGTTTTGCAAGGGTTGTAAGAAATGGATCAACTGAAGTGGATGCAAGGTCACTAAGGTTGATATAATTAGATGGAGGTGGATGTGAAACTATCTCCTTATTCTTATTTACATTTAATTCAGAACTAGGACAATAGTTATAATGATGATACTCAGCCTCAAGATGTTTGTAGTACTGATAAGGCTATTGATCAGTGGGAACAGTAACCTTGATCCCATTGTGGGGAAACTTAAGGCACTAGTGCAAGGTGGATGGAATGGCCTATACTTCATAGGTCTAAGGATGACCAGGAAGTATGTTTTAAGGTAGTTCAATGTCCATAATATGAAGCAATGTGTGGTAGGAAATGAACCCAACAATGATCAGCAACCAAATAGTACTAGAAGACTCCCTCTTAGCATTATTTTAAGCCTTTATTGTGATTTTTTTTGGTTAAATGTCTTTTGAAGTGTAGTTGAATCTCTGTACCAATTTGAAGAACACTATGTTGATCCCCAAACCATTATCTATAAGAACCCACTTGATCTTATGGTTTTAAATAATTACCTCAATGTACAATGGGTTGTTATGGCTAGGATCTAAGGTGGACATGTCTTTTTGATCAAATGTAAGCTAATGAAATGAAGATAAATGTCCAACTAGTGTTTGGAACTATTCAAGATTTATATCTTTGAGAATAGTTGATTCTTGTTAGAACAGTTCTATGGACTTCATATGTACACAAAAGATCCAAAATAGAAATCTACGTAGGGGTTTTACCTAGTTGGTCTGATAGAATATAAGGTTTCTCAACATTGGGATGAGATGGCTTGGCCTTGGCTGACATAGTATTAGGATTCAAAACCAAAGGCATAATTTTCACATTAGATTTTATGGAGGAAGAGGGAAAAGGGCCCTAGAGAGTAACTCGTGAGCATTTAGTTGTAATTATGTAACCTAAAGGTGGCAAGGAACTAGTATAATCAGAAGCTGAAGATGAAGGGCCTTAGAGGGTGACTCATAGGCATCTATTTCCATTGCTACAATTTCATGTCGATGAGGAGCCATTATAATTAGAATGCATCCCATAGTAGGAATGCATCCCATAGTATTATTATAAGCATAAGGCATGTTTTTGTAACCCAAGTTGTTAGCATGGGTATTATGATCCTGATTATGATCATGTTGATTATGATTTTAACACTGATTTTGGTTATGATTTTGTCCTTGGTTCTACTAGTTATTTCTTGGTGGTGGTCGATTATGTTAAGGAAATGTATCTTGGTAGATTCCCATATCCTAATTAGTGCCTTGTGGGGCTAATTTGATCTTGACTTCACCACTCTCAATTAGATATTCAATAATATGTTGCAATTGGATGCACTTATATGCATCATGCCCAACAACATGATGGAAATTACACCATTAATTCTCCTTATACCAATCTATTTTTGGTTGATCTTGAGGAAATAGTCTTGGTACTGGCCATACAATCATGTTATCTACTATGAGCTTTTGAAATATTGTCTCAATAGGTTCTCCCAATTTGCTAAAGACTCTGTATTAATTATGGAATGTCCTTTATGGAGGTTATCTTTATAAATTGGGTGGTGGATTAGGTGGAGCTAATTTTACATTTGGGGTTGGTGGGGCATGTACCATTTGTACATGTCTTACTTCATTCACACCATTTGCAACCATGTTCTTGTTCTTGTTAAAACCCTTAGATTTCTCATGCATAACTATTTGACTAGAAGATGGGGTCTAATTTAACATTTGACCCTATGCAAAAATCTTGACAAGGCCTTTTACAATTATCACCTTCTCAATCTATACACCCTTGTCTATGATTTATTTGAAAGTGTTTGCACAAGCAAACCATAGATTGTGTACCACCTCAAGGTGTAGTTTTAATGAAAATATATCCTCCAACTATTTGTCTGTCAAGTTATGTTGAAAGCAACCTGATAATGATCTCCATCTCTATAGATATGTAGTAAAGCAATCTCCATCATGTTTGTTGGTTTTGCAAAATTCAATAATGGTCAATTCATGTTTGATGTTGTATGATAAATGGTTGACAAATTTTTCATATAAGTCATTCCAATCCACAACCGATCCCTTGGGTAACATGAGTAGCCAATCTAAATCTTGTCCCACTAAACTTCGTGTAAACATTCAAATTAAGAACATGCTACTGTAAGCTACCTCTTGGCTTATTATGAAAAATTCTTGAATGTGTTCACATGGGTTATCCTTTCCTTTGTATTTATCAAATTTGGGTGCCTTAAAATGAGGCAAAAATGGGACTTATAAAATAGATAAATCAAATGGATATGGACATATCTCATCAAATTTGTACTTTTTGATCATGTTTCCAATCTCCAAACGTGACACAATCTCTTTCATGGAGTTCTACTCTTGCATGTTTGGTGCATTTATGGGTGGAACATAATTCTGTTGGGGTGGAATGTGCTTGTGTTATTTTTGTTGGGGTGATATGTGCCCCTGTTATTATTATTGGGGTGGAATGTGCCCCTATTATTACATGGATTTGATAGGGATGTATATCCTACAATCCTTGACTTTATTTTGGTTCACTCCTTGAGTTGAGTAGATAAGCGATCAATTCCTAGGAATTTGTTTCCTCAAATTAACCATGTTTTGTTGATTTTGGGGAGTTATTTATCTATTTACCAATATACATGTTGGTTGAGATGAACTAGCCATATTATTTTATACCAATTCTTTAATACATACTAAAAGTTTGGGTTTTTGACTTTGCAAAGGAATAAGAGGTTCTTGGTGATTAAAAAATGTGTGCTCTGTGTCAAGTGGAGCGTGTTACAAAACTTCTTAAGATTTTGATTTTTCTATTGAGACATCTTGATCTATCATGGTTGTGTTATCAACTAGATTTTACATTTTTTCAACCACATTTCCTTGTTTTTTTGAAGTGTCATTATGGATTGGCTAGCTACTAAAGAGTCTGTCAAATCTGCAATAAGTTGGTAAGCATACCATTGACTTATCTTCTTAATCTTGTTGACAAGATCTTGATCATTTGGTTTCAAATCTATAAGTATTCCTTACCTTTGCTAGAAAAAGGGATGTTTATTTGCACAATGTTTATGAAATTTGTTCTTTTTGTTGCTCTCCTTCTCTAACTAAGGTGTGTAATTGTTCCATAATAAAATCTAAGGGTAGTCTAGCACCAAATTCTATCAACCTTAGAAGGGATTCATCTTTGTCCTCTTGGGATTGATTTTATTAACAAACTTCTTTAGATTATACTATTGTTGGAATGTCCTCAAAGACCACTAAATTATCTTAACCATTATAATAATGTTCTTCCTCATAGCTAGGGCTATAAGGGACCCCACTGCAAGTGTACCTTTGATTCATGTTTAAAAAGTTTACTCTCTCCATTTGATTAGATTTGGATATGTTTTGTAAATGTTTGAACTAGGTATGTGTTTTGATATTTTTAAACAAGTATCGAGGTACCAAAGAGACTATAATAGCGAGGGTGGCATAGTACCACACACAATTAAAAGAATGATGTTAGTGAATTTACTCAACCTTGGGTAAAGTTTAAATTGTATGAATTGGAAGAAGGTATGATAACTCAAAAAGCCTAGAGTGTCACTAGTACACTAAAATGTAGACTTTTGAGATAAATCAATACTATAAAAACTATGTCAACTTAGACGAGTTTCTACTAATAAAATAGAAGAAATCCCTTCGAATTAGGAAAGATATAATACAAACTAATAAATTCATGAGGTGGAAACATGCAAAAATTCCTAATTATAAAACTAGAACCAAATGGGCAACACAACACCACCAAATGGTAATAGGAATGGTAATATAAAATATTTTCTAGAACTTGGAGTTGAGTGATCCACTTGATGACCCAAGTTCATAATGGTGAGATAGATGATGAGTTTATAAATGGCCTTCAATCCAAATGGGAAATTGAACCCAAGTTCCCTTAAGTCAAGTGTACATGGTGAACCCACTTAACACGTCAACCTTATGAACTTAGAAAGCTACAATTTCAAATTTGAACTATCAATGAAAGACTTAAAGATAATTAGGAAAGTGGTGTAGACTCAAATTCATAGCATAACTACACCAATTAGATGATATGACACAATATTTAAGATGCCAAAATTGAATAAGGAAAATATTGATTTTCACTTGGATAGTGTAGCGCCTCCTTGTTCAAGAAATTATGGACAATGTGTTTGGTTATGATATTAGTTTACAATTAATTTTTGACTCAAATAAATGACCAAGTAAACCAAAAAAAATTAAAATATACTAATACAACTAAGTAATTATCCTAAAACCCTAAATTTGACAAAGTTTTATGATATTGTTGAAGTTTGTCATTATATGTGCACTTGAGAGGAAATTAAGTGTTCATCCAAAATAAAAGTGCATTATATATTAGGGTATTTCACACCCCCTTCTCTCAAGTGACAATACAAAAAGATAGACCTTGGGGTGCACATCGCATCAATAATATTTATGTAGCAAATGGGGTTTATCTAAAACTTACAAAGTTATGACCATCTAGATGGTCCCAAGTGTGGCTAACACAAGGGATGTAACATGTCAATTATATCCATGTCAAATGAATTATTTTGAAAATATCTAATCCTTTTAAAAACCACTACATCTATCAATTTCTCAGTGTAGTGTGATGTCCTAAATGATCATACATTATGGGATAGTTTACCACTAATGGAGATGGTTTAACCGCTTAAACCACCATCCTAGTGGGGCGATCCGAATTTATATATCCCCCCCATGGAGAGGGGTTGAAGATGATGTTGGGAGATGAATCCTCAAGTCAAATATTCCCTAAAAACTCATGAGAGGTAATGACATCCCCCTCATAAGCCAAAATACATGAAATAAAATCTAAGTAAAAAGGCTTTAGGGTTATTTTTAGATCACCCAAACCTTTTGAGTTTTGGGGAGAGCCTATTCAAATTATTTTTTATGCCTTGGAAAATGGCATATTTTTCAATTAAAATAGTGCTTTTGATCACCCAAGTTCCCTATAGGGGATAGGGGGAGAGCATACACGCATAAATTCATTTTTGCTCAAACAATCTAACAAAGCAAGTGATAGAGACTTATACAAAACAAAACTCTTTTAAAAATATTGTAACTTTGAATTGAGTTTGGTTTTAAGCATTGTATTAAAGTATTTGGTAATTTTCTTTGGGCCCTTGGCCTTAATTTGCAAAAACTTTAGAAAATTAATCACAAAACATTCAATATAAACATGTAATTTTATTTTTAAACACCTAAGGGAAAGTTCCTAGTTATTTTTAAACACCAAAAGGAAGTTAAAAAGACTTCATTATTCTTAAAAAACCACTTTTCCATGCAATTCCTGCATAAAAAATTAGATATTTTTGTTTAGCTTTGAAGCTCTTTAGACTTTAAGACAAGTAACTTTAGTTTTATTGATTTTGGGTCTATGTTTTTTTTTAAAACATGGTGATCGACTCCAGTCACTGTTGACTAGTGTCGATTCTTTCAAGAAATCACAAATGTAACCTAATCATGGTCAATCAAAAACAACTACCAACGGTCACCTGTGAACTTGAAGGCAAAAATGTTATGCTTGAAAATACTTGTTAGGATAAAATATCCAAAAGATAAGCTTTTGGATCATTATTATGTTCAAACCAAAGACTTATAAAACTCAAATTATTAGAAACATACTTGAATAAAAGCTCAAAATGTAAATTTTTAGCCATATTTTTTCCTAAAACCCAACCAACTATGGTTAGCCCTAATTGACGACGGTCACTCATAATCATCATCGGTCACTGTGTAACTTATGTGTGCACAATAAGCATTACAAACACAAGAAAAAGAGCATAAAAATTATTGTTTAAGGAAATTTTAATGACTAAAATGGAAATGTAAAATTGCCACAATGTCTTCCTTGCTTGAATGGACTCTATGGTCCAACTAGGCATGCCAAAATGTAATGTTGGATTACAAAGAGGATCAATTCAAACATTAGTCATGAAAAATCACAAAAGAATGCATAAGAATTGATAATCTAAACCAAATTATTTTGTGGGGTTTCATAATGATAATAAGAAGCATTTGAAATAAAATGCATACTCATATTACCTTCCCAAATTATTCCACCATCCAAGAGCAGCTCCAAGCATGTTTTTCCCCTTGATTTGGTGTTCTTATCTTTGTCAACAATGGATGCCAAGCTCTTCCATTATCTCAAGATCGCCATGCATAATCTAGGCTCAAGATAATAAATTTAATATATGCCTATCAAATGAAGCTTGCAAATAAAACACAAAGAAAGAGAGTGGAGATAATTCTGCATTATAAGTATATAATATTTTAGCTTTAAAATGAAGTTTTATGCCCTTCTATTTATAGATTTTTCAAATAGGTTAAGATCAACCATGACCATCCATTTCAAGATTGATATGTGTGGCCATGAATTAATCTAATATTTTTAATTAAATCCATAAATATCCTCATAATTTTTTGGGAGGAAGGGGCATTAATGAGGTATAGTTGCCCATAAACCTGATATTTAGTGCATTTATGTCTTATAGATGCCACCGCATTGATCATGTCATTAGGTGATGCAGATATTCAAAATCATTTTCTAATAAAGAAGTATTCAATTTTATTTATGGAACTCTTACTTAAACTTTTAATTTGAGTTAATTTTCCTAAGTAAGATTAATCAACTTTAGTGTAATTCTTTGGAAAATGGTGCACAATTAATCAAAATGATAAAAAAGTCATATTACTAGGTGGTAATTTGACTCAAGAGGAATTGGAAGGCAATGTTAGATGTGTATGGACTGTGATCCCATTTAAGATGTTGCTGACACATAAAAATAAAGGTACGTAATGTGTACTAATTAATTAGAAGAAAAGAGTGATCCAGAGCATCAAAATGCGAAATCATCATTTTGACTCAAAATGATTTGAGAAAAGTTAGGAATCACATAAAATGCATTGCCCCACTTAGGGATATGTTAGCCTAAATCATCACTTGTATATGACAAGATCAAACCATTTAGTGTGTTTATGTGATTTTGGCCTAAATTATGCATTTGACTGCAATTCAAGTAAGATTGACAATTTCAAAACAAGGTGTTAGGAATTGTATGTCTATAGGAGTCACTCTTTTTAAAGATTCATGTGGCCATAAACCCATAGTGAATCACTTCTGAGTGTTTGTATCTCCTATTATGGCTCATATTTCCAAGAAGAAACATAAGGTAATATAACCTCAAGTTCAGCCTTGGATCTTTGTTGGATATCCTCAGGGTGTTAAGGGATACAAGATCCTCCATCCCATAATTCATGAGTTTTCATTGAGAATAGTGTTTTTTTTTCAATAGGTTCCTTCATAATCCACACTAAACACTCCTCCCCTTCCTTAGATGCATTGGGATTTGATGACAGTTCTGACGATTTAGATCTACCTGATCAATTTCCTAATGATCATGATTCTTCTTCTAGTTTTGATTATGAGATTAGTGGTGAGGATTCCCCTCCTCCTTCTCCCATAATATATTTATAGGATGAGGAATTTCCTCTTGACTCTCTGATCGTTGGTCCTCTTTAGGCTAGACAGACACTATAAAGTGTTGTCCAATGGGTTGGATATCCATCATCCATGAGATGAACCCATTCATAATTTCAAGATGCCCACATGCTTTCATTGTATGTAATTTTGATGTATAATCATTTCATGATGCATCAGGAAATCATGAGTGGTATTTAACTATGGAAGAGGAGTATGGTTCCTTGTAGAGGAAAAACACTTGGGATTTAATCCCTCTTCCTAAGGGAAGAAAACATGTCCGATGTGGGTGGATCTACCGAACAAAATTTACAACAAATGGGTCCATAGATAAGTTCAAAGAAAATTTGGTAAAAAGGAGTTTTTTTAGCTACTTGACATTGACTATATTGAGATGTTCACCCCATTTTCCAAAATGAACTCAATTTGAATCACTCTTTTTATTGCCACTTCACATCATTGGGATGTTCATCAAATGGATGTGAAGAATGCCCTTATTCACAATAACCTCAAAGAGGAAGTATACATGGAGTAACCACAAGGATTTTCAAAACATTCCTCCTTAGTTTAAAAACTTTATAAATATATTTATGACTTCAAACAAGCTCCCCAAGCCTGGTATGCCAAGATGGACTTCTTTCTTATTTAAGTTATGTTCACTAGATGTCATTCTAATATGAATGTTTATATATTCAACATGATGATTCATTGTTGATTATGGTTTTCTATGTGGATGATCTATTGATCATAGGGAATTCTTCATCCATCATCACAATAAAGAAAATTGCTTTGTCTGACAAGTTTTCAATGATTGACTTGGACTTGTTACATTATTTCCTCAGCATTGAAATTTTTCAATCAAACTATGGGATATCTATTTCACAATCTAAGCATGTTCTTGATTTGCTTACATGGTTTAACATGGTTGATCCTAAGCCAGCTATGACTAATTTTCTATCTAGTGTGAAGCTTGAGGCTTACTATCCATCTCTTTTTATTGATGCTACCTCATATCGATAATTTATTGGTTATCTAATCTACCTTATGCACACTATACTTGACATTTCATATATAGTGGGCATGGTCTCCAAATTTATATAGGAACCACATAAGCTACACTAGAAATCAACTAAATGGATTCTACACTACATTCAAGCTACTCATAATTTTAGATTCACTATGGAGTAGACATTGACATCAAATTAATTGAAGGTTATACATATTCAGATTGAGTTGGTGATATTCAAAATCATAAGTTTACTTCAAGATATATTTTCTCTCTCATTTTAGGTCTAATTAGTCGGTCAAGCAAGAAGAAGAATGATATTGCTTTATATTCTATAGAGGAATAATACAAATGAGCTATTAATGTTGCCACTGAGGCTCTTTTACTTCAAGGAATTCTCATTGAGTTTTGCATCTAGTTTCAATTACCAACAATCATCTTCTATTATAACTAAAGAATAATCCAAATTTATAGGAATCCAATCCTCCATCAATGAACCAAGCATATCAACATTCACATACATTTAATTTGGGAGCTCATCCATGAGCAATTCATTGATCTCATATACATCTAGACAATAGATTAAATTATTTATATGTTCACCAAACCCTTCACTGAGAGCAATTATCTTCATTTGTGGGCTCTTCGTAGGGTTAGGGCAGCTACAGCATCCTCCTATGGGGGTACATTTCTATGTACTTGGGTATCTCATCAAGGATTTATGATGGGACCCAATTATACTACCCACTTAAGCTATGCTTAAGTGGGGGTGTTAGTGTAGGTTTTTATTCCATTTAATGGCTTTTCCCTATACATGTTTTAGTTAGCATGCTTAATTGTATTTTTAGGTCATTGTGAAAGATAATCCCACATTCATGAGGAAGTGAGGACATGTTTATCTTTCACCTATATAATTTACCTTCCTAAAACTTTTATGTCTAATGATGTTAATTCTAATATTACAATCTTTTGATTGTTAATAAATTACTTCTTTCTAGCTCATGTTTGATTTTACTACTACACACAGGTAATTTTTTCATGCATTTGACTCTATCTAATAGATCCTTGATTGTGGCCCACTCTGATAGTATTATATCTATCTTGAAACTTGTCCAAGAAATTAATATTATTGGTGATGTCCATTTAAATAAAAAAAAATCCCAAATGCCCAAAATGGGAAAAGACACAAAAATATTGGTTGTTGACTTACCTTTGTGTTTCTCTTTAACAAATATGCCACTTATGGGCATAAAATTATTAAATCATTTTATGGAAAAATTTCCATTCACACATGCATAACTTTCACTTTATCAAAAATCCACCACTAATATGTGTGTAACTACCTCTAACAAATGCACAACTACCATTTTATCAAAAAATAACCAAACGTACATGCAAAACCACCATTAACATGTTCAATTATCACTTTATGGAAAAATCACCACTGATACATGTGTGATCCATGCCACGGGGCCCAAGACCAAGTAGGTGGGAGACAACTAAGCTTGGTTGTGTAGATTCAATGAGTAAAACTAATTTAGACAGAAGTAACTAAACATATTCAATGTGCTAAAATTCATATTTGTAGGAAATGCAACTTCTATTTATTAATGGTGAATAGGGAAATCTAGTATAATATGCTACAGTGCATGTATCACAGGGTAGATACACAAAGTGTGTTATCTATGTTATGACTATGTAAAACCATTAACCTCTAACTAGATGCATATTTTACATATTTATACAAGTAGAATACAAGAGTAGTTATAACTATTATCAGTTACCAAAAATATAGTTACACCAGTTCATCTTCGAGGCTAGACGATGGTTGAGGAACCTCTTGAAGCACATGCATAGGGTGAGTCGACACATAGATGTGTTATGGAATCTAAAAAATTAAAGAATCCATGACTAGTTGCTAATGGGGCATCTAAGACTGTACATCACACAAGAGCAAGGTGTGTGGATCTACAAGATGCAAAGGGTGCAAGAGTCAACAAGTAAGCATAAAAGTTAGCATGGAGCTATAAAGCATGTGAGGGTGTATAAGTCAGCAAGCAGGTGTAGGAATTGGCATGGTTCTAAAAAATATGGAGGATATAGTGAGGCGAGTACATAATTAGGTGAACAATATGTGATCTGAGGTGACTATTACATGAAAGTCTATAATCTGGCATGAGACATGTGTAGAACATTTTCATCAAAAATATTGAAAAAAAGCATGTAATATTAGTTGAGGCATGCATAGACTGTGTAGATCAGAAAATTAAGAGTGAACTTGATGATACAAAAGTTGTGCATGGATCATTCACCCTCTCTTGAAGGGCAATGGTCTCTATTGCATCAGTGTGTAGTTTCAAAAACTACACTTAAAGTTACTACAAATTTTACCACTTGTCTTTATTAGTGAATCATCCAACCTTGACCATTATGAAAATTTGATGTGTGTTATGATGGGTGTGTGTGTCTGTCACTTCAAATATCTAGTCCTTCTCTACAAGGTGCATAAGTTTGGGATCCAAATCATAAGGATGTTGTATTCAATATTTATTGGCCCTAGAATTTTGACTAAGTGTTGTCCTATTTTGTCATGAAACTAGCACAACATAGAAGGACCATGGCCCAAGAAGACCATGGCACGTGGCTACCAAGAGTAGAAGCATCGTGACATGGGACCTATTGGGTGTAAGATGATAATGGCACGAGAAGATAATAGCATAGAAGGGACCAACATGAGAGAACCTAGTCAAATGAGAACAAGCCATGAAGAACCCAAGAACGTTGAACTCAGAATGCAAGCAGAAGACTAGGGGAGTGCTTGGGATGCAAGAGTAATTAGGAGAGTGATCCATATGGGACACTTTGACCTTATAAATCATAGATTTTTCAATCCCATAATGGAAGGAACACATGGCTACTAGTATATAACATAGAATGAGGATCTAGGGGGCACAGGGACCTGGGTCTTTAGGAAGAATGTATTGTAAGTGCCATGACTCTCAATCTGTTGAGATTTTGTGCACCATTTTATCGTAACATTAATGATTTTAATACTTGGTCAAGTCAAAACAAATATAAATACCCTGTTTAAATCTATTATGAGATGAATCTTTTGGAGAATATATGTTGAAGCATTACCCTTTTGTTCATTAAGAGTAATCTTTGTGATTAGTTTGCCAATATGTCTTCAATGATGGACCTCACTAAGTGTTAAGACTTTTTTATGATTTATTTCTTAGTCTCTTGTTGTTGATATCTTTTTTATTTTCTAAAGTCACTAATGCTAAACAATAATGGTGATCTGTGTAGCAATAATAATAACTGAAAATAGAACTAGAAAGATCAAGGTAGTATATTTGTGTTGTTATATAACCTTGGTTTGAAATTGTACTAAAGAAAGGTATGAATAATCAAATACTATTATGTTATAAAACCTTTGAGAATCAGTCTTTTGTTGCATGCTTCGGGTGAGCTTGCAAGACCTAAAACTCATGTGATATGGCCAGCATGTTAGTTTTTTGGGATAAACTTCACCATTAAATTTGGAATTAATTCAAATAACCCAATAATAAGTGACATATTTTAAGGCTTGAGAAGCTCCACATTGAAGACTAGATGCATGCCCAAGTACTGAGGCAGATCAAAAATGAATTCATTATCACTATATGCACATAGAATGGTGTAAATACCATAGTAAAAAGGCTTGATCTTCTAGTGTAGACCTTTGAAGTGTTATTTTTAAATTTTCAACTAGACTTTATTACCAACTCAAAACACATGAGGTGTGAGATGTGTGTCATGGTGCTCCTTGTACTTTGCTTGGGTGTGAGAGAGAATCTATTGAACTTATTGGTGAATAGACAAAATGTGGCACCTAAACTTATCATATTTGTTTACTATTTGTTCTTTTGCACATGACTCAGTGCCTACTAGTGCATGTTAGGAGATGTCTAGAGGTGTTGAGGGTTAAAACCCAAGACATGTCTAGAATGGACTATGGCCCATAGAGTTGTAAAGAGACTTGTTGTATATGTGTTGAATGTATAGGAGATTGTCATCCCAAGTGTGAGCATGCATGTAGTTGTACATTCATAGAAGATGAATAAGTGTGCAATTGGCCATTTCAATTTACCCATCTGTCTGAGGATGAAACACAGTTAACTGATCTAGTTACATGCCCATCAAGTCCTATAATGCTTACTAAAAATGACTCACAAAACATAGATCATATGTCAAAAATGATGGAGGTTGGTATCCCAAAATGAATCTGAACATGATGGAAGAAAGCTTATTTAGTACCAACTATATCAATATATTTGATCTAAGTGATCATGATATCCATCTTAGAAAATTGGTCCACCATAATAAACATAGTATCATGTTTTTGTTGTGTTTTAGGTAATCCAGTCATGAAATCCATGGTGATGGACTCCCATGGTCTAGATATAATCAGTAGAGGTATGTAGAGTCCTAGCTTCTATTTCATGGGCTTGGTGATGTAATCAAGAATGTAATACTTGAATTGGTTTTAGATATTGGTGTGCATGTGTAGCTATAATAAATGTGACTACAATGCATCTAGAGTCTTTTTCACATTAAAATGTCCCAAGGTCTTGGTGTAGTGCACCTCCTAGATGAGTCATCGATGAGGTATGCTAGTGGGAACATAGAGATGTTTGATCTTGTAGATAAGCTGGTTAGATAAGTAGAAATCTAACACTTGTTTATCTTGTGCAAGGCTGGTGTAAATCACTGTGAAGTCCCAATCAGTTGAGTAGATGGGTACCCAATCTATGAAGTTGTGGTTGTGATTATCCAACATTATGTTGAGTGCATTAACTAGCAATCAAGTAAGGTAGTATGTATCCTTATTATCCTTCCCTTTCTTGTGCTTGATCATGAGATGGAATTAATACAATTAAGTCATCTATTTCATATGGCATGCATTTTCTAGCTTATTCTACATTTTCAGGAACTAAAGTGGTTGATGGTTCAAATGAACAACTATCTCCTTCCCAAGAATGTAGTGTTGTCATTGCTTAATTACTTTCATAGAAGCATACAATTATTTATCATAGGTGGAGTACCTTGTATTGTGTCAATAAATGTCTTTGAGTCATATGAAACTGGATGTCCATGATGCATGAGCATTACACTAAGTGTGTAGTCAGATGCATCAATGTGTATTTCAAAGGAGTGCACAATGTCAAGCATTATGAGAATAGGCACTATGTATAGGTTTTACTTGAGTGCCTTGAAAGTGCACTATTACACACAAGTCTAGTCAAACTTGGCTTTGACATAGGTGAGTTGGCTAAGAGCCCAAGAGATGTATGAGAAACCAAGGATGAACCTACGATAAGAGTTAGAAAGTCCAAGAAAAATCCTCAATTTTGTGACATTAAGTGGAGTAGGCCAATCTTGTATCACTTTGATATTCTTTGGATCTACTCTAATGTCAGTGTGATCAATGATGTAGCCTAGGTATTGGATCTACATTTCACTAAATATACATTTCGCTAAGTTGGCTTACAATTTATGTTGGTGCAAAGTGTTTAAGACATAAAACATGTGCTTCATATGCTCTTCCCAAGTCTTGTTAAATATGAAGATGTCATCCAAGTATATAATGATAAAGGAGTCAAAAAAGGCTTGAGTAGATCACCCATCAAGTGCATGAATGTGGTTGGTGCATTAGTGAGGCCAAAAGGCATTTCCAACAACTCATTCAATCCCTCCCATGTCTTAAATATTGTCTTATAGATGTCTTTGAGATGGACTACAACCTGATGATAGCTTAAATTTAATTTGATCTTGGTGAAATGTTTCATGCCTCAGAGCTGGTCTAAAATGTCATCAATGCATGGTAGTGGATACCGATTCTTCACAATGATTTTATTGAGTGTACGATAGTCAATGCAAAGTTTCTAAGACCCATCCTTCTTGGGCATAAGGACTATTAGACTCCTATAAGGTGAATAGCTAGGTTGATATTATGTTGATCAAGGAGATATTATATATATCACTATACTTCATCATTCTCCCAAACTAATATATGATATAAGGGGATATTGGGAAGACGGGATCTAGGACACAAATTGATGTAGTGTTTTATTGCATAGTGCACTAGCAAGCCTTCAATTTCTAAAAATACTTCACTTTATTGCACTAATAACTTGTCAAGTTGATACTATTGTGATGGTGTGCAAGTGCTACACACTATGAGGGTGCATTTTTTCATTTTATATTGTGTATGTATGTTAGGTCAGACCTTGAGAAACATAAACTTTTAAACATGCAATACAAGCTTACGACACTACTTGGCAGAGACCAAGGTGACTTTGGTCATGGGCACTAACTCAAAGAGGTTGTAAGAGTGATCTTACATGTGAATAGTCTAATTTTTTGGCTTGGATTGATATGTAGCTTCATGGTCATATAAATATAGTCTTCCTAGTAGGATGTCATAGACCTCTATGGGTGTGATGTCATAAGTGACATTGTCCTCCATAGGCTTAACTTTGTACTAAAAACTACATTATCATCAGACCTGTATATCCTTCCCCTACTACAACCACCCCAAAGAGTATGGATTAGGATGCACAGTAATGGAAAGACCAAGGCACTGATTTGTGGATTACGTGATGATGTTCTTTTGGTTGCCACTATTAATGATGATGTGGAAAGGCTAACCCTTCACCCAAAACTTATTATGGAAGAGGCATTCATGCTCTTCATAAATATTGATCATAGTAGTTTTGGTATTTAGACAAAAGGCATTTGGATCAGTGTCATTTATTAATGTGGGTTTTGATGTAGATTGTGTGAGTAAAGACTATTTCACATGGCATTTGGAATCATTGTGAGTGCACGAGTGATGGCGATGGCACCACTTATCACTAGACTTCTTCTTGCCTTTGTATGAAGTAGAGGCACTAGAGCCTTTGGTTATTGAGAAGTATTATGGTGCTGTTATACTTTTTGAGAAGTGTGTTATTTTTTATTCTACATAGAAGGTTGAGATGTGGATTTATGCATAGGCAAAGCCTTGTGTATTATGTTGGATGAAGAGGTGGCATGCTCCTTCATCATTCCCTTAGCTTCAATTTTAGTGGCATTATGGTATGCTTACCCCAATGTGTCAAAATTAAATAACTCCATCTTCACATAGATATAAGGTGAGAGTTCATTGATGTACTTCAACACCTTATGTTGCTTGTCCAAATTTTTGCATAGGCATGTAGATTAGTCATGGAATATGTTGGTGTAGTCTTCTATGAACTGATGTTTGCATTAGTACAATTGCTAGAACTTGATGTATTCATATTAAAGGTGGTATAGAGGCTAGTATTCCTCTTTCAATGCATCAACAAAAGTCTTACAAGATTTAATTAGAATGCACTCTTGTGCACATTATGCACTAAAAACCTCCCACCAATGAACTACCAGAATGGATAGCTTTAGCACCATAAAGGTGATCTTATCAACATTAGTGAGGTGATTTACTAAGAAGTATGCCTCAAGTTATCGAATCTAGGCATCTAATATTTTGGCATCGATCTTACCTTCGAATAGAAGGATGTTGAGATTGAATTGTACTTTAAAGGGGGTCTATTATTGAAATTGATGTTGACCAAACTATGGAGGTGGTTTAGAAGATGTCAGGTTAAACTATACTAGTAAGTCATAGAACTGGTCAAAAATTGTAGTGTGTTGTACCTCTAAAGCATTAACAATGAGTTTTTATACTTTTATTCTTACCTCAAGTTGCTTTTGGGTGTTATTCATCTCAATATTATTACGGTGTTCTCCTAAATATTATCAAATAGAACCGATTGACAAACCTTCCTTAGTGAGGTTTATAGGCTTAGAAATAGGATAGATATTCAAGATCTGATACCAGGTCTTAAGGTTATTTATGTAATTTTCAAGTATCAAGGTTATTTATGGATCATTATTGGTCAAATTGACCTTGAGACTTTCAAAATCCATAAATTTGTCATTCAAACTAGGAATTGAGTGCCATTTTTTTAAAATCATATAAGTTTTCAAGGAGTCCAAATATGCCATCAAAATTCACTCTAAATAAGTTATTACCTCTTAATAGAGAATGAAATCATGTTTTATTCCATTAACAAATATAATCATGAATACATTTATTAATGGAAATCCATATGCTTACAAGTATTCCTGTTAAAAATGAGAGCTAATGATCTACTCAAACTCCTTATTTCTATTCAATGTTATGGGAGTTCCAGCTAACTCCCACATTAGAGATCATGTAAATCCTACGTGATTTATTTAGTCACTTAGATGAATTAACTAATTAACTATTGTAACTTTATTATTCTAAGATTCCCCCCTTAATTCATCATAGTCTTGAGATTATAAGATACTTTTTTGAATGCCTCAAATTTTCTACATGCAAGTGACTTGGTGAAGACATATGCACATTGATCTTGAGTGAGGTAATACTAGAGATGATGTTGTGTTGTTTAAAATGCTCACATATGAATTCAACCTAAAATTCAATGTGATTCAAGAACTCATGAAACACAAGATTATGAACAAGTTTAATAACACCTTAATTGGCATAGTACAAAACTATAGGTTGAGTTTTTTATACTCCCTATCTTGAAAATATGTGATGTAGTCATATTAATTTAAAAACAACTCTTCTTTATACATGATAATATTCCTTAGTGAAAGATTGAGAAATAAAGTAATGCTTCTTTCTTCCCCAAGAGATAGGACATGATCCCAGAAAATATAAATCTAGATCTATATTTTCTATCATCAATTGGACCTGCATGATCTGTGTTCATGTAGCCTATCAATAAGAGTTTATCATTATTATCATATTCAAATCCATACTCCATAGTACTTCATAAATCTAATTTTCTTATTTTTAATGACTCATTTTTCAATATTGCATGAACCATGAAAGATAGTTGATAGCATGGATAATATTTGGCCTAGTGTATGTCAAGTAAATAAGACTCCCAATCAACTATCAAAAGAGGGTGAAATTTATTGGTGGTGATGGATCTGAATGAGAATGTTCAATTCTTGTCTCCATAGGTGTTTCAAAACACTTCCATTCCATCATATATAATCTCTCGAGCATGGTCTTCACATACTTCATTTGAGACACAATGATGTGGTGTCCCTTTTTTCATATATGCAAAACAAGATAGTATTGCATTAGAGAGAGATATCTCATGTTGATTGATAATTTGAGATTATTATTTTTTTCATCAATCATCTTCACTAAAATATCAATCATGACTATATCATTGACATATAAAATTACAATCACAACCTCCCCCTTATTCGTTGAGGTAGATATTTAGATCCTATGGACTCATTTTGAATCCATGCTAAATAATATGTTCATCAATATTTATATACCAAGCTTTGGGATCCTGCTTGAGACCATACAGAACTTGACGAGTCTACACACATTTTATTCTTGATTATGTGAGACAAAACCCTTTCATCTAGGTCATGTAGACTTCTTATACATATCCATTCAAGAAGGCACTTTTTGCATCCATATGATGAAATTTCCATCAAAACTTTATAGCCATATCGAAGACAATTATGATAGTATTTATCTTGGATGTGGGATAAAATGTCTCCTCATAATCAATAGCTCCTTGTTTTCCATATCTGTTTGCTACAAGTCTTTCCTTATACTTGTCAATGTTGCCATTTTCTTTGTAATTGGTCTTAAAGATTCATTTGAAATATATAGGTTCTTCCCTAGTGGAAGATAAACAAAATTCCATGTATTAATTTTCATTCGTGATTGATCCTCTGCATCCATGGCCTTTTTCCAAGGCTTTAACTCTTGGACTTCTCGAACTGTTGATGAATAAAATAATTCTTCAACTATGCTCATAAGAGGAAAAATAACCTATACATGAGCCATGCTACAATTTATCGGTCTATAATGGAACTTTCTATGACTTCATCTAATTTTACATATCATTTTACGTTTGTACCACTTGGGTATACATTGAACATTATTAATGGGTAGTGGAGGACTTGGCTAACCATCATCATTGTCCTCAATCTCCTTACCACTATCAATATTAGAAATTTTTACAGTTTTAATTCTTGTATTTTTTGAATGTGTGGAGTGTGGAGTGGACTCATCCTTCTCATAAAATACATCTCTGGTGACATGTAAATTCCTAGTTCTTAGATTCATGGGTCGGTAGGTCACTATAGCCAAGTAAAATGCATGCCAATGATTTATTGTCTATTTTTTATTTATTTTTCAAGGACACGCATATATTTTTTACATTCAAAAATATGAATATTTGATATAAAATGGTTATACCTTGTCAAATCTTCTTGTGTACAAATACCATCGAGAGCTTTGATGAGTGCTTGATTCACTAGGTAGACCATTGTATGAACTACTTCTTCCCAGTATGTATGAGGCAAGTGTGAGTCCTCAATCATGTTATGTACTAATTACACAATAGTATGATTTATTCATTCTACAACACCATTATATTATGGAGAATAAGGTGCACTCAATTTTCAATGAATGCCATTTGCTTTCAAGAAATCAAATAACTCTTTAATGGTATGTTCCCATCTCAATCTGACTAAAGGTTCTAGATTTTATGAACAAAAAGTGTTCCATAGAGGATGTGAATTATTTGAATGCTTTAAATGCTTGATCTTTAGTCTTCAGGAAATATACCCACATTTTTGTGAGTAATCATCTACAAAAAGATGAAAGTATTTTAAGCCTCTAATAATAGGTCACATGGACCCATAAATATTCGTATGCCCCAACTCCATTGGACCAAAACCCTAAAATGTGCTCATGTAAAATGGAGTACTATGTTATTTTCCAACTAAATAACTAGAAAATATTATAGTCTTTTTCTTAAGTGAGGGAAGGCCTCTCATATGTTGTGTCTATAAAGTGTAGTCAAGCACCCAAAACTTAAGTGTCCATATTTTTATCCAAAGATTAGCTGAGTCGATATATTTTTCAATAAAAGTTTGATTGGATTTGTGGACAACATCATGCTAGAACATAATTTTTACACTAGAATCTCTTGCAATAATTTTTAGGCCTCAAGACTTGTCTCAAATGACATGTAACTTTTTGTCATTTTTTTGATCAAATTCAAATGTAAGTTTGTTGTTAAGTTGTGGAGCTAAAAGCTTCACCTGGATGCAAACAGGGGAGGAGGTTGTTGAGTATCATTCACCAGCGTCGATAGGCCACAATCGATGTCAGTCAGGGATCAGTGCAAAGGCAATTGACATCGGCAGGGATCGGCCGATGTTAGTCACCTCTAGGCAGACAGGGACCGATCTCAGTCGCCTGTGTGGTTTTAGAACTGCTTGTTAATAGACAGTCAGTTTGTTGAACTGAGAGTTTGCATGTTAAAGACTAGTTTGAGTCTTGAGCCGCTTGTCTAATTATTGTATGCATGAGATCTATATAATAGACTCATGGGTTGTATTTTTAAGTGTATAACTTGGAGAGTTCTTCCCCTGGAAGTATCACAGGGGTTCTTCCAGGTATGTAAGATCAGGTTTGGTCTACAAGGTGTTGCAAGATCATGGAGGAGATCTACATGTGATAAGTAAGATCAGGTTGGTCTGTAGGGGTGTGTGTATGTGAGGGTCAAAGGTGGATCTATGGGGGAGCAAGATCAAAGGTGACAGCAATACATCAAGGAGCAAGACCAGGAGAGATCTACTTGGAGTACTGGTTCATACTCAGTGTACTGGCAGTATTGATACTGACTAGTTGAGGTGAACAACAGCTCTGTGTTTGAGTTGTTTGTTGTGACCTGTATTAAGAGAAGATTACTCTTGAGGGAAGATTACTATAAGCCCATGAAGTGGATGGAAGAGTGTGATCTCTTTGTGGTAATTTCCTTCTATAATGAGTTGAATACAATTGTGTGTTGCCTCTCATATTATGTGTTATTTCTCATTGATAGTTACTTGTACTTCTGGTATAATTCTGCATGTTTAATTACTTATACATTGGTAATCATATGTGCTCTTAAATTTGACAAGTTATGTCAGAGCTTTGGGGAACATAGGTCCTGTCAACTGGTATCAGAGTGAGGTTGGACATTCTCAGAGCGAGTTTGACTAACAAGTGGTTCAGATCTGGTTAGTGTTTTTTATTACAGGTTACTCACAGGGGTTTCTATTTGAGTGGGAGTATAGCAATGGCAAAAGAAGGTAAGCTGAGAATGAAGAAATTTAGGCACAGGATTAACACCACAAGGAGTGTGATGGGTAGTCTTCAAGATTGAGCTTGAAGAGGAATACAAGCTAGGATACAGATTAAACAATGTACTGGTATAGGTACAGGTGCAGCTATTTATCTCCAAGTGGGAGATTGTTAGGTTGTGGAGCTAAAAGCTTCACCCAAATGCAAATAGGGGAGGAGGTTGTTGAGTATCAGTCACCGGCATCGGCAGGCCACAACCAACGTCGATCAGGGATCAGTGTAAAGGCAACTGACATCGGCAGGGATCAACCGACATCAGTCACCTCTAGGCAGATAGGGATTGACATCGGTCGCCTGTGCAGTTCCAGAACTGCTTGTTGACAGACAGTTAGTTTGTTGAACCGAGAGTTTGCATGTTAAAGACTAGTTCGAGTCTTGAGCCACTTGTCTAATTATTGTATGCATGATATATATATATAATAGACTCATGGGCTGTATTTTTAAGTGTAGAACTTGGAGAGTTCTTCCCCTGGAAGAATCACAGGGGTTCTTCTAGGTATGTAAGATTAGGTTTGGTCTGCAGGGTGTTGCAAGATCATGGAAGAGATCTACATGTGATAAGTAAGATCAGGTTGGTCTGTATGGGTGTGTGTATGCGAGGGTCAAAAGTGGATCTGTGGGGGAGAAAGATCAAAGGTGACAGCAATACATCAAGGAGCAAGACCAGGAGAGATCTACTTGGAGTACCAGTTCGTACTCAGTGTATTGGCAGTATTGATACTGACTAGTTGAGGTGAACAACAGCTCTGTGTTTGAGTTGTTTGTTGTGACCTGTATTGAGAGAAGATTACTCTTGAGGGAAGATTACTGTAAGCCCACGAAGTGGATGGAAGAGTGTGATCTCTTTGTTGTAATTTCCTCCTATAATGAGTTGAATACAATTGTGTGTTGCCTCTCATATTCTGTGTTGTTTCTCATTGATAGTTACTTGTGCTTCTGGTATAATTCTGCATGTTTAATTGCTTATACATTGGTAATCATATGTGCTCTTAAATCTGACAAGTTGTGTCAGAGCTTTGGGGAACATAGGTCCTGTCAGTTGTGATATATAAATTATTTTATAGGTAATATATTTTTGGATAGGCCTAGAACATATAGGACGTCAATGATTATTGTAAACTAATGATTACCAAGATGTAATAAAATGTATCATGCTCTTTAGACACTATATGGTGTATCATCTCCAAAAGATACATTACCTCGACAAGATGAAGAGTTAAAAGTGGTGAACCAATCCTTGCATCCTATCATGTGCCTTGTGTCACCATAATCCACATACCAAAATGAATTGGAAGAGGGATGTCCTCAATTTTTTGTGTAACATATACATAATCCTAATCTAAAGAACCATTTTGTTCAGTAATGTTCACATGTTATTGCTATGAAGAAGACATATTTTCTAAGACTACGGTTTCTTCTTCTTATGTCCTTATGGATATTATTGGGGGATAGGTTTATTTTTTCTAAAAGAGCCCTAAGTAAATGAATTTTATCATAAATACTTCAATTCATGCCTATATTTCCACACATTTGATAGACCTTATGAGAACGGGGTTTGTTTCCATGTTGATTATGTTGATTGTTCTATTTAGGGGATTACTTTGAAGGCTTCATGTGACTCTTCCCCTTTTGATGCAAGGCAAGTGCATGTTCTTCTTTTGTTGTATGCATATATTCTTCTTACTATAACATATTAACCAATTTTTCAAAGTTGGGTTTTATCTTTGATATATTAAGAGTAGTCATAAATATTTTTTAGGTGACGGGTAGTGCTCTCTAGATAATGGGTATCAGTGACTTGTCTTCCACTTTCACACCTAATGCTAGGAGCTAGGCCCACAACTTTTCAACATGATGAAGAAAATTTTCAATTTTTTTTTCTCATTTTCAGTTAAAGAGAGTAAAGCTAGCTTTATAGATTAAGGATTGTGTTTTGGTTCTTCACCTTATAGATTGTACTTAGTTTTTTGCAAGCATATTTATCTTTTGTATAATCTTGAATATGAGGTTGGACCTCATTTGACACCTCAAACATAATGATTAAACTTGTATTATAGTTTGCTTTATCTAAATTTTGTTATTGATTAGTGTCTGATGAGGCACATTAGGTGAATGTGTCATCAACAACTGGTCAAAGATACTCAAACTCTAGATGAGTCTTCACCTTTGTTTTCCATATACCATAACTAGCCCCTCAAAGGAGTTGTGTATCTAGGAGAATAAATATGGGTCCATTTCCAATCATTTTGTATAAAACTATATGTGAGAGAAGGATAGGTTCCTTATCAATCTAATAAGTTCCTCTTCATTTATATTTTTAGTCCAATATACGGGTGGATGCACAAGTTGGTGCAGAGAAAAGGGGCCATTTCTAAGGAAAAAATCATTTCATACAAAGTAAATGCACCCTTTTAAAAAAGGTGCACACCCTTTTAAAATAAAAAATAAAATCAAAATTTGGTTGGGTTGTTACCCACCCAAAAGGGCATATCCCTTTGTGACAAAGGGTGTATGCTCTTTAGAAATCCAAACAAACTACTAATAAGGCAAACATGCATTTTTAATTTCATTTTTCAATGTTAATCATGAAGAGGAAAAAGGAGGATATGCGTGTTATTTTTCTCCCTATACCTCCACCAAGTTTTCAAACTTGCATCATAGTCCTAGGAAATTTTTTCTTTAGGGCATGCTTAGGGTTTGTAATGACATTTTTTGTGATGCATTTTTAATAACAATCACAAAGCAAGAGGGTGTTGAAATTTAAATTACATATATATCATGAAAACCTTAAAATACATGATATAAATGTGTTGTTTCCAAAATCAACTCAGCTCATTTTTGGAACAACCCCTGTGAAACTTGTCTGTTTTGCCCTTTGTCTCTCTAAGTCCATTTTTCAAGACAGGTTTTTCTCGTTCTCGTATTTGCTCAACTGACACCATTCAAAGTTTGTAACATATTTTTCTTACATTTTCCCCAAAATGTGAAAGTTGTTACGGTCTCAATGCAACCAGGTGACCAATTTCCCTTTTTCCAGAGTTAGCCTTATTTCTTCCATTTTTATGCACAGGTGGCAATTTTTGTCGTCAATACATTTTTCCTTTATGCCATGCAAGAGTGGAAAATTTTGCCGCCCTTGCATCCGAGATGTAGGAGAGGCAAATTTTGCTGCCCCTACATTTTTTTCTTTCCTCACATGCAGGAGCGGCAAATTTTCCCGCCCCTACATGTCTTTATATTTTTCAGTGTAAGGGCAACATATTTTGCCACCCTTGCACTGCCTCAATTTTCACATGCAACATTTATGGCCACACGCATCAAGTGGTTGGGGTTGATTTTCACCCCATTTAATGCATTTTTGGTTCATTTTGATTCATTCCTTCCACTCCTCCTCCTGCCCTCTACTTCTGGATGATCTAGCAAGTGAAAAAAAGTGCGTTTCGATGGATTTGAGCTCGCAGCGCACGTTATTTTCTAGGTAGGTCCTTGTCTTTGCATTTTATTTCTTATTCTTTCCTATCTTTAGGTTTTGTTTTTGGTTTTGTTTTTAGTTTTCTTCTCTCCTCCTTTTCTCTTCCTCCAATCTTTCCCCTCAAACTGATCGGCCATCCTCCTCTTCTCTTCCTACCCCATCCAGCCTGCATTCCTTTTCTTCCCAGCATGTTAGGGTGGTGATTTCTGCCACCCTCCCTTCCCTAAACTTCCTACCTATAAAGGTAGTGGATTCTACCACCCTAATCAAAAGCTTCCCCACCTCTTTTATATCGGTGGCAAAATTTGTTGTCGATACAGGTTTACACCACTCAGATGCACTGGCAACAAATTTTGATACCGATGCAGGGCTCAAGTGCAAGGGTAGAAAATTTTTCCACCCTTACACTCTTTCCTGCAAAACATGCACAAGTGGCCAAATTTGCCACTTGTGCCTTTTTTCTTCCCTCTCGCATGCACAGGTAGCAAATTTTACCGCCCGTGCATGCAAACCATCCCACATGCCAGGGTGGCAAATTTTGCTACCCTTGCATTTTTTCCTCCAATTCCTCTAACTCTAGAGAAATTTTTGTCCCTTCCATTTCTCACCTCCTCCCCATTTTCCTCTTGCTTCCTGACCTAGCCCTGTCAAGTGCCCTTCCTTAGTCATGATCACCCAACGTGCAAATTCCCTAATTTGCCCATTTTTTCCTAATTGCACGATCATGATTCTCATTGTAGTACCCTCTGAGGATTCTCCTTCATCAACATGTTCTCAACAAAAACTAGTTCTGATGACTGAAGCTTCTCTGAAGAAGTCAAAGGCCATGAAGTACCAGTACCAAGGCATTTTCTCGATCACCTCAGTCACTTTTAATGTCAATGACATTAGAGACATAGAGATCAGCCACGTGGATATGGCTGAGTTCTTAACCAAAACTAAGGTGACAAATCTGAGCTCAGAGATGAAAAGAATAATCAAAAGCAACATTCATCTAGTTGTCTATTTCCCTATAGCGGCACATCACATAGAGTTCATCCTCTAGTGCACCTTGTTCTACAACAGAGAGACCAAGTCAGTGTCAGATGGTAGTGACAACACAATAATTTGGTTAGACCCTGAATTTATCGATAAAGTCTTCATGTGACCTCCTGCTATTGAAGTGCTGAAAATTGACTTCGTTGAGGCACAAAAAGAGTAAAACAAGGATCTCGAGAGGGCGAAGAAGGTGATGAATAACAAGTGGCTTAAGACTCCCAAAACCAACTTGTCTAGATGGCTATAGAATTTTCTAAGAAGTGATTTCATAGAAGAAGTTGGTGACTTGATTACTCTTCTCAATAAGGTACGAGGTCTACCATCTTCTTCCCAATTCCATAAATGGATGTATCCCTTTATCAAGATAATTCGACAAGGAAATGAAGTCATCTTCTAGGGTGAGCAGATCAGCAACGCTCTTCATGAGCAACTGATGAAAGTGTCTACTACTTCAAAGTTCTATATGACTTTGTACTTAGTATACATCGTGGCTTTAATGCGAACCTTTCCAGGTTTGACAACAAAAAGGGATAAAAGAACCACCCCTGTTTATTCATATTACCCTCAGTTAACACTACAAGGATCAATCCATCACTTTAGGAGGGTAAATGATGCCTTTTTCATGGTATTTTTGTGCCTTTTCTATCCTCAGCGAGAACAAAAAAGAGTATTAGATGAAGCCTGGATAGTTGTCAATGATTTTGGCTACATGTTTTTATAATTCCCCTCCTTTTGCTATATGTGAGTTGGCTTTTTCCAAGGCTATCCATACATGCTCCCCAAATTTCCTTCTGACAAGTTAGTCCTAATGGAGCTGTGTAGACAGATTGTTATCGTACACACTAGGCAAATGGAACTGAAAAAGCCAGGCTTTAGGTTCCTAATATAAATTGGTAGATACTCAGTTTTGACTATCGCCAAAGCAAGGGTAATGGAGATGGAAATACAAATAGTTACCATTAAGTAGTTCAAAAGAAGAGACATTTTGACTATAGGGGTGTCAAAGATATGATCAGAAGAAAAACTTAGTTTCATGAGCCCATGATTGAGGACATCTGGGTAGACTTGAGAATAGTGGAAGAAATTAGAAGGATGGACTACAGCAGGCTGACTCTGGAGTAGATTGAATATCTTGGGCTTGCAGATATTCCCTCTAATTTGGTTGATGATAAAAACATAATCAACAGTAGATACCTGGCTGAGAAGGTCGCTGACTCTCCTCTTCTCCTAATTCAGTGGTCCCAAAAAGAATTGACTTCTTTGAAAAAGAGGTTCGAACCAATATTGGCTAACACCAATGATTGTTTAGCAGCCAAAGGGATCACGTTGAAGGAATTCATTACAGGATCAGAGGCTGAATTCTAAGCAAAAATAAGGAAGAATGCAGAGAACAGGACTAAGAATAAAGGCGATGTTCCTTCTCCATCTATGCCTCACAAGCTTAGAATCATCTTTGTGTTCAAGAAATCGAAGGTTGTTGAGGAGCCAAAATCAACATCTAAGGGGGTTGGAGAACAAAGCACTCAAGAATAGGCAACACAATAGATGGAAATAGATGATAGGCCTTCAGAGAAGTAAATAACTAAGCCTCTATCTCCCCAAGAAGGGGTACAGCCACTTGCAGATGTTTCTTCTTCACCACCTCAATCCCTTGTGGCATCTCCTTTGCCTCTTTCTCCCATCAGTGTTCCTTCTTCTAGAGCTACCTCTCCTTCCAAATTTATGTTTGGAAATCCTTAAGGTGCTTTTGGAGATGTCCTTCACTCCTCAAGTTCTATTCCTAGTCTCTCTTCTCCTTCTTTCAATATCAGAGAAAGTTTTTCCATTGACCAGCCAGCAGTCAACACAATTTCACCTGTTACTCCCATTGCACCCACTGTTCCCACTAACAGTGCAGACATTACCCCAGTGACACCAACCACAGGGACTGTCACCATGATAAGTGCTTCTGCTCTCCCACCTTGGTTGTCAACTTTCATGCCCAAAAGGAAGAAGCTAGCCATCTCTGCAGATGACTTTGATTTTGGTAAGATAGTGCCAGTGAAAGCTAAGGCCCCTAAAAGACCAAGGATCCTTTCAAAAATGGTTGAGGAAAAGGGGCACAAATTTTTGGAGATAGTCAAACCTCCATAAGATGCAACCCTAGAGGGTTTTGACATGATCAGCTATTCCATTTCTCGTGTTGAGTTAGGGAAAGTTACTCACAAGGGTGCAAAGAGTGACCTACAGTCTACAATGGATATCATGGTCCAAAAATTTGACAGAGAAAAGGAAATAAAAGATAACTATAAGGCAAAGGCAGAACAACTGACCCCAGTAGTCAGGAAACTCACTCTTTATCCTAAAGTAGCAACCCCAGAAGCCTTTTCCATAGATGATCCTATTATCCAGAAAGTAGAGAAAACCTACATGAAAGGGAAAGTACTTGAAGACTATATAGAAAAGATGCATACTCAGGGAATTTCCTTGCTTACAGAGGTTGCTGAGAAGATAGACAAGATGAAGAAGGTGAGGACAGATTTAGAAGACCTCATCTCTCTTATTTCTCAAGATATTGATAGTACAGATAAATATCTTAGTAAGTGGATAGAGATGAAGGATCTGAAGAAACACACCTTGATGTCCATCAACATCATTTTTAGTAAAGATTCCTATGTTGAAATTAAGGAATCACTGATATACAGAATCCAGGTGCTCAAGGAGCTAATTGAAGATCTCAAGTCTTCTAAGGATGCTAGTGAGAAAAGTGACACCGGCTTGTTGAACAGACTGAAAGAATTGCCTTACGACCTCACCTCTAGAGATAATCAATTTTTTTCAGCAGAAGAGATGATTCGGGAATTCAAAAGTATGATCCAAATGGATTTTGAAGAGAAAGCATTTTCAATGACTTCTGTGGATAACATCTTAGATACTCAGTTAACTCTAGATAACCTAAGAACCAGGTTAACTAGTCATGCCAAAGCAATCATAGCATTGAAGGATGCTACAATCAGAGCTAGAGTGATCTTCAAGAACACCATTGCACCAGACAGTATAGGAATTCATGCATCTATCGCCATGTATGATGCCCATCTGAAGAAGTCCAGCGGCAGGAGTTGAATCATTTCTCCATTTTCTCTTCTTCCTCTCTTCTCATGCACTTTTGTCATGAAAAAGTACATGCACTTTTGTAATATGTAATTACATGTAAAAAATCTAGAAAATATCCCAAAGTCAAAGATGACTCATCTTTGACTAGATATTTTAATCTTTTTTCAGTTTTTAAGGTTTCTCCCTATATATAGAGGGAACCTCTTTTGTACAATGGCTCTGGATAATTGAGAGCAAAAACTCTGCTAAAATTGAGACACTTCTTGAGACTTTGTGCTCAACTTGTAAATCATATTTTATCGAATGAATGAGAAACAGGTTTATTTCAGACTTTGTGTTGAAGTAATTTGTGTTATTTAGGAAATAGTTCTTATGTTCTCTTTCCTGATAATCTCCTATCTGTTTGATTTAATAAGCAAAGTGTGTGTATTAAAATTATCTAAAGACATTTCTAAAAGATAAAAGAAAGACTTTGAGCTACTTTTATCTTAGTGACCCTTTTATCCATTGTAGTTTTAGGCGAAGACTTTGTGCTTTGTTTCACTCTACTGTTACGCGTGTTCTGAATCAGTGAAGGAGGCAATAGAAGACTTTGTGCTTCATGGGTGTCCTTGTGGACTTTGTTACTACATCAAGAGATTGTTTGCTCTACACTGGATACCATTCCTAAAAGAAGAGGAATGTTTTCAGCCATCGACCGAGACTTCCTTCTTTGTACTTTGGACATCCTCTCTGAAAGAAGAGAGATGGATGGTGTTATACTACCTTGAGTATTATTTTTTGCTTACTTATATATACATATATAGCATATAAGTATTTCATAGGGAACCTCCCCTTGATGAGAAGAGAGATTTATCTCGTTAAGATATGGTAAACCTACACTTTTTGTGGCATAAATCTCCTTATACTATGGTTGATATACCCATTTTGTCATCAGTTAGTTGACGACAAAATATTCACCCAAAAAAATGTTTATTTTTACAATTTTAGATTCTTGATTCAATGGACCCATTGCCTAAAAAATCCCTCCAACAAAACCCTAATGAAAACCCCCAATATTTTGACTTTATAGAAGGAGTAAAATTATTCTATCAATATAGTTCAAAATAGAACTAGTTTTAAATCATTATTAATTTTTTTACATGAATATTCAAAATATAATGCACGCAATGCACTTATTAATAAATTGGAGGTTGTTAACAATGAAGTGGGAAATGTCACTTCCCAACTTGATGTGATGCTATATCAAAAATATGTATTGAAATAATATTATTCTCATAAATTGTCATATGAGAATATTAAACAAATAAGAATTATGTGCTTGGTTTCATATGCCTGAAACCACCAAACCACCACCAACGACTCACAAACACATTAACATTGATTGGGGTGTTCATGCAGAGATTATAAAAAAATGGTATAGGTGGTGGATGGTGTTTGATGAGCCTCAATGTGATAAAAATGAGGTTCCTGTTAATGTAGGTATTTATTTTCCCATATTTATTTATTTGAGAATATTATATTTGCTCACATGGAGTTTTCCTACATTTGGGGGATATGCTTGCTTAGGTGGAGATAGTGTGTCATAGATGTGGTGACTCCCTTGATCAGTTATTATGAGTATGGGAGTTACTCTTCTATTCTATGCACCTATGACCACCTTTTGTGAAAGATTTACATTTCTATTATAGGTGTGCTTTGACCACCATTTGAGGAGGAATTACTTTCTCTCCTATATGTATGCTCTACTTGAGCCTTATTCTCTTAATGAATGATTAGTTTTCTCCACTTTGATTTGCCTCTTACAATAGTCTCATTTCATGTGATTTCTTCTTACTTCAACAACATAGTGGTGTGCACAAGCTTCGTCTCATGAGATCCTTCGAGCTTGCTTTCATGTTATATGGACCTGGAAACATCTTTGATATGGTATCAGAGCCTACTCGTGGTAAAAGTTAGTTTGTTTTTATTTGTTGTTAAGCTTTCATTCTAAATCATAAGTTCCTTATCAAATTATTCAGAATGTGTGTTATTTTATCTTCTGATTTCATAGATTGGTTCTACTAAATTTGTTTGAAGGTCAAATATAAAGTTTTCATTCTTTCAAACTATAAATCTACGTATAAATTGTTGTATGGTTCTATTTTGTGGCTCTGTGCTCTTGAATATTTGTAGGAAGACATTGATTTTTCACATTTGGTTTTCTATCTGATTGTTCTTTTACAAACTATGCTCTAACCATAAAGAATCATGCTGAAATTTTTATGGGTTTGGTGCACCTTTCTCTTAAATTTTTGAATTATTTTAAATTTTTGAATTTCATTAAGAAATTCAAAATTTATGGTGTTTTTAATAACTACTACTCAAAACAAAATAAAATTTGGTGATTGTTGCTAAAGTTGTTTATTGTTTATTAAAAACAATATATTGAGGAAGGATTGTAAGAGACTTGTAATTTTCTTGAGAAGGTTTGGCATTTAATTATGGTTCTTTTGATTGGTTGGAAGGATATGTTCATTGCCTTTTCATTTGTGCATTTAAAATTCTAGTGCAAAATTTTTTAAATAGGACATTAATGACGGGAAATATAATGTGCTATAATTTTTTATCGGCAACTCAAAATTGAGTGTCATCTTTTTAAAAAGTGCATATTTTTTACCCTCTTTCCATTAATCTAATTTATTTTTGTATATGCACTGAATTTATAAAGTGTCTTTTTTAGGGTTCTCTACTTGACCCTCTTTTTGCCCTTGTATACTCTTGGATTCATTATTCGTTGAGCCCGATGTCATCATCTTGTTTGCATAAATTTTTATTTGTGACACATGTACTGATTTCTCTAGATGCACTATTGTTTGAGTCTAACATCTTTTGATCATGTATTTGTAACATTTGGGAGCGGGGGGGGGGGGGGGGGGGGGGGGGGCTGGGGCGCGGGGCAGTTAGGGGGTATACTTTTTTTGAGTCACTCTTTCATTTCTACTTGAACACTCATTTTTGCAACAACTACAACTTGCACTATTAATACAACTCTTTTTTTCACTAATGGATTAAAATTTAATCAACCCAATAACTCTTTTCAACTATCATGAATGGAAAATAAAGATGACAATTATTCCAAATAGTAAAGGTTTGTATAATATAACCATGGGTGATGAAACTAAACCTAGTACAGATGCAGAGATAGTTAATTAGTATAACCATAGTGATGAAACCTATGGGCTATTATATCTTTATGTAGCACATGATCTCCTATTTCACTTAGAGCCTGCCAAATCACCTCATGTTGTACGGACCATTCTGGGTAAACTATTTGGAGAGCAGGATGTGATGAGAGGTCATGAGTTTGAAAATGAACTCATTAGCCTAAGTCCTTGTAACTTTGACACCCTTTTGGATTTCTTAATTAAGTTTAAGTCTTTGAGATTACCATTGAAATAATGTGGGATAAAGAAAGAAGATGACCAACTTGTTCTTTCTATACTCTCTAAGCTAGGTCCTAACTATTTAGTCTTTGTCTCTACCTTCCATACCACTAAAAGTTCATTGGGCACTGCATGGAAAATGCCCTCGTTAGATGATTTCATTACTGACTTAATGAGGGAGCAAGACAAGTTGATTCAGATGGGTACATTGAATTCCACAAAACCTCAAGCCCTAATTGTTAGGAATGGAAAAGAAAAGACTTCAAACAAAGAGAAGAAGAATAATAAGGATCAAGAGAAGAAGAAAGAGTCAACCTCTACCAAAACCAACACTGAATCTTCCTTTTTCAATGACAAACCAAAGAAAGAGAAGGTTAAGTGTGTATACTATAATAAAAATGGGCATGATGAACATAAGTGCATGAAGAAGCAAATAGATCACCTAACTCATCTCTTAGAGAAGAACAACATAGGTGTTCCTAAGTCCATCAAGCAGAATTCATGTACCCAAAATTCTACTAAGGCAAACAGAAAAGGGAAAGAGAAAGAAAAGGGCAAGGCTCTTGTAGAAGTTATAGTTTCAACATACTCATGGGTTATTGACTTGGGTGCTTCTCACCACATGGGCTCTTCACTAGTTGAGTTTTTTTCCTTAGAGCCTTGTAGTATGTCTTTTATCACTTTGGGTGATGACACTTCTATACCAATTGTAGGAAAAGGGTCTAAAATAGAATGAAGAACATTAAATAATGTTCTAAGTGTTTCTTCTCTTTCAACCAATCTCTTATCCACATATCAAATCACCCATATCGGCAAAGGCATGAGGGTTGAGTTTTTACCAGATTTAGTTATCATCAAGGAGTTGCATAATGATTCTACAGTGGCAGTGGGGAGGGTAGATCACCAAGCCAGGTTATACACCTTCTCTCATTTTGTACCTGATTCTTCTTCGATAGCATTGTTGACTCATTCAGATGGAGTTATCAAATTATGACATGAATGGTTTGGCCACCTTAACTACCACTTTCTTGAACAACTTAGCAAAAATGACATCGTCATAGGTTTGCCTCGAGTCCAATTCTCTAAGGGACTCTATGAGGGTTGCTCTCTTGGAAACCACCCTGAAGCAAAATTTGACAAAGGCAAAGCTTGGAGGTCTTCACAAGCACTTGAGTTAGTACACAGTGATGTATTTGAACCTTTTCCCAGTCTATCTTTTACAAGAGCTAAGTACCTTCTCACCTTTATTGATTATTTCTTGAAATATACAAGGGTCTACTTTATTAAACAAAAGTTTGAAGTATTTGAAGATTATTGAGACTTCAAGGCTCTTTTTGAGAAACAATCTGAGAAATCTATCAAGATTATTCAAACTGATAATGGAGGTGAATATTTCAGCAATAGATTTGATCAATTTTACACCATAGAGGGGATTGATTTGCAGTGAACAGTTACTTATAGTCCCTCATAGAATGGAATTGTAGAACACAATAATAGGTTCTTGAAAGAGATGACTAGTTTTATGATTCACTCTAAGTCCTTAGCACCTCAGTATTGGGTTGAAGCCATTAATTATGCTTGTTATATTCAAAAAAAGGTTCCTCACAAAGCTTTGAAATGTGTAACATCCTTTAAATCTTGGCATGGAAGGAAACATGATGTTGAGCACTTTAGTATTTTTTGATCTTCAACTATGGCATGTATACCTAAGAAAAAAATCAAAGCTATGAAACCTTAGTCCAAGCCTTGCATCTTTATTGGTTATCCAGATGATGTTAAGGGGTACCACCTTCTACATTTAACCACACATGATTTTTTCATAGAGAGAAGTGTTCACTATCAAGAGAGTCCCAAAGACTCAACACTTGACACTTCTTCTCTTTCATTGGATACACTTAGATTTGATGATTATTCTTCTGACTCAGATCATCCAGAGCAATTTTTTGAGCTAGGGTCTTCTTCTTCCAATTCTGATAGAGAGGACAGTGATGAGGAGTCTTATACATCCACCTCTAGACATGTTTTAGAGGATGAGGATTTATCACCTAATTCACCCACATCTTGGCCACTTTAGGCCAGGTAGACACTTAAAAGTGTAGGTACTTGGGTAGGGGATCCAGTAGATGATATACATACTTAGGTAGATTATCAGAGTGGTCTACATGCCTTCTTTACTTCAATTTTAGATCTATAAACATTTTGAGAGGCTTTAGGCATACCTAAGTGAGATAGTGCTATGAAGGAAGATTATTCTTCTTTGATCAAAAATCACACTTGGGATTTGACTTCACTTTTTAAGAGAAGGAAGATGGTTCAATGTAAGTGGATATATCAGACCAAATTTATAACAAATAGGTTAGTCAATAAGTAAAAAGTGTGATTAGTCACCAAGTGTTTTTTATAGGTAGCTAGCATTGTCTACTCAGAGACCTTTGCACCCATTTCAAAGATGACTTCAATCTGACTCACACTAGCTTTAGCCTTAGCATATGGTTTGGATGTGCATCAGATGGATGTGAAGAGTGTCTTTCCTCATAGAGACCTTGAAGAGGAGATCTACATGGATCATTCACATGGGTTTGTTTAGGATTCATACTTAGTTTTTAGACTTAATAAATCTATCTATGGCCTCAAACAGGCCCCTCAGGCTTGGTATGCCAAGATGGATTCCTTCCTCCTTACTTCTCATTTCACTGAGTGTCATTCAAATCCCAATGTATATTTTTTGTGGCAAGATGATTTTTTACTAATATTGGTCCTTTATGTTGATGATCTTTTGATCATAGGGAGTTCTTAATCATCTATTGTGGTGGTGAAGACAACTCTATAGGATAGATTTGACATGAAATACTTTGGTCTTTTGCATTACTTCCTCGGCATTGAGATTTCATAATCTAATTTAGGGATTTCACTTGCACAGCCCAAGTATGCTCTTAATCTTTTGGTTTAGTTTTAATTAGTTGATTTCAAGCCTTCTTCGACTCCCTTTCTATCAGGAGTCAAACTTGAGGCTAACTATTCTACTCCTTTTGTTGATGTCACTCGATATCGATAACTTGTTAGTAGCCTTATTTATCTAACTCATACTACACTTGACATTTCATATGTAGTAGGGATTATTTGACAATTCATGCAGGAGCCCCATGAGCTATGTTGAAAAGTAGCTAAGAGGATCTTGCACTACAATTAGGGCTCTTATAGATTCAGGATTCAGTATAGATTTAGCACAGAGGTTGTCTTGGTTAGATTTTTTGATTCAGATTAGGCTGTCAATACTCAAAATCACAAGTCCACTTCAAGTTATAATTTTTCTCTAGGTTTTGGTCCTATCAATTTGTCTAACAAGAATAAAAATGTTATTTCTATATCATCCATAGAGGTAGAGTACAAGGGGGTTGTTAATGTAGCTACTAAGGCTATTTGGCTTCAGGGGATTCTATCTAAGTTTGGCATTCCTATCGGGTAGGCCACCATCATCTATTGTGACAATCAGAGTACTATACAAATATGCAAGAATCTAGTTTAGTACTAGTAGACCAAACACATTGAGATTCACATGCATTTATTTAGGAGCTTATTCATGGTCAAGTCATCGATTTAAGATTTTGCCAATCTTCAGAGCAGGTTGTAGATATCTTTACCAAACCTTTCACTGAGAAAAGTTCATTCAACTATGATATATTTTTAGAGTACAGTCTACATGATCATCAGCATCATCTTCAGGGGGACCTTCTAGCCTCTTCACTTCTTCTATGTCTCTCTTTTGGGTGGAAGTTTTTTCCTTTGGGTTTTTTCCTTTTCTCTGCTTTATGAGAGATTTCTTTGTACATGGGTACCTGACTAGGATTGGTTTTTGGGACCCATTTTCATTTCACACTACCTACCTAAGCTATGCTTATAGGGGGTGTTAGTGTAGGTATTTATTTTGTTGGATTCATTTATTTGGGAATATTATATTTGCTCATGTGGATTTTTATTACATTTGGGGGATATGCTTGCTTAGGTGGAGATACTGTCTCATATATGTCATAAGTATCTCCCTTGATCCCTTATTTTGGATATGGGAGTTACTCTTTTATTCTAGGCACGTATTACCACCTTTTGTGGAGGAGTTACATTTATATTCTAAGGGTTATTTGACCACCATTTGAGGATAAGTTACTTTATCTCCTATATGTATGCTCTACTTGAGCCTTATTCTCTTAATTAATGATGGGTTTTATCCACTTTGATTTGTCTCTTGTAATATTCTCATTTCATGTGATTTCTTCTTGCTTCAACAACATAGTGGTGTGCACAAGCTTTGTCTCATGAGATCCTTACAGCTTGGTTTCGTGTTATCCAAACCTGGCAACATCTCTAATAGTTTCATTGTGTTTTTTGAGAAAAAAAATATTATGAGTTTTTTATCTTGAAAGTATCAAATTACTTTCCCATGAAGGCATGCCAAGGTATGGGAGGCAAGTCCTTATTTGATAGATCTAGTGCCAAGTAGGACCAAAATTACTAAAAGTGGCCACAAATAAATATAAGGACAATAACACATACTTCTATCCCTAAAATATTACATCATAGTGCACATATGGACACACTTGAGGCAGGTAGTAGAATCACACATGGCATGATTGACCATGGGGATGCATACATTGAGGAATTGTACACATGTTATAGGTGGTTTCATATCTAGTAGTGTCCCTCCTACTATTGGTGTTTCACATGGTGGCACAACTAGCAAGTATCATGTAGTTCTTGTACACCATTGCAAATCATGTGGGAGGAAGTGTACTAGACCACATGTTTAGGTTAAACATACAGGGGTTACATATGCAAATCTAATAGGAAAACCTATGAAATCTATAAACACATTTATACAGGACACTAGTACACAATAATACATGCCTTCTACAGCTACTTCAGCACCTACAAACACTAGTACATAGCAGTATATTCTATCTATAGTTGCTTCAGCACCTTGGGACAGTATCATGCAATAGTATATGCCATATGCAGTTGCTTCACCACCTCAGGTTAGTACATAACCATATATACATGGATTATCTGCTTCACCATATGTATTCACATAGATAATTAATTATATTTTATCTATGTAAGTAAAGGAATATTAATTTTATCTTTTAATATATGTTTACTTAATTGATTAATATTTGATTTCTTTCATTTGTTTCTTTTATAGATGATAATTTATATTTTAGGCACCCCACCTAGTTTGGATTATGTTGTTGAGGTTGTGATTAACACCATAATACCCTACACTCGGGTTGGAAAAGTCAATTGTCAAGTCGCTCTATTATTTGAATATTTTGTAGACATTATAGTTTTAGTGTGTTTGTTTGCTTTGCCTTCCCATCCTCTTGTGAGAGATAGAGACATAAGAATAGAGAGGAAGAGAAAGAGAGAGAGAACATTGCATTATCGCTCTCCCTCTCCATTTCAATCTCTCTTTTGTTCCCTCTCACTCTCTATCACTCTCTCTTGTTATCACTAATTTCCTCTCTTTATATCCCTCTCTCACTTTCTCTTTATGAAGGAATAATTTTAATCTATCTTGAATATGTTATTTAATTTTTCTATTTCATTGTTTGTTTGTATAGATGATGACAGACATTATTATTACCCTATCTACAATACAACAATATGATGAGAACACTGTAATTAGTATTACAGTTCCATGTTATTTTATCTCTCTTTATGTATAAGGAATAATTTAAATTTATCTTAAAATAGGTTTAATTTTAATTGATTCATAATTAACCTCTTTCATTGTTGGTTTTATAGATAATGAAAGATGTTATGGGTACCCTGCTTGGATCATAACAACTTGTGATTGACGTTGTAGTTGCATCCCAAGATCCAGTATCCCCCCAACACCACCTAATTCAGAGATAGAGACTAATCAGAACATAGTAAAATTGTCTTTTTTAACTTCAAATAATTATCCTCTACCTCATATTTATATTTTTATGCGCATATATATAACCCCATATGTATGCTTTGTAGGATTCTCCATCACTTATATATTCAAGGTCATGCATCCTTAGGCACCCCTTTAAGTGGCATGCAGTGAGTCCAAAATCACCTTGTTGCAAAAAAAATTCTTGTAAACTCTAATATTTTCCATATATCATTTTAATACATTAAAATTTCTAATTTTTATGTTGTGCAAGTCCCATAATTTTTTGAGGTTGTGTCATAGATATTTGATCCTTCACAAGTTGAAAGGAGAGTTTTTCCCTGTAATGAGACATCCAACACTCCAAGTTATACATCTATGGCAATGAGGCACAATTTATTTGGAGGCAATGAGCAACACGAGAGTTAGTTGTAGTGTTAGGGGTATTTGCAGGCACATTTTTATTTTGTATGTTGATATGGCCCACTTTGTATACATTTATGGCCCATTTTGTATATGTATATGGTCTAGATTGTATGTCGATATGGCTCATTTTCTATGTTATTATGGCATAATTTGGATACACATACATATTATATAGCATATCTATGTGAATCATACACTGTTATACTTCGTGTATACATATTTATTTCTTATATGTCATTATTATTTATTGTTTTTATTTTTACATACATTATCATTCTTGAAATTATTCATAAATAAAGTAGTTTTAATAGCATTTTTGTATCAATGAATGGATAACTAATGTTTAGGTTTCATGATTGTTGTTTATAAACTACCTAGAAAAAGAGTATTATTATAACATACTTCGATAAACTCAAGAAGTTATTTGTGATGATTTTGGGGTTGGATGACTTATTATTATTTAACACCATATAGACAAATCACAATGTAGGAAATTAAGATTAAAAAATATTTAATCAAAGAAAACACCATGAATGGCTATGAATAAGACATTCCACTCAGTCTCATGAGTAGTTTTAATTAACATGCATCAATTTTGTAAGAATTTGGATCTTTCTTTCCCTCTCTCTCATAACTAAACTCAATTTTATATTAGTGTGCTCTCCTAAAATTAGAACTATATCCCAAACCAACTTGTTTGTCTCTCCAACTAACATGGGTAGGCATTGTAGGCAAATCGTGAGGGGTAGAGATGAACCATCAACTCTTACAGTTGTACGAGTGAGTTTTTTGAGCACCCCCATAGTATTATTTGTCACTTATGATGATAGATAAATGGCAGCACATTTTCTCTCTCGAGTAAATCTAACTTTAGTGACCAAAATTTGGTCAGTTGAATGTATATATTTTGACTCGCTCTCCCAATCAATTAACCATATTTGCGAACACGTCTACATGGGAATATAAATGTAAGAATGAATTTTTTTCATGTATTTTAGGCCCCAAATTCAAAACTTGTATGAATTTAGACACATCCCTGAAGAGAATCTTCATGTTCTTAAGAGGGAAAATAGAACAAACTTTGTGCAGGCATTGTATACAAACTATGAGGGCTAGAGATAAACCCGTAACTCTGATAGTTTCATGAATGAGTCCTATGAATACCCATGGGAGGATTATCTTCCACTTTTTAAGAGGAATAAATGGTGGCACACTTTCTCTCACATCCAAATCTTACTTTAAGGACCAAAAGTTGGTCAGTAAAAAGTGCAACTTTTGACTCACTCACCCAATCAATGAACCATCTTCATGGACACGTCTAGGTGGGTCTATAACTGCATGAGTGGTCTTTATATACCATCCATCTGCTCTCAGGATCAAAAATTATAGGTGGTCATATGCATTCCTCAAGAGAATATTCTCATTCTTAAGGATGAAACGGAACAAACTTCGTGTAGGCAATGCAGGCAAACCATGAGTGGTAGAGATGAATTGTCAGCTCCTATGATTGCATGGAAAATTGCTCTGAGAGTTCCCTAAATGATTCTCTTCTACTTGTGAAGAGGAAAAAAGGTGGCATGTTTTCTCTCACAGTGAAATCTTACTTTAGGGATCAAAAATTGGTTAGTATAACACAACTTTATTTTTTGAAAATAAACAAAAAGATACCAAATTTTTGGTGTTATTATGCAAATAGCGGGGCTCTACTTCACCTAAACACAATAGTGTAAAAAATAAAAAAGCACATATAATAAATACTCAAGCAAGAAGATATCAAATCTCTCATTTTTATGCTTTAATAAATATTTATTTTTGGATAGAGGGGATTTTCATGGGATCACACAAATCTAAATGTATCAATTCAAGCGCAGCCTTTGCTCTCCATGTATTACCTAAGGGAAAGGCATTTCTATGTTACTTCCCTTATATGTTTCTTCTAATTGAAAAAATCAATAAATTTTGTGATATTAACATTGTTACTTTATTCAAACATAGCCTTTTTCACTTGTAAAGATACTTTGAAGTTGCCTTCAATTGACTCGAGAGTTACTTTTGCATTATCTAGAGAGATAATTTTAAATTATCTCAGGTGTTGCTTTGAAACTTAGGATTTAATTTTTCATTATCTCTAGAGCTACTTGTGTGACTCTGGAGATGTCCCTGGAACTACTTGTGTGACTCTAGATCTTATTTTGCCTTGACTCGAGAGCTTCCTATCTGAATTCAAAGTTATCTCCAAATCTACCTGTGTGATTCCAGAGTTGTCTGTGTGACTTTGATGTTGTTTTTAGATCTACCTATGTGATTTCAGAGTTTTTAGTGTGACTCCAGAGTTACATGTGTGACTCTATAATGACATGTGTGACTCCAAAGATGTCTCTAAAACTACCTATATGACTTTGAAGTTGTATTTGGAGTTATTTATGTGACTCCATAGCTATCTCTGGTGTTGGCTGTGTGATTATAGAGCTTCCTATGTGACTTCAAAGTTGATTTTGTATAGGATCTGGAGTTACATGTGTGACTCTAGAGTTGATTTTATATGGACTTTGAAGCTACATGTGTACCTCTAGAGCTAGTTGTGTATGGACTCTAGATTTAAGGAACTACATGAATCAACACTATAGATTTGTTGTTTCTTCATTTATGACACCCAAATTGTCTCTTAGACATTCAAAAATTTATTTTGATAATGCCTTAGTGATAAATATTAGTGAGTTTTAGTGCTAACTTACAAAACTTAAGTTCATTCTCTCTATTTTCAACTAGTTATTTTATAAAATAATAAATGATTGTCATGTGCTTACTTCTCCATTGAAAACTAGACTTTTTGATAGAGCTATGGAAGATAGATTATTACAAAAGATTTTTATTTATCATTTTTTATCCTCATACAAATTTGATAGGATTCTTCTTATCCAAATCGCTTGACACACTACTAATTTTGTTATTATGCACTCAAATTCAGCCATGGAGAGTGAAACAATGGGTTGTTTCTTCGAATCTCATGAAACAGCCCTTGATCCAATATTGAACACATATCTAGATGTGTTCTTTCTATTATCAACAATATATGTCCAGTCACTAAATGTATAACCAACTAACTCATAATCATTTGTTGTAGTATACAAAATTTCATGGCCTCTTGTACCATTAACATACCTTAGGATTATTTTTCCTTCTTTCTAGTTTTTATTTTAGAGTTTCTGTAAATCTGAAAATCAAACTAATTGCATACATAATATCAAATCTATTTGTTATCAAATACATTAAACTTGTTATCAAACTCTTGTACAATGTTAGATCCACATTGTTGCTACAATATTTTTTGTGTAACTTTAGACCTATTTATGTTGGTGTTGATATTGGTTTGCTATTCAACATTCTAAATCTCTCTAAAAAATATTTTGCATAATGGGCTTAGGATATAAAGATACCATCATCCATTTGTTTAACCTCAATGCCAATAAAGTACTTCAACAGTCCTAAATCATTCATTTCAAACTCTTTTTTCATTGTTGTTTAAAATTCTTCTCTAGACTAATTTTCATTTCCATTAAAGATCAAATCATCTACATATAAGAAAACAATTAAAATTACACCTTCATTGTTTGTCTTGATGTAGAGAGTTGGCTCATTTTTGTTCAAGACTAAATCCATTTCTCAGCAAATATGTGTTTATCCAATTGTACCACACCCTTGGTGTTTTATTGAGTTCATAAAGTGATTCTTCAGCTTGTACACCTTGTTTTCAAGTTGTGGAATCTCCACTTTTGTGGAATCTCCTAACCAAGTGGATGCACCACATACACTTCTTCTTCTAATACCCCATTTAGGAAGGTCGATTTGACATCCATCTAATGGATCTTCCACTTATGTTGAGAAACTATTGTTATGATAGTTTTCATTGTTTCTAGCCTTGCTACAAGAGTAAATGTTTTATTATAATCTCGTCTAAGTCGTTGCTTGTACCCTTTCACAACTAGTTTTGTTTTATGTCTTTCAATCTTGTCTTATGTTGTGGTTTTGGTTTTTTAAACCCACTTCACACCTATGACCTTATTTCCTACTAGAAGGTTCACTAAATCCCATGTCTAATTTTTCTCAATTGCTTGCAAGTGGCCAAACACATCGTTGAAGATAATTTTCTTGTTCTTAAGGGGAAAAATGGAATGAACTTTGTGCAATAGTTACAGGAAAATTGTAAGGGGTAGAGATGAACATAAGCTCCTACAATTGCAAAAGTGAGTGCTCTTAGCACCCTCAAAGGATTATCTTCCACTTGAGAAGAGTAAGAAACTTATTTACTTCAACATGTTTATTTTTTTATGATTCTCTTTTTTTCAAGAAGATAATATTATCTACTCGTGGCACTAACCACGTAAAGGTAGAAGCTCATCTAGAAAACTAACCTAAATTAAATGTGTTACTATTTCAAATGAAAATAAATACAGAATGACAAAATAATTCAAAATTAAAATACACGAAATCAAATAAATTAATTTTACTATTTCAAAATATAGCTTTCATTAAATACTAGCCTTCTCAAGTCAATCCAATGTATCTTCAATATGAGCTCTATTTTTAAGCATTTCAAGAATCGCTTCATGCTCATATTCATGAAATTTATATAAACATTTATTGTGAGGCTTTTCATAGAATTTGATCGAATAAATATTTTTAAAAATAACCTAATTTGAATAATTAAGTATCACCCTATTCATTTCATGAATTATCACCCTATGCATTTCAAAGTCCTCAAATAACTATTGCTTTACTCTTTTATGAAATTATCTACAAATCCAAGTTCTGGTAGCCACCTCAAATCTAATGGGATAAACTAGGTATTCTCCATCCATGACATTTGTGGTTAATTTTTTATTACCTCTACACAAGGAGACTAGAATAGTTTGTCCTTCATCATTGTCCTCAAATATAATTACTGTGAATACTTATCGTGCATTTAAAATGTAATCAATTTTTGAAAACATGTAAAGAAAAAGTAAAATATCACTAATGTTTAAACCTACATTTATATTATAAATAAATTGTACCTCATCGCACAAGATCTTAGATGTGGTCAAAGTCAATTGTTGATGTCATTTAATGATCTACTAGTGGTTGGAATGAATAATTAGTCTCGATAGGCCTTAGGGATCTACAATACCATCTACCAACCCATTATACATTCACCACAATCAAATCACATACGTCCCAAATAAAATCATGCCATATGTCTAGTATAAATAGACCATGAACTAAAATTTGAGCTTCAGATTGAGTGGAAATCACTCAATCTAGATATTGTACTGTAAAATTTATACATTGCCTTATTTTATTCCTCCATTAACCAAAATAATATTAATACATTAGAATTTTTATCTAATCCATGAGAACTTATTTCATTGTACTAAGCCACAATACTTGCAGCATCAATCAAATCAACACCATCCTTGTGTTCCCCTGCTCTTTTTTAAGTACTCTTTTTACACATTCACCTGCACCATCATGTTCCTCTTTTCCATGCCCAACTTCAAACAAACTTCAAAAAAAAAATTCCCCCTCTTATTATGCATCCTACTTAACTAGTAAAACATTCAAGAATTCTTAAACTATCCTCTACATAATTGTCTGACCAAATAAAGTGTGTATTGAACATGATTTCTCTTACATTTAATTTCTATAAAATGTCTCAAAACAACCTTGGATAAAATTTGAAGAAATGATCTCTCATCACTCATGTAAAATTGGTACTCCTTCAAAATATTTCTACCATCTTCTGTTTTATCAATACTGTGTATGAATGTAATATGCAAAAAAAAATCTAACTTGAATTGAATTATAGTACTAGAATTGAACCTCATTTTATGGTTGTAATGTGTAGTTTTTAGTAGAGTCCACAATTGAAACAAAGGTCCCAACGAGGAAGTTGTTTTTGTAAAACTTGAACTAATTATCTAAGCAATTTTGGTGTGCATGTCTTGCATATTGGTAAATAATATTATTATTGAATTCAAACATGAAATCAAATACAAATACTTGGGTCATAACCAACTCACATCTCAATGACTCTTTTCCTTTTATTAATGCATATTTTACATATTTATACTTCTTAAAATCAACTAGTTGCTTTCCAAATTCATGTGAAATTTCTTTGTGTATACAACCGATCAAATGTGACAAACCATACAAAGTGTTATATATTTCATCTAAACATTATTTGGAAAAAAATTGTCCCTCGAGTCTTCAATACAAAAGACTTAGGATTAACTCTCCTGATGTTTTAGGTGGAGAAGCTACCATGCATTCCTGCATAATCTCGACAGCATGTAAAGTAAAACATGTATGATGAAAACCATCAAAATGTATAAAAAATTCATCATGGATCCTACAACAACATATGGTGCGTATTTGATTGATTTTAATGTAGAGATGCTTGCACATCTCAAATAACCTTTTGTTAATTATCAATTGCTCGTTAAATTTTTCAAAAAAAAATTGTTAAATTTTGTTTAAGTCATGTCCAAGAAATGTTTTGCATGTGACTCATGGTTTTTGAACATTTTCTTCTTTAAAAATCATATTTTATATTAGGTGGGACCCTTGTATTGTCATGCCAAAAATCATCAATCAAATGTCTTGTTCTTTCATCTAATACATTTTCTTTTTATGGGATTCTACCCCTAAATGCCCAACAATCTATGAATCAATGGTCATCGAGTCTTGTTTTTCTTTTTATGGCATTAATTAGAGTTTTCATATTCAAGTTCAAGGTTGTACTTATTTTACTAAGAAATCAACCTCTATATGATTTGCTCACTATAGATTTCGTTATTACTTGTCTTACCATGTTGTTATTTTTTTTAGTTTTATTACCTATTGCATTAAATGCATTACTTAGATTCTTTACTATAGCATTATTTCTTCCATCTAGATTTCTTGTTTTTAACCCTAAATTATGCATTACATGGCACATTTTTTGTATTTTCATCAATTGAACAAATAGTTGACATCATTTTGTATGGGTTTTCTTCTCAAATGCATAGTCATACAAGTTGAGCATGATGTTTAATTGTTCTTGTTGACATTTTACCTTGCATAGGTTCTAATATATTTTTATTTATTTCAATCAAATACTTTGGTGTTCATCAAATTATCCTTGGAAGTGTGGGTGTAGGAGCTACATTATTTATTAAATTAAAAGGTGCTAGCACTTCAACCATAAAATGGATATTCAAGTGTTGGTTAACATTAGACTCTACAGAGGAATAAAATTCCTTTTCATTAAGAGATATATGAATCGAGGTCATTGTGTGATGTTCACTATCATCATGCTCAAAAACTTTATTAGGGATGAATGTTTCATTATATTGTGTTACTCCATATGTTTCATCACCCACTACAAATTCATTAGTTATGTGTTATATACATTGAATTTCAACATTCATTAAGGATTGATTAACTCTTATCTCAATTGAAGATGTATCTAAATTAAATTCCATAGAATTGGGATGTTATTTCAATTGAAATATTATTTGGTGTAGAATAAGTACCTTCACCTTGCTAAAAAGCTTTTATGGATGCTCTCTTATTTATTTTTTTCTTTGTTTTTCTCTCTTGACTTCAATTTCCTCATTTGTTAACTCTTTAATTAATCTTTTAAGGGGACTACCCAACCCCAGATCTATCTTAACATTTTTAAGTACAAGTAGAATAAAAATTTGCAAACTGTCAGTAATAAAAACCAGTTCCAAGATTGTAAAATGCAAAATGATAGATTAAAATTCATGGACAAAAGAGTTTGTGTATATTTTTTTATAGACTACAAAGGGTGTGTGCCCTTTTAAAATCACGGACACACTCTTTGTATAGGTAGATACCAATGGAATTCTGTATTTAATGAAGCTTTTTACTTGTAAATAAGTTACACACCCTTCTCAATGAATTTTTTTAGTTCTATAAAGGGTGTACGCCCTATTTAAGACTTTTGTTTTGATATTTTTGAGTTTTCCTCTAAAATTGAATTGGTTTTAGGCTAGAGGGATCCAAACCTACTCTAAAACTCTATCATGGATCAACCAATATGACTTTTAATAAATTTATGTATTTTTTAATCTTCGTGGACACATTTGAGTAGGCAAATTTTATTATTATTATTATTATTATTATTATTATTATTATTATTATTATTATTATTATTATTATTATTATTATTATTATTATAGTTTTTATTCATGAGAACGTAATTTTTGAATATATATTTTTAATATTAAATCAGTATTTCTAATTATTTATTAATTTTTACTTAACATACCTTGTTAAGATTCATGCATGTATCATTACAAATAGTTTAATAACTTTTTCGTTGTTAATAAAAAAAAAAAAAAAAAAATTAATATCAACAATTTACACATCATTGGTTATGTTTTGAAAAAATATGATTTTCTTAAAGTTTAAAGTCTAAAAATTGTGTTCGTATACTTGCAATTTCAATTTTCTAACTTTCTTGACATGTAAAATTATTTAAAAATATACTATCTTCAACATTTTTTCTATCCATATATGAAATTTCATATAAAATTCTATTGGTTTACTCTAAAAAAGTGTGTTCGTACACATGCAATTTACTTATTTTTTCGCAAAAAGATACTATGACATTGTCAAAAATACATCAATTTTGTATATATTTTTTATCTGGATATTTAAAATATATATATTTAGAAACTACAATCAAAATCTTCTTACGTTATTATAAAAAAAATGTTCAAATATCTTTAAAATTTTCTCTAAGTTCAACTATTGTTATTTTTAGAAAAAAAGTGGCACTTTAAACCCCCCTCCCCCTTTTGTCTCTCATTACCTTGCATCTATACATACCAAACCTCTCGATATGCTCGATCTTCCTATATATCTGATGGTACGTAAAAAAATCCCATCCTTTCTATATTCCAAGTGGTACATGAAAGAGACGTTAAAGCATATGAAAACAGAGTGGAATATGGTACTTAAGACAGTATGTAAATCTCATCTTATAAATGACATCCACTTACAAGGAATTCTTTGTATGTGGACGTAACTTCTTTATGTACTTGAAAATTTCAATTTTTAGGATTTACGTTCAACGATAGTGGCGAATGGTAACAAATGGAATATTAAATGAAATTTTATGAACCTTATTTTTCCCGAACGATTTAAAGGGGCGATGCCATAGATGCCATTGTTGAAGCTATGGTAGTTGTCTCAGATGTAGTAAATCAAAGTGTGACAAATTTACTCATAAGAGTGAACTAGATGCATCATTTATAACGAACACTTTGTGTTGTTTTCCAAGTGCAAAAAGATAGAAACAATTAATTTGAGAGTTTCACAATGTTTCCAATAAAAATTATTTTATTATATGGTGTAGGACCATTGACCCGAAAATGTGGCCAATTTTTTAGCTTAGTTGTATGGATAATTTTTAAGATACTAAATTAATTTGAGTTTCAAAATTTTTTAAAGGTTTTTAAAAAAAAATTGCAAAAAAATCATTTTTTTTAAATTATAGAAGTTTTATAAAAATCTTTAAAAAAATTTGTGTATGTTAAAATTTTATATATACGTAAAAATTTTCAGTTAAAATTTCAATCCGTAATTATAATTATAAATATCGAATTAATGTGATTCTAGGCAAGTTTTTAAAAAAAAATTAAATTAAAAAATTTGAAACTATTGTAACAAATTACTCTAAAAGATTTGTCAAAATAGATACTGCATACATCGACCCAAAATTTTAGAATAGGGTTTTAAGGTTTTCATTATTTTGAATTAATATTCTTTCCCAGTTGTTAGTCTATTTTTTTATTTTTTTAAAGTTTTAAAGTGATTAAACTTTTTGAAAAAAATTAAATAATAAAATAGCATGCCTTGGATTTTAATAAAAATCTAAAACTTTGGCTAAAAATTCAACAACATTATGAGCCAATCGAAACAGACCTGTTGGTGGAGTTTTTGTAGGGTTTTCCTAGGGCATTCCAGGGAGAAGATGGTCGCTAGTTTTTGCTTATTTTTTATTTATTTTTGTTTGTTTTGATCTGTTGGTTGGTCTCCTTTTACCAGTGGCACCTCCTTTGCTTAGTTCTTATTCTTTTTTTATAAGAGAATTACGTCCTTTTGTGGAATGGCGCTTTAAATCTGTGAAGCATCTCCTCTATGATTTGCTTATATCAACATCACCATTCAAATTTCTTTTTTCTTCAAACTGATTTTTGAATGCTTGCTCAGAAAATTTAAAAAGAGAGAATGAAAATATATTTGAATGCATTTGATTACCTTAATATGGTGCTTTTGTATTGAAATGCAACGCCTTTGATTAGCTTAAATATTAGAGATCACATTAATCCTATAAGACTTATTAGTCACATTATTTTATATTATTCTAACATTGCTAAAGAAACATTTTGTTGAAGTAAACAATGTAGTATCATGGTTTTCATCAAGAGTAACAATGCATAACATTGTCATTCGTCAACTTTGGTTTTTTTTGGTCTATGTTTTGTTGATCTTAATATGATATTGGAGTCTATTGCAGTTTTGATGATTTTCTTTAATCTTTATGAACCACAACACGATTTAAGGATGGGTAGAGGTTGAAGAAGCCTTAGCAACTTGACCATTTCTCCTTTATTTTGCTATTATGTAAGAATTAATATACATATTTTTGAGTGTCTCCTTTCATTTGGTTTCAAAGGAATTGTCTCTTGGGCATGTGATACATTTTGAGGAATCTAGAATGATCTCCCATTAGGGATAGGTAATTATGATAAGAACACGTGGTTCAACTACCAAGGCCTTGAATTGTAATTAACTACATCTCCACACAAACTTGTCATCTGTGCTTTGGTCCTACTATAATAGTTGAATGAGTGGTTGAAAATGATTTCAATTCTTACGCTAGCATGTTCATTACCCACTTTTGTAGTTCCTTTTAAGATAACATATGCTCTAAAAAGTATTCGAGTCTTTCACAATCAATGTTATCTTTGAAGTGCCAACCCAATGAATATTGGAACCATTGCTTGCTGCATGAAATATGGCCAACATCTATTTTTCATATGATGGTTGGGTTAAAGATTATTTCCTTTCATTTGTCTACTTTTAAATGCTAGCAGATAATACTTTTGCATCAAAATTGTTGTATATATCGATCAAATGTATGACATTTTATTATGAATGTTTTGTGAAAATATGGGGTGGCAATATTGGAAAGGATAAGAGGATCTTATCAAGTTGTCTTGATTTTTGAGTTGTTGCATTTGACCAAAAAAATGAATTCCTAAACAAGGTTGTCAAAGGTGCTACAAAGTGAGATTAGTTGCAAACAAATTGACAAATAGGATCTTGTTAAGCCTAAATAGTGCTCTAAGGCCCTTGTTATGCTTTGGTAAGGGCCACTATGCTACCATTTTTATCTTGTGCGCAATTGTCTTGGACTAATTGACCATATTATCCTTTCAAACCTGAGAATCCTCATAAGCGCTTGATTTGTTAATAGTGTTACTATTGTTAGATCAATTAACTAGATATAACATTTCTTGTAATCTAAAATCAACTTTAACTTCACTTATAGTTAGTTATCTTCCAACTTCATCCATATACCCACATCGTTCCCACCAATCTTTGTTATAAATGAGAATGCCAACAAAACATTCCTCAAGAAAAGGCCCTAAAACATAATTCATTTAGGAGGAGCATTTATAAGGCCCAACATCACAAACAAGTTATAATAGCTCTCATGAGTTCTTAATGTCATATTAGGCACATCTCCCTCTATTACACAATTTTGATGACATCCATAGGAAAGAACTATTGTATAGAAAATGGTTCCATGCAAATAATTTAATAACAATGATTGTTCTTAGATTTCAATAATGTTGAACTCACTATGGTTATTGCACATTCTTAAAGATTCATGCCAACATCCACGTCTTAAGAGGAAGAATTTCATAATATAAAGTATTTTTTTGGGGGGTGAATGCTACTATTTTCAGAAATTCATTATTCTACTCATTAATGTTGGTGTAAGGCATGAAATTGTGAGGCTAACTTCTTAGAACAAACTCCTATATAAAATTGAGTAGGTTGCAAAATAAGATTCTAGGTTTTGAGCAGATATATGAGGTTTGTCATGGATATCAATGGTTATTATATTATTAGAAAAGCAAATAAGATGCCACAAAAACAAAGAGCAAAAGACGTTTTGCAAACAAAATGTTGTCAAAAAATAAGGAGATTTTTCCCGCCGTATTTTTAAAAATGTTCATTGAAGTTTTCTCTCCTTACCTTTGCTTTATTGAAAGTTCACAAAATAGCAATGCTAATAACACTAGTAATGACAATTTAATGTTTCACACACCTAGTTACATTGCAATAATCAATAGACAATGAAATGGTTGAATAAAACAAAAAGCACATCCAAACTAATAGATCAAAGCATAATAATAGGGTTGAATTACTCAAATAAAAATTTGAACTACTTTGGGGAGGTAGCCTTCAAATACAATGAACCAAACAAATGAACCAAGTAAAGGATGCTTTATTAAACCTATTCCCTACCTATAGACAATTTAAAGTAACTTAATCCTTAAGCCCCTCAGCAAAACCAAAACATTTCTTGAAGGCTATGTACAAGTTGTGTCTGGCAAAACTGTGCAACTCTATTACTTGATCATACATGACGTGGAAGAATATTGCTTCCTAATTATTAGATTACTTTTGACCAAAAAATGAAACCAATATGAAAAGAACAATTTCCAAATTAGATGAATATAATCTTATCCTTCTAAACAAGCTATTTTAGTTATCAACTTTTCATCAAATAAAAGAATAGAAGTTTATAATTTATTCTAGAAAACGTAATACTTCATTTGTTAAACTTTCCAGAATAAAAATATTTTTTCCCATTAACATATTTTATGTGAACACAAAAAAAAATCAAATTATTCTTGCTGGATATTAACATAAAACAAAAGACATGCCTAGCGAATATTTAATATAGAGAGAGAGAGAGAAGAACAGAGGAAAAGGAATAAAATCAAGTCTATTTGCTCCATTTTTGCACAAAGGACATTCCAAATCAAAATCAGTAAATTTACAGGACGGAAATTAGTCACAACAAAAACTTATCCTAACCGGTGCTTCGGTTAGGAATGACAATCCTAATATTGTTGATCTCTATTGTCTATCCTCTATCATTGTGCTATTTTGTAAATATCAATAAACCCATATAGTAGTATACTAAGAGATAAATACCAAAAAGATATCACAGGTAGAACAAGAATTTAATATCAAGATGCAATTGTTTCATTCCAGTCAGTGTTTACGGTATTTCTTGATAAACTTTACTGAAATGTCAGCAGAGCAAGACATACATGGCTTCAAAACAAAATGATTATCATGGCAGTTCACAACGGAATAAAGGCAATAACAACACTTCATAATGTTGTGTGACCACTTTGGTTTGTCGCAGAACTGCTACTAGCAAGAAAATTCACAGCATATCAGAAGGATAAAAAAAATTAACTTTATTGGCACACTGACACAACTTTGAACCAGAACATTCATCCTTTCATTGATTGCAATATTATTTCTACTTGCCAAAACAAAAAAATCACGGCAAATAAGAAAAATAAAATAGATTAACTTTAATCACATTCCCAGTCACAGTAGCAAAGGATAAATTACCTAAACTTTCCTCAACTCCCATTCAGAGCTCCCACTCTGAACTGATAGTTTTAAAGGTTAAATAGCATGCAAGCACAAAACATTTGTTGGATTGAATATTGAAAGACAAAGGAATGAATTCTAATTGGATGAAATTTGTTACCAAAATCAGGCCTATTGATCTTCGGATCTAATTGATGCTTTAGGAGCACTCATAGAAGCATCGGTGTCATTCAAATTTCTGGCTAACGAGTAAACAAAAATGATGATAATATAACTCCTGGATTTCGACTTTTTGCAATCTTCCAACAAGAAGAACCTGCAGAAGAAGTCACAACATATAAGATCGTGCAATTGACCATCATCTTACAGATACAATAACCTCAATCAAAAAGTAACTGATTGGAGAATGAAACACATTTTATAGGCTAGAAGCAAAATGAGCAACTGCAACATGAGTTGTGGGAAGGTTATGATGTACAAGTTGAATGTGACTAGGAAACTCCTCATAAAATTTGTTAAACCAAACAAGTATACAAAAAGCTCTAACACATTAAAAAATAAAAGTTACAAAACTAGAAGCAAAAAGGATAACAATAAAGTACTTGCCACTCCATATTTCAGCAAACAAGAATAGCAAACACAAAATATTATCATCAACAAATACAGTATCATCCAAGATATACCATCGGGCTTCCTTTATTTCATTTGTACGCACTGGAGTCCAATGCTTGTGTCGGGAGAAGATATTCCCAAATAAAAGGATAATTATAAGCATATCAGAATAGTTAGCGTCAATATGAATTATCAATGACACTTATCGTCATGCATTAGCAAAGATTGTCTATATTGACTTGCATTTAGTTGCAAGAGGGAGTTTCATAAAAGATCTTTAAGGTCCTCAACACTCTTTAACTATAAATTTACGTCATTTGTTAATCACATGCAAGATTTTATTCCCTTTCAATGTTTTCTAGTTCACTGTTGCTGCCTTACTCGTTTTTGCCGATCACTTTCCATATCAAAGGAGCACTCGCTAGTTGTAAACATGTTCTGCCACTTCTCTTTTTGAAATTAAAAGATTGTTCTGGTTCTTATCTTGCTCCATATTCGCTTAGCTGATATAAGCAACATTACAGGTTCGTGGCTTTTGGGCTGCGTTGGGCACCCCGGTTCGTACCTGGTTTGTGTGTGGGGTTCGGTTCGCTGCCCCAATGCCCAGGGTTCGCACCTGGGCACCCGGGTGCATTTGGGGTTCTTCCCAGAAGAACCCCCAATGCACCCAGGTGCCCAGGGGGGGACCCTGGGCGTTGGGGCAGTGAACCCACAGTCACCAGCGGGCAAAAGCTGCCAAAAAAGTTTTTTTTTTTCTTTTTCGCCAAACCCAATACAATTAAACAATTAAAAACACCTTCCTCAACCCTAAAAGCCAAAAGCAAAAGCATACTTCAACAAATAAGAAGAACAAAGTGACAAAAGGAAAAACACTTGGCTCTTATTTTTCTTATTTTTTCATTGCATACTTCAACTCCATTGCTGCTGTAGGTTTGATATTTGATATTCATATTTTAATATATATGATTTATCATTTTTGTTTAATGGTTATACTTATCATTTATTATTATCAACTTATCATTTATGATTTATCTCTATCTCTTTAGTGGTTAATGGCAATGGCACTAATTTCCTATGTATCAGGATAAAATTTCTATATTTTTTATTTTTATTTTTATTTTTTGTACAGACGAACCCAATAACAAACACAAGGAAAAAAAAATCGCCGTACCGGTGAACCGGGTTCTTCGAACCTGCACCAGAACTAAAAACGAACCGGTAACATTGGATATAAGAAATAAGGCATCGTTCTAACATAAGAAGAAACAATAACAGAACTACAAATACACAAGACCAGAAGCACCGAGACATGGAAGAAAAACTATTGCAAAAATCAGCATACAATCACATAGAATTGGCTGAGGAAAGATTATTTGTTATTCTGCAATATAGCACAGGCAAATGAAAAAACAGATGTAACATCAAGCAAATATGGATAAAGAAAGCATGCCCAATGGGACATAAGACATACTACAGATTTTGAAAATAAAAAGGATGGAAATTCAGAAAATGTTCTTATTTTATCAGGATTGGCTGCTCTACTACCCGGAAAATATGAAAACTATGAAACATAAAATATCATATGATATGTTCATTGTTATTATAAGAGAATGTCATAGGACTTTTCAAATTTCCTAACGGCTAAAAGCTTTCCCACTGAGGAATGTGGCTAAACATCACCCAAAGGAATTGAGACGTGCCTTAATCAAATTCCAAGACTCTCATTTGGCATGGCATTTGCTTGAAATCAAGTAGATTCCATATAACTCCAGCAATGGCCTGCAGGCATCAACTGATAAGAAGGGAAGAAGTAGCCCTGAAGACCTGCAAACATCTACAGCAGATTAGTAACATTTACCCAAAACCACAATGCTAGAATAAAAGACGGCCAATTCAATTTTTGTGATTATAGGAGGGGAATAAAAGCGTTAAAAGTAGAAAAACGTGTGGATGACCTACTACAGGTCAAACCTACACAATGAATTACAGCATCTCTACAAATCCCTAAAAATAATTAAATGTGCCTGTCACCGCATTTAGATTACCCACCTTTGTTAGTGGCACACTGCTTAACTTTGTCTTATGTTTTATTCTTTTTTTATTTGGCTTCCAGGATTCTCTCTTCCTAGAACTTTCAATTGTTAACAGATGTATCCTCAAGTCCCATTGACCTACTTTTCGTCATCTGTGGATATTAATCTAATTTCTTTCTTACTTACTTTGGAAACACTGGCTGACAAAATTTATCATTTATTGTACGTATAGCTCTGACCAACAAATGGTACTGCTACCGTTTTAAGCATGTTAATGCTCAGGCTACTAACAGACATGAATATCCTATGTACTACTAATCATTATTAAATATCGTAGTGAATATGCTATGTACCTTCAATCATTACTCTATAATATATTATTTATATGTATCCTTATGGATAATCCATAAAATACTGTAGAAGAAAAACAAAAGTTTTCAGTTGCTGTGGTGTTTCATGATAGGCATTTAGGGGGGTTCTCTGGTATCTTTCAGACATGTGCTGGACTCCCCTGCCTCTGCTCCTGCAGCCCCTGGTGCTGCTTCTACTGCGAAAAAAACTGGTGCTTTTGTGGTTGATAAATCTGATTCACTCCCAATTCTTGACATAGGTCCGTTGGTTGGTGGTCAGGAGTTCTCCAAGGAGTATAGTTTATAAATTATAATCTGCACGTTTAATGGTCTCTGGCCCAGGCTTTCTGAGTTTCATAAGTGGATTTTGACCTCCTGGAATACCCTCCTGTCAGATGAAATCTACATTTACACCTATGCTACGGGTTTCTTCATTGTTGAATGTGATTTTGCAGATAATCAGGACCTTAATCTCCACAAGGAACCCTAGTTTTGGGGTAGTGCTAGTTTGTGCTTGAAACCCTGGTTTCCCTCTCTTGATCCCTCTTTGGACTTTATTTCTTCTGCACCTGTTTAGGTTAGGCTCCCAAACCTCCATTTGCAGTTTTGGGGTCTTCACAGCCTGCAATCCATTGGGAAGAGGGTATGATGCTAATTAATGAAATAATAAAAAAGGGGCAGTGCAATGGCTGGCAAATAAACAATATCATTCATGAAATTGAGAAATTAAGATGGAAACAGAGAAATTCAAGATCTCAAACCAACATATCAGGTGGACAAGAAATACAGTGGCATATCTAGGAACCAATTGTAGGGTGAAAAAGTTGGGCAAGATGGTATACACTCATTCATTTCCCTCCATGGCAATAAAGCTAAACTCAGAAGATTGTGCAATAACAAAAGAGCTTGCTCTTTATCAAAAATTGTAAAACTTTGAATTGAACAAGGAAAACGTCTGTTCATACGAATTTGTCTTTATGTACACTCGGTAGTGCCTTTCCATGGTTGAATTAAATAAAGGAAAATGATAAAAAAGTGTGATCAATAGATAATGAAACCCACTAGCTTATACTTTTGCCAACTTTCTAGCAAAAAGAATTGGCTTGGAGCAGAAGAATGGAGATTTCCCTATAGGCAGAAAAGTAGATGCATAAATTTGAATTTTGAAATTCATGTCACATTTCTATTTTCCCAGTTTGGTTAGTCAGCATCAACTAAGCCAACAATTTTTCCAGGTCTAGGGTGTCCCTTTAATCCTAGGGTGTCCAGTAACCTACCGACTCAAATAACTTCTTCTGAATATTTACATCAATAGCATCCCACAAACACTCCTGTCGAACGTTAAAATAATTATAGGATAACTGGCAACTGCAGAATTGTACACCAAAAGATTTATTGCACCAAAGTTGAAGGTCTAAAACAAGGAATAATGGAAACAAGACTAAAAGTCTGAACTTTGAATCAAACTGAAACGCAGAATTGCAAATGCTATGCTACACACTGCACTTAAGAGAGTGGAAAAGTAATAATGAATAATGGGAGGTGGTAATTTATAGACTATGGAGGAATATAAGCGGTAAATGCAAACATGATAATGAAAGTAATCAAAGTTGAACACACAACTGAGATGCAACTTAGGCATGTGGCAAAAACTAATAAAGCATGAAGACAGCTCAATAAGGTAACTAGGATATTTTCAATATAACCTTACTAACGATAATGTAATAATGAAATGAGAGAGGGCTACCAACTACAGCAACTTACAACAAGACAAATGCAGAATATTGATCCACACCACAAGGCCCAGGAGTGGCACACAGTACAACCCTATAAATTAGCTGGTAAATCTTGGGGTAATACAACATGCAATGGAAAATTTAACAGCAGTAAAGCAAAACACATTCAAATGCAGAATACTTGCAAAATAATGCAACTTCTATTCAATGAATAGGGTATGGTACATAGATGTACGATGTTCAGGAAGGTTGAGAATGAAGATTCCCGTCATCAGAGAAGGGGAAACAGTAAACACTTCCTATCTGATTTTCCTAGACTGTCATTAAAATACAGATGATCATTCGATACTAGATACTCGAAAGCATGCTAAATTCTTGATATACACTTAGGGTCGAATGGCTTACACTATATATCATTACAAGAAAGCAATTACCAAGAGAAAGACAGTTATGAAATGGTTCATCTTCTACAATGGTCGATTGTTCGTCTTCTTGCAGATGTACGGTTGGTGGTGGGTTTCCCAGGCGTGCAGTATGCTGACACGTGCTTTGACATGGCGCAAGCTTTGGAAGTGCCACCTAGCATGGCACAAAGCAACAAGAAGATGCCACGTGGTCTTTGAGTTTTGAAGGTCCTGAGCTGCATTTGGGCGCTATGCAGTGGTATGCCACTTGGCGTTGCACAAGCATGCAAGATACAGTGAGGCTGCACAAGTGAAGCAAGCTGCCACAGAGGTTGGAGACACAAGACCCTTAGGAGAAGAGCGTGAACCAATGTGGCTGCACTCAGATCAAACATTGTGCACTAGGTATGACATGTCAGGTCAATTATCCAGCCAAAAACTCAATCATTATTTAGGGTATAACTTCATATGCTCCACGTTGTCACATCCCTGCATCATCTCATGTCAAATTCTTTGATTTTTTAGATTTGTTACCATATAACTTGTGCAAGATGTACAGTTCAAGCTTGCAAATCTTCAATTTAACAAGCCTATCTTGTGAGATGAATCGTACAAGAATACCCAATCTTCTACCCACAAATAACTGTCAGAGTCATTAACTTATGCAGTCCAAACTTCTTAATTCTAAAGGATGAGGTTTTTCATCCAATTAATTGTAATTCCAATACCTTGCTTCTAAAGATCTTCTACCTCCACAACATCATGCAATTACAGAACGCAAAGATGGAATGTCGAATTCAAAAGGGGCAACTGCTAACTGGCACTAGCCTAAATGAAATTGTGCCTAACCAAAATCCACTTTAGTGGTGCAGAAAGACTTAAGACTATATAAATATATTTCTACCAATTTATCCCATACAATCTGTAAGATTCATGCAATGCCGCATCATAATTTTGAACGTCAACTGTTCTTAACAAGAGATTAGATTTTCCAAACTTAAAACTAATATTCACCAATAAGCTGAAATAGTAGACTTTGTTGAGCAAACATCCTTCTTTGTTCAACACTAATATCTGTGGGTGCTTGCCCATGCTCTAAAAATATAGACATGATGAGATACCATAATAAGATGGGCATAAAGGAAAACTGACCTAATAGCAGCAATGACAGAGCGTACCATGTTAGCTGTAGGGATTGGCAAAATTGGTTTTTATTATTCCTAGCTGATCCACAGAAGTTGATGAGGGATCTACCCCCATTTATTGTACCAAGAAATAAGTAAGATGACTAGATATTCTTGCTTGCAGAAAGTCATGCCCAGTGAACATAATTAATTGAAAGGAAAAATGGTATTATAGCACAAAAGAAGGTCTAGCATGAAAAATTAACAGAAAAATAAATAATCGACAGCACAAAATATGATGACACAGCATGATATAACTAAGGAAAAATTTTAAAATGCATCCTTGGAACAGCAAGTATCAGAAGTGAATGAGAAGCAACGGATGATGGAGTTACAATACAGATGGCAGTATATTAAGCACTCTTGAAGGTTAGCTTGGCCGCACAAACACAAAGCTCAGAAATCAGAAGCCATCTTCACAATAGAATTAATGGTAAACAAGAAGATCATGGAGCCACAAACACAATATGAAAGCCACGTAAGCAACTAGAAAAAGAAGACAGCACTCAAAGCATCCTTACTTGTGCAAAGTTGGACAGACTTCTGCACCGACTTCTGCCCAATTTCTATTGCAGGTAATACCTTGTCGGTAAGTGAGGGAAATGGATTGGGAGAGATGGCCTCCACCCAGCAGTTATCACAACAAATATCCCTCCCTTTCGCAATAACAGACCATATGGATCCTTCATCTTTAGCTGCCATTGCCACCTTCTTGATCCCCAGGGTGTAGTTCATCAGGTGGCTATACCCTATACAGAGGGAAAGGACAGATGTCAGCTAGCTTTGATACATAACGGCTTTTGAACTTATCTATCTATTTTGAGTTATGATAATGTGATACATGCCACAAATAAATAAGTGGAGCAAACGTGCCAGGCTTGAGATGCTTTTCATTATTTGTGATTATTCCAATTATAATGCTGCAGGTTGCCCGTGATTATTTCATCAACTGAAAAACATTAATCCATGATTCCATTCAATAATACTCAAACTATTTTTTAGGAGGGGAGTATTCAGCAGCTGCTGTACTGTACAGATAGGTCTCAATTTTTGCAGCACCTGCTTAAAAAATTTATTGTCAAGTGGCAGCCTGCATTTAGTTTGAATTTCAGATGATTTTCCACCAAAAAAATTAACGATAATTTAATATGGAGTCTCCTAAAAAGCTTAATCAGAACCCAAAAGAATCAGACCCTGTAGTACCATTTTGATGCAAAGGGATCTTAAATTCATTCAGCAGCACCTGCCGAAAAACTTTAGGAAGCCCCCTTCAGTAGGAACACCAGGTTAGTCAGTATGGGTTATGGGTAGAGGGACTGTCAACAACCATTATTACCTACCCATGCATGGTCTGCAGAATGGTTGCGCAAGGAATCATTCCCCAAAGTCAAGGGCCCATATCATACTCTCAGAACAATATCCACAAATAAACTGCATTTTCTTTTGTTTCTTTCACTTAGTAAATATTTCCGATTGTGAAAGGAATCATTCCCCAAAGTTGATGGCCCATATCATACTACCAAGGAATGATCGACATGTACAGACCCATATCCTACCATCAGGTTACGATCCACATGTACACTACAATTTAGTTTGTTTGGTAAATCTTTGGGTAAGGCTATGGGCCACCTTCAGCACTGTCTAGAGTAAGATTAAGTTACAGTCTAAAATTTATACTCGGGATCACCGTTAAATGTAACCCATGTTTGTAGCATAGTTACATGGGGAGGTGGGGGTACGGCTACTAGTACGGGGAAGGGATGCCATTCAAATCAGGGTAGGTGTACGGGTATATTTTATATAAATGTAGTCACCAGGAAATGTAGGTACAGGGACAGAGACACAAACTTCAACCCTATACTGGATTTTTTTGGTAACCATGGTTTATCGACAATAGTTAGGCAAGCCCTAGCAGAAGTTAAAGAATACAAGTAAAATGATCCAAGTTGTCTTATCCTTGGTTTGAGATCAATTCCATATATATTGTTGCTGGTTCAGCCATTAACATAAACAAATTGGGTTTAGGGTCTAGGGAGCATAGGACTTAAAATTTGGCGTTTATAGGCAATATTAAACCAAGCCCTAGCAGACGTTATATTTATCCTTCCTTTGAGATTAAATACAACGACTATTGTGTCCAATGGGATGAGCTTGAGTGGTAAAAATAATAGTTCAATAACTAAAACTTAGCGAAAAATCGGCAGCCCAAAATTTTGACTCGAACTTGCAACATGGCCAATAAAAGAACTCGTGCAAATTAAAAAAATATGAAGTCATAAAATAAACTTAAATAACATGCAAAATATTGTTAAAAACATTATAAAAATGAATTTAGATAACACATAGGTATAGTTTCTATTAGTTTTAGGCCAAAAATTATTTAAAATTTTGGAAAAATAAATTAGCTGACTAAAGCGTTTCTGCATAAACTCGCTATGCAAGTTAGCAGCTCAGCCTAAAAACTCAAGGGTTTGGTGATTTTCCTGCAATTTCTCATGATTTGTATAACTATAGTAAAAGTATTGGAGCTTTTCAAACAGAGCCCCAGGGTCAAATCCCCAGGAAACATGATAACAAGTTCAGATTGGGGACATTCAATTAGCTGGGTGTGACATAATAGTACAAACAGATGATGTCATGTGCCTTGGTTGCAACATCTAAGCCAAAGGTTACACCATAAGGGCAATTTATCAATAAAAAAAGCTCCATAGACCATTGTTTCTAGCTCAGGCATGATGATTAAGCTACAATTAACGGTTTAAGGTTTAATATGATGAAGTGTTGAAATTGGGTAACATACCACATCCAACACATTAGCTGTGTTGTACCCAATGGAGAGATACCCCTCAATCGTGGCATATAAGCACAAGGTTACCCCGTAAGAGGAATTTGCCAAATAAAATAATATAATGACTAATGTTGTTGGCTCAACTATTAACATAAATAATTAAGCTAGGGTTTATAAAAAAAATTAATCATGCCTATCAGAAGTTGAAATGAATATATGCAAATAAAAAGGACGCAGAGTAGAGTAGAGTACAGCAGAGGGTACTGCTAGCAAGCACACGGAAACTGCAGGAGCTGACACTCAGGTGAGTTACGAGTTTCACACATGCAGCCGCATTGTGTAGAGGGATCATTGTTTCTACAAGTCTTCGCATGTTCATGCTTGGGCTACCATTTTTTAACAGATTTCTCACACTACGAGGGGTTTGCTTGTTTGAGATGTTTCAGAAATTCTGAATGAATTTGAAACATTTGGTCCAAATTCACACAAACAAAAACACCTGACCAATTCCTATTCCAATCAATAATAGACAATGCAAAATTATAGCTACTTGATCTCCTAAAAACTAGGAGTTATAGCTTATCAATTATTCCCTAAGATTTTTCTTATCTCAGATTATTCCCCATCAATCTTATCTACATGAGCGTTTGAAAAAATCTTTATTTACATGCAAATATATTATTAATTTTCTCACATGACTAAACACTAATTCCTAACATTCCCCCCTTGGATTGAACATGGGAGAAAAGAATCACACATTCTTCATTAACTTCTCTCTAAAAACAATCTTTGGACCTCTTTGGACCAGATACAACTTATCAAGTTGTCTCGTAACCTTCATAAAGGTGTAGCTCCGGAGTTCTTGGATTCTTTCTCCTTATCCCCAAACTCCCAAACTATTTGGGCAGCAATCCATATTGAGTTTACCTTAGATATTTTCTTGTCCTCAAAAAGCAGGTTTCTTAAAATATGAATCTTTCAAACATGTCATCATAATAAAGGTTTATTTTTGCACACCACACGATAGAATATGAAAATGAAAGCTAGCGCCACTATAACATAGTGCGGCCCCTTCGTTAGTGACTGACGAGAGGTCCTATTAGGCTCCTACCTCTGTTGCCTCCAAACTCCGTTGGAATTATGTTCTAATACAGGTATTCTTCATCACCGTGTTCAGTGCTCACTGAATCTTCCTCAATGATTATATCACCACATGGTTCTTTCTCAGTGATTATATTAGCTTCGTTTGATTTGAACTTGCCTTTGAGAACGTCATTAGCTCGAACTTTATAGTACCTGGATATGTGTCCTTTTTGTTTGCAGTAAAAACATTCAATTTCCTCCTTACTTTTATCTAATTTTTTTCGATTGTTTCGTAAGGATAAAACACTCTCCTCTTCTATATCTTCTATAGTTGGTCTCTTTTCCTCAGCTAATAGAGCTGAGATCATATCTTCCAAAGTTGAGAAAGCATCTGACCAAGAGTAAAAATAACATTGTTGTACTTAGAAGGAAGACTATTTAACAAAATGGCTTTGAGGGGCTTTGACTTCTGTGAGTTGTCTAAGGAGAGATCTCAAATTGTTTATATGGCTAGACATAGTGACTCCGTCAGACATTTTGAGTCTGAATAGCTGTAAATTTCATAGAAAACTTTGCATCGACTGCTTTAGCTCCAAACAGTTTGTTCAGATTTTCCCACATTACCAAGGAAGGTTTTTCAAGGTCTACATAATGTAATTCAAAATCTAAGAGAGCAAGGCTAATAATGGTTTTAGCTTTATCATCTCTACTCTGGCATAATGTTTACTTAATTGAGTCTGTTGGTGTTGTCTGTTTTCCATTTACTATCCCCCAGAAGTTTTTGTTCATCAGCTGCATCTGCATTTTTACTTTTCAGGTATGAAATTGAGGCAAGAATACTTTTCTAATGGAATTTTCATCTTAACAAAGAACCAAACAAAGACACAGGACATCAGTTTCTATGGAAAATGCATTATTTTCAATAATGACTTAACACAATATCTTTAACCGTAGACAATGATATTGACTGACATCTGATAATTTTGACACATTTTATATTGATGATGAGACTACATCTATATAAACTCAAACTTTTGACCAATAAGACCTATAAACAATTGATACCACAATTTAATGACTTTGACACTATTATTAAAACAAGTATATAAAATGCAATAGGCTTCAACGTTAGGCTATTCATCAACTATATGCTTAACCAGCAAATCGCTATAGTATATACATTATATGCAAATCATAAAACAAAACTACATAAACACTATATACGCCAATCATAAAACAAAACTACATAACCACTATATACGCAAATCATAAAACAAAACTACATAAACACTATATATGCAAATCATAAAACAAAACTACATAGCCACTATATACGTTATTTGCTATAACAAAAACAAACAAATGTCAAAAAATGAAAAAGTGACCACTGAGTTCAATGTAACCAACCCACAAACTGAGCAGAATACATTTGGTTATTTGAGAATTGACAACAGTAGAATGCATCTGATAATGTATTCAACAAGAACGGAGCAAAAAGCAGAACTGAAAGCAGAGGTTATTCTTGCTTGTGATGTCCAACCCTTTGCTAAGCTAGATCTGCACACAAGACCGCGGGCTGAGCATTGATGCTAAAATAACTGATTTTATTTGCTCCTTCTGTGGTTCTTGACATTTACAGTGGCAGCCTGTATCACCTATTCATCTACTGACTGCTCTGACAAAAGCTGAGACAAAATTCACATACACCAACTGGATATGCCTCTATTCCCTAACTACCTAAAGCAAATGGAAACCTTAATCAAGTCATACTTCTCTCTAACTCTTACAGGATTCTCATGGATTTCTCAAGCGCTGATACCAAATGAAATATTTGGTCCAGATTCACACAAACAAAAACACCCAACCAATTCCTATTCCTATCAATAATAGACCATATATATATATGGCCACTTGATCTCCTAAAAACTAGGGGTTATAGCTTATCAAGTATTCCCTAAGATTTCTCAATACCCCACATTATTCTCCATCAATCATATCGACGTGAGTTGTTTGAACAACTCATTATTTACATGCAAATATATTATTAATTTTCTGACATGACTAAACCCTAATTCCTAACAGAATTAAATGCGGACCTTGTAATCCGTGAAAAGGAAGATGCTCTGTAACAAGTTGCCATTGAGATGAAATGTTTAAACAATGATGATGTGAAAACCAGAGTTGCAGAGTACGAGCTTGGCCTTGTAGGTTTTTATACTAACCTAGGGTTTTAAGGGTATTAGGGAAGAAATGTATATTATACTAACGTAGGGTCTTAGGAGATTTGGAAGAAACATTTTAGCTCAAGATCAATGCAAGTTAACATTCAACCAAATTTAATGTTATAAATGTTTTGTTTTTTATTAATATTCTGGGTACTAACATTGCAGGTCGTTAGTTCGATATTACCATTGCAGGTTATTAATATCCTGGGCATTAGAAGCATGATATTAACATTGCAACTTATTAATATCCTGAGGCATTAAAGCTGCAATGTTAGTGCCCAGGATATTAATAAAAAACAAAATATTTACTCCAAAACCCTTATAAGACCCTAAGTTGGTATAAAATACATTTCTTCCCTAATATCCATAAAACCATAGGTTAGTATAAAACCCTATAGGGCCAAGCTCATACTCTGCAACTTTGGTTTCACATCACCATTGTTTAAGCATTTTATCTTAATGGCGACTCGTGACAAAGCATCTTCCTTTTTGCGAACTACAAGAATTGCATTTAATTCATTCAAAAATTCGTCAACATCTCAAACAAGCAGTCCCCCTCGCAGAGCGAGAAATCTGTTCGAAAATGGCAGTGCAAGCATGAGCAGGGGAAGACTTGCATAAACAATGATCCCTCTACACAATGCGGCCGCATGTACGAAACTCGTAGCTCATGTTGATCCCCATGCACACCCAAAGTGCGCACGAGACAAAGACAACAAGGCGCACATGAGACAGTTGTAACCAAGACCAATTCATACTAGGCGAAGACTTGCATAAACAATGGTCCCTCTATACAATGCAGCCACATGTACGAAACTCATAGCTCGTTTTGACCCTCGTGCACGCCCAAAGTGCGTGTGAGACAAAGACAACAAGGCGCGCAGGGGACAACTGTAACCAAGACCATTTCATACACGCAACATGCCCGACAATAATAGCAATAGAGAACATGCCAACCAAGCCATTGCATGTGTGCACACCAAAACAGTTTGCCAACAAGGTAGGCCTAAGCCCAACAAGACAATTAGAAATACGATAAGTGACAACCTGACAACAACAAACCTGTCAAGTTCAACGTGACTTGAGAAGGTAGACGATGGAAGTTATGACTAACAACCGAATTCTAACAAACAACTGGGAAGCGACAGAAGATGGAGTGGTTGTCAGCATCGAGCAGAGCACCGCATTAACTACAAAATGGGCGTGAAGGGCATTAATTGTTGATTGATGGCGAATGAGCTACCCATTGACATGCAAGGCTGGTTGGATGCCTATATAAAGCAAGGCCTGAGGAGGAAAAGGACTGGAGGGAGACAACGAATTGCTACCAGATTAAAGAGGGATGGGGAGTGGCAAGTGATAACAAGGCACTGCAAAATTCCTAAGATGTAGATAGGTTACGATTGATTCTAGTGCCTTAGAGCATGTTTTAATCCATGTAACCTTGAGCTGGTAAGTAATGGAATGATGTTGCTATCCTTGTTATGACTATAGAATATTTTTAGACACTGCTCCTATTGGCTAAATGATTTACTTATATTGAATGATGTGTTTGGGCTTTGTTCATATAAGTACATGTTGCCATGCATTTCTAGAGAAATATAGTAAACACTCTATACACTAGTGCATGTGCACGGTGCCTTCACCAACACTGCACGCAACTACCCTTGACTTACCCCGGTGCCGACACAAGAAGGATAAGTGTTGGTATCCTAAAGGGCTAGCGTGAGAGGACCACTGCACCACTGGCAAAACTAGACAACTAACATTTCGGTTCCGTTGTCGAGACAGGTCAAATTTTGTTGCTAAAGTGGTAGACAATGGAGTAGAGAAAGTGTTGATGTAGTTGACTAGGTCCCCGTGCATATGAGCAACGTGGAGGGTAAGGGGTGAAAGGGGCATTGTTTTTGAAAGGTAGCGGGGAAAAAGAAACTCTCAGTATGGCGGAGCCAAATGAGTGTGAGCTCAGGGGGCACAAGCATAATGAGATTCGACAGAGAGTGATGGTTGAAAAGGACCCTAGGCAAAGGGGAGAGTTTGAATCTGAAAGTACCACGAGGACCCGTGCAATACGGGAATGGCATGAGGGAGACTCTTGTGCAGAGTATTTATGCTCCATTGATGTAGAAATGCATGCCACTGAATTGGAACAAACTCCAAAAGCTGATGTTGAAGCGCCTGAAACATAGGCCATTTGGCAAGAGACTACTGAAGGAATGCCTACTTTCCTTTCTACCAGAAGCACGTGCAAGTGCAATCTCGTGCGCTAAGTTTTTGTGTAACATCCATCAGTGTAATAAGGCTTAGGCCATTTGTTTTTTGCAATTTCATGTTTTGTAAGTTAGAGTGGTATAGAATAATTTTTGGGCGCAATAGTTGTGCGTCGTCATTTGTAATAATACACGTATAAATCATAAGTCCAATTGGGCAAGTCAAGTGAGGGCTTTCTTTTCAAAGTCTTATGTCAAACGTCTAAGTTTCTAGGTGAGTGTTGTCTCGCAATTTTCGGAACCTCTCTTAGTAAATGATAGCTTACTAGGCTGGGCAGCAAGAAGGCAGTAAATTTGTACCTTGGTGGCCATCGTAACAAAGGAAGATCAAGCTCTACGCAAGTGGTGCAATGTAGCTAAAATTGAGTTCAAGATTGGGCATGCACAAGAGACACCGACCAAGAGATAAATGGCAAATTGCGGGGCAAGAGAGCACACAAGTGGAAGTGCATTGCCCAGGAACACAAGATCGATTAGAGGATACAGGCAATTACATGGCAAGGAAGCGCACTAGTGGAGTGCAAGGCCCAAGAATGCAAGTATCTGGGTGCGTGAAAAAGGATTGCGGGGCGTAGCACCCAAGAACGCAAAACCTGAAGCAAAGGTGAAGGTCATGCCAGAATTAAAGTCACAAGGTGGCGTCATCATTTTCAAAGAATTTTCAGCATTAGGAGGTAAAGGGAAGGTCATTGCACAACATCCAGAGTCACTCAAACCAAGTAGAGAGAGCAAGGCACGGACAACCATATTAGTGTGGGGTAATGTCGACCCCTATGCACACCCAAAGTGTGTGTGAGACAAAGGCAGCAAGGCACGCACAAGGCAATTGTAACCAAGACTAGTTCATATAAGCAACGCACTAACAATAATAACAAGAGAGCACGACACGTGCCAACCAAGCCATCACGCATGAGAGCACCAAAAGAGTATGTTAGCAAGGAAGGCACGAGCCCACCAAGACAATCAAAAATACGACAAAATTGACAACCTGACAGCGACAAACCTGTCAAAGTCAACGTGACTTGTAGTGGTAGACGACATAAGTTATGACTCTAACGGGCAGTTGGGAAGCAATGGAAGATGACATAGTTGTTGGCATCGAGCAGAGCACTACATTAACTACAAAATGGGCGGGAAGGGCATTAATTGTTGACTGATAGTAGATGAGCTACCCATTGACACGCAAGGTTGGTTGGATGCCTATATAAAGCAGAGGCCTAAGGAGGAAAAGAGGGACCAGAGGGAGACAGCAAAATGCTACCAGATTATAAAGAGGCAGAGGCTGGCAAGTGATAACGAGACACTGCAAAATTCCTGAGTAAATAGGTTACAATTGATTCTAGTGCCTTAGAGCATGTTTTGATCCATGTAACCTATAGCTGATAAGTAATGGAATGATGTTGCTATCCTTGTTATGATTATAGAATGTTGTTAAACGCCGCCCTTGTTGGCTGAATGATTTACTTATAATGAACGACGTGTTTGGGTTTTGATCATACAAGTACATACTTATTGCCATGCATTTATAGGGAAATATAGTAAACACTATCTACACTAGCGCACATGCCGAGATGGTGCCTTCACCACCACTGCACACAACCACCCCCGACCTACCCTAGTTGTCCTCTCTCTGCATCTCAAGTGAGCTCGCAAGGTCACCTTGTGTGAAATGTCGGCGTGAGAAGGTTAAGTGTTTATATCCTAAAGAGTTCACATGAGAGGACTAGCGTGCGACTGGCAAAATTAGATGACCAACAACTCACCTGAGTTTCGGCTCCCACATTTGTCGTGTACTCGCTAACGATACCCTCTATTGTACTCTACTCTACTCTACCTCTTTATTTTCATATATTCATTTCAACTTCTAATAGACCTCATTAATTTTTTCTATTAACCCTAAACCTTAAACCCTAGCTTAATTATTTATGTTAATAGTTGAGCCAACAACATTAGTCATATTATTTTCTTCAGCAAATTCCTCTTACGAGGTAACCTTGTGCATATATGCCACGATTGAGGGGTATCTCTCCATTGGGTACACCACACCCAATGAGTTGGATGTGGTATGTTACCCAATCTCAACACTTTATCATATTAAACCTTAAACCTTAAACCCTTAACTCTAGCTTAACCATTATGGTTGAGCTAGAAACAATGGTCTATGGATCCTTTTTTAATGATAAATTGCCCTTACGGTGTTACCTTTGGCTTAGATGCTACAACCAAGGCACCTGACATCGTTTGTTCATTCAGTTACATAACACCCAGCTAGTTGAGTGTACCCAATTTGAACTTGTTATCATGTTTCCTGGGAATTTGAACTTGGGCCTCTATTTGAAAAGCTCCAATACTTTTACTATAGTTACACAAATCATGAGAAATTGAAGGAAAATAGCCAAACCCTTGAGTTTTTAGGCTAGGCAAGTAACTTGCATAGCAAGTTTCTACAAGAACACGTTAGTCAACTGATTTGTTGCATTGTGCCTTGCCAAGGGGCACTTCCCAAGCTCACGCCATGTCAAAGCACGTGTCAGCGTACTACGTGCCTGCGAAACCAACCACCAACCATTACATCTGCAAGAAGGCGAACAGTCAATTGTTGCAGAAGATGAACCATTTCATAATTGTCTCTCTTTCTTTGTAATTGCTTTCTTGTAATGAATTATAGTGTAAACCATTTGAGCCTAAAGGTATATCAAGAATTTAGCATGCCTTCAAGTATCTAGCATCGAATGATCTATACTTTAATGACAGTCTAGGAAAATCAATTAGTGTTTATTGTTTCCCTTCCCTGATAAAGGTTATCTTCATTCTCAAACTTTTTGAACACTGTACATCTATGTACCATACCCTATTCTTTCTCATTGAACAGAAGTTGCATTATTTTGCAAGTATTTTGAATTCGAACGTGTTTTTTGTTTATTGTTGTTAAATTTTCCATTGCATGTTCTATAACCCCACAATTTACCAGCTAAGTTAATAGGGTTGTATTGTGTACCACCCCTGGGCCTTGTGGTGTGGATCAATATTCTACATGTCTTGTTGTAAGTTGTAGTTGGTAGCCCTCTCTCATTTCATTATTACATTATCATTAGTAAGGTTATATTGAAAATATCCTAGTTACCTTTATTGAGTTGTCTTCATGCTTTATTAGTTTTTGCCACATGCCTAAGTTGCACTTCAATTAGTTGTGTGTTCAACTTTGATTACTTTCATTATCATGTTCGGATTTACCGCATGTTTTCCTACATTGTCTATAAATTACCACCTCCCATTATTCATTATTACTTTTCCCCTCTCTAAGTGTAGTGGGTAGCATAGCTTCTGCCATTCTACAACCTAGTTTGATTCAAATTCAGACTTTTAGTCTTGTTTCCATTATTCCTTGATTTAAAGCTTCAACTTTGGTGCAATAAATCTTTTGTTGCACATTTTGGCAGTTGTCATTCATCCAAAACTTATTTTAATGTTCAACAAGAGTGTTTTTAGGATGCTAATGATGTAAATGTTCAAAAGAAGTTACTGGAATCGGTTGGTTACTGGACACCCTAGGGTTAAGGGATACTCTAGACCTAGAAAAATTGTTGGCACGATGCCAACTCTTAGTTGATGTTGACTAACCAAACTAGGAAAATACAAATATGTCATGAATTTCAAAAATCAAATTTAAGCATCTACTTTTTTGCTTATAGGGAAATCTCCATTCTTCAACTCCAAGCCTATTCTTATTGCTAGAAAATTGGCAAAAGTAAAAGCTAGCAAGTTTCATCATCTATTGATCACATTTTTTTTATCAGTTTACTTTGTTTAATTCAACCATGGAAAGGTACTACATAAAGACAAATTTGCATGAACAAACGTTATCCTCGTTTGATTCAAAGTTTTACATTTTTTTATAGAGAGCAAGCTCTTTTGTTGTTGCACAATCTTTCGCATTTAGCTTTATTGCCACGGAGGGAAAAGAATGTGTATACCATCTTGCCCAACTTTTCCACCCCACAATTGGTCTCTAGATCTGCCACTATATTTCTTGTCTTCCTGATATGTTGGTACGAGATCTAAAATTTCCCTATTTCCATCTTAATTTCATGAATGATATTATTATTTTTTTAAAGTGTGAAGTCGCCATTTACAGTCACTATTCATGATGATGTGGCATGCGAGTGATGTGGTTGATTTGTGATGTGGTAGAGGCCTATGGAGGGTCATTCATATGTGATCAAGTTGATGTGATGGGAGTGGGGTGTAGCACTCCACCAAGGCACATGGGTTTTGTCCTTGGTAGTCACATGGGTTTGTCTCGTAGCATAATTGATCAAGGATTAAGTATAGGTCGAATTTATAAAGAACTCCATGGTTCATGTGTGGAGAAAGTCAAAAGGTGATTGCAACACCTTTTGGACTTTGGTGTGCATATGGAAGAAGAAGACAAGAGTTTACTATTGCTGATTGTCCTCACATGTGGAGTGGGGGACAATGTTTGGAGTCACATGGAAGTGGCTTGAATCTTGTCTAAAATGGATTGTCCACTTTGTTGACCCTTGCACATGAAGACAGACGTTTTACTATCGATCACTAGTGCCCACATGGAGTGTGGCAAATTTGGTGAGCCACCCATGATGTTACTCTCTCCCCCTCTCTCTCTCATGCAATGTTATAATAGCATAAGCTATCCATTGTATTTCTTATCATTTTGTTTCCACTTGAGGATCCATGCAAGCTTGGACTTGCATGTATGGAGGTTAGAGCCTGGAGGTTGTGTCAACTTGGCTCACCTGAATGCTTTGGTTGTAAGCATTGAGTGTTTGGTGGCTAGCACTGAAATGAGTTGTTGAAGTTGTTGTTAGAGAGGATTTGCTAATGTTAAATGAAGACTAGAAGTTGCCATTTGCCCTGTGGTTTTTCCTTGCACATTGCAAGGTTTCCACATATCTTATGTAATGTGTTCCCTCTTGTCTCATGTTTTGTAGCTTGTTTTTATTCCGCATTATATTCTTGCACAGTAAGATATATTTTTCTTAACATGTGGTATCAGAGCTTATCGATCCTAACAAGTGGTATCAAAGCTTATTGATCCTAACAATTGATATCAAAGCCATGGTAAAAAACTCTTGTTTGAGTGTTTTCTATTGAAAGGTTGTTTTGTGCAAATGGGAGCTACGGAGATTTTTTAAAAAAAATATGGCAGGAAGTTCTCTTTGTGAAGCTATGGAGGATCTCTTGGTGAAGACCCTGTTCTCTTCAATGTTGCTAAGGAGCAAACCGCAAATGAATGGAGGAGAAGCTGAAAAAGCTTTGCCAAACTCAACAATCACATTGTTCCTGAAGAAGCAACTATACAGCTTGAGGAGCAAGCTGGTCTCCATTACTGAAGATGGAGGATGAGGACAAGGCATGTATGTACCTTGTGTGTCTCGACTATGTGAATTAAAAAAAATGATGGGGTATAGGTTGAGGTATCCTACCGACCACATGTTAGTCAGAGATGCTGAAGGAAAAAAATCCATGTAAAGGAGGAGGTACAAAACACCTAAAATTGTACTTGTTTGAAGTAGTTCCGAAAAAAGAAGAAAAACAAGTGAAACCTAGTGTTCCCAAAAGGAGAAGGTTGATGTAGACCATGTAACTCGAAGTTGCTTGAGTCTTGTGCATACGGTTGCGGTGTAGGCTAGGTACACCGATGAATGGAGTAACACTGCAGGCACATGAATTGGTTTTGGCAACATTCAGTAGATCAAAATGCATTTCAGATGCGAGCTCGAAAACCCGATAGGTGCAATGATGTACTGAGTAGCACGACGACTTCTCAGGAACTATTGATTGGTTCGCTGAACTTGTGCTATGTTTGGGCATGGTTGGTAGCTAAAGGCTACGTGAAGAAGTCTAGTAGTGACTTCTATGAGATCTCCTAATTACTATCAAGAGTGCTATTTGCACGTGTTGTTCAAGAATTGGAGCAGCTTAATTCCTACATGGTGATCTCTCTCAAAGAGATGTTTGAGCCTGAGGGCTACAAGATTGAGGCAAAGAGTTATTGGTTTGCAGATTGAAAAAATCACTGTACAGGTTGGTGCAGATGTTGCACATGTAGTACAGGAATTTTAGTACCTTCATGGAGAGCCAAAGTGTTTAGCAAAAGTTGTTATGTGTTGATGACATGTTGGATGCAGGCCCCAACATGATTACTGGTGTGATGGCTCAATTGGCTAGAACACATGAGATGAAGGTGGTAAGAGGAGCAAACCAAGGATGGAGATGCACAAGGATGGAAAAGCAAGGAACTACCCCACTTCTTGCATTTTGAGTTGTCTTCCCAAGAGTGTCCTAGAGGATGGGAAGACATGTTGTGTCTTGTGCATTAGATTCATCAGGAGTAGGGAACCTCGTGAAAGCCATGGTGTGCACTAGACCAAATATTCCCAAGCAGTGGGAGTTGTGAGATGGTTCATGGCGGAATCCCGAATGAAGGATTGGTTTGTAGAGAAGTGAAGAGTCACTTCAAGTGCTGCAATCTGCTATGGAGGAGCGGATGTTGACAAAGTTGGTCAGGGCAGAGAAGTTTTAAATAGCACAACAAAACTTCTATTGGATTTGTGTCAAGGAAGCAGTGGGCATGGTTGACAACTAAATGGAAGAATCCTCGGGTGAGGTAAAAGCCTGTGTATATTGACTTCAAATGGGAGTATGTTAGGTGTGAAATCACTATTCACGAATCAGTATTTACAATCACTATGCATGGTGATGTGGCATGCAAGTGATGTGGCTGATTGATGATGTGGCAGGGGCCCATGAAGGGTCATTCACATGTGATCAAGTTGATATGATGGGAGTGGGGCATAGCACTCCACCAAGGCACATGGGTTTTGTCCTTGGTAGTCACATGGGTTGTCTTGTGGCATGATTGGTCAAGGGTTTGGGTCAAATTTATAAGGGACCCCATGGTTCACATGTGTGGAAAAAGTCAAAAGGTGATTGCAACACCTTTTGGACTTTGGTGTGCACATGGAAGAAGAAGACAAGAGTTTACTATTATTGATTGTCCTCACATGTGGAGTGGAGGCCAATGTTTGGAGTCACATGGAATTGGCTTGGATCTTGTCTAAAGTGGATGGTCCACTTTGTTGACCCTTGCACATGAAGACACACATTTTACTATTGATCAATAATGCCCATATGGAGTGTGGCAAATTTGGTGGGCCACCCATGATGTTACTCTCTCTCTCTCTCTCTCTCTCTCTCTCTCTCATGTAATGCTATAAAAGCATAAGTTATCCATTGTATTTCTTATATTTATGTTTCCACTTGAGGATCCATGCAAGCTTGGACTTGCACGTATGGAAGTTAGAGCCTAGAGGTTGTGTCAACTTGGCTCACTTGAATGCTTTGGTTGTAAGCATTGAGTGCTTGGTGGTTAGCACTAAAAGGAGTTGTTGAAGGAGCTATTGTAAGAGAGGATTTGTTGATGTTAAATGAAAACTGGAAGTTGTCATTTGCCCCATGGTTTTTCCTTGCACATTGAAAGGTTTTCACGTATATCTTGTGTAATGTGTTCCCTCTTGTCTCATGTTTTGTAGCTTGTTTTTATTCCGCATTATTTTCTTGCATAGTAGGATATATTTTTTCTAACAATTTGTCAGCCATTGCAATGCCCCTTTTTTATTGTTTCATTAATTAGCATTGAATTCTCTTCTACATGAAGTTTTTGCCATCTCTTCTTATCCATTCTTATTCGTTCTAAGAAAGCCATTGCTTCGGCCTTATCATTTGTTTCCAATCCCGAGTGGACTAGAACCATTAACAAAGGTTGTCCATCGTCATCTCTAAAAATTCCTCCTGGTAATCCTAGATATCCTTTTGCAGCTCCATCAAAATTGATCTTAACACAATCTCTAGGAGGTCTCTTCCCCATGTCTTTCAGCTTTTTCAGCCTATTACCACCAAACCATTATCAGGTGTCTTAATCAACTTCCATAATTTTAAAATTTTAGGTGGGGCCTGGTCTAACAAGTAGTCAAAACCCCCATAATAAACCTTTTTTTGCAGTTTTGCGACCCCATCTTCTATCTTCCACAAGTCATATTGTCTCTATCGCAACTCTATTTTGAGCAAACTTTTTTTTAATTGGATGTTTTTCCATGTTCTACACAACCATGTGGTTCATATGCTCTGAAAATGCTTGTATTTTTCCTTACTTTGTGTTGGGTACCTAACATGACCTCGTTGATAGGACTTTATTGAGGAAATTTGTTTCATTTTCACACAACACAACTTTTTGGGCAAATCTTTGTTCTGCACCTTCGAAAATGTTGTCCAATAATAGATTCGAACAATTCATGTAGACTTGTTTCAAGTTTCTTCAACCTATTCAATAATAATTGGTTAGTTTCATCTACCACTTCCACTGGTGTCGTTCTTTTCGATGCATCTGAGGTCCTTTTCTACGCACCTCACTGCAATTTCTGAAGGATATTCTTTTTCTGCAAATAAGCACTTTTGTGCACATGTGATTTTATTGCTTTTAAAACAATAATCATCAGTATTTCCTCTTTTGTACATGGGTGTATTATTAGGCACTTTATTTGACGAAACCCATATGATGATCATTGTATGTCTTATGAGTTCTTTAGAGCATCCCTTAGGCACTTTCAAGCATGAGTGTCCTATGAGTCCTTTTACGATCCCTTTAGACTTGTTTAGACAATCTATGTCATTTTTCGATGGCATGTTTATACTCCTATTCTAAACAACCATGTCTGAATAGGCATTTTTTGGAGCAAATTTCATATTCATGATGGCTCTTTTAACGACAAATTGACAATCTCCTCCTTTGTGTGGCGTAAGTTATGGTGTCCCCAACATCTATTTGTCTCTTTTGATATTCTTTTGGGTTCCTTGCGCAGAATTTCTTAGCACCGACAGTGAGATCATTGTAGCAATTCTCCTGTTTTTTCCATCCTTGATAGTTTTCAACTATATTTTTTTAGATTCTTTTTCTCTGTATCTTGACATCTCCTTGGTGTTCGAGTGGTGGATTCAAAACACTTATGTATATTTCTTCATTCACTCCACCCATTCAACATTACAAGTGGGTGTTGTTGTGATATTACTTTCTTTGGATGTAGTGTGTCACTCTCTTGGGTATCCTCACAAACATAATTCAGCATCTATGTTTGGCAATTCTTCAGTGATGGATCAACCATCATCTTTCAGCATATTGTTGCACTATTTTCCTGTGCTGTATTGCTTTCTTGGGTATCCTTGTGGAATATCTATGCATTTTTTTGTCATAAATGTTAATTACTTTGCATTTATTGTACATGAATACCTCATCAAGCTTGGTAGTTGGGACTCATTTCAGAGGATTCTAAGCCTCGTGTTTTTTGCTTTAGACCTCCCTAAGTTGCACTTAAGAGGGGATGTTGGTGCAATATTGCACCTTCATTAAGTTAACTTAGGCTTATTACTAAAGTCTACAGTTAGTTTAACCCATATATTCAGGCTTAGAATTAAAAAATGGCATGCACATTTATGCCATCCAATAGCATGCCATCTCTACATAGACCAATCACATACGCCAATTATGTGACCAATATAAAAATGAAGGAAAGTGTTTGACCTTGTTATATATACCCTTCTTCCTCTTTGTATTTCATATGATTTGAAGATCATTTCATATATCAGTTCTTATTTAGATCTCTTCCTCGCCTCTATCATGTTTCCTCGTGTTTGCTATGTCTTGATTTTCATTTGACCCTGGGCAGGTCCAATTTCTACAGAAACAAGGTTAAAAAAATATTAGAATAAATGAATGGGATGAGCTTAAGCGGTAAACCATCAAAGATAGAAGCACAAAGAAAAGTTTAAAATAGCGGAATGGGATGAGCTTAAGCAGTAAATCATCACAAATGTGAGGTTAAATAAAATATGAAATATTGTAATGAGATGAACTTATGTAGTAAGTCATCGAAGACATGAAGTTAAAGAAAATATGAAAACAGTCAAATGCAATGAGCTTAATGATTAATCATCAAACCTACAAGGTCAAAGAAAAGATGAAAATAGTCAAATGGAATGAGCTTGATTGCTTAATCATCAAAAATACAAGATCAAAGAAAAGCTGGAAATACTTGAATGAGATGAGCTTGACTAATACTCCATAGGAGCTAAAAGGTTTAAAAAATATGGTGATAGTGAAACAAGATGAGTTTAAGTGACAAATCATCAAGATTTGCTTATAGAAAAAAATTAAAAATGAAATTAGATGAATGGGGTGAACTTAGTGAAAAGGGGCCAGTAGTTGTGCACCTTAAGTTGGCAGCATAATAAATATAACATATGGGCATTAATTGATGAAAGGACAATATCATTCGAAACATTAAAATGTTTTTAATATGTTATTTTTTGTTTGGCGTGTTTAAGTTAAGAGAAAATCACATTTTGAATTGATTTAGAATAAAAAGTTTGAAATACATTAAAAAGGTTGTTCTAATGTTTGTACATGTGTTTACATATGTTGTACATTGAGTATCTAATATATCTGAATCTTACATTTTATAATGTGATCAGCACTATGTTACCAGAAATGAGAAATGATAAACCACAACAGCAGCAGAAACATGCAGAGAAATGGGTGTGGAGAGGTTGCAAATAAGAAACAGACCTTCCATATACACAAATACTGAATATTTTGTGATCGTGTACTATAACAACTATTAAGTATTGTATGATCATGTACTGCATCACCTACTGGACCCTGTACCAAGAGATAAATCATCAAGGTAACCCTGTGTTCAAAACCCCAGGATACACATTAAAATTAGGTATAATACCTCATAGGACAATAGGTGTGGCATATCCTAACAAAAAGGCACGATACAAGCTGTGGGAGTCTTTAGTGTTAAATTTCCAAGGACCAGCTATGACTTGAACCTAGGACCTCCCATTTGCAGCTGGGATGCTCTACCACTGAGCTACTCGTCCTCTTTATGATCCAGAGTATTCAATGTTTCCAATGTTTGAAGGAAGAAATACATAAAGATCGTGGCACCTAAGCCCAAGATTATTACGCAACAAGAATTATCAAAATAAAAAATTAAATGGAGAAGAGAACAAGGTACCTGGGGAGAGGGCACAGCAACTGCGAGAGCTAACACTGAGTCGAGTTAGAGTGTTGCAGAAGCGACCGCATTGTGTAAAGGTATCATTGTTTCTGCCCATCTTCGCCTGTTGATGCTTCCACTGCCATTTGCAAACGGATTTCTTGATCTGCGACCAGGTCTGTTCGCCTGTGAGGCAGCAGAAGAATTTCTGAATGAATTAAATGCAGACCTCGCAGTTCTTGAAAATGAGAATGCTCCGTGCCGAGCCGCCATTGACAATGCTCTTTGAATACTGTTCGATTTTTTTTTTTTTTTAAAACGCTCAGGGTTTTGCACTGCTGAGAGATTTAAGGGTTTTAAAGACTTCCAATATGGTTCTCCAGGTTGAGTTTCGAATCAGTGAATATGAATATGAGTGCCCTAATGTTAAAGTATTTGTCCTGAATTTTGTAGGGTAAGGTGCAAAGGTAGAAAGAAGTTCGGATCTTGTAGGGTAAGATATTTATATTTTATATTTGAAATATATTTAGGATTTGGTTTTATTGTGAAAAATATTTGGTGAGTGTTGTAGAGATTATTTAGAAGAGGATACGTAGTGAATGGTTTATAAATTTTAAAATATGCTTAAATTATATATTTGAAAGAAATTTAGAAAGTCTGAATTAAAAAAAAGAATTGTAAATTTTTATAGAGCATTTTTTATTATTAATTAAGTGTTTATATTGTCCCTAGGAGTTGCAAATTGCCCTATAACATTATTTCCCACTTGTTTTTTTAGAAATGGTCATATTTTAACATTTGAAAGCTAAATGAAAGTTTAAGTTTTAATGAGGAAAATTGTGTATACACCTTAATTTTTGCTTACTGAAACTTTCTTTTGTAAGACTTGTCAACATATCAATTTCCCTGAGTGTATCCTAAGGAGTACACCGAGATTGAAGTTGCCTACCTCATGGTACTTTCTACGATATTAATGTATTAGTGTATTACCATTCTTACTACCACCTTCATATCATCATGATATCAATGTATATTGTTCACCTAGGTTTAAGTACCCCCTTTTGTCCCTATTTTTTCCTTTGTGTACCTTTATCTGATGTCATTGACTTAATCGATAATGACATGCAATACTCCCCATTTTAGCTGATGTCATCGATCAAGATGATATATTATTTTCTACATAATTATTTATACGTCATCGATCACATTGATGATGTCATCTAAATCTGAGTTTTGACTTTTAGGGTTTGGATCCATATTTATAGGGTTCCTATTTACTATTTCTCCAAGAATGATTGTACAATCTACTCTACTCATGTTTTAAATCCACGTTAAGAAGAATGATATAAGTGCATTCATATACACTTTTTATCTACATCAACCAAAAATATGCTAGATTGTAAAAATTAGCTAAGTCTAGTTTTATGTAAGTTCATGATTGTGTATAAGCCTTTCTTTGTAAGTTTTGTGCAAGTTTGTTAATACACACAATTGTTGTCTTAGTTTGAGTAATTATTGACCAATTTGAACACAAGTCAAATTAGGTCAACCCCCTATAGTTGAAAACTTTGATATAGGGGTCTTGTATGTGTCCCATGGTCTTAATAGGGTCAACAATGTGCTTTAGTTTTGTCATATTTGTCTTAGATAGTCCTGTGTCATTCTAAAGCCACTTTGGGGTCATTTATAATACTTGTATGATTTACCATAGAGGACAAGTGTGTCAATATGTTATTTAACATCCATGTATCAGTTGGGTGTCAGAATAACTATTTTGAGCTGACAAACTATAGGGTTTAATGTACAATAAGAAGTTTAACTGCAAAAGAGAGAGTTTGGGTAGTTATACGGCTTATGCAACAATCCTAACACATGTTTCAGGCTTCAGAGTGACCCTTCAGGTCCCCTCAACACAGTTCCATGCTTGATCATCTTTGACTATCTCAAAAATGGCATAAAACCATTCTACTTCTCCAACACTCTCCTTTGCAAGCAAAAATAGTCAACCAATTTTTGCATGGTACGAACAGGGAAGTGAGTTTGATCAAATGCACTTGGTAGGAGGTAGTACTCTTTGTCTACTTAAAATCCATGGAAAGAGTTAGAAGATTGATTGTTTGTGCTCTATGAACCATTTCTTAGAGTGATAGTGACTCTTTTTTGCATATATATCCCCATACCCTTTAGTTTTCTCCTCTGTTTAGATTGGTCCATACAAACCAGTTATTGAATGTGATTTTGAGGAGTTTGATCTTCCTTCTCACATGTTATTTTGTTTTCTATGCATGTGTGGTGTGAAATAATGAGCAGAACTATCTCACTTTGCTAGTTGAGGGCTCCATTACCAGTTTGCAGACAGTTTTCATCAACTACAAAGGTTTCTCTTCCTTGTAGTGGTTTCAAAACAAAGGTAATATGTTGTGTTTCATGCCTTTCTTGTCGTGGTGACCACTTCTCCTTTCAAATCTTAGTTTCAAAAGTGTTTCATATGAAGAACATAGTCAAGGAGTATACACACATAATCATATTGCCTACAACACTCACTCACAATAAGGTGAAAAAGCATTTTGAGCAACCATGGTGATGGGATAAGGAATTTTCAAGGTGTTGAATACATTCTCAAGGTGTGAACACTAATTGTGAACTATTCATGATGGTTTAAGATTGGTTGTGACAACCAATGCTTCAATACACACATGCTTGTTTATGGTGTGCACCTACAGACAACTCCACAAAGATCTGAGGATAATGAGATGAAGGTATTGAATTTTCTTAAGACCTTCATTGAGGTCTAGGAGCATTGATAATGTCATAATAACAATGGTGGAGCCATAAGGTGGCAAACAAACTTGAATCCTAACCCTCAGTTTGAGTAAGTTGTATTTGGGATAAATTACCTTATTTTCTATGAATCAAGGTTTTGTCTATATTTGATGCCATCTTGTAGTGGGGTGACATGAGGTTTACACACGTCTGAGTGCTTCCATCATATAGCCCAATCATAGGGGCTATGCCTTGAAAAATAAAATGGTTATTTAGAAAAAAGAGGGTGATGAAAGAGGGCTTCCAACTCACACAATCTTTCATTGTAGACTTTCAGACTCATATACAATACTTTGAAGCCTAAGTGACCCTATAATGCAACAATTACATGATAGTTGCATAACTCATGACAAAGTGGCCCAATTTAGTTTGAAATAGCCCTAATAACCTAAAGGAATACCAAATCAAGTAAATTTCAAGGTTGAGAAGCACAACATCACCTACAGGTCTCGTGACCTCTAAATTGGCTTGTATAGTTAGTCTGTAGGCCACAGTATGTTGATAGTGAGACATAATGAACAAACCCTGTAGACATGGTTGTTCATGCAAGTTGGAAATGGCTCTAGTGGTTCAAAGATTGATTAAGGGAGTTAAGACATAAGGTTTTGACTTAGATAATCACCTACAGGGGGCCCTTCTTGTTCTCAAAATGGTACTTATAGTTTGACTGTAATTTCATAGTATACTAGAGCATTACAGTTTGGGTGTTGGCTTAACATAGGCATGATATGAATCAATTTAAACAACTATAAGATGATCTTGAGAAATTAAAGAAGGGCCAAAACATGAAACATAGGTCTAAAACATGCTCTTTCACATACATGACACCTCAAATCTCAATTGAAACAATTATTTACAGTCCGATTGTAGACTAAACCTAGGCAAGTAGAGAGAGGTGGATTGAGAAAGTTGGAAAAATTTAGGATGGTGAATATTACTGGGACCACTCTAATAGTGTTTATTACCATATCATGTAATACTTAGAGCAAGGAAACAAAACAAGGACAAAATTTTAAAGTTCAACCTACATCCATGTTCATAGTCCATGCACAGTCAAGTCTTATGAGCAGTTTTGAGAAGTTTAAATGTTTGAGGGTGTTAGGAGTGTGAGTTAGCCTTGAAACTTGGCACAGAAGGTCATCAATACCTATTATAACCCTCCATGGTCTCATTTTGGCTAATCAAATAGGGGAAATGCCATTTATTCTATCTTAGACAAAGGGCACTCCGAGATAGACTACCCTGCAAGTTTAGTATGAAGATGATAAGAAGATGTGCTAGGGAGTATTAGGTCCATTTAATGATGATGTAAAAAGTCAAATTAAACATAAAAAATCATGGAGGAGACCTTGAAGTCTTTGGATACGATTCAGAGGTGGTTATGGGCAACTAGAGCACAATCAGGCCTATTAGGCATAGACTAAGCCTAAGCCCTAATGAGGTTCAACTTCATTTATAGGATAAAAATACCATTACAATATAATTTGGAGCCTTTAGGGGATGTATAAAGTTATTTTAAACCATTGGCTTGCAAGTGAACTACACAAGTTGGTCAAATTTGGCATGTTTCATCTCAAGCCTATCTATAATGCACTAAAGAGCTCGATAGGCTAACTTTAAGAGCTCACACCTATACATACATGTTTCATGGTGACATAAAGATATAGGAATGGTTTAAGTATGTCCCTAACTTAGTTTTAGTGGCATTTTTTTGGGATTTAGATGTCTAGGTTTTATGAAATATCCATAAGAGAAAAAACCCTCTTAAACCCTTGGTTTTGACCTGATGAAGAAGATAGGTAAGAAGATGCACTAAAGAGGGATATTTTGGCCTAAACATGGTATTTGTAATTATATATAACTCTATCAATCTCCATGACACATGATTGGTATGTACCCTACTTGTATGAACAAGGTATAAAATAGGTTTTTTTGCAAGTTTGTGATTGTTTTGTAGGTGCATAGGAGTTTTGAATAATGAGATCTATTGGAAGGTGTCAATTGGGGCATATTATAACTCCATAAATCCATTTATAAGCTTAAATAATCACATAAATACTTCTGCTAACTCATTCATCTCGAGCAATCTTTGGTAGATAGTGAAAATGGAGAGTGACTACCGAGTGAGAAGATGAGAAGTCCAATTGGGGGTCCTTTTAAGCCCTGATTCATGGAATAGAAGGTAAGGGGACTCTATATAAGTGTCCTAACACCTCTTATATGGATTTAATTAAGAAATTGAATATCATTTGGGAGATAAATGTGAAGATGGACCTATAAAGCTAGTGATGGTGACTGCAGATAGTGAGTGCAAGTATCGTAATGAAGACTAGTGGTTAAGAAAGGATTTGATGATAGTTGAAGCTTGTTTCTAAAACCCATCAAATGATGTAAATGTGTTAAATCACCCTATTCTAGTTTTGAGCATTCAAAAGATGCCCAATCATGAAGGCAATTTCAAGAAGGCATTTGAAGGTCTTTACGCCAAGTTTGGAGAGTTGTCATGCTTCATATGGACATTTGTCTAAGATGACCTTATATAACTTTGTTCTCCACTTAATTATCCTACAATGTAACTAATTATCATGCCTTGACATGTGGCATTATGACCCTTGAGCTCCACTTCTCTCTCTCCTCCCACACATTCTATAAATGCAAGCCATTTTGGCTCTTGTATGCTAATTCCACACTTGGTATGGTGAAGCCCTATTGGTTTGATATTATAATTTACCTTTTAAATAAGATATTCAATCTAGATTTGAGTTCGCAAACTATCTTTTCTAAGTATGGGAAGTGATTTATAGTGAAAAGTCAAGTGATTGACATATATCCTTGCTTTCTCTCAATCCTTCCATGTTTGATACAAGTTGTTTCCACTCTAACAGGTCACATGAAGTGTTGTAAAGTGTATGGGTATATTTTCAAGTGTAAAAATATCCTTAGTGTCTAAAAATGATCTCTAGTTCACTTACCTTGAGTAGTTTCATACATATCACCTCCATGTTTGAAATACTAATGTTGGAGTATTCTAGGACTTTGAGACTAGTGTTATGAGTCTTGTCTCTTAGTGAATTTATATGGTAATATTGTAGATATATTTATATTATATCACCCCATTAAAGTATCTTAATTTCATGTCTAATTTTACCCCTTTTCATCCAAACAATCAGTTAGTGTAGGTGATAAGAACTTAAGGATCAATCTAGGGAGCTAGCCCTTAAACTTAGAGGTCTACCTCTACCATAGGCAACCCACAGGCATAGAGGTATTTCAATGTTGCCAAAATATTAGATTAGGCTTGAAAAACCTTATATAATGTGAAATATTTGGTGACAATAGTTTTGGCACACCTAGTGGGACCATTGTCCTAAAAACATCTTGTAAAGGTGAATGTTGGTCTTGACAACATCACATCTGCATATGGTGTGCTACTCAGCATTTGGTGACTCAATTCAAGGTAAAATCTAGTTGTAGACCAATTTTTTGTCATATATTTATGTTCATACTTCATGGTCCTTACTAGGCCATCTTCTAGTAGAGTTTTTAATCCCATAAACCCACCTCTTCAACTTGAACTTCCTCTTGAAGTTCAACATCCTCAACCTATCTTGACCTTTGAAGAACAAGAGGCTTTAGAATCCAATAAGATCAGAAGAGTGAAGAGGAACTTGAGGAGAACATGGCTAGGCAACATGCCTTCCCAGTGTTTAACACTAAAAAATTCCATCCATCTTAATGTATATGATGACATACCTCTTAATGCTACTAAGAGTGTTCTCACATTCAATGGTGAAGGTCATGTCACCCCTAGTGAGCATATCAGGGATATGTCAAACTTATGTAGTTTTCATAATGTTACTAATGTGAATATTACCATTAGACTCCTTACCATGTCCCTTAGAGGGAAAGTAATTGAATGGTATAGGACATTTCCTAGAGGGTGTATCACAACTTGGGATGATTTGGGAGAGTTGTTGATATCAAGGTTTGAATACAAGAGTGACCACACATCACTTATTCATTATCTCAATGTGATTCAAAGAACCCCTAAGGAGACAATGCATGACTTTAACAAGAGATTCCAAAGGACTTGGCATATTTTTCCTCCTCCTATGAGATCGCCTACTAGCTTTGTGTTTCCTACGTATCTAAGGGCTATTGGTACTGACATAGCCATAATGTTGTAGTTTGTGGGTGGTTACACCTTACTTGAAGCATATGACCTTGCCATTAGAGCTAAGAAAAACCTCATACAATCAGGGAAGTTTCTTCCAAAAGTTTCCATGCCTCTATTACCTAATATGCCTACTGATACTCTAATTATTACCCAAATTACTATTACAAATACTAAGTCTAGAGCTGCCCCTAAGAAGGTAGAATATGTTAGTGATAAAGATGCAAGGATCCAATTCTTAGAAACTTAGCTTAGGCAAGAAAATTTGCACCATGGTGTTCATCAAAACCCATAACCCTATCCTCAACAAGGAAATAGGTTCCCACCTCAGTAATATGGTCAAGGTAGAGGTCAAGGGTAACCTAACTTCAATAGGCCTACCAATGCATACAATCCAACTTCCACCTCCAACACAAGAGCAATGGTACAAGTGCATAACAACTCAGTACAAGGAGAAGAGTGGCAACAAGGTCAATTCATGGATGATAATGAAGGTGGGTATCAAGATTTGGTTGCTCGAGGAGGATTTACTCCTCAACTATCAATAGAAGATGAAGTTCTCATGCAAGCAAATGAATGATGGCAACCTCAAGGAATGAACTTTGCAAATTTTCTAGTTGAAGACACCTATATTCTCAATCATAATTCTTTAGTTGCATAAAATGATAGAGAAAAGAGGAAGGCCTTGGGATATGCCCATGGTGTGCATACAAGTGCAAATAGCCCCTCCTACAAGCCAACAAGGTACGACTACAAGCATGGAAGTCCCTACAACTCCTGCACCTACTTCAAATCAAAATGTTGGGAGGGTGACTTCAAGTGCTTCAATACCCTAATCTAAAAGCACTTCATTGCCTTCAAAGACTCAATAAAAGGTGAGTACTCTTGCTTTGAACATTGTTGATTATTTGAAGAATGCTAAGGCATCTATGTCTCTTTGGGAGATGCTTCACTTGCCTAGCCAAAAGGAAATATTATAAAAGCAACTGTCTTAAATTCATATTAGTCCTCAACCATCAAGTCGTGTTGATGTTGATCTCACCAATGCTCCTAATCTCATTATTGATCCCTCTTCTAAATCTAAAAATCCTCCACCCTTCTACCTCACTCTCATTGTGGGGGACAAACTTGTTCACACCTACATAGTAGATAGTGGGGCTAGTAATTTAGTGATTACCAAGGTTGTAGCTAATAAATTGGATCTAAAATATGAACCATATACTAAAGGGGTGATTCAACTTGATGGGATGTCTACTAAGTCATTAGGATTGGTTAAAGGATTGAGAGTCTTCTTGCTTTATTGGCATAGCTTCCCTATCCTTTAAGACATTGTGGTTGTTAACTTGCCTGCTCGCTTTGTTATTTGCCTCTCAAGGGATTTCACATCTAAGATAGGAGGATACCTCTTATTTGGTTGGTCCTTCTTGGCCTTCAAGATAAGGTATAGATCAAAGGTAACCATTAAAACTCAACCACTAGCTAAGTTTCATATTGAGCCCTATGTAGAAGCAAGTTCCAATTTGAATCGTGTCATCAATGATCATGAGGAGTCTGTTGTGGATGATGGGACATCCTCCAAGCTTGAGGGCATATATATTTTATTTATAGATGAGCATGGTGTAGAGACCTATAGACATGATCCATACACTTACTTTGAGCAAATTGATCTTGGCACATACATCATCCGTGAGGAAGCATATGATAAATCTGAGGTAAGCATTAAACATTCCTTTTCACAAGATATTGAAGGTAATTACCTTATTCATATGTATGATGATGATAGTTTTCAAAGCATGATAGATCAATATGATGAGAAGAACAATGTGTTTCTATCTGTACTTGAGTAAGGAGTCCATGAACATGATTGTCATGAAGAGGAAGATGACCTATAGCAAAGGTTTCATGACATAAGTCAGGAGTTTGAGCAGCTAAGTAAGTCAAATTTTCCTTCAAAGAAGTGTGAATCTGATGATAGCATTGTAAATGAGCTTAACAAGTAGGTTATTGAGTGTCTTATCAAGCATAAAGGAGAATGTCTTGTTAACCATGAGAGTGTATGCCAAACCACTATTCAAAAAGTTGTAGGCATGAAAGAGTTTAGTGAACACAAGGCAAAAAAAATTGAGTTTGAAGAGCAGTCAACACCTCAGCTTGAGGTTGAGTCACTTGTTAATGTGTTGAATCATAATGAAGACAAACTTGATGGTCCTATACATCAAGTGCATCATGACAGTGAAGATTTTGAAGTTAATACAACTTTGATTGCTCCTAGATTATAGTTTGAGAAGTGCCAATCAGACATGGCAGAAGTCAAGAAGTTTGAAATTTCAAAGAAGATCCTTGGGAGGAAAAATTAAACATTCATAAAAGCTCTAAATAACACACTTGTAGACAAGACAATATTCAAGGGTAGTAAGTCATTTCACCATCTACATAAAAAAGTGTTTGTTGATAAGCATGTTTTACATGATGAATTTCTTTTATGGAGCAGCAAGGATACAAGAGGTACCATCTTTGACCCTAGTTGAAACATGGTGAATTTTTCTTCACCTCAAGTATTGAGGTCTTGTATATACTAGGATAGGTGTGTTTTGATTTTGTTGTGTGTGTCTTCCCTAAGTATTCTTGAGAACACACGTGTGTTTGCTTAGGTGTCTTATTTTTTTTGTTTGGTGTGGTTTCAAAGCCAATTCAATGTCTATATTATGCATAGGTGACTCCATAGCCCAATAGATAAGAGTAGACTACTGGTCTTTGGCATAGCTAGCTTGCTACCCCTAGGAAATTGACAATAATGTTGACCAATTTGACCAAAAATCAAATTAGGTCAACTCCTTATAGTTTAAAACTTGATATACGGGTCTTCTATGGTCTTGTATGTGTCCTATGGTCTTAATAGGGTCAACATTGTGCTTTAGTTTTGTCATATTTATCTTGGATAGTCCTATGTCATTCTAAAGTCACTTTTGGGGTCATTTACGGGACTTGTATGGTATACCATAGAGTAAAAGTGTGTCAAGATGCCATTCAACATCCATGTGTTAGTTAGGTGTTAGAGTAACTATTTTGAGCTGACAAACTATAGGTTTCAATGTACGAGAAGAATTTTAATTACAAAAGAGAGAGTTTAGGTAATTGTATGACTTATGCAACAATCATGACATGTGTGATACAATTTAGAGTGACCCTTCAAGTCCCCTCAACTTAATTCCATGCTTGATCAACTTTGACTAGCTTAAAAATGGCACAAAACTATTCTACTTCTCCATCGCTCTCCTTTGTGAGCAGAAATAGTCAACCTATTTTTACATGGTACAAATAGGGGGAGGTGAGTTGGATAAAATGCACTTGGTGGTAGGTATTACTCTTTGTATACTTTAAATCCATGGAAATAATCATAAGATTGGTTACTTGTTCTCTACGAACCATTGCTTAGGGTGCTAGTGACTCTTTTCTGCATACACATCCCAATACCCTTCAATTTTCTCCTCTATTTAGATTGGCCCATATAAACTAATTCTTGAAAATTATTTTAAGGATTGTGATCTTACTTATCTCATTGTTTTTTTTCTGGTAGGCATGTGTGGTGTGAAACAAAGAGCATAACTATCTTACTTTACTAGTTGAGGGCTCCATTGCCAATCTACAGACATGTTTCATCAACTGTAGAGGTTTCTATTCCCTGTAGTTGTTTTAAAACAAAGGTAACATGTTATGTTTCATGCCTCTCATGTCATGGTGACCACCTCTCCTTCCAAATCTTATTTCAAAAGTGTTTCATATAAAGAACATACTCAAGGAACATACATACATAGTCATATTGCCTACAATAATCACTCACAGTCAGGTGAAAAAGAGTTTTGAGCAACCATGGTGATTGGATAAAGAGTTTTTAAGGTGTTGAATACATTATAAAGGTGTGAAAAAACATTTTGAACTATTAAATATGGTTTAATATTGGTTTTGACAACCAATGCTTCAATACACACAGTCCTGTTTCTGGTGTGCACCTATAGGCAACCCCACAGAGATCTGAGGATGATGAGATGAAGGTATTGAAATTTCTTGAGACATTTATTGAGGTATAGGAGCATTGAGAATGTCATAGTAATAATGGTGGAGCCATAAGGTGGAAAAAAAACTTGAATCATAACTCTCATTTTGAGAAAGTTGTATTTGGGACAAATTATCTTATTTTCTCTGAATCAAGGTTTTGTCCATATTTGATGCCATCTTATAGTGGGGTGACATGAGGTCTACACAAGTCTGAGTGTTTGTATCATGTATCCCAAGCATTGGGGCAATGCTTTGAAAAATAAAATGGTTGTTTGGACAAGAGAGGGTGATGAAAGAGGGCTTCCAACTCAAGAAATCTTTCACTATAGACTTTCAGTGTCATCTATAGTACTTTGAAGCCTAAGTGACCCTATAATACAACAATGAGATGATAGTTGCATAAAACATGACAAAGTGGAACAATTTTTTTTAAAATATCCTTAATGACCTCAAGGAAGATCAAATCAAGTGAAGTTAAAGGTTGAGAGGCACACCATCACCTACAAGTCTCATGACCTCTAAATTGGCATCTACTGTTAGTCTACAGACCACAATATGTTGATAGTGAGACATAATGAGCAAACCCTACAGACATGGTTATTTATGCAATTTATAAATGGATCTAGTGGTATAAATATTAATTGAGGTAATTGATACCCAAGGTTTTGACTTAGAGAAGCACCTACAGGGGGCACTTCTTGTTCTCAAAATTACACTTATAGTTTGACTGTAATTTCACAGTATACTGGAGCATGACAGTTTGGGTGTTGGCTTGGCATAGGCATGATATAATGAGTATAAACAATTGTAAAATGATATTCATAGATTAAATAAGGACCTAAGCATGAAACACATGTGTAAAATGTGCTCCTTTACATACATGACACCTCAAATCTCAATTGAAATATGCATTTACAGTCTGACTGCAGACTAGGCCTAGGCAAGTAGAGAGAGGTGGATTGATAAATTTGGTAGAAGTTGGGATGGTGAATATTACTAGGACCACTCTCATAGTGGCAATGATCATCTCAAGTAATACTCAGAGCAAGGAAACAAGACAAGGACCAAATTTCAAAGTTTAATCTACAGTTCACAGTCCATGCACAATCAAGTCTTATGAGCAGTTTTCAAAAGTTTAAATGTTTGAGGGTGTTAGGAGTGTGATTCAGCCTTGAAATTTTGTGTATAAGGTAATCAAGACTTGTTATAACCCTTGATGGTCTTAGTTTGTCTGAGCAGATAGGGGAGATGCCCTTTATTCTATCTTAGATAGAGGGCATTCCCAGATAGACTACCCTACAGGTTTAGTATGAAGATGGTAAGAGGATGTGCTAGGGAGTATTAGTTCCATTTAATGATGATGTCCATATTTAAATTGAACATAAAAAATCATGGATACAAAACTGTAGTCTTGGGAAACCACTATGAGGTGGTTATGGGCAACTAGAGCACTATCAAGCCTATTAGACCTAGACTAAGCCTAAGCCCTAACGAGGTTTAACTTCATTTATAAGACCAAATGACCATTAAAATCCACTTAGGATCCTTAAAGGGAGGTATAAGTTTGTTTTAAACCATTGTCTTGTAGGAGAACCACACAAGTTGGTCAAATTTGGCCTATTTCACCTTAGACCTGTCTAAAATGCACTCAAGTACTCGATAGGCTAACTTTAAGAGCTCACACCTATACAAACATGTTTCATGGTGACTTAAGGAGATACACATGGTTGAATGAGGTACCTAAATTAGTTTTAGTGGCATTTATTTAGGTTTTGGATGTTCAGGTTTGATGAACTATCCCTAAGAGCCAAAACTTGATAAAACCCTCCTAAACCCTTGGTTTTGACCCAATGAAGAGGATAGGTAAGAAGATGCATTTAAGAGGGATATTTTGGACTTAATATGGTTTTGTACTTATGGATAACTCTCTCAGGCTCCATGACACATGATTGGTCTGTACCCTAGTTGTATATATAGGGTACAAAATAGGGTTTTTTACAAGTTTGTGATTGTTTTGCAGGTGCAGAGGAATTTTTAAGAGTGAGATACATTATATGGGTTAAATTAGGACCTATTATAACTACCTAAATTCATTTCTCACCTTAGACAATCACATAAACACTTCTGCTAACTCATTCATCTTAGGTAGTCTTTGGCAAATAGTGAAAATAGAGAGTGATTGCCAAGTGAGAATATGAGAAGTCTAATTGGGGATCTTTTTAAGGTATGATTCATGGAATGGAAGGTAAGGGGACTCTATAAAGGTGTCCTAACACCTATTCCATATATTTTATTTAGAAACTAAAGATCATTTGGGTGATAAATGTGAAGATAGATCTATAAAGCTAGTGATGGTGACTGCAGATAGTGAGTGCAAGTGTTGTGAAGAATACTAGTATTTAGGAAAGCATCTGATGATAGTTGAAACTTGTTTCTAACCCCCCTTAGATATTTCACATGTGTCAACTCTCCCTAGTCTAGTTTTGAGTAGTCATAAGATGCCCAATCATGAAGGCAGTTTCAAGAAGGCATTTGAAGGTCTTTATGCCAAGTTTGAAGAGTTATCATGCTTTATATGGACATTTGTACCAGATGAGATTCCAAACCTATGTTATTCACTTCATTATAATACAATGTAATTGGTTCTCATGATTTTAAATGTGGTATTATGACCCTTGAGCTCCACTTCTCTCTCTCCTCTCACACATTCTATAAATGCAAGCCATTTTGGCTCTTGTATGCTAATTTCACACCTGGTATGGCAAAGTCCTGGTAGTTTGATATTGTAATTTACCTTTGAAATAAGATATGAAATATATATTTGAGTTCACAAACTATCTTGTCTACGTATGGGAAATGATGTATAGTGAAAAGTTAAGTGATTGACATTTATCCTTGCTTTCTCTCAATCCTTCCATGTTTGATACAAGTTATTTTTACTCTAATAGGTCACATGAAGTGTTGTAAAGTGTATGGGTCTATTTTCAAGTGTAAAAGTAGCCTTAGTTTCTTCAAATTATCTTTGATTCACTTACCTTGATTAGTTTCATGCATATCACTTCCATGTTTGAAATACTAATGTTGGAGTATTTTAGGACTTTGAGACTAGTGTTGTGAGTCTTGTTTCTTAGTGCATTTGTATGGTAATATTGTGGATATATTTGTGATGTATCACCCCCTTAGAGTATCTTAATTTAATATCTAATTTTATCCCTTTTCATCCAAACAATTTGTTAGTGTAGGTGATAAGCACTTAAGGATCGATCTAGGGAGCTAACCCTTAAACCTAGAGGTATACCTCTACTATAGGCAACCCACAGGCCTAGATGTATTACAATGTTGTCCAAATATTACATTATGCTTGAAAAACATTCTATAGGATGCAATATTTGGTGATAAAAGTAACCTTTCAAATCTTTTTGCAAGAGCGTTTGTTAGGAATTTCTATCAAGCATAGTAATGTAGAGATTTGTGATGCATTGTTAAAGGTTTTTGGTATCTTCTAAAATATCAAAATATTCACTAGAGTTACTGCATAGTATTGTTATTTTACAAATAATTAGAAGAGTCGGTGTGTTACAAAATATATTGTAGGTTTTTTGCTTCACTACACAAGTATTGTGATGACTTGTGGTAAGTTTGGAGCATGGGATTGAATTCAAGAACTAGTCTGACATTAGTACATTTAATTTAGAGCTTTAAAATTTGGTATAATATTACTACAAATTCCATATCCATTTGGTAACCTTATGATAATGCATGTCAATATTCATGATAGATATGTTTGCATTAAGACAACATATTTAATTGAGATTCTTATAAATTTCAGTTAAACCATATCACTTATGCAGACATTTCATGTTCATGGTGATCTAATAGGGGAAACAGAGTCTAATTGTTAATTATATAATTGTTTCTTGTTGGGTAGGTAAAATTAAGAATATTTAAAGGGGATTAACATGTCACTTGTGATGTGTTATAGTTCATTGAGTTAAGTTTGTACGTAATATGTTATAATGAAATCTATTATCATTATGATTGTGTTAGGCAAATAATGTTGTTAGTGGGTTGCTAAGCACTTAATGTAATTAGGTAGTTCTTGTGACTATATAAGCATGCCCCTACACTCGTGATAAAAAAGAGATATCAATGAGACTGGATGATCATAGATCATAGTAGTTATGTAATGCCCAAAAAAATTTATCCCAAAACCCATGTAATTTTTTTTGTGTGTTAGTATTATTTATTTGATCACTGTTAACTTTTTTGATTTGGTCAAGGTATAATTGGAGTGCAACACACATAATTATTAAAAAATTTAATTAATACCTTTACTTGCCACCATGAGGCCTATCTAATGATTATATTACAAGTGTAAAAGGTTAAAAATCAAATCAATAAGTAGTATTCTGATTAAGGGAGTGAGACAACCCACATTATTGAGGAAGGTTAAATTATAATTTCTCAATTTAAAGGATCAAAAATTTATTCACACCTAACTTGATTAGTATCCAAGGGAAATTAAAAGAGCTTGAAAAATAATTTATTAACGTAAAGTTAACACTTTAAGGCTCATCAAGGGAGAGTCGTATAACACTATATAATTCTACTCTCAAGGTACTCAAGACAAGGAAACCATCAAATTTTAAAGTGAAATTATTGATAACAACCACATGAAGATCAAATTAAAACTTGAATTGAAATTAGAATTGTATAGATATCCAACCAAAGATGTATGAACCCAACACGAAGGAAGATGACAAACACCCCTAACCTAACCTAAGAATCTAAACCAGATGCCCCCAAATTAGCTTGAGCAACCTACATATCCACTATGTGGAATCATTGTCTAATGTAATTATCCTTACACTTGTGATGGCCTCCTCCACGAGACATCATCATTGAATAAGAGTTGGTGATTTAAGCCAATAAAGGAACTAGTGCATCACTCAGTCGAGCTTCAAAAGCTATGGTCATCTATTCTAATTAATGACATAACTTAAGGTCACCAATCATTATTTATGACATCATGAAATACAAGTGCCTACCCAAATGCTTTCACATAATGTCGTGACAAGAACATGCATGACCAGGAACTTATATCTTCTTATTCTAATGTGGTCAATGTCTCTGCAATCTATGAATTACATTAATTTGAGAAACTATGTCCCCTAAATGAATCTCTAAAGTTGTCCATGATTAATATGGGAGATAAAAAACTCAAGTCTCAAACACTAATGAGGTCACTATCTGTAATAAATAAACAACTATAAAAGTATGCTATTGAAACTGGAAAAAAAAATATACATAAGGATACTGCACCATTTGTGATTAAGCAAGCATACTCAGAATTAGATAGTTTAAGCACATTTCCTAATAACACGCATAAGCTAAAAGTCAATTTCCCCCACCAAGAGGGCATCCTAAGGGTTAGTTTCTTAATCATTTTTTCTAAGAACATTCTTAATTTAGTTGATAACATCTATAATAAGGATCATCCTAAGGGTTAGTTCTCTAAGCCCATGCCCACTCCTCAGACTACCTATATATTTGTGGTGATCATATCATGCATAGAATCAGGGCCAGTTGTAGTTTATCCATTCCTAAACGAGTGTTAGTTTAGATGTGGAGACAAACAACCTTCACCAATCACTTACATGACTAAGAAAAACAACGTTACCTCTTGCGATTAACCTTGCAACCACTAGTTGACCCAAATATAACTAGGTACTACTAGGTTTTATAAGTACCTCCCTTTAAATGAGAATTATGCACATACACAAAATAAAACTCGAATGTAGAAATGAGGAATCACTCCAAGATTACAACTAAAAATACTTCAAGTGGTTCCTGTCTTAGGTCCACCCACTAATAACTAAGGTAAGACAAAAACATTTGAAGTTGATGTTTGAAATTCAAACTAAGGCAATGAGATATTTTATAACAAGGAAGAATCATGATTTAATAAACTATTCTAAGCTGACTTTAGTTACCTAAAAAACATGCCCCTCAAAACTGATTATAGAATTACCAAAGGGAAAATAGTGAATTTAGTAATAAATTTTATTGTATTCCTTTGATGATAATTTAAAGCTACAATAACATACTTGTGACTTCCATATTTAAAAAAAATGTCACTCTTTGGCATTTTAAATACGTTGATTCTAAATCAACTCTACAACTAAAATATGGGTTAGTTTAATTTTCGCAAAGTGCCTCCAAAAAATGACCCCAAATGACTGTTACTAAAGAAGTAAAAAGAAATTATTTAATGGTTGTTGGAAAATTCTACAACCTATAAAAATTAATTTCAAAATTTACTTTTGGTAAACTCCAAATTTTGCTATGGTTCAGCAAACAACCAAATAATCAATTCAATGTTTTAAACATGGTTAATGTAGACACCTAAATCGCGTCTAACCTTGGTCTTCTTCCCCCCTTGGTCCAATCCTAACCCATTCCTAGCCTAGGTCTTATTAATTGGAAATAATCATTTATTTTTAATTAAATAAGTCCCTTTTATCCCCTCCTCCTTTGACACCTCACTCCATGACACCTCCCCTGGACACCTCGCCTTGGACTAATTCCCATCCTATGACTCACCCTAGACCTATTCTTCCTCCTCTCCAACCACCTAACCACCTCTCGTGCATCTTTATCCTTCCCTTCGACCACTTCTCCAACCAATTTAGCACTTGGCAGATGTAGAATGGGCTTGTTGGCCCTTTTACGTGTTCTGAACCCACCGACGTCGGTCAACTGTCGGCCGACACCGGTGGGGTCGCCGACGTCGATTTTACTTAACCGACTTCTGACCCTCCTTCTCGGCTGAATCACAAAAATCACATTTCCTGGGGAATCAGAGAATCAACTAATCACAATCACGAATCCAATCACAAAATCTAACTGTGAAATCACGACTGCTAATCAGGTTCTCAATCACGAAGCTAATCTGGGATCTGGAGTCTTCAGTCCATTCGTCAATCTGCCAACCTCTCTGTGTCTCTCTCTCTCTCTCTCTCTCTCGCATCACCTGACTCTGCAAGCTTCTGCAAGCACAACGGGACTTCACATCTGGCATCATCGGCAACAGGACACCAGTCTGCAACACTTCTTCAGCAGGGCATAGGTAAGTACTCTGTTTGTTTTCATTATGCTTTCTAGTCATTTCTAAACTAGATTTAGCACTTCTTCCCCCAACCCAGACTGCTCACCCGACCAGGCAGACCCAGATTCCTATCTCCCTTATTGGCCTCCTCTATCCTTCTGTCCATTTGACTCCCCTGCATCTCTGCACAGACTCTCTGACTGCCTCAAACCAGACTCAGACCCGTCCACAGACCCCTCAAACAGACCACAGACCAAGCCTGGACCAAGCCTGGACCAAGCTCTGACTAGAACCTGACCAGACTCGTCTGGAGGCCATTGCCCCGACCGACGCCGGTCATTACCCCCACCGATGTCGGCAGACCCCGACCACTGACGCTGGTAGGACCACCGACGCTGGCAACTGTAACCAGTTCAACAGCTTCTCAGGTAAGCCTTTGCTTCCTTTTCTCTTTCAGTCTCTTTATCATTTCAGTCTATTTTAGCATTCTGTCATTTATCAGTCATTATCTTTTTATCGACTAGTGGGTTGACCTCCCTTAAGGAAGTTTTCATACTTCTGGGAACAAGCTTTCGCTTGGCAACCCACCATCTATCCATCTAACACATTTTTGTCCAAGTGTCTTCTTCTTTGCAGGTGTCATTCCTCCACAGCCAAAGAGGAGTACTCACAGCGTCTGGATTACGGTGCGCAGACTTTATCCAGGTACTTCACAAGCCCTTGACCATTTCTCTAAGTTTCTTATTTCTCTCCTTTGAATCTGAAAGCTAAAATTTTGAATAGAAACATTCTGGCACGCCCGGTGGGACACTAGGTTCTTCCTGGGTTCCTTTTTTCATTCATTTAGGTGCATTAGGTTCTTACCTTTTCTCCTCCTTCTTTTCTCAACGACATTATAAGCAGGAATTAAAATGAATCTTTCTTTTCTTTCTTGCACTTCTAGACTAGTCCAAACATCATACTCTTAAACCCTTTCTCAAACTTGTCTTCATTCAAACTTCACATTTCAACTTGGGCTTAAAACGTATTGCACTTTCATTTTTGCTTGTGCTTGCATTAGTCCACATCTAGTAACTTCAAATCTGCATATTGAATTAATCTAGTCCACTCCATGTTACACAACCAGACCACATGCACTAAAACAAACATCTAACTCACTTGAGACAAGGCCCGACTGGGATTTCATCCCCCAGCGGATACCTTACCCCTTCCTGGCAATCTCACTTGGATTTCATCACCAAGGGGAAAGCCCATTCCGTTCTCTGGCGGAGTATAATCTCTAGGCGAGGTATATCTTGGCTAAGCGAGACCAGCTAACCACTGGAATCGTGAAGTGAGGGGAGCTTGCTCCTTAGCACCAGGCCACGTACCAGACCTAACACAAACTTTTGCACGCTTAAACACACCTGAAACCATCTTTAGACCACCTTCTTCTAGGACCCATTCTACAGCTAAACCTCCCAAACATTCATCTAAGGCATAAGCCACAAGTTTCTAAAATTTAATTCTTAGGATTTAATGCTAGGCTCTGTCTGTCATCATCATATTTTTTGTTTTTATCTGTCTTTTTTTTTGAGCTGGTAAGGACGTCTTCTTTATTTCCAAAAACTTTTTTTCTGAGTTTTTGGAAAATACAGTAACCGACATCGGTTCTGTAATCGACGTCGGTAACTTTTATGTACCGGCATCGGTCATCTGACCGACATCGACAGTCTTCTTAACCGACATCAGTTTTATACCGACGTAGGTCTCTGTCCATTTTCTTTTTCCAAAAATAGCAACCTAAAACCTGACCCTTTTTCTGCCAAATCCCATTCTAGTTTTCTGAGACTGCAAGAATACAGTTTCTGGAACCTGACCCTCTTCTTGACCACGCTCTCTCGTCCCTAACCAGTCCTATCATGGAGTTCCACTCAGAGACTGAAAGAACTCCTACAAGACCGACCTCGACTCAGACTCTCATCATCCCCGATCGGGACCCAAACTTCGACCTCACATCCCTCCATAACTATCTCGCGAGAAACCCAACGCGAGACCTTTCGGGTGAAGTGGCGACGACATCGACACCATTTGCCACCCAACCTTTTATGACTCAGCCTTTCACCTCAACCATTAACGCGACCATGGCCAATATGCAAAGTTTGGCCTCCCCGTCCATTTTTAGACCAACCTCCATCGGGGTTTCATTACCCCCTCAACCATACCCAATTCAACCAAGTTCTACATCATATCAGAACTTGATTGTCTCGACCCCTTACACTCTTGCGCCCATCAATGTAGGAGTGTCTACCTCACCCTTTGTCAATGCTGCCATGCAACCACCTTTGGCGGTACCTAGTCATCTTATGCCTTCTACTTCCATAACCCAACCACCCTTAGCCTCCACATCTATCCCTGCAACTAGTCATCCGTACGTTGTACAACCGACTACGTCGCATGCCTCTTCTAGCCTCTTTCAAGCGCCTTACAACCTAGGGGGCACTCAACTCGCCAATCCATCAGCAGATCTCGTCAAAATGCTGATGGATAAAATGTCCAATCTCGAAGCCTCCATTTCTGGTTCAAGCAATGTCCTGTCCTATGACCAGATTTGCAACGAACCCATTCATCCTTCCGTCCCTATCCGACCATACCCCAACCAATGGGAGATTCCTAAATTATCTTGCTTTCACAGCAAGGAAGACCCACAACAACACTTACGGGCATTCAGACATGCCTGTTACCTTATAGCCCACAACGATGCGTTGCTTTTACGCACGTTTCCTATGTCTCTTTCTGGCCCGGCCCTTGACTGGTATAGCTCTCTTACCAGACATTCTATCTTTTCATTCATTCAACTCGCTCAACTATTTCTCGACCACTTTTCTATCAACATCACTAAACAAGTCTCAATCACTGACCTTTACTCCATCGGGCAATTTGACGACGAATCCATAGCCGATTTTGTCGCCCGTTGGAGAGGCCTGATCAACCAGCTCTCCTTCTCTTTGCCTCAACCCGAGCTCATTGAGCTCTTTTCTCGAGCATGTGCCAGGCACATCTCATCCACCTTGCGGTTTCAGACCTTCCATACTTTCGACGAGGCCTTCACCATGGCCTGAAAGCTTGAACTCCATGCCCTTGAAGAAGATAAGGTCAAATTGCGTCATACCAACGCTAAAACCAATGACCATTCTTCTTCCAGACCTTCTTCTTCTGCCAATTCTGAACTTAAAGGAGTGGCCAACACTGTGGTCATTCGATCACCATCCTCGACAACAACTAATTACTCTCAACCTTCGACATCTTCCAGCATCACTAAACAATTCCAACAACGGTACATACAGCGTTCATACACTCCACTTGGAGAACCATACGCTTCCGTTTTGGAAAAACTCGTCAAGCAGGGGGTCCTCAATCTCCCTCCAATCCGACCACCTCAATTCGACCCTTCAAAAGCTCTCCCAACATGGTATAGGGAGGCCGACTTCTGCCACTTTCACCGCGTCCACGGCCACAACATTGACAATTGCCGAACCTTCAAGAACATAGTCCAAGACATGATCGACAAGGGGGATCTTATTTTAGATAACCCAAACGCCCCTCCCAACCAAAACATCGACATCTTCAAACACCCCTTTCCAAACCATCCATCGACTCAAAACCACGTCCAGACCATGACCAATGACCCCCAAGACCATAACATTCACACAATCAACACTATCTTGCCTCTTGTCCATGGCCAAACTCCTTCACAAGTAGAAGAACTTTCTTCTCCTATTAATCCTCCATCGACCTCTCTTATACTGGAGGACGCCTTGACCATGCCAACGTCATTAGCCTTACCTTCATCCGAAGACTCTACCTTGCCCACTCCTCAAGCACAAATAGAAGACACGATCATCCCTGCCATCTACCCTCTTGAGGAGCTGCCCTCTCCTATTTCTTCTCCACCAAGAGAAGACCCAGTCTCTTCACCCATTTCGATCCAGGAAGACCCAGTCATGGTTTCCTCTTACCTTTTGCCTGAGATTGTTACATCTCACTCATCTTTGTCCACACATAAATCCAAACCCGTACCCAACCTTGCCTCGCACAATGGTGGCCCTCGACTCAAACCAACGAAGACCGCTAGACCACACCAGAGGACTCCTCCCCCACCTTCATTATTGCCCTCTATGTTGGGCCCGCATCCATCCACTTTAATAGGAGTGCTACCTACTCCCATACTTCACAGAGGCAAGTCGCCTCCATTACTCCCTCACCTTGTCAGACATATATCTCTTTCAAACTATCGACCAACGCCTCTTACGCCTCTCAAACCAAAGTCATCAACCCTCACTGCAACAAAACATCCAGACCCGTTAGCAGGTTCTTATACCTTGTTGTTACAGCAATTGTTGCAATCTTCTCGCATCCACCTCCCGCCTCTTAGACCATATCAATCTCTCAGACCAAAACTGCCTTGGTTCGATGACACTTAGATTTATGCATATCATCACACGCCTGGACATGACACCGAGCATTGTTGTGCCCTCATGGTCGTCGTTCACCATTGTTTGGCGAACGACACCCTTCTTTTTGACCACATTATCAACAAACCTTCAACACCGCCCCACTCATCAACTCTCGAATCAAAACCCTCTTGGTTCGAAAACTCTAAATTTTGCCATTATCATCACACTCTGAGACATGACACTGAGCATTGTTGTGCTCTCAAAGCTGTCACTCGTCAACACCAGAACAAGGATACCCTTCTCACCAAGGATCCTCTTGACCACCTCTTTGCCAACTCATCAACACCGACCCATGCTTCTCAAACCTCGTCACCTAAATCTGGATCTCCACACCAGACTATGGTCCCTTTGTCGCCTTTAACCCCTTTATTCAAAATCAACACTGTCAATATGACCACCAAACCTCAATCGACCATTTTGTCAAAAATTCTCCCTAGCCGCTGGGGGAATTCAACCTTCATCCATGCCGCGACTAACCTTTCAACCCTGTCTCGACCACATGTCAATCACTCTTTCAACCTGACTTCGACTAGACCAACAACCAAACATTCGACCCAACCAAAGACCACATATCGACCAATCAACAATGACCAATATTTGACCAAACATACATTGACCAATCCTCGACCAAACATTCAACCAGTCTCGACCAATCAGCAACCATATCAACCAACTTCACATCTAGCATCAACCATCATCATGACCAATCTCGAAGAGGCAAACGGGGCAAATTTGCTCCTAGTTGACTCGGACCACCTCATATAAAGCGCAAGCATGGCCCAGGGACTTGTCAGACCCTGAGCCCTTTTATGCCTTTCATCTGCGACCATTCTACTGTTAGTCGAGTACTCGTCCACTTGACACTTACCTTGAGCTCGTCCCTTGAGCAACCCTCGTCCTCTTAGTCCTCATTTCTTTTAACCCTATCTCCCCTTAACAAATCCTCTTTAACCCTTTTATACAGTGAGATGCTTTGTCCTAATAAAAGGGAGCCCTTGACCTTCTATAGTCTTGTCCATGACTCACATTTTTGTCACAACATAATCAAGATGTCAACATATCCATGGTCACTTAACTCATATCAAAATCAAAATGCAGACTGTTCCCTTGAAGGACAGCTGTACTATCACTGCTGTAGCTAATAGACTGATCCCTCGAAGGACAACTATTCAAAGCCCTTATATCTCAAAGCAAAATATAGACCACTCCCTCGAAGGATGGCTATGACAAACTCTTGCTACAAACAACACTTTTTTAGAGGCTTCCCGCATTGATCAGCCTCACAAACGACCACCAAGCAAATGACATCTCTCTTTGCAGGCTTCCCGCATTGATCAGTCTGCGCCATATTTCAAAAAATAAATAAATAAATAAATAAAAAATAAAAAATGAATGAGTCATGGACTTGGTTTATAGTTGTCTCAGGGTCTCCTATAAAAGGGGCAAAGTTATCTCTGCTCTTAAAACGGGTTATCCTATCTTCCTCTCCTATCACCTGCTCAAGGGACTTCGAGCTCACTTTAATGTCAAAGTGATTCGATTACCTCTCTAAAACTACCTTTGGTCAACGACATCATGCATGAATGGGACTCTTGGTTTTACTACCCCCTATCTATGCTGTCTTTCTGGTCCTTGTCAATGAAAGAGCAATTTTGCCTTTCACTTTTCTCTACACTTTGGTCACATCCAATCATTTTCAGACCACAACCCTCTCATAGTCCATTTTCACATAGTTTCTATGGACACCAATACACATGGAAACTATCGACCCATCTCAATTTATGTTAAATATAAACCAATACTTGCTAAAGCATAACCAGACCTCAATTCATTTTTAGCATACATCCATCACGAATATGGAAAATTGCTAGGGATGAAAGACCCTCGACCAATGTTACAGAATACACCATTTGGAAAAGGCTGTAACATCTTTTTCTCCTCATCATTTCGACCTTGACTTCGACCAAGACCAGCCTATTGACTATTTTTCAGACCTTTTACTCGAACTACATTGGTCTGATGCCCTATGACCGGGGCTATGTAGGCAGCACTCAGTAGACACGACTGTCTTCTGGGGTTAGCTCGGCCATCCCGTTTGTTCGTCTCCTAGATGGATAAACCCCCTCTTTTTTTTTCATCACTCAACTTTGACCTTAACCAAGACTAGTCTATCGACCACTTTGACCACCTGTCTACCACTCAGACCTTTTGTTCGAACTACATTGGTCTGAGGCCCCCTTCAATCTGGGCTATGTAGGCAGCACTCAGTAGACACGACCGTCTTTTGAGGTTAGCTCGGCCATCCCGTTTGTTCATCTCTCTAATGGACAGACCTTTTTTCTCCTTTTTGACCATGACCTTTGACCTCGACCATTGACCATTGGAGATCATGCCTATCTCCCCCGACCCTGACCACTTCCAAGACAATGTTGCCTTGGTAATTTTTTGCCTGTATGCTATTCCATGACTGGTTAGCCATTTTGTCCGCAGACTATATTTTTGGACCCTCACAAGTATAGGATCGCACACCGGTTGATCCGCACTACTTGTGACTTTTTCGTGTTTCTGGGAGCACTTCCTGAGTCTGAGATACCTGGAACACGACGACCATTTGGAGCTACAGCTTAGATTGAATAACCCAATCAGCAGATGACTAAATGCTGGGGCCCGGTTATTTCAATTTTGGCACTCCTCGACCCTTGACCTGCGACACTTTGACCTGACCATCTCGTGAAGTGGTATGCGCGTAATCATGACTTTTGCAACATTTTCACTCACTCCTCACCCTTTTTCATCCACCTTTTTGTCAAATCAGCACCCGACATCAGGTTCCCTTCCCTCAACTCCCGCTTTGAGGGGGAATACCTCATCCATACTTCGGGGCAATCCACATCATCCCTTACCTGGGGCAACCAACTCCTGTTTTTGTCTTGCAGTTCGTCTAGAACAACCAACAAGACAAAAAGGGGCAAATGTAGACACCTAAATCGTGTCTAACCTTGGTCTTCTTCCCCCCTTGGTCCAATCCTAACCCATTCCTAGCCTAGGTCTTATTAATTGGAAATAATCATTTATTTTTAATTAAATAAGTCCCTTTTATCCCCCCCTCCTTTGACACCTCACTCCATGACACCTCCCCTGGACACCTCGCCTTGGACTAATTCCCATCCTATGACTCACCCTAGACCTATTCTTCCTCCTCTCCAACCGCCTAACCACCTCTCGTGCGTCTTTATCCTTCCCTTCGACCACTTCTCCAACCAATTTAGCACTTGGCAGATGTAAAACGGGCTTGTTGGCCCTTTTACGCATTCTGCACCTGCCGACGTCGGTCAACTGTCGGCCGACGCCGGCGGGGTCGCCGATGTCAGTTTTACTTAACCGACTTCTGACCCTCCTTCTCAGCCGAATCACAAAAATCACATTTCTTGGGGAATCAGAGAATCAGCTAATCACAATCACGAATCCAATCACAAAATCTAACTGCAAAATCACGACTGCTAATCAGGTTCTCAATCACAGAGCTAATCTGGGATCTGGAGTCTTCAGTCCATCCGTCAATCTGCCAACCTCTCTGTGTCTCTCTCTCTCTCTCTCTCTCTCTCACATCACCCGACTCTGCAAGCTTCTGCAAGCACAACGGGACTTCACATCTGGCATCATCGGCAATAGGACACCAGTCTACAACACTTCTTCAGCAGGGCACATGTAAGTACTCTGTTTGTTTTCATTATGCTTTCTAGTCATTTCTAAACTAGATTTAGCACTTCTTCCCCCAACCTAGACTGCTCACCTGACTAGGCAGACCCGGATTCCTATCTCCCTGATTGGCCTCCTCTATCCTTCTGTCCATTTGACTCCCCTGCATCTCTGCACAGACTCTCTGACTGCCTCAAACCAGTCTCAGACCCATCCACAGACCCCTCAAACAGACCACAGACCAAGCCTGGACCAAGCTCTGACCAGAACCTGACTAGACCTGTCCGGAGGCCATTGCCCCGACCGACGCCGGTCATTACCCCCACCGACGTCGGCAGACTAACCGACGTCGACAGACCCCGACCACCAATGCCGGTAGGACCACCGACGCCGGTGACTGTAACCAGTTCGACAGCTTCTTAGGTAAGCCTTTGCTTCCTTTTCTCTTTCAGTCTCTTTATCATTTCAGTCTATTTTAGCATTCTATCATTTATCAGTCATTATCTTTTTATCGACTAGTGGGTTGACCTCCCTTAAGGAAGTTTTCATACTTCTGGGAACAAGCTTTCGCTTGGCAACCCACCATCTATCCATCTAACACATTTTTGTCCAAGTGTCTTCTTATTTGCAGGTGTCATTCCTCCACAGCCAAAGAGGAGTACTTACAGCGTCTGGATTATGGTGCGCAGACTTTATCCAGGTACTTCACAAGCCCTTGACCATTTCTCTAAGTTTCTTATTTCTCTCCTTTGAATCTGAAAGCTGAAATTTTGAATAGAAACAGTTAATAAAACATCTTGACAGGCAATAATAATATCAGTGAACATATATTTTAAATAAATGACTCCCTATCTCTAATAATCTCAATCCACTTAATTCTTAATAAATGCTGTTTAAAACACTTTGAAAGGCAATAAATAATTTTCATTATCAATCAATTCTTTTAAATAACACTTTTTATAGGTAGGTGAGTAAGAATTCATTAAATTTAATTAGAAAGGTTAATTAACAAGGGCACTATATGCCAAGCCCCTGTGGTTTGAGGATAGAATTAAATTTGTTATAAGTTAAGTCATTAGAAGAAATATTGTTGGACTGAAATAATACTTAGTTTTTTTAAATAGTTGTGCTTGTTTTTTGTATTGTTTTTTCCCCCTTTCTCACAAAAATGAAAATTAAGTATTACAACCAACTAGGATTATTCTGAAAATATTAAGATATTTCTTTAAGAGATATGTCATTGTTGTGCACATTTCAATTTTTGCCCATTACCAAACAATTAGACAAAAATTGGTTATAGATAATAAATCCCTATAACATTCATTTCATCATTTTATATGTTATAAAAGACCTTGAAAAACAATTACAACCTAAAATGTTTTGTACATTCTTTTGACTAAGAACTATTCAAGAATTGGAGACCTGTTTGTTTTATTTTATAAATCTATTGTTAGGATCATGTAGCTCACTCTGATACCAAATGTTAGTACCTTAGAGCTCAATTGATTACTATTGTATAAACAACTAAACACAGAATTAAACCAGAAGTAATAAGTAACTAGAATTCAAAAATAGCAAAGAATAGATGATACGAGAAACAATATAATCTATATTAGCACTCTTCCAGAAGAAAATACAATGAAAAAATCTCACTCTTCCCACACCTCTTAGGCGTACATTAATTCTCCCTCAAGAGTTCTCTCTCTCAATCAATTAAAACCAACTCAACACTGAGTTGTTCTCTCCAGTGACAATCAACCCAATGGTTGTTGTTGCCTACTCTGATTGTGACAATCAACCCAATTGTTGTTGCCTCCAATACTCCACAGACCTTGTTGATCTTGCACCCTGCAGATCTAATTGGTCTTGCTTACGTTACAATACATCCCCATGGGTCTCTTAAATAGATCCCAAACCAAATAATAATTAGAAACGTAGACTCAAGACTAAAATTAGTCTTTACATGCAAACTAATTGTTCGTCTAAAATTAGAACAGTTCTGGAATGCACAGATGACCGATGTCAGTCTCTATCTATCTGGAGATGACCGACATCGGTTCCTATCTGACTGATGCCAGCTGGCTACTAACCGATGCCAGTTACTTTGACACTCAACAACCTCCACCATTTGCATAATAGTGAAGCTTTTAGCTCCACAACTTAACAATCTCCCACTTGGAGATAAACAGCTGCACCTGTACCTATACCTGTACATCCTCTAATTTGTTTCTAGCTTGTATCTCCATCTTCAAGTTCAATCTTGAAGATCAACCACCAACAGTGAACACATATCTTGTGGTGCTTCTCCTGCCATCCAAGTCACCTGCCATATCCGAATCTACATACCCATGTAGAGAAGTGCTTGACCCTGCATAACATAAAACCTGCTGCTAGTCCCTCTCAGATATCTGAGAATCCACTGAACTACTTTCTAGTGCTTCTTTCTTGAATTGGCCATAAACTTGCTGAATAACTCCCACTGCTTGGGCAATATCAGGTTTAGTACATACCATGTACTCAACCTCATCATGTGATTTAGGACACTATTCATAGTTTAACTTGAACTGTCCAACCATAGGTGTGCTAACTAGATTTTGCATCCTACAAATTGAACATCTCCACTACCTTATTCACATGATCCTCTTGAGATAAAATCAACTTGTGATTTTCCCTATCTCTAGAAATACTCATGCCAATGATTTTCTTTGCTCCTAAATCCTTCCTGGCACATGTCTGAGCTACTTTTACCTTTAGCTCAACAATTCCATACATGTGTGACCCTACAACAAGCATATACACTACATACAGTAACAGGATAATGTAGTTATCATTATCCAACCTGGTAAAATAAACACAATGGTCACATTGACATTGACTAAAGCCATGCTTTGTCATAAACCTGTCAAACCTCAAATACCACTGTCCTGGAGCTTGCTCAAGACCATATAACTTGGCCTTCTATCTCACCTGTCCATTCTCTCCTTTCTTTAACCTGTGAATCCATTCATCTTTTAGTGCTTTCTTTCTGACTGGCAACTCAACCAAATCTTATGTTTGGTTCTTTTCCAAGGAATCAATTTCCTCATTCATATCCATGCTCCCACTATGTCCTAGATTCTACCTGCATTGCCTCTTTAAAACTTCCTGGTTCTTCCACCATCAGTGAGCAACAAGTAGTATAAAGAAGGGGAATAATGAAATTGAGGTTTACTTACCCTTTAGGACTTCCTCATGGGTGTTTGAGACTCCTTGACAACTTGTTGTCCACCTAAATTTCATTCTAATAGTGACCGATGTCGGTCATCTCTTAGTCTACACCTGACTCGATGTCAGTTCCATGCGAGTGACCTGATCAAAATCAATTCTTACCTGACCGATGTCAGTTTCCACCTACCTGACATCACTAACTTTGGTCTCCACTGGACCGACGTCAGTTCCTACCTGATCAACATCGGTTCTCACCTGACTAATGTCGGTAACTGTGTTTTCCTATGAGTGATGATTTTTACCCATGCGAGCTCACTTTGGATTATAACCTTGTCCAAATTGCCCTACTCAGAATTATTCAGCCTCTTGAGCTGATCTCTATCCATCATCTTCTCCTTGAAAACCAAGGCTTTCCAGTTCTTAAGAGTGTCAAAAACATCAAATTTCCTCTTTATGCAATAAATCCATACCTTTCTTGTAGCATCATCAATGAAAGAAACATCATACTATGATCCTCCAATAGAAGCTCCCTGAGTTGGTCCCCACACGTCTGCGTGAACAAGCTCCAACCTGTGCTTCTTCTTTGTTGACCCAGTTTTTAGAAACCTCACTTTCTCCTATTTCCCAAACATACAATGCTCACAAAAATCTCGGTATATCAAATTTGAAAGCTTACCATTTGACTTAAGAACATGCATTCCCTTCTCACTCATGTGACCAAGCCTACAGAGCCACATCTTTACATCTACATCTGAAGTAGATAAAACAGAAGGAGAATCAGTAATACAAGTAGATAGATAAAGTGTACCTACTTTCTTACCTCTAGCTAATACAAGTGCACCCTTGGAAACTTTCCAAGATTTTGCTATGAGAGTTACTGTGCAACCCTCATCACCCAACTTCCCTATAGAAATCAAATTCCTCTTCAGGATGGGTACATGCATAACATCCTTCAACACCCATATGTTTCCAGTCTATAATTTTAGCTGCACTTTTCCTTTGCCAACAATTTGACAAGGCTCACCATCCCCTAAATAAGCTTTTCCAAAGTCTCCATGGACATAATCATGAAAAAATTCTCTATTTGGGGTTGCATGGAAAGAAGCACCAAAATCTAAAACCCATGATTCTACCTGACTATCCAAAGAAAATGTAAGAGCATCCCATGCAATAATACCTACATCATTTTCTTCTTCATTACCTTCATGTTGATCTTCTTTCAACCAACAATCTTTCTTTGCATGTCCTTTATTTCCACAATTCTAGCAGGTTATACTGCCATACCTAGATTTGGATCTATTGCCTATCTTTGACCTTGATTTCCCTTGCTTGCCCTTCTCTCTTTGCCATCCCTTGCTTTCAACACTTAAAGCATTACCTGATGTCTCCCCTATGCTTTTTCTACAAATTTCTTCATTCAATATTACACTAACAACATCATCAACTTTCAAGATATTTAAAGCAGATGCAGTATTACTTACTACCATTACCAAGCTTTGCCAGCTTTCAGTTAAAGAGCATAAGATTAAGAGAGCTTTAATTTCATCATCAAAAACTATTTTGACTGAAGTTAACTGATTTACAATTCCATGGAAATCATTAAGATGACTATATACAGATCCACCTTCCAACATTTGCAAATTAAATAATTGCTTCATAAAAAATACCTTATTCAAAGCTTAGGGTTTTTCATATAAATTTGCCAAATATTCCATTAACTCTACCATTGTCCTTGCTTGAGATAAGTTGGAAAACACAGAAGCTGCCAGGTCAGCCTTATAGCTCCTAGAGCCTTTCTATCAAGAACCTTCCATTCTTCATCATGCATACATGTGGGCTTACTTGAAACTCCACCCAATGGTAAGTATATATCTTTCTGATACAGATAATCCTCTATCTACATCCTCCATAATTGATAATTATTTCCATTGAATTTCTCCATTCTTAGCTTACTTTCTTCTACCATTGCTTTACTCCCACTCAAATAGAAACCCCTGTGAGTGACCTGTAATCAACAAACACTTAACCTACTCTGATACCACTTGTTAGTGATCCTAGCTCTGATACCACCTGTTAGGATCTTGTAGCTCACTCTGATACCAAATGTTAGTACCTTAGAGCTCAATTGATTACTATTGTATAAGCAACTAAACACAGAATTAAACCAGAAGTAATAAGTAACTAGAATTCTGAAATAGCAAAGAATAGATGATACGAGAAACAATACAATATGTATTAACACTCTTCCAGAAGGAAATACAATTAAGAAATCTCACTCTTCCCACACCTTTTAGGCGTACATTAATTATCCCTCAAGAGTTCTCTCTCTCAATCAATTACAACCAACTCAACACTGAGTTGTTCCCTCCAGTGACAATCAACCCAATGGTTGTTGTTGCCTACTCTGATTGTGACAATCAACCCAATTGTTGTTGCCTCCAATACTCCTGACAAACCTTCTTGATCTTGCACCCTGCAGATCTAATTGGTCTTGCTTACATTACAATACAACCCCATGGGTCTCTTAAATAGATCCCAAACCAAATAATAATTAGAAATGCAGACTCAAGACTAAAATTAGTATTTACATACAAACTAACTATTCGTCTAAAATTAGAATAGTTCTGGAATGCACAAATGACCAACGTTGGTCTCTGTCTGTCTGGAGATGACCGACGTCGGTTCTTGTCTGACCGATGCCAGCTGACTACTAACCGATGCCGGTTACTTTGACACTCAACAACCTCCACCATTTGCATAATAGTGAAGCTTTTAGCTCCACAACTTAACATCTATGACAAAAATTATATAGAGGAAGTCCTTGTAATAAATATAAGAGTATTAAATTATTGATATCATGTTCAACTCTTTTGGAAAGCAACATGCATTTTTATACTATGTGAGTCAAAATACACGTTGTATATTGAGATGTTAAGTCCTACACAAATAAAAAAATGATCAATGCTCTTAGATGACAACTTGAGTGACTCAAGTAAATAGCGAGGACATATATGTTTTCACAAGGAATTCAATTACAGGGAAAGGTACCATGAAAATTGTCATGGCATGAAACAAAACTATCTCATTAGCGTGACACAAAACTAAACAAACAATTTAGAGTATTAATACCATCTGAAATTGAAATAAAAAGAAATAAGTTATAATGTGCACAAGTAACTTCAATATATTTATTTCTAGAAAATGTTACAAAAAATATATTTAGCCCATCAAGAATGTTGTTAAACCATTTAATTCAGAAATCCCATCGTATTTCATTCAATATAATAGATCTAATCTTAGAAAGGATTACATCCAATATAATAGATATGCTTTCAATTAGTTTTTTTATCAAAATGGACACAACTATAATGTTGATTGATAGTTGAATATATGTTGCTTATGATAATTACAAGAAATGTCATGGAAAGAAAACAAATTCAGAGCAACACATTTCATATGGAACTAAAGGAGCTTCAAGGCTTTTAGATGTTCTTTGTGTTCTCGCTCTAGTTTAGGAAGCATATAGTGTCCATGCAGGGCTTCAACAACATATTCTTAAACATCAAAACAAAAGGAAATGTAGAAGTAAGAACCAACAAAAAATGCAAGTAATGAATGCAAATACAGGTAATTATTTGAATTATAGATCGTTTTCCAGAAGTTTAAAAAATAACCATTGTGAGTTCCTTCTTTGTCAGTATATGATAAGTGTCTTTGCCATATCCTATGAATTGTTATCATTATTGTCAGTAACCCATTGGTAATGCCAATGACTACAAAAATAATCACAAAAATGACAAAAAAATTTAAACTCATAATTTGACTAATAAAAAAATGTCAAAGCTAACAGATTTTGAAAACTAAACTTTTCATGATAACTCATATAACTGGTAATCTGAGTTTTGTTTTTTTATTTCAAGTTGTCTAATATTATTAGTTTGTAGCTTGGAATAATTCATTTATTATGAAAATAAATATCATATTTTTGCTAGGGCATATCCTCTATTTCCTTATTATCTTGTAATGGGCTATATGGACTACACGACACATGCATGGAATGCCATTATTATCAATAAAGATATAAAGTGGATGCAATTAACTATTGTTACTTGTTACCTTTGTGACATGTCTCTTATGTTGTAGTGTAATTATGGGTCTCTTACGAAATGCTTCTATGTGAGCAATAAATTTATGTTTATCTATCTCTATTTATTTGGGTTATAAATCTTTACATCAAGGTTATTTGAAGAAAGTGCACTCAATTTGCATTTAGATTCTTGGGACGTCTCATTGTTTATAATAAAAAGTGATTTTTTTTTTGGTAGTCTCAACATAGCCACCTTGAATCTAAACAAATATATAAAAATGAATTTTAAAAATAATCAAAACAAACATCACTGGCGTTGAAAAAGCACTTGAAATAATTAAAGTTTAGTTTTTGTATATATAAGAAACTGAATAGTCTTGTATCTATATCAAATTCTCACTATATATAATCAATTATTTTATGACCGGTATACTATAATTAACATTGGTTTATGCACTATGAAATTAAGTATGAAATTTAACAAACACATTTTATAATGTTTTTTTATTGGTCAACAAAATAGGTTTAGAAAGATTTTAAGCATCAACATGAAAACATGCAAAAATATCAAAAACAAATACACTTATTAATCATGTTATAAGGAACTCAACATCACCACAAACATTTATAAACTAGGGAATGTAAACATGCTTGTTTGCATGAACTGAGATTTTCTAGTAAGAAACAAAAGAACCCACATTCTCTCCAATGGACTCACAGTTGTGATACATTTGTTCTTTGATTATATATACTCCATTATTTTAAAATAAGCATGGAGAAATTAATTATACATTAAATCAAATTAGCAATGAGATCACGACAAATTCAACTAAAGATTTACACTCTTGTATACCACAACATAGCATGTGAAAAGTGTGTACTAATCTCTATGAATATATCAAGAAAGCAATGTCAACTCCTCTATGTTTTTCCTTTTTATCTCAGATGGTATTTGAGGTAAAGAGATAACAATGGCCATTGACTAATGTAGCCCAAAACAAACATCTGTAGGGTTTAAATAATTCACAAGGTTATAAAGACTAGACTCATCATTCAAGGCTTTTTAAAAGTAAACCCTTTGGTTATTCCCCTGTTCTGAAAAAACCTGCATCAAAAAATAACCAACAACAACAATATCACTTCATACCCAAAAGAGGAAAATGACCACCATTCTATTTGAAACTGAACCCATGAAAATGCCTATAGATGATAAGGAGTATTCAGTGATGCACAAAATTCCATACAGTTAGGGTTCGAAACCTTGTGCATAATTATTCTTACATAATAATAGACTATGGTTTACTCATTGAATATTTGTATACATAATTGATGAAATGGATTATAAAAGCACAAGAATGTCAAAACTAGAAACACTTTTTTAAAAATGACAAGTTTAGCTATGGAAAGCTGTAAAATTCTAAAGCATTCATAAAGTGCTCTGTCCTTAACCTCCCTTTATACAAAATATTTTCTAACCAGGGCCTAACTTGATAATAATAAGTTAGAACCATCAGAAAAAAAAAAAACTGGACAATAGATGCATGAACAAATGAAACAACTTTCACAATTACATCTTCATATTCTATAAAGACAAACTAGCTATCACGAGATCACAAGTCTTAAGTCTCATGAGAGTGTAACTGATAATCAATTTTTTTGGCTGCAATAATGATTCTCATAACTCTAGTAGGCATATGACAATGCATTAGTATAACAATTACAGGGTATATTAGAATGTGATAGACACATAATTACAAATCTAAAAAATGTTGTCTAAGGATACCCTACACCTAGGAAAGGGGTGGTGCATAGCCTCACCAAAGATGGTTCACTTAGCCAAAATAAACCTTTGATGTACAAACTAGACCAAGCTTCCCCAATCACCAACTTATAAATTTGGAAAAACAATGTTGAAAATTGGTCACCAAAGGCATGCACCAGGTCTAAATCTTGAAAGATCACACCTTACAGATTTTAAATATACACTAAGGGGTTGCAAATTCATGCCTTCTAAAGTTAAATAAAAAGTTTTAGGGTATATGTATGTGCTCTTGTAGGGATTTTATCCATGAGCATAACCCACATATTTTTATTCAAACCCAATTTATAAGAGCCCAAATCAATTTTAGGGAACCATTTTGAATTAAAGCAAAAACCCACAAATACAAAGCAATACACTAGGATCATTTAATCATGTAATCCAAAATATGATGCCATTTAGGAGTATAATTGCTAAACTCAGCCAAATAACAAAAACACCAGAATCGACTTACCTAAATAAGGTAAAGTCCACTTACATGCAAGATTTTAGGTCATCATGGAGAAGGTTGATTGATTTTTGGTTTTGGCTTTTTTTGTCCTTCCTCCTACAAGAAAGAAATGAGCCATAAAACCTAGCTCTCTCCCTCTCCCACATGCAACATGCTTTACAAGTTTGCCTTGACCGTCATAGAGAATCTTAGCATCTTACTAGTTCACCATCGAGAAGGTTGGTTTTTACCCCCTTTCCCCTTCTTCCATGACTAAACCCAGAATAAAATCTTGCCACATAAACATCTACCTAAAAAAAATGATAGCTTTGCTCACGAAGGTCAAAAGGAAGTTACACAAACCTGTGAATTCTAAAAGCATGCCACTAATATAGCACAATTTATTTAAATTGTAATCATATAAATCAAACATGGGGTCGTCTTTGCCAATGATAGTATTGGACACTGACGGGGGATTTTACAAAGCAGGTTTTGATGACAATAAAAACCCTTCGGTCGTATGTTTTTTTGTAAATAACAAGTAATCTTAGCACATTGTTTCTTACTTGCACATCGATATTATCCCTCTCATTTGATGGAGAAGAAAAAAAAGAGTAAAACCAATAAACTAAACCTTGATGTGGTGCCTTGCAAGTCAAAACAATGACTCAATATTAATTAGTAAATGTAAGAGGAGGAAAGGAAACCAGACACAAAGGTAAACACAGAACCTAAACCTCTTTGCAACTGCATCACTGAATGTTGATCCATAGATTCCAACTAGCCCAAACAATCATTGATGAAAGGAAAAATATATTCTTAATTCTTACACGTGTTTACCCAAGGTAGAATGTTTCAAGCAGTGCACTCTAATAGTGCATTATATTTGTAATGTTTATCTATATTTACCCAAAAAAATTGAGCAGTGTGCTCTGACAGTACATTCATTCTATATAATGTACATGACATCACCCTTCTGCCCTTTAATAACATCTAAACAATTTTAGCCAATCAAAATATTAATAAATAGTTCTTTTCATATTTTTTGTTAACAAATGTGTAATTTGACTTTTGAAAATGTATAAGTTTTTCAATGCACAAATAATAATGAATTTTGATTGGTGGAGAATGCAAATTTTAATCAGAATTTAAAATAAACTAAATGCTTTAGTATATCCTCCAGGACTAATAACTAAGTCCATTAATAACATAAGAATAAGTCAAAAATAATTTTAAAAGTGAGAAGTCTTTTCCTACTTAAAAGTGGAGGATCAAATAACAACCATTGGATTGAATGATTCTAAGTCCTAGGATTTAGGGGTTCTAAGTGTTGCCCTAAATTTATTTATGGCTAAAATAAAAGTCTACTTCCTCCATTTTTCTTTCATTTGTTTTTTTATCTTGGAGGTTGAAGATGGAGCTACAAAGAACTCTAAGATTTTAGTCTTAATATATATAAGTTACATACATACATATACTTCCCTTTAAATTTGTAAAAAATGTAAATGTGTATGTGTATAAAAACATAAATAATAATGTTGTATTCTTTATGCGTGTGCGTACACACACACACAATTTATTGTGTATATATATATATCTTTATATATATATATATATACATATATATATATATATATATATATATATATATATATATATATATATATATATATATATATATATATATATTTTCTATATTTTTCAATTTAAATAAAATTAGGTGGCGATTGTGTAGCTATTGCCCCTCCCATAGGTGAATGGCTAGCTGTCCAACTATTGCCCCCATATAAAGGGGTTGCAGGTGGCTGCACAACCATCACACCACCCCTTTTAGAAGGGGTTGGGGCAGTCAGTTGTGCCGCCGTCCCCTCCCTTTTAATATGGTGGGTGGACAACGACTGACTGACACACCCCCCTTTTTAAATTTTATTTTTATTATATATATTATTTTTTATTTTATTTTTATTATTATTTTTAAAATATATTCATATATATATATATATATATATATATATATATATATATATATATATATATATATATATATATATATATACATCAAATTTATTCTATCCCTATAGACACCCTCTCCCCGCCCGCCCTGATTTTTGTTTTTTTTAATATCATGATAATGATGTGTGTATGTGTGTATGTGCATTTAAGTTAAAAGCAACATTTTATTTCTTTAAAAATGTATATGTGTGTGTGTGTGTGTATAAACAAATAGAAAAATTATAATAAATAATTTTCACTCTTAAATTTCAATGTTCATTATCAAGAGAGAGAGGGGGAGGGAGAGTGGGAAGAGGAAGGAGATAAGTTCATTGCTTGAAAATTTTTAACTTACAAACTTCTTTTAATACTTAAATAAAAATAACATTTTTATTCACCAAGCTACACAACTCAACTAAATCATTTTTTATTGAAATATTGATCCCATCTAAAAATTCAAGGAAAAGAAGGGAGAGAGAGATAGAGTGGGAAGAGGGAGGAGAAAAGTTATTTATTTGTAATATTTGACTTTAAACTTAGATGACAATATTTATACATAATGCTCCTTTCATCTAAAATGCAAATAAAGAAGAGGGAGATTTAATATTCTATAAAAATAATAATAATACTTTGTCCCATTAGGTGGATAATTATTTTTAAAAATAATTCAAAAATAAATACTGTAAAATACTAAATGATTTTTTTTTAAAAGAAAAAAAAAATGCACTACATCTTTGTATATAGAAGTTAAAACATATATGTTTGATTATTATCAATGATCTAAACTCCATTATTTTTAGGATAAAATGGAAGTGTATGTGACTTATTTATACCGAAAAGTGCGACACACTATTATACTTCGACACCTTTAAGAAATTATACAACTCAAATAACAATTTTTTATTTCATAAAAAAGAGAAACAAAGGAGGGAGAGATCATCTAATTCCACAATTATCTTATTTTCATATTCATTCTTCTTCAAGATTCAAAAGAGATGTTAAAATAGAGTTAAGGAGAGGAAGAGAAATGGACAAAATCTATTAATTTAACAAGTATTTGAAAACACAAAAGAGAGGAGGAAGAATAACCAACCTTAACTCTACTTGCTTCCTACACTTCTCCAAGTTTCAAGATGCCACAAGCTCTTTCTAAGCTCTTCCAAGGAATCCACCCTAAAAAATGACTAAAATGAATCTCAATAAAAGCTAAAATTTTGAAAATAAAATGAGGGAGTCAAATGCATTTTCCAAAGTTTATTAATTGAAGGAAGTGCCCTCCCTTGCATGGGTTTTTTCATGTCATGGAAGGACCCATGCTTCTTTTGTCTAATATGGAGTTTTTAAGAGAAAAGTTTTACACCAAAAAATTTATCTTGCATGTCCATATGTATCTTATAACAAATAACTTTTAAATTACATTTTTTGAAAAGTGCTCCACTAAGTAGGTTAATGCCTACTGACTAGGCTAGGGAGTAAGTTTTCTAGAAAACATATGGGATAGGCTCATAAGCTCTCTAGGAAGCCTAAGGCCTATTAAATTTTAAATTTTAATATTACTAATTTATGATATATAAATATATAATTAAGGTGTGCAATTATGATTAAAATCATATTTCTTTATTAATGGAAGAGCATTAATCCATTAGTGACAAAGGGGGAAATTATAATTCAATTTCTTCATAACTATGCAATTGAATTGCCTAATATCTCAATTGGTAAGGGATGGATGTCTCTCAAATGGGGTATTACATACTCCCTCCTTTATAAAAACATCATATTCGATGCGTCGAACCAACCCAAGGGTTGTAGAACTAACATTACTAGAGCACATACTAGGTTGCAATTAGTGAACTCAAACCAATATAATACAACACATTTTAGACTTATCAACATATTTTACTATTATTTTGAAATTGGCTTCCTTACAATTAAGAAGATTTTTTTTATTCATATAATTTTTAATTTTATTAGGACATAACTTATAGTGTCAAACTATCATACTGTCATCCAAATCGGTCTCAACCCACTGAAATATAAGATATTATGTGAATGTGAAATTCTAGTAAGTGATGTATACAACAATAATATTATTCTGATATGCTAATAGATTAAGTGCCATCTCATGGCAGGAGTGCACTTATGAGATTATAACTATTCTATGACCAATCCAAATTGAGCAATATTGAGCACATCCAGTAATACTATCCAATACTAATAACCACTATTTGTTACAAATTGATCGATATCATAGACTGTTGATGTCAAAACATCTAAAGGAGTTTGTGTAAAAGTATCCATCTCTTGTAAGGTCATATAGAACATACAATGTGTCATCCCATGGTAAACATACAAGGTGAAGAATAAGTAACAGATCATGTTAAAACCACATAAATCAATACTGAGCAATAACATCAATTATCATCTGTATTGAGTGATATCAAGGTTAAAATAACCAAATAATCATTGTGCTCTACAAATAACCTCCTTATACCTCCAAATAAATAATGAACATAAGCCATATATAAATTATATATAAGACCTCCTTAGACCTCCCAATAAAGATTCTACCTAGACCTCCCTAAAGTAAGATAGCGAGTGCTTTAGCTAAATTCTGTATGAAACTACCACATCTGGTGGGTGAGAGGATGGTTCAAGACTTAACCTCGTAATCTAGATCATCACACCCTCTAGCTATATTATAATCTACTTCTTCTCCCCCATACATGTAATAGGCGTACAATGATCACATCACGACATTTATGAAACCAACGTTCAAACACAAAAAACAACATAACCTCACCAACATAATCTAATAACTAAATCAAATGCCAAATGGCCTTAAATAAATATTTCAAAATAAATACTAAATATCCACAAATTATCTCAATTATGTAATAAGATTAGATCCAAATTTTCATAAAATAAAATAAAATTTTAATAAAAATAATTTAAAACTAACCGAATATTTACATAAAAGAAATTTTAGATTCAAGAGAACAAAAGTGCCAGTTTCAAAAAATAACATAAAATCAAAATAAAATAGGGCATAATAATTTCAAAAAAGTACACATTATGACACTATGTGGCTAAGAAAATCACCTGAGTGGAGAAGGAATAATACAAGCCTCAATTACCTCCCAGAAGTAAGAGTAAATCATCGGTCTCTCCATATGTCTCCCAAAGGTTCAAAAGGTTTCATCAAGTATAATTCATGAAGATTGTTTTTTTAACAACCACCAAGGGGTGGGTGAAGTAACACATCATTTATAAAGTGACCATTATGTGTTAAGAGCCCATAGTGCCTAAGGTACTCGTGGTGCACAGACCCAGAATAATCAGGTCGCTACCTCATGCAAAGCAAAAAATTGGGTTTTCATCTTAAGAGAAGCTCCACTTCCTAGTCCATCACCCAATTTAAACATAATACATATAGTTCTACTCCACTCTCAAACCCCATACTTGCGTTAGTACCCGAACACTAGGGTGATGGTGTAGGGTTACACCACACAACACATTACTACATAACAATAACTTTCACTTATGCATCATATGATTACATAACAAAAGTTACTTTACACCACATTTTCATAGTAATAGTTGCACACAAGGTACTTCTCAACATATTCACATTCACAAGAGGACAATTGGGATTCACACACAATACTATATCAGTACCAAGACATACTCACCGTACGATCGCATAACAATGTTGTTTATATATATAGAGAGAGAGGGAGGATACACTATTTATGGGATTGGTTACATATATAATGATATGGGGTTTACACAACTTATACATGTACATAACAATTACAAAAGTTAAGGGTTCACATGATTGACTTGAGATAACTATTTACATCGATTCACAATCACAACATAATTTACAATTTATTGGTATCATACGGGGGGTAAGAACATCTTATCATCCACATCAACAAATTTGATATATTCCATATCATATCAGTCATAGAAACTGTATGCACATAAATCTGCTCACCCTAACCATTTTACTAATCTTGTTATTTATCCTAATTATTCCCATAACTATAGTCTTAATTAAATAATTAAATTCCATCCCCCTTCATTATTTATCCATTAAACTTATTCCTATCCCATTTATTCATTAATCCACCTAATCCCTTATTATCCACTAACAAATCCCATTTATCCATTATTTAAAAATTTAAAATTCTCGTGACCCACCTATCCACCTACCTTAGCTTATTCCTACGCTCTCCTACATTCCTAGTCCCTAATCTCCTATCTAATCACCCATCTTAATCCCCTACTAATCTTACTTAGCCCCTAAATAGATTATAAAATTCTCAAATTCTAGAATCCTCTCTAACTTGGCCCTTCTTCTCTAAAAGCCTCTATTTTATAGGCTTCTAGGGGATTTTTAATTCTTTTTTAATCCTCCCTCTCTCTTCTACATAAATAAACCAATCTTCCATTGAAATGAATTAACAACCACATGAACTACAAGTTAACTAAATAATCCATGTCCAATCTATCATAGACTTTTGATCAAGTCTTCAAGCCAACATCATGCTAAAATCTTGAGTCTATTGTAAGCAATCTTCATATATTAATTCTTAGTATTCTTTTTGTTTAAATCATGATTTAGAGCACTTAGATTTAGATTCGAATGTTATTTTGAATCATGTTCATGATATTACATTTTGATCTAATGGCTCTATATTTTAATGGTAGATAGATATTTTGGGTATTTTCATTAAATTACACAATCAAATCTATTTTTTCAAAATTCCCATCTTATCTTGACAACCATGGTGGAATAACCCCTTAAATCTAATCATTTTGCATGTTATAAGTATTTTGATAACTTGCAGGACTAGTTGGAGAAGGAGAAAGCTCTAGATTTCACCAAATTTTCACACCCAAGTAAATGAAAATTTTGCTCTACAAGTTGCGACATTGCATCAATGGTTTTGTCGATAAACCTATGATTTTACATTAACTGTATCATTTAACTACTAATCATTAACTATTGTGGTAGGTTTTTGAGTTTCTGTAATATCATAGTTTTGTAAAGGGAAATTTTGCTATAAAGTTATGGTTTCGACAAAACTACAGATTTGCAGTTGTGATATTACAAAACCATAGATTTGTAGTTACAGTTTTGCATATAAGTTGTGAAATTGCCCTGAGAAGTAGTGATTTTGATTTATATAATTAAAACCAATAATTAAAATTGCTAACTATGGCCTTTAATCAACTTTATACCTCTATTTGAGTGTCATTTGTCTATAGGAATACGGAGAAGCTGTCCTGATCATTATCAAACATCCAAACAAAGACCTTTTTCACCAGCTACTGTAAAATCATAGATTATAAGCCATTTTGCATAATATAAGTGATTTTGCCTCTTGATTCTGCAATATTATCCAGATCAAATTTTAAATATATACAAGCCATTAGTCTAAAAACATATTAAATACTTTTTTTGATCCTCTATACATATTTTTAGTCCCTGTACATATTTTATCACCCTTTTAAATTATGTTTTAAGTCTAACTGATAAAATCTTGATCATTTTTCCTCGTCCTGTAAAATCATAGATTGTGAATCATGATTTTGCATCCAAAGTCATGATATCACCTAAACGCTTGTGATTTTGCATAAACCACACAATATCTACCATGGTTATCCTCTTTCTATAAAACTATGACTCTACAATAGCGATATTGCATAAAATCTATAGTTTTGCCATTTTTGGAAGTGATTTTTGTAATACACTGACTGTGTATCTACAATTTTGCCTTTTACAATTGCATTTTCACTTATTTTTGCATTGTATTTTTCCTTTTTGAGTATTTTTTTAAGATCGATTTTATTAAAATTTGAGTCATTCTAAGCATCCTGCAAGTCCCAAATTACATTTGGCATCGAGGGCACTGCCCCTTGACCCTGCCCTATATCATGAACTAGAGCATGCTTAGGGCACTGCTCCTAGACCCTGCAAGGGGTACTATCGCTTAACCTTACAAGGGGCACTAACCTTTGAACCCGATAGGGGATACTACCCATAAACCCCCACGTCGTGGCCCCCTCACCCAAAGAAGTTATAAAGCTAAATCATTATTTTTTTAGTATTTTTTATTAAGGCTTATTGGACTAACATTTTATTTATTGTAGGGGTGAATCTAGTAGCAATTTTGACTTGCTAACGTCTTCTCTTGCAAGTCATATATTTTTGTTTGGTGTCTTATCTTGTAGGTTACCCCTCAAGATTGCCAATTGAAACTATTAATCACTTGTCTTATAGGTCACCTATCAAAGATATTTTAGAATCTTGATAAATCATCTTGTATATGGCCCCCTCACCCAGAGAAGTTATATAGCTAAATCATTATTTTTTAAATATTTTTTATTAAGGCTTATTGGACTAACATTTTATTTATTGTAGGGGTGAATCTAGTAGAAATTTTTACTTGCTATCATCTCTTGCAAGTCATATATTTGTATCTGATGTCTTATCTTGTAGGTTACCCCTCAAGATTGCCAATTGAAACTACTAATCACTTATCTTATAAGTCACCTATCAAAGACATTTTAGAATCTCGATAATCATCTTGTATATATTTTGTATATCCCACATATTAATTAAATTTATTAATACATCTTTTTGTCTACTTGTGTGTCGTTTGAGGGCTACAGTGGTGTATGCTCTCCTCCTTGCATCTTTACGGTGATTCTTGGGGGATTAAAAACCACTAATAAACCCTCCCATTTTATTTTTTAGGGAAATTTGATATGAAATTGACACCCACACACTTACCATAGTCTTAGGAGGATAGTGAATGTGGATTTTGCCACCATGCACTAATCCACCCTCTATATTTTGATGGAGTATAAATATCAGGGATATCTATCATTAGGCTAAGTGGTTGACCCTGTAAAGTTCATCCATGAAGGAGAATATTTCATTATCTAAATTGGGTATTAGATAACACCATATACAGACTTGGGGCCCACTATACCTATCACATATCAGGTACTTGCCTAGAGATCCTATTCAACCTAGCATAGGACCTTTCGGTTGTCACAGACGACTTGATACCAAAGATAGTATTAGTTCCCAAGTAACCATCATGTATATATGGGGTTGAGAAGGTTTGGTAGATTTTATAATGGGTCACCAGCCTAAAACCTCACCTGTGAAGCTGTTGGATGGTGTAGTCATCATGTTACACACCCATAAGTTTACTAATCTTTATACTGTAGTTTGCTTGCTTTGATGTGTGTCATGCTAGACCAGTGTTGTTTGTGAGGTAAGTTAGCCCTTCACGTAAACCTATACATGGTTATCTGGGTATTTAATATCATCATATTGTATATCCCCATTGTCTTGAACATTCTAATCATCATCCCCATCTTGTACATTCTTAATCATTTTGTACATCCTTAATCCTTGTACATATCCTAATCTGATTTTCTCTTGACTTCTATATCATCGTATCCTTATATTATCAAACATTTTCATGTCATCCAATCTTCCTTATCTCATCTTATCCCATCTTCTTATTATTGGCTTCTGGGTCATACATTTGTCCAAATCATATGACATCAACCTTCTCCTAAACTCAATCCCATCATTTATTCCCATCTACTCTTCATCACATGATCTTATAACCCATCTAACCTTGAGAAAATTGGTCTAAAACTTGAGTGAGTCCTTTTATCATCCTTACATATCATCCTATCACTCTAATCCACTATCATTTTCCTATCACCTATCATCTTTATCTGATTTCATACTTAGTTGATACCCTATTAACAACCCATAACTTTTTCAATTTCAATCTAGAATCTAATCATCATCAATCCAATTGTCTCTAATCTAGTCATCTTACCTATTCATTACTAGCACCCTTATAATTGTCATCTTGCTAGTTGAATTTAAGAACTAGTCGAATCCCCATCATTTTGCTAGTTTGAAAATTAAGCATCATTTATAGGTCATTAACACCTATCGCACTATCAATTTAAAACCTAATTTTAGTCATGTATCCTAATACATTTAGTCTATCTTGCCCTCATCATCACCTATCATACTAGCTCGGTAATTCAAACTTACTTTGTTCAAATATCATATCTATCCAAGCCTTCATATACATTTACATCATCTACCCACATGGATTTGGACCCTGTTCTCGTGAAGCAATACCTATCTGCCAACAAGGATGAGATCCTTTTGTGAGCCCTAAAAATGGGTACTCACCTACCTTTTGACCTCATTCTCTTCAAGCCTAAACAATTAAAATAATCCCCATCTACACCTAGCCCATATGATAGCCTATTAGATCAAACCCATCATCCATTTATCATAATCATAGTCCTCACTATACAAATGATAAAGTCACCTTATTTAATGAATACATCTTGGCCAATAAGGATGAGTGATTTTTATGGCTAATAGAGATAGGCATTTGTAATATCAATGATTTTGAGCCCATAATATTAAGGTCACCTACCAAGAAAGTCCCTCATCAGCCCTCATCCCCATCTAATTATTGTGATAACCAATCCTATTCTAGTCCCCCATCCACTAGTCCTAGTCCTAGTCCTAGTCATGACCTTCCTAATCTAAATATTACCCTATTTAATAAGTATATTAATGTAAATAACGAGGCCTTCCTTTTAATAATATTGGATATGTGTGCCCAACTTCATGAAATCCTTTACCCCATTCAACTCACCTTATCTCCAATTTTTAGCCATCCATAGTCGAATCCTCCATCTATCGGTCATAACCTATCACCAATCCCCTGTCTTACTAACAAAGGGAAGCCTATCTTGTCAACCTCATCATCCCATATGTAATGACATCACCATCATATGCTATATAACACTAAAGACAAGTAATATACCCCTCTCCCAATATCCATGGAAGCCCTATTTTAGAAATTAAGGTCCATAGGCATGATTGTCCACCCAAAAACAAGACCTCTAGATTTGTCTAAGTATGTGCCCTCATGGTATCAAGTAGAATAATTTTGTATACATCATTAAGCCCCTAGGCATTCTATTAATATATGTCACCCTTTTATAAATTATATCCAAAAATTAATTGATAATGTCAACATTGAAATAGAGGGAAAATAAAATACATCCACACCTAAGAGTGTGCAAAAAGGGGTATGAAAAGAATTACATCCTAAGCCTGTTTAAGATTATTCCGTCCTCAATCAAGGTCATAACTCTAGTTATATCCATCCCACAACTATCCCTATTCAAATAATCCCTATGTCTTATCCACATCAAATCCTGCATCTTCGCAAATCCCTTAAGCCCAAAACACCCATTTACAAACCCAATATGAAGGAGTTACTTGTGGATAATAATGTTATCCAAAAGACCTTATCTAAGGCAATGATCAAAAAATCATTTATTGGTGACATCACTTCACCAACATCCTTGTCAGATTCAACATCAAAATGGTCAAGATCCTGTTCTACACCAACATATGAATTAACACCCATGTTAGAAGCATCATCCCTTTCAGAATCGTCATCCATTTCAGATAATGAAAGTCATGCAAACGCTTATCTATATGAGGACACCTCTCATTCAAATGTTGACCAGTAAAAAGGTATGATTCTTGATTTGTATTAGGATGATAAAATTATAACATAATTCTTGGATGCATTATCAGTTGAAGATCAAGTTGGATATGAATCAACTTTATATGCTAATTTTGTAAAGAGTCTTAGTGATCCTTTTTATATTCTTGAGGACACCTTCTCTAACATTGAGGTCAAGTCTCCTAGTAGCTTATATGAGGAATATGTTTCCCATCATCCCCTTAATCCACCCCTTTCACCACACATCCCTAATCACCCACTTCCTATCAATGATCCTTCCATCCCACTCCTAGAATGGGATGAATAGGAATATGCATCATTACATTCCCTTCCACACGCAATATCATGTGTTGAATATACAAGGATGCAAGATAATAATCAAATAATCCAATCAAATAATTAAGTTAGCTATGATGTAAATGTACTCAATAAAAGTCAAGAAGAGCTTCATAATTGACTAAGTCACAAAGCATCATCCCCTAATATAAATATCCTTGAAGTGATAGCGGACCATCAAAATCAAAATCACCAGCTTTTATCAAGTCTAACATTAAATTCCTCTGGTGAAGCCTATAATTCAGCACTAGTAGGTAGTCAAAATCTGAGTCAAATATCAACATGTCAAAAATCCTTCAAAAGTCATAGTCATGTGGTTGATAATCCTCTTGATATTTGGATCAAAGAGTAAGAAAATCAAAATGTCTTAGATCTATTAATCTCATGGTACTAATAAAAAATGTCCCCTTCACCATATCCAATGGTGTATAAACATGTTATACCCCATTTCCACTCCCCTTCCAATCACATTGTCCATCATAACCATATCACTCGTTCACATCCTATAACCCACCATCAACATCAAGGTGTTATCCCATCCATACCACACACCACTTTCCCGTGCAACATTGCCTCTTTTAGGGGTTAAAAAGACAACCGATTGTGACATCTAAAGGATTTTAAATCAATAATCAATAATGATTACAAGGACATTAGTAAATCTAGCATTGACAACATGATCCTAGCATCACACATCTCTAGAATAGGTATCAGTTGAAAGATCAAGAATGCATGTGTAGTCTTGTATCTCACTCTCTTCTAATAAATAGAGATGCTAAAAAATCAGAAGAGTAAAAAAATAAAAAAAATTACAAAAAAAATCATTCATCCAATGGTGAAAACCAGTCTTCTAGTGCCTTAGGCAAGTACCATGATGAAAATCTGTTTTCAACGTCACGATAAAATAATCTATTATCTGCATTATACTTCACCACTTAGGGGCAAATCTATTTCATCCAAATAATATACCATATACATCATCATTGTCTATCATATTCCTCATTCCATTATTCCTAACCAACATCTACCATCTTGCATCCTATCATGTTCATCTTTCCTTCCCATCTTGACCTTTGTAAGGATGAGGAAGATGTCTTGAAAATGTTCTAGAATCATCTTGGCATATCCTCCAATGGATACCCAAGCAACTATATATTTAGTTCCTTCATGATGTGGTCACTGATAAACCCTAGTTTGTTCTTCCTTTGTCTTCATCTCTTTTTCAACATCACCCTCATCCTTTTGTCATCCCATCCATTATGCCATCCGTCTTTATCCTAATTGCTAGGCTTGGTTTTCCCTTTTCTAGTAACTCCATTTATATAGTGTGCATATATATCCCAAAACACCTAAAAAATGAAATATTCCAAAAACCCTAAAATTCATAAAATCTAAAAAATTCAAAAACCTCCAAGTTATCTTGTCCTATGTCCTACATATCCCAGTCATCCTATTTATAGTCTTATTTGTCTTATAATCATGTCATCTTACTTTGTCTAAACATCTTAGTCATTTTGTATTATGTATTATACAACCCTATACTTATCCAAGTCCCTCTTCCACTCTAAATCCACATCCTTATCCAAATTCCTAATCCAATTCCATCTTCTATGTTGAATCCATATCCTTTTCCTAATCATAATCACTAGTCTACTCCACATCCATATCTTGTCCAAATTCTTAATCTAAATTCAAATCATGATCGTCATAACCAACTTAGTCTAATTCCTCACCTGATCATTCATCTCATCGACTTTCATTAAGAAAATTAGATAAGACACCATGACATTCCATTTAGATACTTGTGTGAGTTACTTATATATTCTTTGTTATTTACATGTCTTTTATCATGCATATATTTGATTGCCTTTTGTTTGTTTGTCTATGTTTATTTTTAGTCTTGTATCATATTTATTTTTGTCTAATATGCAATTAAAGAGGATTTTATGATGACACCAAAAGTTACAATGATGATTTTAGGTGCCCTCAATGATGCAAAGTTCACTATTTTCCCCTTCCATGCACTATGGCATAATGTCCTTTTGGTCATACTTATATCATGGGGAATTTGACAAGTGTTATGTTTAGCATATTGATTAGACTATGATGTGCCTTATTACATAAACGATAGCTTGATTAATTATTCTAATTAATTTAATCATCTCACATCCCATATCCAATCATTTATCCTAATCCTTTATCTTCAAGCCAATCATTTAAGTCTAATTGTTTAAAGTCTTTTTATCATCACATAAATATCCTCTAGTCAATCATCTATCATCTTTATAATCATCATCATGTATAAAATCTCATCTCTCATCATTTATCCTAATCTAACATTTGAGTCACATCCTCTTGTCATCTACCATCTAGTCTGAACTACATTAGCTCGAGGTCTTTTTTAGACTATGTAAGCAACATTTAGTCACATACCATGTATAAGGTCAGCTCGATAACTATCCCCTCTTTTCCCATCATTAGTCATCACATATATCTTGTCCCTAATCATCTTTGCATATTGCATCAGTTAAAATCCTTAAACCATAATATTAATCATTTATCAATCCATCTATTAATAAATCACCATCCTCGCAATCATCTCTCTAATATTTTCATCAATCACCCATACCTGATAAATCACAACGTCCACATTTTCTTCTATTATCATTGATTGGTCAATTCATCATTTACATTTACAGTTTCCTCCCTCGACTGGGGCATGACCAAAACCATAAATCTATCATCATCTATCATTACCTTGTTTATGTCCTTAATAGGGGCATCATCACCTTTAATCACATTATGACTCATTGATTTTATGTATCACAAAAACAAATTATTTTGGTCACTTGATCATATAATTCATTCTCTCTTATCCCCTTCATCATATTACTCAACTTTAGCTTTGAGCTACACCCATCATTAATATTATCAAATCATTGTCTTATTTTTAGCCTGTTGCTCTCCCTTGAATGTGTCCTTACTTGGGATATGTCAATAGCTCGTGGCCTTTATCAATTTGGTATGTAGGCCTCCCTAGCATGCATCCTTTCCTGGGATATATTGAAAGCTTATGGATTTTTATCTTCTCATCATCATTTATGCTCCTTGTGCATATGTATTTGTCAGGGGCATAATTTATTTGTAGCTCACTACTCAGGTCAATTTTATTTTCTTCATCATCTATCTCACATCTAGCATCCCATCCCCTTGTTTATCCATCACATCTCACCCCTCATTTCCTCTTTTGAGTGGCCATCTATCTCATTCTTCCCCACATGTCCTGTTGAGGGGCATCATAGTCACTAACATCATTTCCACTAACATCATCTATTAACATAAATCTATGAAATGGTTTTTCTTTGAAATACCATTACTCTTACCACTTTGTTCCACTCATAATGCCATTTAAAAGAGGGGCAAAATGTATGCACCTAAATCTTCTCACCCTAACCATTTTACTAATCTCTTTATTTATCCTAATTAATCCCATAACCATAGTCCTAATTAAATAATTAAATCTCATCCCCTTCATTATTTATCCATTAACTTTACTCATATCCCACTTCTTCATTAATCTACCTAGTCCCCTATTATCCACTAACTAATTCCACTTATCCATTATCTGGGAATTTAAAATTTATGTGACCTGTGTATCCACCTACCCTAGTCTATGCCTAAGCTCTCCTACATCCTTAATCCATAATCACCAATCTAATCACCCATCATAATCCCCTATTAATCTTACTTAGCCCCTAAATGGAATCTAGAATTCATTAATTCTAGTTTCCTCTCTAACTTGCCCTTCTTCTCTACAAGCCTCTATTCTAGAGGCTTTCAAGGAAATTTTAAATGATTTTTAATCCTCCCTCTCTCTTCTATATAAATAAACCAATCTTCCATTGAAATGGATTAGCAATTACATAAACTATAAGCTAATTAAATGATCTATGTCCAATCTATCATAGTCTTTTGATCAAATCTTCAAGCCAACATCATGCTAAAATCCTAAGTCTATTGTAAACAATCTTAATCATTAATCCTTAGTCTTATTTTTGTTTGAATCCTAATTTAGAACACTTAGTTTTAGATTGGAATGTTGTTTTGAATGATGTTCATGATGTTACATTTTGATCTAATGGCTCTAGATTTTAATGGTATATAGATATTTTGGGTATTTTGGTTAAATTGCATAACCAAATCTATTTTCTCAAAAATTTCATCTTACAAAACCCAACACTGGCTATGTCAAAATAAGTACCACCATGGTCATACATATCGGTCACCCATCACCAACCATGACTATTATGAAACTAAAAATGATAATACCCCATTCCCCACATAAGTGTCATTGAAAGGAAATAGTATCAAAGGTATTCTGAAAACTAAGAATCATTTTATTTTCATTTAGAATTTGATACTTAGTTATTGGTTCCAAATCCCTCTTTTTTTTAAAAATTTTAAAAAATTCAATTGTATTTTTCCTTTGTTAAACAAACATCATATTTTAAGCTCTATTTACCATAAGATAAATATATATATATATATATATATATATATATATATATATATATATATATATATGAATGAAAGATTATCTCAAAATGCCATGGTAAGTGAGATAATCTTTCATTCATACACACACACACACACACACACATATATATGTATGAATGAAAGATTATCTCAAAATGCCATGGTAAGTGAGTATCTATTAACAATTATATAAATTAAAGTGGACAATTATCATTCACAAAATAAAGTTTACCATATCATGGTCAAATATCCATTGAATATTAAAAGTTACAATATTGGCACTCAGTGTCACATAAATAAAATATTAGATCACTAACTAAAGTAGCATGTATTAATAAAATAAAATTTGAGCCCATAAGCAGTCCAATCTCAAGATTTCAATGGTCCTGTACTTGGCACCCTATTGCCCTCAGCTTGATGCTCTATGAATGTCAAGTCATTATCAATTTAACCACCGCATCTATCCTCAATTGGTCCACAATTCAATCTTGCCTTCATTGGGCAATCTCAAATGTAATAGTCCATACCCCCACATAAGTAACAAACCTCCAAAGAAGGTTGTTTGGGTCTGACACCATCAATGCGTAATAGTTTGGACTTCGTATGCTGACATCCTCAAACTAGATTCACTTTATTTCCTAAGATTACATACTTTCTAGAACAAGGTGAGGCCATCACGTATGGAAAGTGAGAGTGTCTCTCCTACACTCAAAGTTGTTCTATAACACAAACCTTGGAGCGAATTGGTCAATGACTATGTGGTTGATGTTGTTGTATGGGGTGCCTCGCTTATGATTGATATAGAGGGGTTCTCTCAGCCATACCCTGAGCTTGGGCTAATCGCTTATGATTGAAATATTGGTCAAGTGTCGATGGTTTTGGAGGATTTGTTGTTTTATCTATACTAGTTGCTCAAGTAATGGCTCTTGATGATCCCCATAACATGAGATACCCATATTGCCCACAAGTTCCATACTATAATAGATAAAATAAGAAAATTACATGAGAAAAACAAGCTGCACTTATACATCCCAAGGCTCCCGATGTTTAAACCCCACTTTGATACCAAAATGTAATGTCTAGAATTTTTGTCCCAAAACCCATGTAATTTTTTTTTTGTTAGTATTATTTATTTATTCACTATGGTTATTTAATGTTTAACTATTTTGATTTGGTCAAGGTATAATTGGAGTACAACACACACAATTATTACAAAATTTACCTAATACCTTTGCTTGCCACTATGAGGCCTATATAATGATTAGATTACAAGCATAAAATATTAAAAATCAAATTGATAAGTAGTATTCTGATTAAGGGAGTAAGATAAACCACACTATTGAGTAAGGCTAAATTATAATTTATTGATTTAAATGATTAAAAAATTATTCACACCTAACCTGATTAGTACCCAAAGGAAATGAAAAGAGCTTGAACACCAATTAATTAACATAAAATTTTCACTTTAAGGCTCACCAAGGGAGAGTCATTTAACACTGTATAATTCTACTCCTAAGGTACTTAAGACAAGGAAACCTTCCAATTTTAAAGCAAAATGATTGACAACAACTACACGAGGATCAAATTTAAATTTGAATTTGAATTAAAATTAGACATATATAGATATCCAACCAAAGATGTATGAAACCAACACAAAGGAAGATGACAAACACCCCTAACCTAACTTAAGGACTTAGACCCGATGCCCCCACCACAACTTGGGGAACCTGCATATCCACTCTATAGAATCAGGGTCCAATGTAGTTCTCCTTAAACTTTTGATGGCCTCATCCATGAGACATAATCATTGAATAAGAGTTGGGAATCTAATCAAACAAGGGAACTAGTGCATCACTCATGTGAGCTTCTAAAGCTCTAATCATTTATTTTAATGAATGGCATAACTTAAGGTCACTGATCATTATCTATGATATCACGAAGTGCAAGTGCCTACCCAAACACTTTTACATAGTGTCACGACAAGAATAGGTATGATTAGAAACTTATATCCTCTTATTCCAATGTGGTCAGTGACTTTACAATATATGAATTACACTAATTCAAGAAACTATGTCCCCTAAATGAATATCGAAAGGCATTTATAATTAATATGGGAGATAATGAACTCGAGTCTCAAAAACCAATGGGGTCACTATCTATAATAAATAAACAACTAGAAAAGCATCCTGCTAAAATTGGTGATAAAAACATGGCAAAGAAGGATACCCTGCTATTTATTATTAAGCAGACATACTAAGAATTAGATAGTTTTAACATGTTTCCTAATAACACACACAAACTATAAGTCAATTACCCCCATTAGGAGGGCAACCTAACGGTTAGTTTCCTAAGCATTATTTTCCAAGAACATTCTCAAGTTAGTTGATAACACCCACACTAAGGGACATCCTAAGGGTTAGTTCTCTAAGCTTGCACCCACTTTCTAGACTGCCCATATATCTGCAGTGATCACATCATGTGTAGAATCAAGTCTAACTATAGTTGACCTATTCTTAAATGAGTGTTAGTTTAGATGTGGAGATAATTAGCCTTCACCAATCACTTACATGACTAAATAAAACATCGATACCTCTTGCAGGTAACCCTACAACCACTAGTTGACCCAAACGCAACTAAGCACTATAAGTTTTACAAGTACCTCTTTTCAAATAATAAGTATGCACATACACAAAACTAAACTTGAATGCAGAAACCCGAACTCACTCCAAGATTGTAACCAAAAAGACTTCAAGTGGGTATTATCTTAGGTCCACCTATTGATAATTAAAATCAAACACAAACATTTAAAGTTAAGGTTTTAAATTCGAACTAAGGCAATGAGATATTTTATAATGAGAAGGAATCATGATTTAATAAACTATTCTAAGGTGACTTTAATTACCTAGAAAACTTGCCCCTCAAAATTTTAAATAAACATGTTACATAATTATCAAAGAGAAAATAGTGAATTTAATAATAAAATTTATTTTATTCTTTTGATATTTAAAGCTATAATAATTTACTTGTGACTTCCATATTTTAAAAAAATGTCACTTTTTGGTATATTAAACACATCAATTCTAACCGACTCTATGATTAAAATATGGATTTGTTTTATTTTCACAAAGTGCCTACAAAAAATGACCCTAAATGACCGTTACTAAAGAAGTAAAAAGAAATTATTTAACGGTTGTTAGAGAATTCTACAACATACCAAAATTATTTTCAAAATTTAGTTTTGGTAAACTTAAGTTTTGCTCAACTACTATAATTTCACTAAACAACAAAATAATCAATTCAACATTTTAAACATTGTTAATAAAACGTCTTACTAGACAATAATAATAATATCTTTTCATATATTTTAAATAAATGACTCCCTATCTCTAATAATCTCATTCCA